>CM049809.1:22193242-22793242 GCA_027422405.1 Ptychobarbus kaznakovi
ATCACTCCAGAACTTTAGATTCAGCTCCATGACGGTGACGGTGATTCTCTTCAGTTCACCTCACTCATTTTCTACAGGTTCAGCTCAGAGGACTGGTCATAGCAGAAGCTGGTTTTGTGCTCGGTGACCATTTTTGTGTTGTTTTTGATGTTTGTGTTAGGATTATTGTGTGATTGGAAGATCCAAACATGGCCCATTATAAGATTTCTAACAGAGATTTCTAACATTATTTTTGGGTATAATACACAACATTTTTTCTTTCAGGGTTTCATGCTTTATTGTAAAGTTTGCTGAATTTTCGATAATTAAAGATAAATTAAATTAATGTGTATTCCTTCATTTGATATAACTGGGAAAAAAAATAACAGTATTTCTGAGGGGGAGAAAATTTAATAAGGCTATTTTCAGAGTAAGTCTGAATACATTAAGTATGATAACCAGCTTGAACCCGTTGTGAAATCTGCATGAGGAAATCTTTTGTCCTCATGTGAAATTCCCAATCACATGAATTCCATTTGAACTAGATTTTGCTAAAACTGAAACATAAGTTGCAAGTGCAACTTCTGTTTCTTCCCTATTGCACATAGAGTATCAACACATTTTTTTGTATTTGTCAATTGGAATTGATTGGATCATTGAATTGTTCGCTCAGTCCTCCACTTCTCTAGCACTTAGCGGTTGTAATACATCAGCATATTCAGCACATTCGCGATAGAAAAGCAGCACTTTTAACTTCAGTAACATGTTTTGGTATTACAGCTGTCGAAATTACAAATACAAATTCTGAGACATGAACTGAAGTAATGTGAATTTTACTAACATTAAATTGTCCTCCTCATTTTCACCTCAAATTTTGGGAAGCTGTGGCTCCACCGACAAGCTGCCACTGCTTGCTGGTAGAAGCCGTAACTTAAATAACCAATCTGACAGCCAAACACGTCTTTCTCCTCTGACAGACAATATTGATAGCTTATATTCTGACATTTAAATAGTAAATTATATTACAGCAATATTTTACAAGTTCCCTTTTGTGGAGGCTCTTGGACTTAGGACTGCATGATATAGCCTATATTGAAATAAAATTAGTGTCGTATGTGGGTTGGTTTGATTGTCAAATCACCAGACTCCAATTTTTTAAATGTTTTATCAGTTTTCAAGCGTGGCATTACACATGTAGTTCATGATACAGTGCTTCAGCGTCTGAGAATTGGCTTGGTTCATTTACTGTGAATCGGCCGTTCTGAGACACTGATAATATGCTGAATAAGTGGACATTAACACAGACACAAGCTAAAACCAGCAGTGCTTTTTTTTGCCAGCAGCCCATCAAAATAAATGATGATTTACCATTTGAAATGAAAAATTAAGACTATTTTTGATTTTTATTTTAAATATTTATTTTACAGTATACATTTTTGATATATTATTTAATTTAGTAATATGACAATAATTCCGTATTGCAATCGTTAAAAATTATGATATTATTATTAGTATTTTTTATTAATGATGATGTTCCCAAAACCGATTGGGAATGTGAAAGAAACAAAACTTGCGAAGAACTATTCATCTTATGGTAATCTGGGTGAAAATTCCTGTATTCTTTAATATCAAAATATTATTGCAGGGGGGGAAATCTGATGTTATGTATGAATCCATCTATCTATCTATCTATCTATTATTATCTATCTATCTATCTATCTATCTATCATCTAATGTATCTAATTTATCTTATCAATCTATCTTATGCAATATGCATTGTCGTGATGTCATTTATCGGATCTGCTGCTACAGACTGATTATTCAATGATATTATCATCTGAATTCTTGTATGACAAGAAATAAAAAGTATGTAGCCTGAAATATATTTAATTTTCATTTTACATTAAACTTTAGCATGTAGCCGAAAAGCTTTAAGTGCTCTGTTGTTGTGGATAAATTATTTAACCTAGATATTTCATTCATTTTAGATGACCAATAGTGGAGGAGGGTCTTTCTTAACTGTTCATATTGATTTTATAATAAAAAAGTCCATTGTTCATTCTGTTTCTTATTAAATGCTGAATTTAAGTTACTCCCCCCAGCAGTAGCTGATGGCAATAAATCAATACTAACAGAATTTACTTAACAGATTTCTATTGACCCACATGAATCAAGTGATTATTATAAGTCTGAACTTTAACCAGTAAATGCAATTGGTTTAATAATCTATTTTTTTTCTCAGCTCAGTTCCTTCAAGAGTTTTCCCAGTTGCTGAACACCATGGAAGAGAGAGAAGGCGGCTTGTAAGTACTTTTTTGGGTTCTAATTCCATAGCAATACAACATTGTTTCCCTGCCATCATTGCTTTCTTGGGTATTGGGTACTGTCCCCATTGAAAATTCCATGTTCACGGCATTGTCTTGGCTTCAAACCTAGACCAAGCCCAGGATTTGCATTGTTTTGGATGTATTCCATACCAATACCATTATTTTGTTTTAGAAAACTTCTCAGGTTAGTATGTAACCATGTTTCCCCGAGTGGGGAACGAGAAACATGCGTCATCTAGGAGTCATTATGGAGAACGTCCTCAGCGTGACTCGTGTCTGAAGATACATATGTGAAAACACCAACTGTTGGCCGGCGACAGCCATGACGTCAATACCGGTGCGATCATAATAAAAGAGCGCGCGGGAGAATACATCATCCGCTTCTTCGTCTGAAGCTTGCGGTCCGAAGCATGGCCAAGCCTAGGGGACGCAGTGTCTCGTTCCCACTCGGGGAACCATGTTACATACGTAACCTGAGACGTTTCCCTTATGGGAACTTTGAACTGCGTCCCCTAGGGGTCGCTATGGGGAACGCTATACCCACGCCACCATGCTGAGGGGAGTGCAAGCCAATTTCGCGAAAAAGGCGAGCACTAGCCAATCTACCCGGCTAAGGGAGTTGCCCCTGGGACGGTTGAGTGAAGACGAAGAAGAGGATGATGTATTCTCCCGGTGGCTCTTTTATTATGATCGCACCGGTAGTGACGTCATGGGGCTGTCGCCGGCCAACAGTTGGTGTTTTTTTCATATGTTTCTTCAGACACGAGTCACGCTGAGGGCGTTCCCCATAGCGACCCCTAGGGGGACACAGTTCGAAGTTCCCATGAAGGGGAACATGCCTTATTCAAGAATTTGGTAAACATTTGCATGTACCACATTTACTAAAAATGATAGTTCAGGGCTCTAGACTAACTTTTTGCACTGGGTGCACTGGTGCGCCTAACTTTTTTTCTTAGGTGCACCGCACAAAAGTTAGGTGCCCAAATTTTTATATAGGCAATATTGACTAGTAAACGACTAACTAACAATCTGGTCAACATAAATTTCTTTATTTGAAGCACAATTCTACAGGAAAGGTAACTTACTGAAAAAGTGTTGGTGCTTAAAGTGCTTCACTGAGCAGAGATTTTAAACTTAAAAAACATCTCAAGATAAATAAAATCTAAATTAAGTGTTTTAAGGGCGTCAAACTGAACATCTCATGGCTCAATGTATTATGGACTATCCTCCATTGCAGTTACATGCCCCTCGGATGGCCACTCCTGTAGTTTAGCTTCTTGATCTTTGTCCTTGGCTAACCCAGTGACCACACTCTCTTAGCATCAACATCTTCCAGACTTGACCCTTCTACACTGAGTCTTATCAGATCTTCCCCTGGTCTGAATGAAGGATGCTCTAGTGCAGTGCTTCTCAAACCCCCCCCCCCCCCCCTTAAACCCATAAAACAATCCTGCGCCCCATCCCACCACACACTACCAAATAATTGCACTAAACATAATGAAAAAAAAAAGTAGTTACAGTTTTATAACCAATTCTTACTATGCAAAAAAGAAGTATACTTAGGCCTTTAGTGTTATGTTAGAAGCATTTTTATACTCATACCTTTCTTGATTTAATATTTAGTTTTTTTTTTAGCTTTATTTTCATTTAAATGTTTAGTTTTGAAATGTTGTATGCATTTGTCATGTTTATTTCATGTCTTTATCTTCTTAAATGTGTGTATATATTATGTATAGTTTTAACTTTTATTTTTAGTTACTTTTCTTATTTGTAAGTCGCTTTGGATAAAAGCGTCTGCTAAATGATAAAAGTAAAGTAAAAAATAACTGTCTGTTCTGTCTAATCGTCTCTCTGTACTCATACTGTATTTTAATGCAGCCAAATTCTCAATAAAACTGTTTTACTTTATATATTTGACTGTTTTGTTGTCAGTCAACAGGATAAATATGAAATAATGACTGACAAGTCCCCTTTAAGAATTCATAACCAGCTCTCCCTTCCAAGAAGCTAGTCTGCACAAAAATACTAATTTTTAATTGTATTGAGCCGTTGTCTGATGAAATCAAATAAGACACAATATAAGACAAGACAATTTCCAGTGCTGTGATTTCTTCTATATTTGACATGTACATTTAGAGAAGTGTAGGGAGTGAAACTTAAGGTTAAAATTAATGTTCTATAATTTAAATAATGCTAGAGGTAATATCGCGAGAATAGAGACCCGCGATTAGGATCGCGGAAGAGAATAGTCTGTGCGCAGATGTGAGAGCGCAGAGAGAGAGAGAGAGAGAGGACGTGCTCTGTGTAATCAGATGTGGCTCATCGTGATGTTCAATAAATCAAGTGTTATGACCTTCCGAGCTCCCTGTCGGTGTCCTCTTGCAATAAGCCAAGAACCCACGAGCCAGCGCGTGGTAAGAAACTGTGAAGCTTATATATAAACTACACGCGTTACAGAAGCAATAATATCTGTTTTAACTGAACGGGCTCCTCTCAGACGCTTGCTGAACAGAGCAGATGCAGAGAAAGCGCGCTGATTCTCGCGCCGTTGCGGCGATCACAGAGACACTTGAGAGACTCGATTTGTCACTAGTTGCTTTTTTTGGAAACAAAAAGTTGCTATGGGGGGTCTACAAAGGTGCTAAATGTCGCTAAGTTGGCAACACTGCACGCATCTCTACTACTCACCTCTTTCCTCTCTGTCTGACTGCAGCGCACACGTGACGCATTTGTCAACGCGCACACACACATACAGGAATATCTGGACCACGGCAATCAGAGGGGGGTCGCGCCCTTCACTATCTCTGATTGGTTTAGACCACGATATAAGCCTAACGGGAGTGTCTTTTGTTGAGTTTCTGAGTCGCGGATACTTTTTTTATTTTCTCGAATGGGGACGCACCAGTGCGCCCTGGGATTTTTGTTAGTCGCACCCGTGAGAAAATTAGGTTGCACGTGCAACCAAATTGGTCGCACTCTAGAGCCCTGTAGTTATACTAAGTAAAAATATAAGTATTTGTATGCAAAATCAACATGGTATTTTGTTAGAATTCAAAGCAAACAAAATTCCACAATTGTAACTTAAGTATTCAAATAGTTTTTGAGACCACTGTTATGTCAATATACCTTACCTGATCATCTGATTATTAGGTACTCCACCATAGTACCACAGTGCTTTTTTTAAGGTCTATCCTTAACAAAAAATGTGCTGTTGCGGTACCCTGCTACTATCAAAAGGAGGTTTGAATAAAGTATTGTTGTTGTTGTTTCTTTTATCAAATTAACACCTCATAAAATCCTCATGATTAGCTGAGCTGATAATGAGAAAGCAAGTAAACAAACAAAGCCTGCTTTTTCAACTCTGATTGGTAAAACAGCAAGTCTGAGCAAGAATTAATCTCTCAGATAAATAATGTGTAATCACCCTGTTGGGGTTTATTTTGAGGTAATGACCAGTTAAAAGTTTTACGCGGCTACTTTACCAAATAAAAAATGCTATTTAGTAAGAAAAAAACAGACCAGTACAGGAATCAAATAGTCAATTTTACAGTTGGTCATTATACAAGAGGGATTAAATAGATTGAAGACGCCCATGAGCTGTGTAATTTTAATTAGCGTATTAAAGTAGTCAAGTACTGTACACTGTAAAAGGTTTTTTTGAAGATTATTGTAGCATGTTTTACAAGGAAAACACTATCTGAGTTTTCCTGCTTCAAATTTTCATCTTTAGTTTGTGTGTACTTGCATTTTCTTTGTAATTATTTGTGAAATTTAGTAGCAATTTCTGAGTGCAAATTGGTTCTGCAACAATTTTTCAATGTAGATAATGCCAAGGATCATGGTAAAAGCAGCTCAAACGATATTCACGTTGAACGCTAGACTTGGTCGTACATTGTGTCTGGTTTCTGCGGGTGTGTGTGACGTGGTCAGTGACATCCAGAAGAGACGGTATGGTTAGCATGTTTGATGTGTGTGGTCACTCGTCACGACTTGCAGTGACATCCGGCGGATTATACGTACAGTTCCAGTAATATGTTGTAAAGTTCTGGGAATTATGAACCCTTACACTGTAGTTTGACACCAAAGGTTAAGTAGTTTGCATGAAGTCATTGATACTGGCAGTCCTTGGGCCTTATTTTCTTCTTATTGCTTTGTTTATTGTCCTTCCTGTTAAATTAAATGTTAAAATAGCAAACACTTCCAGCAATATGCAGCCTCATTTAGACAAATGTCCTTAAAACATAACCACAAAGACGTGAGAATAATCCAAAATGTGTAATAGCTCACTTAAATGGTGCTTTAAGGATGTGTGTGATTATCACAGTTACCAGCTGCTCATTTAAACCTTTAAACTACCTAACTAAATGTTAAGAATAATACATCAGGGATGCATGCAGTCTGTAGCAACATTCAGTTTCAGACAAATAAAAAATCAGGCCATCTGTTTTTAAATTAGTCGAGCTGTGATGTAGCTCCACCTTTTATTATATATCTTCTTACCTGTGGCGCATCGCTAGTGATTCTGGACCCATTGTACAGAATTGCTATGGAGTCTCACTCAGGCCCCCAAAGGACATTGCTGGACACTAACGCCCTGCTTCCTACCAAGACCAGATAGATAGCAATGTTACCTTTTGAAGATAATTTGTTTTGTCTAAATTCCACAGATGTGGCCACATTAGCAAATTTGTGTGGGCAAAAAGGTCCATCAATTAATTTGACCAACTTGAACTTGATGCAAAATCTGTGCGGGTGAACCTTTGCCCTCATGCGAAATTCCCAGTTGTGTGGAACTTTTAAAAACATGAGAAAGAAATGTTGTTAATCTCTCATTCTTCCTTTTCCTATCAAGACCACATAAGGTAGATAAGTGCACTCAGCATGTTCCAGAAAATAGACAGCAAAATCATGCTACTTCTTAAGAAACCTCATTACATTCATGAGATTTTGGTGGAATTTAACAGCCAAAAAGGTTCATCACCTACTGTCAGTAGTATAGCGATGTAGGAAGCACAGCTCACACAGAAATCACTTTCAAACCAGGCAGCTTTCTGTGGATCATACTCAGTGCAGTATATCCACATAACCAGCTTGAACCCGTTGTGAAATCTGCATGAGGAAATCTTTTGTCCTCATGTGAAATTCCCAATCACATGAATTCCATTTGAACTAGATTTTGCTAAAACTGAAACGTAAGTTGCAAGTGCAACTTCTGTTTTCTTCCCTATTGCAACATCAGAGTGAAACTGCGTTTTGAACAACAACAACAAAAGTTGATTTTGTCAACTGGGAACTGATTGAATCACTGAATTGTGATTTGCTAATTGGTACGATTTGATGGGAGTAGTTTCTGGAGGGGAAATCATGTCGCCCCGCCCGGTGCACACGTCACCAGAGAAGAGATGTCGTTGTGAGGGGGAAGGAAATGCAATCCCAGAATGCATCCGTATGAAAAATGACCTTAGAGATTATAATTGTACTCTCTTTCAGTGCCAATGTAAACTCTGATAATAGCGCAATCTAATTTAAAATTGACTGTTTAGAGCGAACTAGAATATTGTGTTGTTAGCTTAGCAACATGCTAACATCAAGCTTTGAAATCAATTTAGTTGATTCATAAACGTCGCATGAGAAATCATATATTTTTGCTTAAAACTAGTGTTCTAATCTGTCACTTAAGAGGTTAGATAACAGTTAGGATGTTGCCTTGCAGTCACTCTTGAGAAGTGGGGCAAAATTGAAAAATAAACCTTGTACTCAGACAAATGAAACTTCATTTATGTATCTTATATGTACTTAGCTACTGAACTATGCTTTGATACAACCTCCCAACTTTTCTATTTGTTTAACAAAATGTGCTTTTTACCTTGGACTGTGTAATATAATTTCAACTTTATCTTTAACAGCATTCAAGATGTTTTTATCATTTCAAAACACATTCTCATGTTAGCAGACAGATTACACTTTCACATGGGACCAACAATTCCACAACAAATATAAAAAATCATAAATCATATTTATCAAAAAATTAATCTGATGGAGGTGACAGAACTGACGAAGTTGACACATCTGACGGTGGTGACAAAAACCTGAATTTGTAGTCATTTTAACTATTAAATACATTGAATCAATCAATTACTGTATTAAAACAACAGTGAACACAATAGTGAGTATGTTATTGTTTATAAAGCTTTTATTCAAGAATCACATTTAAGTATTTTGATATATTATTGGAACACAAAATCTGACGGTGGTGACATCGGACGGTGTTGATCCATTTGAGCATTTATTTCACAAAACAAATGGAGTTCATGTAGTAGCCATTTAGTTTTTCTGTTGATGCTAGAAGCAAATAGAACCTGCTTCAGGAGAAAAAATTATCTAAATATTTCAAATAATTTCTTCAGAAATTGGAAGTTGGTGTTGCCATATCATGGTTGTGACCAGAAAATATTAACATTAGGATTTAAAATATTCAAAAAATATAAAACTGAACAGAGCCTGTCTGACAGGGATGTACTCTGCAGAGGAGGATTGTGGCAAGGGGTCCTTTAGAGTGACAGCTGCCCCTGATATTTCCTGATTTTATTACATTTTAATGAATGTCTTGACGGTGTTGAAAAAAAGTGGGGACACAACTTTGAAACCTTATTAAACATGCACGAATCACTGAAAAAAAACTTGCTGATATGAGATATTATTAAGTGTTACTTTTGATAAAAAAATTATTTTTCATCATTAAAAAAAATGTTGTCCATGTTATAGCATATAAATGATTGAACCCTTCTCTGTGGACACACTGTTTTAAATGTAGTGAGAAGACAATAAGTGTCATAGATTTCACATAATAATGATACAATTAAATTTAACGGGGTAATTGTTAAATACATTCTATTATTACTCCCCCATAACATTTACATTTGAAAATATTTGTATTTTTTAAACCTGATAGCAGTTACAATTGCTGGACATGTTTTGTCCCATGTCTCAAGAATGACTGCTTGGTAGACAGCATGGAAGCTCATATGTTTTGAAACAGTTTATGTAAGCCTATGTGTGTTTGTAAGTGATCCCTACTGGGAGCATTAATATTTGGTTCCTGTGAAATGTTTGGAGTCAGAAGAGAGAGGAAGTTTGATAAAATGACAAATGGTTTGTTTTCGTGACCTATATTGTTGTTTTTCCAGAAGTGCATCTCTGTCTCCAATGATGCTCTGAGGTTCATTTGTATACTGCGACCCCTGCTCTCTGATCCCCATATATGCGGAGAAAAGCAAAGTCTGTTTCATTTTAGACAGTGAGTAATAGGGTAAATATCATAAAAAGGGAGCTTTAAAATATACATTTTATTACTTTACTCCTAAATGTATAACTTATGGATTTATGACTGGAATAAACTCATTTATGTGGTCTCACACAGTCAGACACATTAGTTTTATTGAGAACAAAACACTTTTGAGGATAGCAGCCTCAGTGGATTTTATTTCATTTTCCTCTCCTTCATCTTAAACATCTAATCTCTTTTTAGCAGTCTTCATGCATAGTTTGCTGCAAAGAAGAAACTCAGAAGATTTAGTCTGGAAGGAAGCCCACAAGACAGAAAATATCTCAAATGAGATATCTTTATTATCTTTATCCTAGACAGCAATGCGGTTAAATGAATATCAAATGGGGAGATTTAAAGGTACAGTCACACAAAAGCATGTGAAATGATTTGATTTCGGACCCTGCAAAAACAAATATGTGCCGCAGGATATATTATGCTTTAGGATGCTTTGATAAATATATATATATTAAGTTTTTCAGTTTTTATTCTTAATATTGAATATATATTATTTAGATGTTTTGGTTAAACATCTATTATAATCTTATTTTGCGCCAACACATTTGTGAGTTTCTGCCTAGGTGGATGCTGATGTTGAAGGCAGCTGAACGTAGGCGGTAGACAGCCAGGCCTAGGTTTTGAAACAGAGCCATTATCTTTATTTACATTGTATGGCTTGCTGCTCCTGTCCATTCTTTGTTTTCAACGATTGACTTTGCTCACCGCTTAATCAGACATCCCGTAATCCAGGGCCAGCCGTGGTTAATGAGAAACCACATGGAATGTAGCTAGAAGTCAACGAAATGTTCCACTTTATTCACATTCTTTTTCATGTTCTCTGCAGCTTAGTGTTTCATCACCTCGGCCTGCAAGACAGGGTTTTTAATAGGATGAATGGCTGCTGTGCGCTTTTTAGGGGATATTTTTGTGATTAAAGCACAACCTGGAAGAAAAGGAGATTTCAAGTGCTCTCATTGCTCCAGCTAGCAACACCGTGTGTCTTACATTTTTGAACAGAGGAATATGAGTAAGAGAGGAAGGAGATTTTCCAAATATTTTCCATGGTAGAGTTGCTAGTGCGCTCTTGATCTCCTGAGCCCAATCAGTCATGGAACAGAGAGCGCTCCGCTGTCAGACTGAATCCTGGGCAGCTGTATATACATACAAACGTCAGTTTCTTTCCGTCAATGGGGACTGATGCCAGGCCCTTGTGATGCAGTAATGCTGTCAATAATGCTGACCTATTGACATGTGTCAATGAGAGAAGAATTGTGATTATCTGTCCATGTCTTCATTAGTATTTCCATCTTGTGGAGATCGGAATGCTAAATGCTGTTTCAGATTTTAAGCTGTCAGTCTTCAATTCAACAAATCACATCTGTATCAAAAGTCTGCACCTATGACATGCACAATTACATGAAGACAGCTCTCAAAACACATAATCATAACTGCCCGAAGTATAATCACCATTTACATTGAACTAGAGGCCAGAAATTCCCTAAGGGCCCAAAATACTTCAAGCTAAATCGAAGAAGTGTAATGTCATTTCAGACTAAATCTGACCAAATCATAGTTTGTTCAGAGTTTGTTTCAGTGGTTCAAAACAGCTCACCAGCTTCACCTTCTTTGATGACTTTTCACCTCTGCGCCATACACACAATAGAAATGTGCATCTCCGTAACTGAGGCCATTGCGATACACATCTAGATGTACAGCCAATGATACGATACATTCAGGATACATATGCAATGCGAAACCTCTTACGATGCAGTCGAGTAAATTTCGATTCAACACAATGTGATTCAATGCAATACGATGCAATGGAAAAAAAATATATGATGCTATTTAATTCAATATGGTACAGATAGTTCACTTTTATTTCTTTGGTTCAGACAAACAGCAAATCATAAACTAAGTGCCTTCTGACTTTTAACGGCGTCTCTGTAGTTTTGTGATACGTCATATTCGTAGCATCAGTGATGAGAGAACGCACATGATAAACAGATTAGAGTAGTTTTTACTGATACAAATATGTTAGAAACAATGTATCGCGATACAAATGCAAACTTGTACCCAATGCACACTTTTTTTAAATATTGTCAAACTTTTATGCAGATGCACCAGTGCAAATCGGCAAATCTTACCATCTCTAACATGCAAGTTTCTAAACAGAATCTTGACTGTGCAAAATATAATAACCATTTACATTTAAATAGGGGTCCCATGCTATATCCAGAGACCAGAAAATGCCCTTAGCAACAACCCAGAAGGGCCTAGCAACCACTTTTTAGTGCTTTAGCAACCCCAAAATTAGCATTTCCCAAAAGCAACTATAGTCGCAAGTTCCGTCATTACCAATAGAGTTCAGTAGAACTAACAACCATAGTTAGCTAACGATGCTTTTGGGAAACGCACCCCAGAGCAGCATAGCAGCCATCTGGCAAAATATAATCAACCACCCAGTGGCCGGATACATAAACTGCTTAGACTAATCAAGACTGGTTGTAAATTTTTTAATTCAGTTAGAAAAAGGTAGATTGGTCTAATTTGAATCTGAAAAGTAAGACTGACTACCTCCTGACTATCTGCTAGTTGGAAAAACTAGTTTTTAAGACACAGTCTTAACATAGTGGCTATGTTAATGCAACTGGCCCCTGAACCCCTTAGAAACCACCTGTCAGTGCCATATCAACCACCTAACAACATCTTAATAACCACATAGACCAAACTAGCAATGCCTTAACAACCACCCAAGGGTGCGTTTCCAAAAGCAACTATGGTCACAAGTTCCTTCATTAGAAATAGAGTTCAACAGAACTTGCGACCATATCTAATGATGCTTTTGGGAAATTTCCTTGACACCACCTTGCAACGTCTTAGCAGCCATCCAGAACATTCTAGCAAAAGCATAGCACCACATTAGGGAGCCACATTAGAACACTTTTTAAATAATCTAGCAACATCTTAACAGCCACTCAGTACATTCTATAGCACGATAATCTACGGTGAGCTCTGGAGCTCCTCCTGCTTTGACGTGGAAGTCTTTTGAGGTTAATTTAATCTTTCAGTCCATCGAGGTCAGACATAAGTAAAAAAACATGAGTACACTGGAGTGCCGAAACTAACAAAAAGGAACTTTGCATTGAATATACACTCTTAAAAATAAAGGTGCTTCACGATGCCATAGAAGAACCTTTTTGTATAAATAGTTCCATATAGAACCTTTAACATCTGAAGAACCTTTCTGTTTCACAAAAGGTTATTTGTGGTGAAAGAAGGTTCTTCCAATTATTAAATGGTAAGAAAGAAATGATTCTTTAAAGAATCTTCGACTGAATGGTTCTTTGTGGAACCAAAAATGGTTATTATATGGCATCGCTGTGAAGAACCTTTTAAAGCACCTTTATTTTTTAGAGTGTATCGTGTGTCTTTAGTAACCATCCAGAACAGCCTAGCAACAACCTAGGACACCCTAGAAACCACATAGCAATGCCCTTGTAACTGTCCATCTAGAAAACTCTATCAAACAAAAAGCATGCACTTACATCCCCCAAAGCATCATAGCAACCCCATATCAACCTTCTAAACCATTTAGAACCCTTTGGCAATTGCATAGTAACACCCTGGCAACCACTGACACTGTTGCAGCACTGTAACACCACTCCCAAATAATGTTTTGACATGATATGAATTCAATCTAGAATGAATGGATGGTTGAGGGAATTCACAAATAAACTCTATGCAAACCCAGTAATCCAGATCACATTTCCTCAGCAGCGTTGCGAGGGTGTGCTTTCACAGACTAGAAATTGAAACAAAATCCTCGGCCCCCCAACCCCCGACATCCCCTAGTCACATCTGGAGTCAATCAACAACCCAAAATAGAAAAGACACCAAACGATAAGAGGCTGCTTTCGCTCACTGCCTCATAGATACAAGTGTATCAAATTAGTGGCACTTCCTGTTTTAGTGGTTTATTAACATAAATATATATTTTGGTGCCAGTACTAATTCAAGGAAGTTTTGGAACGGTTTGTACGGTGAAGTTGGGTTATTGGCGCTAGACCGGCATGAAGGTTTTATTACCGTCATGATGGTTTGCTTGGCTCAAAGCCACAGAAGAAATCAGTATCCGTGTGTGCGTCAGCCACCCAAGTGTGTTATTGCGGAGCACAGACTTATCAAATTCCACCGTTTTAAAGAGAAGTCTGGATTAATTCCCCCGGTGTGAGACAGCAAGCCTTCTCAGCAGAAAGAGAAATGGAAAGCTTCTGTGTGTGAAAGAGAGAGAAAGCGTTTTGTGCTCTGCATGGTTGGAGATTGTTCAAGGCCGCTGAGTTCTGATGGCATTCAGAGGCCAGGGGCCTGATGTTGTGGTGCTTTTTTAAAGGTGATCATATCCTTTAGGGAAATCCTCTTGAAGCTGTTCCAGAACAAATCTGTCCTTAGAGCCGATAATGTTGTGAAAGCAGTGAAATTCGGTTCCCTTTTTGTCAGTCTAGCCAGGTGTGGTTATCTTCAGCCTGCACCCTGTTTAGTAATTTCCTCACTTGCTTGACACTGTTCCTTTTAGCTTGTTTTGTGTTTTAGACGGCTCAAAGCACGCTTTTACATCCCGTCTTACATTAAGGCTATTAAGAAGACAGGCCCTCAGCTGTGTTCATTCATGTAATCTTGAGTTTATGCTTACATTCTGCCCTAAACCACTCACAGCTTATTACACTCTCACATTAAGCTTCAATTTGACGCGATTTGCATTCAAAGGCACTCTTTTTGTGAGCTCAGGTTTGACATGCAGTTATATATAAGTTCATCTGAGTTCCAGTGAGTGCAGCCAAGTGCGAAAGCTGTGATGGAGTAAATCTGATGAAAAGGTGACATATTTCATCACAGGATCAAAAGAAAAATAAAGAGTATTTTTAGTAGCATATCTGTCTATCTATATATATCTATTTATCCATCTATCTATCCATCTATCTATCTATCCATCTATCCGTCTATCTATCTATCTATCTATCTATCTATTATCTATCTATCTATCTATCTATCTATCTATCTATCTATCTATCTATCATTAGCATGTTATTTTCATCAGAAGTGCATTACTTTTACTTTACTTTACTTTTAGTCATTTAGCAGACGCTTTTATCCAAAGCGACTTACAAATAAGAAAAAGTAACTAAAATTAAAAGCTAAAACTATAAATATTATATATACACATTTAAGAAGATAAAGAAATTAAATAAAAATGACAAATGCATGCAACAACATTTCAAAACTAAACATTTAAATGAAAACAAAAAATAAAGCTAAAAACAAGTCAAAATATTAAATCAAGAAAAGGTATGAGTATAATAATGATTCTAACATAACACTAAAGGCCTAAGTATACTTCTTTTTTACATTAGTAAGAATTGGTTATAAAAACTAAAACAGAAGTGAAACAAGTTGTAGGAAAGAGGACAAATAAAAAGTGATACTTATATAATTTGCCGATGTGTCCCTGCCCGGTAGAGTCGATGGTCTTTACACTCTTCGGTCTTCTCACGAGGAGGGCTTCACACGACCGCTGCCGCGGTATATTAACCTTTTTTAAACCCGTCTAACAAATCACTATTTGAATTCAGCTGAACACACTTTCCTGTTTATCACAACAAATGGCCAAGCAAGCGCAGACACTGACAAGAGACGCGATACAGTACGAGACCAAACGCGATTTCATTAAAGGGATAGTTCACCCAAAAATGAAAATGTGATGTTTATCTGCTTACCCCCAGGGCATCCAAGATGTAGGTGACTTTGTTTCTTCAGTAGAACACAAATTAAGATTTTTAACTCAAACCGTTGCAGTCTGTCAGTCATATAATGGCAGTCAATGGGACTCACGGCTTTGAGAGAGAAAAAAAACATACACAGACAAAACCCAATTAAACCCTGCGGCTTGTGACAAGACATTGTGGTCTAAAGAGATGAAATGATCGGTCTGTGCAAGGAAAAATATTTATATAGTTTTTTTACCTCTGATCCGCTGCACTGTCCAACTGTCCTGAGCTCGTACACACAACAGTCTGCGCGTGACGCGTCTTCTTCTTCTTCTTGCTTTACGGCAGATCACAGACTTATAAGTGCATTACCGCCACCTATCTCTCAAATGGACCATTAACACTCCTAATTGAGATTGTAGATAGAGTGTCAATGGTCCATTTGAGAGATAGGTGGCGGTTGTGTGAAGGAGCTCAGGACAGTTGGACAGTGCGGCGGATCAGAGTTAAAATACCATATAAATACTGTTCAGTTTCTTGCACAGACCGGTCGTTTTGTGTCTTTAGACCTCAATGTATCGTCACAAGCCACAGGGTTTAATTTGGTTTTGTCAGTGTATGTTGTTTTTTCCCCATTGACTGCCATTATATGACTGATAGACTGCAACAGTTTGAGTTAAAAATCTTTGTTTGTGTTCTACTGAAGAAGCCTACATCTTGGATGCCCTGGAGGTAAGCAGATAGACATAACTTTTTCATTTTTGGGTGAACTATCCCTGTAAATGAATCTCAAATTTAGAATCTGCATGTTTTAAAAAAAATAGTTTGGTTAAAGTATAAAAAATAGAAATCAGTTACTTAAAATTCTTATAATAGTTCACGGTCTTACTGTTTTTACTGTATTTTTTATAAATGCAGCTTTGGTTTGCATATATTTTTATTTGTAACATTAAAAAAATCTTAAAGATTCAAAAATTTTGAACAGTAGTGTATGTGTATATGAAATGTTATATTTTAGGGTTACAATTTACAATTGCCCCTGACTTCAGTGACTTTTAACCAATAACTTACAGATAAAATAAATAGATGTTTGATTTTAAAGGAACCAAAAGTTACCTTATATAGTTTATTTTCTATCTTTTATTGTATCTATTTATAGGGCTGCAACTAACGATTATTTTGATAATCGATTAGTTGGCCGGTTATTCTTTCGATTAATATAGGATTAAATGCAATTATTTTATTTTATTGACAAAATACACACTATTCCACATTCTGCTCAATGTCCTTTAAACAAACTGAATGCTATGAAAACATACAGTGTTTAATTTATTAAACCACCTGTCATAAAGAGAAAACTAATATTTCAGGAATCTGTCATTTATTGGGCAAATTACAAACAGAAACAACTAATTAGTATTTATAATAACAAAAATGGCTTCATAACAGCTTGCATTCTTGCTTGCATTGTTTATGTACTTTTTGACTGTAATTGGGTATCTGAAATAAACACTATAAAGTGCTCTGCCTTTCTTTCATAGATAACAGCAATAATTATATTATAGCATTAGAAATAGCCTACTACTGTTACTAAAGAGCTTATTGGAGGACTAACCAATACAGAAAGATAAAACATGATTTTGGTAATCACCAATGCCGTTAGTTTAGAGCAGCAGTGGCACAAACCTTACATCATCTGTTTAAAAAACCTTACATAATTTGTTAAAAACCTTACATAAATGTGTTTTAATAAATTTGTTAAGCACTGTAATAGTGAATATAGTTTAAATCTCTATTAAAAATGTAAATAATAATAAAGATAATAAAGACTCAGTGTAAACTAACAGGTGAGAGGAATGTTCTGCAGGAACACACGCTCACTTTGATCACAGTCAAGTCTCTATCTTCCTGCTGATGAAAGTTATTACAAAAAGAAAGTTAATTTTTGACATGCAATTCCCTTTTCTACCAGTAGGTGTAAAATGGAAGGTTGTGAAAAATGTTCACTGTCCCCCTCTCTTGATTGACACTGGTCTCATGTCTATAGACCCTTTAACTAAAAAGCTATTACAAAAACACCCCCCAGTGAGCTATAGCAAAAAACTAAGAAAACGTGCACTTTCCCCTCGGTCCCTTACTGAAAGCTCAGCAGAAAACGAAGAAAACCTGCACTTTCCCCACGGTCTCTTACTGAAAGCTCCACAGCGAGCGAGCTCTCCCGGCTTGATGCACATTGAGACAGCTTGTGCAGGCTAGTGCTTATTACATCGAGCGAAATCTATGGAAAAGAAGGCTGTGAAACATGATCAGCTTTGCCCTTTTGGCGGTCACACTGTTTAGATTTGTTATGGGCAAGTCGATTTGGAGTTATTGCCGTTTATCGCTGAATGTGTCACGAATATTGAAAACTAAACCAACCCCCCTCTCTGTGTTCCGTCTGTATGATGCGCGTGCACGCGCCATTGGGTAAATTAAACTTAACACAGTCGGTCAGGACGGACCTTTAATGCTCGCGTGAATTTGTGACATTTATAGATAAGGATATGACCGTAAACTGAAAGTTTTTGCACTGAGGACGCACACGCATGTGTCACAGCGCCTGACAGGGCAAGCCTTTACACTAATGCATTAACTTAAAGCTCAAAATAAAGAATTCTCATGCTGTGGGCAGCTTGGATCACGTACTTCTCCCGCGGCATCTCATTCTGTTTCCTCCACTATTATTAGATGCATTTTGTTCATAGAAATGCGTTATTCAGTGCTGTAATTTGAGCAACCGGCTGAAGTTGGGCGTGCACTGTGGGCGGACCCGACTAATCGATAATGAGAATCATTGTCGATGATTTTTCATAATCGATTTTATCGATTAGTTGTTGCAGCCCTAATTTATTTATTTAAATATTCTTAACTACGTGAAATGCAGAGAGATAAATTAAATGAGTATATATTAAGTATCTGTTAGATTTAATTTCCGCATAAGTGAATAGAAAGCTGCATATGGTAAAACAAAAACTTGCTGATAATGTTGCTTGTGGCTATAAGAGGAGGTCGCTGGACAGGTGGCTCCTGGCTATAAGTAGAGAAAGAATGCATTCATTCTGTTCCTGTCATGCTATGTTTTCTGTACCTTATTTGGTCATTTTGTGAACCTCCTGTAATACAAAACTCTCTGGTACCATATATAAAGGCATGCTGGTCAAGAATAAATTGAGTTCAAAAGCCATGATGCCTCTGTGTGTCTTGTCTTAGGTTCTCCCGGATCCGTAGAAGACTGCGCTCACAACATCCAACCTATGTTTCTGATTTGATTTAGATGTGATCCAAAACACAGAAAGAAAACTTAGTTTATAAGGAAACTGAAGTTTTACAGTATCTTAATATATAAGATTAATATCTAGCTCTTGCTTGTTTGTGGCTGAAAAATATTGTCTCTCCTAATTTACAGTTTAAATCAGATTTATTTAATTTGAAGTCTTAGAGCAGTATTGAGAATTTGGAATGGAAAATATGCTTAACTGTCATGGGAATAAATTTGAAAAGAAAAAGAAGATTAACCACCAAAATTCCAGTAAAGTGCTAATTCGAAGTTCATGCAAACCACGACCAGGTTTAGGCTAGATGTGGTGAGTGGTCCAATCTCCTGGAGCTTTTGTTTATCCTCGTTGTGATTGCGTTGTGCGGTGTGGGCACACAGTGCACTGAGGCCAGTCTTATGGAATGTCACATCGAGCATGACGACAGGGACGGTAGAGAGAGAAAAGAAGTGATTGTTTCCAAGGTTTACAGAGTTTTTTAATGAGACTCAAGAGGGCATTTATGGTGAGACACACATGGACTGTACTCTACTGTGACTCCGGGACTCGAGACGAAATCACTGCCCCACAGCTAGAACCAGACAGCAGTGAGGTTTATTTGAGTTTACTGTAACTAAGACAAATGTGTCTTTGAAGAAAAGAAACCACATGCCTCTCACAGCTAAATAAATAAACAGAGAACACAGCTTTATGGATAAAGTCTTTACACTCTTTTTCTAAAGAAGTAAGGCTGCATTTATTTGATAAAAAATACAGTAAAAACAGTAATATTCTGAAATATTACTACAGTTTAAAATAACTGTTAATATATTTTAAATGTAATTTATTCTTGTGATGCAAAGCTGAATTTTTCAGCAGCCATTACTCCAGTCATATGTTGCATCAGAAATAATTATATATTCTGATTTATTTCTTAATTATTATTAGTACTAAATTACGAATAATGGTTATTGTTAGACAATGTCGATGTGTAATATTTTGTGGAAATCATGAATGAATAAAATGTGAATAAAATGTTTTTCAGTGTTCTCTGGTGAATAATGTTCAAAAGAACAGATTTTGTATTATATATATATAGTAACATTATAGCTATCTTTACTGTCACATTTGATCAATTTAATGTGTCCCTGCAAAATAAGGAATCAAGCATTTCAAAACATTTGCATGGTTGTGTTTCAACAGTTTCCACAAAAATATGAAGTGGCAAAAAATGTTTTAACATTTATAATATTAAGAAAGGTTTTTTGAGCAGCAAATCAGCATATTAGAATGATTTCTGAAGGATCATGTGACACTGAAGACTGGTGTAATGCCAACAATTCAGCTTTTCCATTTTAAAACCTGTTCAAATAAAAAAATGCTTTTTAAAATTGTAATAATATTTCACAATATTACTGATTTTACTGTATGTTTGATTAAATGAATCACAAGCACAAAAACTTCTTAGAACATGAACAAATCATAATTACTCCAAACATTTTTAGTTAAACAGTTTTCCCTAACACAGTCTGCTGAATTTCCTAGAATAAGAAAAAGCTGCATCAGGAATTGAATGGAATGTTGAAAAGTGCTTTATTCTCCTTGCACCAGAGGAAAGTGACCTGCCACAGCTCTCTCTTTTAACATCTGCCTGTTTTGGGCAAAGCAAGACATTCTTCGCCTGACACCTCTACCAATGAGAAGTTTTAGTGCATCTTGCATTACCTTAATGAGTGTGAAGGATGTGAGGGTTTGTTCAGGTTAGGCTGTATCAGCACCTGAGGAGGCAGAAAGAGTCGGTGAGATTTGTGTCTCGCTGAGAGCGCGCTTAGCATAAGCACTACTTAATTGATGCCTTAATTGAAGAAATTGATTTCATGAAAAATCAATAGTTCATCATAGAAATCAGATGTACCTGGTGAAATGCCTTATGGGTACTGCTGCAGAGCCGAAATGGATTTCCTTCTCGCTTTAGGTTTATCTGTTGAGCTGTTGAACGCCATCCAAATGAATTCAACAGACATTTTCAGCTCAAAGCACATTTTTGCAGTCAACCTCACTGACACCAATTAGAGTCGTATATAGATCCCTGCCGACTGTTCTCAGATGCCCGGGATGAACCAGGTGCTTTTGTTCCTTGCAGGCATTTGCTTTGATCTCTTATGAAAAGTTTTTATGAGTAACTTGAAAGAGTTATCATATGGTTAAGTAAAAGTTTTGATTGCTAACAACTTCATGTATTTTTTCAGTGTTTTTAAGAAATAGAATGATTTCTTTAGTGTTTTATTAAAATGTATAATTGTAGATGTCTCTGAACTCTCTTCTCTCTTTTTTGAGTGTTAATTATTGAATAAATTTAATTTTCAGTTATTTTCCGAATACGTTTTAATATGTATTTCAGTTTATACGCAAGAAAAAAGTAGGAACTGAGTTAGCTCTTTTTCCACACACATTACATGTATATCTAAAAGTACTATACTTTTTTATGGAACATGTTTATTTTAACCATACTACTCACAATAATATGACATAAAGCCATAAAGTATCTATATTTATTCACAGACACACTGTTTTCCTTTGTGCTTATGCTTTAGATTTTTTGTTTGTATTTGTACTTTTCTTTGTGCTTTTCACATCATCCTACATTCTGATCTTTAGCATTGTATTTTAGGCCTCGGGGCATGACGTCTCTTGGGGCGTTAAACAGTTCCATGGAGTAAAATGTAAAATCAATTCACTCCAGCTTTTTGCATGTATGTTTTACATAAACTTGCCGCATGCTAAAGTAATTGCTTTTTGGATTTAAGCCGTTTTTGATGTCCCTGGTATGTCTCTGGTGACATGTGATCCCTACAGATGAGACTCTCTTCAAAGGCCTCGTCAAGTCAGGCCATTCCAGATAAGAATGATTACAGCAGCTCATCCCGAAATGAATTCCAAAGGTCAAGTGTCCTGAGAACTGCCTCCCCAACTATAGATGGAGAAATGCAATGAAAAGCTTCACTGTTGATATCAAGTCATTCAGATTGAGATTAGTCACAGTGTCTGAGCACTGCTGCGCAGGATGTTTTGCTCTACAGCCAGGGAAGTTAAGACGGTATGAAATCAGCCGTGAGGACTTTCCACTCCAAACGGCTAATAAAGTGCAGCCAAGTTGTTGATTCAACTCATGCATTAAAATCATATAGATCAGATCCCTTTCAGATCTAAGGGAAGACACACACACATGGACCTGTTTGTGCCTTACGGGTTGTTCAGAGTTTCAAATACACATGCTTTATTCATTGGTCATAAAATAATAATCAAGGTATGAGCTGGAAATTGGAGTGTTTATTGAGTTACTTTCCAGTTAGCCACATTTAGCGTTTATCGTCTCCACTAGCCGTAGGGATGATGCTCGCATCGCAGTTCTTCTCTCGTGTCAGAATATTAATCTAACCAGATAAAGTTACGCTTCAAAATTCTCCATTCAAGGCTCAGGGGGGCCGTTTTTGAATATCAATGAAGCAGTGCTTCCTAAATTGAAACAAAACAAAGGAATGAAATGAGAAATGGATAGAAGCCGTGCAGGGTTTGGGGTTTGCTGCTAATCACAGAGCCTTCGGATGTAGATGAGGTTTGTGTGCCTTTGTCAGGCAAGGGTGAGGGTGACCGTGTATTTCAGGGGGTTTTAGAGACAATGAAAACAATTCTATTTGATTTATGGGTAGAGAGAGATGCTCTCCAGAGAGGGTGGAGGAGAAAGGTCTCTCTATAATTAGACCAGGTATTATGTGCTGTGTTATAGCTTTATCACACACCCTCATGGCACAGAATAACTCTGTTAATCAAACCGAGTGTCATGTCACACCGCCACGGCAGGTCTGCTCCACATACGCAGATGTGCATCTTGACCTGGAATGTTTGCATGTTTTGGGCAAGGATCTTTATAATACCTGAAGAGAGAAATATCCGTTAGCATTCCTATTCATCTCAATGGCAGTTGCAATGCGCTGCAAAAAAAATGTACTTGAAGGAAATCTGTGTGACCAGTATTTAGCATTAAAAAGACATAAATACATCCATATTTGCTGCTTTGATGTAGCTTATATATTCTTGTTTCCTTTTTTTACATATTTTATTTTTTTTAATTGTAAAGTCTTCATGGAATACTCTGTTTACTTTGAAGGTGAACAATTAATCAATGTGTGTGCAAGTTTATTCACTGAAAATACATTTATTTTGTCTTAGTAATCTTTAATAAAAATCGTAACATTTGCTTCCGCTCTAGAATGGCATTCCTTCTCTGATGATGTCAGTTTGATAGCTTGGGCATTGGCTTGGGCAGAATATGCTTAACCTGACCCCTCCAACCATTGTTTGGCTATACGTGAGAGATGGAGAGGAGAAACACTAAAATAAAAAAACCTCTATACAATATTCCATTTCAGTTGGAAACACTGTCATATTATATATTATATTATATTATTCATCCATTCTGTATTGCTATATTATATTATATTTTTTATATTATTATTCATGAAGAAATCACTGTGTGATGTAGCCTAAAGAGTGATGTTATATGTCCCTAAAATTCAAGATATTTGGACAAAAATGCCCCTGTGGGTTTTTGTTTCATATTTATATTATAAGGCATAGTTAAGCAATGTCACATGAGCAACGAGTGATGTTTTTGTCCTGAATAACATGAATGCAATTGTGATATTTTTGCATACAACAGTTTTATTAATAAGTTAATAATTTATTTTAGACACAGTATTGTCTGTTTTTACTCACTTTTTTCCAATGAAAATATTATCTATAAAGCCAAAGGAAAGCTGTTGTGCATCATTTTTTGGTGAACTGCCCCTTTAATACCCATTTAAAACTCATTAATCTCACTGCATTATTTATGCAATTTAAAATTGCAGTGTAAATGCATTCATGCCACCTCTGATGTGCAATAAATGGTCTATAAATGCCTATTCAATTGCAGCAACTGAATGAAAAATAAATAATGGCAGTTGTAGCCTGTAAATGTATGTGTAATAAATTCTGTGCTAAGTCTGTACAATATTTCTTTCTATAGCTACTTTTTGCAATGTTTATTTGATGAAAAACAGTGGATGACCAATCAGAATCAAGGACTGGAACTAACAATATAATATAATATAATTAGGGGTGTCCCCGACTAAAGATTTTCATAGCTAAAGCGCAATTTTCGAATCTTGCCGATAGTCGACTGAAAGACGAATCATATGTTTGGGGGCGGGGGCAAAATACATTACCAAGAGTCAAGTCAGACATTCATAACACGAAGGGAAAACGTATAACGGATACCTCGCAGATACAAAAATAATGTTTTATGTTTTGATTAAAAGAGTTTTCAATGGGATTTAACTCATCATTTATTTAATATAGAATATGCTTTGTTAGGCTATTTATACAACATAACGTTATATTACGACTTATGCACAAAATGCCCCGAATGCATGAATGCATGAACGTGTCTGCGTGGCTCTGAATGAACTCCTTTTGTGGACGCGTTCTTCAAGCAATATCGTGCAGAAACACAGCAACTAAACTTAAAAAAATTCAGCGTTTTATTATTATAGTGTTCTAATTATAATGTTATATAGTCTCAGTCATATTTCTTAATATTCTGCATTGTTGTTTGTACTGCTCGCGCTGTGCGCTGAAGACATTATCACCATAGTACTACAAAGAAGCGCTTTACTGCAGCGTAACTCAACCAAATGCTTTTTTATAATATATTCATGATATATATAAGCCGGCTGAAATGTTTTGAAATCACTTGTACCCTACCTGATCTAAAAAAATATTTTTACTCTGCCTGGGTCACGTTAAGTCTTGTTAAAGTTTTAAATTCCCGCTGCCAAGATGCTCCTCTGTCGGTCACGGATTATGGAAAGTGAAACTTAAATCTATGGGGGTGGTTTGATTTACTCACGCACGTTAAAATATTTATTTAACGCTTTCGTTTCAGATTCTTATTTACAGCATTATCTTAATAGGCTGTATATTGAGTTATTGGGAGAAAACCGGTAGTTCTATGTGAAATCACAAAATCAGACATTTGAGCATCCCCATATATAGCCAAAATGGCATGATCAAAACACCCCGCGAATATTCGACTGTGAGATTGGGAGTCAAATCAGGCTCCTCCTATCGAATCTTCGACTATTCGGGGTCACCCCTAAATATAATGTAATATAATATCCCTGTTTTGAGACCTTGGGGTTCACATTGACGGCACACTGGACAAACAACACTGTGACTCTTCATCTTTTTAAAAAGGGCCTGAGCAACGAAATCTCAGGTTTTTCTCGGGTACGTGTATGTACTGCTGCACGTGTTCTTTCAGTATGTTTTGACGTGACTATCTTGTTCTACACTGTTGTGAGCTGGGGATCTGGGAGTAATCCTGGAGATAAACAAGCTCATCGAGAAAGCAGTCTTTTTCACTGGAGAGGAACGGAAGCATCTGGAGGTTGTAGAGGAGAGGAGAATGATGTCCAA
Organism: Ptychobarbus kaznakovi; assembly: GCA_027422405.1. Taxonomy (NCBI): domain Eukaryota; kingdom Metazoa; phylum Chordata; class Actinopteri; order Cypriniformes; family Cyprinidae; genus Ptychobarbus; species Ptychobarbus kaznakovi. The sequence continues at coordinate 22,218,447 of CM049809.1, forward strand.
GCTGCTGGACAACATCATGGACAGCACTCTCCACCTCCTCCATGGCATGTCTGTGGGAATGAACAGCATGTTCAGAAGTAGGCTGATTCAGCTGTGCAACAGAAAGCACTACAGGAAGCCAATCATAGACATAATTCATCAACCATGTTCAGAGGCACCATTGACCTTTAGAGAATTAGGACCCTGCTCTCACTTATTATTGGGCACAACATGAAAAATCTTAAAATGCATGTATGCAGTTAAAGCTGCTTCTGGATTTCACAAATATTCTGGTTATGACACATGCACAATAGATGTCTTTTGTGATACCTGTGTAAACTCTGTTAGAAAATGTTTATTCTTCTATAAAGGTTACTTTAAGCATTATCTGTAATTATTATACGTCTGCCAGGTGAACAAACACACACAGACTGATGCTGTAACTAACCAGTGTTGGGGAAAGTTACTTTTAAAGTAATCATTACAATATTGCGTTACTCCCTAAAAAAGTAATTATGTTACTTAGTTACTTTTTATGGAAAGTAATGCGTTACGTTACTTTGCATTACTTTCACGTTACTTTTTCAATATGAGCAGGGCTTGATTGTTTGTTTTTAATATTTATAGCAAATGTAAAAGCCCTTTTACACCAATAAGTGTAATGAATACACTTCATGCTGAAGGAAGAGTAAATCACGTCTGTACAGTAGAACGCAGGAAAAGAAGGTTCAACACTCTTCAGCGATAAAAAAACAATGAAGCACAATTATTAGTTTATCTAAAGTAATTTTTGCTTATTAGTATGGTTGAACTGGATCATCAAAGGTCAGCAGCAAAGACATCGGTTAATAAAATGAGATTAGATATATTTGTGTTGTTTAACATATTTAATTATTGCAGGTTTGCGTCATATTCTGAGTTTGCATTTCACTGTTTTAATTATTTCTGATGAATACTGAATCTGTTTTTTTTTTGCGAGTGGGATGAATTAATGCATGTTTACATTTAGTCTAGAACTACAGTAACATCATGTTCACACACACAACGCCTCTGTACTTTCGATTTCTCCCAACATGGGGACAGGAGACTTGTCAGTCAATAAATGGGAAAACAAAGTAAACTGGCATTACTTTTTTGAAAAAGCAACTCAGATATTTTCTTGTAAATTGAGTAATGCGTTACTTTACTAGTTACTTGAAAAAAGTAATATTATTATGTAACTCGCGTTACTTGTAATGCGTTACCCCCAACACTGTAACTAACAGAGTCTCCTGCTATCTCTGTCGGTGTGCTGTGAGGGGCTTTTAGAGCTCATGATACAGAGACATATTTCATATTTTAAATGCATGCTTACTGCATCTGTGGATGTAAAACTCCTACTCTGCTTGTTTAGGGCCATATTTCTCTCAGCTCTGACAACATCGGTGTGTTTCATGGCCTGTTTAAAACAAAAAGCCATTTGCTCAAATTCACGGTGTTCATATTATTGCTAATTTTCCTCATTTTAATAGTCGTGGAGTGTACTGCAGCAGTGTGCTCTGGAGTTCTAGTTAAATGAATACTGATGAATGAAGTTTTATCAAACTAATCATTACTGCTCTCCTGAAGTGTTGACGTGAATGTTCTCACAAGCAGAAATGTAAACTCGCACCACAAATTTGCTTATAATAGTGAGCTTGGTAAAATTCTCAGCTTTTGGCGTTAATGTTACATGTGCCTTCTAACTTTAATTTGAGCTGTGAACTTCACAGAAGTTAATGTAGTTTGAATAAAGACTGCTTTCTCATGAAATACCGTCTGTGCTTGACTGTTTGCAGATACAAAATGCCGATGATGTTCTGATCACACCCTTGGAGAGATTCCGGAAAGAGCAGATCGGAGCAGCCAAGGTAAGTCATCCTATATCACTTTAGACAATAACCAAAAATACTACAAAAAACTAAAATATGCTACTGACTTATGTATGCTTGTGTGTGTTTGGAAACATGTTTGTGTTTAGACAGGACAAATCTTGTCTGGAATATATTCTGCTAAAATCTGCTACTGGGTTATTTATGATTTAAATTATTCCTTATAAGGTTTTTGCTGTTAGCATATTTTGATGCATGTAATAAATACCTGAAGATAGTAATATTTTATGAATGTTTAGCCATTACAAGAGTGCCTTAATACCTAAAAAGTACCTAAAAGTGCATGTTTGCCCTGCCATTTATTATTTAAAGTATCTTAGAATGCCAAGTAAATGCAGTAGTATATGAATACAGCAACAATTTATTATTTAGGTGTACATCAATAGGCCATCAGGTCACTTCCAATTTTTGCATCTGGCAAAGTAACTGGTTGTAGCATTGTTTGTTGCAACAAATATGTGAACTTAACATGTTTCCTAAATATCTGCTAATAGATTGTGGTGTTTTTATGCTTTAGTTCAGTCAAAAAAAAATACAATGTCAATACAATAGTTATTAATCAAGATATATTGTGTGATAAAGCATAATTAAACCATATTCTTAAAAACATTTGTATTGTATGTTTTAATGCAGGTACTGTGTGGTACTGCAAAGTACTGTGGTGGTCCCATGATAAAATAATATAATCATGTAATAAATACTATGATGTGCACCTAGACACAAAGATGCTTTAAAGATACTACACAGCATGGCAAACGTGGTAATCTTTAGTTGGCGATCTTTAGTTAGGGGTATGAAGGAACCCTCGTAACGGCTAAACATGTATAAAATATGATTATCTTCAGGCATTTAATAATAATAAATTCAAACCATGCTAACAGCAAACACCTTATAAGAAATATTTTAAATCATAAACAACGCCGTGGCAGATTTTGGTGGAATATAGTCCAAACAAAACTTGTCCACAGTCTAAACACAAACATGTCTCCACACACACACACACACTTGGCTGCATCGCTGTAAGGTAGAAACTCATTATTCATTAAAAAAAGCAACATCAAAATGTCCAGCAGTTTGAGCCCCCTGGGGTCTGAAAGATCACACGCACATATTCAATCACACATATGTACAACTACACTCAGTCCGATATAAATATATACCGATACACACAAACACACATGCTGAGTGTCTTTCCTTTGGGCGAGTGTTAGGTTCACCCATCTGTTCATAACCCAAGCCCTCTGATTTATATTCCTACCTCAAAGCCACTTTTGATTTATTTTGCATGAAAAGGGTTTGTGCTTTGTGGAAGGTTCACTTGCAGGACCAGTATTCTCTTTGTTTTTGAGCGGATGCGTGGACACAATGCTAGCAGAGACGGATTCTCATAAATTGAGATCAACCAGTGTGAATTTGAAAACAAACTGAAAAATGTAGTTGAATATTGATGCTCTTCCATACAATGGACTCAATTCGTGAAATAAGTCAAATGTGTAAATCCTGTGTAAATGATACAATTGTTGTTTGTACATAAATATGGAAAGGGGTGATTTTAGAAACAAAATCTTTTCTGCTCATGTTTCACGAATTCACATTGTTCACTGCAAATCTTCACCTGTGGCAAAGCTTTACATATGCGAATCATATTTTGTGCCAGGATTAATATCACTAAGGTCAAACGCTTAGATGAAGAGATACCCCCTGACCACGTAGAGCGCTTTGAGTGCTTAGAAAAAGCAGAAAAGTGCTCTATAAATGTAATTATTATTATTATTATTACTAATGTCAAACTTTTCTGATTGTGATGCTGCAACTTTGATTATACATTAGTGCAAATGAGATTTGAGAGCTAATGAGAAAATCCTCTCTCACACACACACAAAAAAACTGTTTTCAGAATATATACTTATATGTGCATGATTTTATATATGCCTTTTTATTGTACTGTTGTATATCTCACTCTGTTTTTGTAAACTAAACAACATTCACCTCAACCTCTCTCTGCAGAAAATGCACTTTTCACAGTCATTACCCAAGTCTCTTCTTTCACTCTTTTATCTCCTTTTCAACCACTTGCTTTTAATAGCTTATACCTTTCTCTACTAACACACTCTAAATGTGGAGAATGGCTTGAACATTAGCTGTGGAGTCAGGAGCCTTACTAAAGGATTATAGGAATGTGGAGGATCGGCCGGCTGCCAGACTTCCTTCTTGCTCAAATTTAGTGTTCAGAGGGTGGTTGGGAGGTATAGACGACCTTATTAGGGAATTACAGCCTCGCTGCAGCTCCAGCTGGTTAACGAAGTGAGGTCAGTGGCCAATAAAAGGGCCGCTCAAGCCCAAAGCCTGAACAATTTATTTCCTGTTGGCCAAACACCTCGGCACGTCACAGGCACAAGGTTTTTACTATGGGAGAGCAATTACGTATGGGTCGTCAGAGCTCAGAACCACAAGCTGTGCAGCTTTAAACGAACATGAGGACAGGTTTTGTAGAATTGTACTGTTCGCCCTTCTCTATATTCAGTTGCATTAAATGTATCTTTTTGTATGCTGTTTTAAAACAAATACTCAACTTATTGGTATTTAGATTTGTTTTTCATATTTGTCTTATTCCCTTTTCCCTTCCTCTGCAAATGTCACTGGCACAGAACAGAAGTTAATGATCTCAGCTAATGGTATTAAGACTGGCGTGTGTGTGTAATTCCCTGTGAGCCACGTCTCATTAAACTAGCCCCAACAGGTCATCAAATCACCATAGCTCCAAAACGGATAATTAAAGCTGCGCCCCCAAACTGGACCACAAACCTAACATATGTTGATACATTTATTGCCAAAGGTATATAGTTCACTGAACTAAAAACTTACCTTGGCCATGAAAATAGGTTTGCGTAGTTTATTGATAATACAAAATTGAACTTGCCAATTTGCCCATAGAAACGAGCTGAATCAATCTACAAAACATTTGTGTATCTCATATACATAACTTTAACAAAGACTAGCTAGTGCCAACTTGTACTGTGTCTTAATGCTGACTAATGTGTTTTGTGGCATTTTCTAGACATATTACAAAAATTCTTCAACTTTATTATATACTGTTTGTGTTATTTTCTCTTTTTTCTGTGCCCTTTTACTGTGCTTACTTTCTTTCTTTGGTAAATATTAACATTTAATGTTTTGATTACTAAACAAAATTATGGAAATTAATTCTAGTATTTAAGTAGTCAAATATATTCGTATAGCCCTTTTCACAGTGTGTATTAGGGGTTGCACAGGCTAGTTGACTAGTCGACTTCAGTGCTCTGCCATGACGCTTTAAGCTTGAAGTTGACTAGTCGCTGGTCCTATAGAGGGCGCAATAGGATAATAAATCCACATTTACGCTCCGTTTCCAAACAGTTAAAATTACAATCTAATTCATACTCTGAATGCGCTCCACAAGACATGTGTGATTATATTACTGGATGCTGGAAATTGAACGGCAGAATGCACGTTTTAAACAGCTTATTGTACAGGTAAGTTAATCACGTTCTAATCTAATGCGCTGCTGCACTGTAACGCACACACATAGGCTACAGACAGTAGCGCGTACAATACATCACGCGCACAGAATCATTCAGCGCGAAATGTATTGTCAACACTGTTCTGTGATTTCTCTGTAAAATAGCTTAGAAACTGAAAAGTTCAAGCATATATTTCTTAATAACTAAATCCCACAGCTTCACTACTAGTAGAGAGACGCTGTCAGGTAGAATTAATTCACACACGCAATTGCTCTCACTAATGCATTCATTCATATGAATGTAATCTTTACTGTACTACTTATCTTATCTGATTTAGAACGAGCAGGAATCTGTGAGAAATATAACGACCCAAAGACTAAAGAACTGATAAAAATAAGCTGTTATAGGTGCAATAGTCATGTGGGCAGCGCTGTGTCATATTTCATAGCTGTGCACAAGGCGTTTGTCACAGCTCCAGACTTATTTGTTCATTAATGACGTCATCAGCGACTAGTCGACTTCGACTTGACTTTCATCACATAAAAGTCGACTTAAAAAAATCTGAAGTTGTTCAACCCCTAGTGTGTATTGTTTAAAAGTAGCGTTACAGAAAATCCTGTCTGTTTATAATATTATTACAATATTATGACAGATTATTTGTCAACACTGTTACCATACGTTTGCGTAGTACATTTAAATTCTCTAAGAAACACCTTTAACTTTCATGACCTCACGCACAACATAAAGTCAAATATGTAAAACATAAAACTATCAACCCTGTTACCTTCCTTTAACCCTCAAAACATCATTTAAATTCTCATTCTAAAAGCACATTTTAGTTTCATGACCTGACACACAAAACAATTAGTCAAATGTGTAAAACATAAAACTATCAACCCTGTTACCTTCCTTTAACCCTCAAAATATCACATTTCAATTCTCATTCTAAAAGCACCTTTTAGTTTCATAACCTCAAGCACCAAACTTGTAAAGTCAAATAGATAAAACATAAAACTGTCAACCCTGTTAACTTCCCAAATGAATAATTATGCCACAACAAGTATTAATTTAGCTTGATATGGCAAAATTACATTTTTGTATTTGATAGAATTTAATAACTCACACGAAATGTGCTTTAAAAACCTCCTCAAAAACTTTAACAAAGCATCCGTTTGCCCAGCAGCAGTTAGATCATCATGGCCTACAGAGAAATATAGAGTAATGATGGATGTGGGCCCGTGGTTTTCTGTCACAGTTGTGGCTGGAGATACGAGGCACGTGTGAAGCCACCTCTGGACTGACGGTGGCTGGAGCAGGTGGCAGAAGGCAGGGGGTGAATGAACATCTGCCCCGACCGGGACTTTTCTAATGAAACATGCCGTTATGAGATTGACTAAGTGGTTAGGCAGACAGATTGGCAGACAGAAGACCACAAATGAGATGCGTCTTCTAAAAAGTTCCTATTAGATATGTTACGACGGAGGCTTCTTTTGATTCACAGCACGTAGAAGTCGTTTGAAAGAAGTGAAAGACGAGAAGTGTTAATTACGTAGAAATGTGTGTGTTCAGAGTGTTTGTTTTGCGTCAACATGTACGATCACATTTATGACATGCCTTGGTTGGAAGAACAAGCGTAAAAATGTTTGAGATTGTAGTCACACTTCAAGATTTCATACCTTCAGGGCATCAGTGTGGTACTTCATGCGTAGCTGCATGTAGGTGTGTTTTCAGCTTCATTTGTGAGGATCCTTTTCAGTTAGGATCCTATTTTACAAGGTACAAAGTGCAAAAAGGTGGCTCACTGAGATTGTGGATGTACAGTATTCAGTTGTGTGTGTATCTTCGAGACCTTGTATTTCCAGCCGGCAGGTCGAGATAACTCTGGTCAAAAAAAGATCTGAGGCTTTGTTTATGTCCTTAACCACTCAAACATTCAGACAAGACCTCGCTTACGCAAAAACTCACACCGTCAATCTCGACACACTCCCACTTCCCTAGACCAGCTTATATGGGATGACAATAAAGGTAACCGTGAAACTCGGAACATTGTGCAAACATGCAGTTACTGAAAGAAGTATATTGTGAACAGCGAGCAACTGGGTAACCATGAGCAAGAATTACACCATCTATACTTTGTTCACAGACTTCAGAAACTGATATTGTAGATGCATTTCCTTTAGTTTGTATCTGTTTATTTGATTAAATATTGAATTTAAGCAACCAGTGTGTTTTTAGATGTCTAGTACCATCTACAGTTCAGTAGATCAGTTTTTATCCATACTTTAAGATGAAAAACTTTGGTAACACTTTATTTTAAGGTGTCTTTCTTACACACCTTACATGTACTTACTATTATAATAACAATAAATTACACATAATTACTTTCAAGTAACCCTAAACCAAACCCTAATCATAATCCTAATATACTAAGTACATGTAGTTAATGAATAGTAGTCAGTACTAAATTACACTGCAATAAGGACACCTTAATATAAAGTAACCAACTTTTCAAAATAAATTGATATAAAAAAGTGTACTGGACTTTTTAAAAACAAGATTGTTGGTTAAAATGTATATGTGGATATACACAGTTTACCATTACTGAATTACATTTTCATCACTTTTCAAAAATTTTAAACAGCTTTTGTTTTAAGTAGTTTATTTTAATTCAGTAAACATCAACCTTTTTGATGAAAGTAGCTTTTTCTATTGATATTGGTATTAAAATGTATTAAATTATAAATCATGCACTGTGGTAAAAGCGTTTTCATGCCATAACCAGTGTGTCACAAATCAGACGTCTGTGGCTCCCTCCGATCACCACCAGAGGGATCCATCACTAACCGGTTCTTTCGGACTTCATTTCCCATAACCCCGTGCCTGGGACTGATCACCTGTACAGGTTTTGGTCATTATCTGGACTACTTAAGCAGTGTTCTCTCATACCCCGTTGCGAAGTCTTGTTCTGCCTAGCTGACATTACCGAACGTTTATCCTGTTTGTTTTCCTTGTTGCCTATCTGGACTGTTGTATTTATTCGGATCGTTTGCCGCCTGCCTTTGACCCAGCCTGCCTAGAGTATTTACTCTGCTACCTGTCTGCCGCCTGCCTCTGCCCCTTGCATTCACTCAGTTTATGATTCTTGCCTTGTCTACGTTGTTCCTGACGTTGTTGTCTGAACCGTGCCTGCTATACTTGTTTTGTGTATTAATAAAGCTGCATATGGATCCCAACGCCACTGGCTCTTCGTTACACAGTGCTGTGTAGTGATTTACTTGTAATCTAGATTAAATATTTAATACTTATAATTCGATTATAATACATTTTAAAATGCTTATAATCAGTTTACAGTTATATTTTATGGACTACATGATTACAAATTGACATATTACACAATAGCGGTACATTTTTCATAATTTATTAATTCCCTAATTCTTTTTTTCTTTTTTAAAGGATTCTTTCCAACAAAAAAAACGAATTACTGTGTGTCATATAGTTTAGCACTGAATATTCACAATACATAATGACCATGTAATTAATTTGAGATACACTCTTCTGAATTAGGGGACAAAAACACCTCATTAAATTATACCACGTATGAGACAAATTATTTCTCAATAATCACGTCCTTGTAATCATAATTTGTGTGCAAAAGAAACTTAACTTCACCTGGAAATTGAAATGTAGGCAGATTCACGTATTTCCCATCTGCCTGGATTGCAATTTTAAACCATGACTTCAACAATACTAAAATAACGTTACAATCAAGACTCACTGAGTTTATCAAAGTATATTCTGGGATTGCATAATCCGTGAAGGATACATGCAATGCTGTCTACTTTTTGGAACAGGTCTATGATACCTTACAATGTTGTCTAGGTAGGCAGCTTTGGAACTCAGTTAATGATATCTGGCTGGACAGAAATACAGAAATGCCTGTTGTATCTGAAGTGTTGCTGTCAGGCCTTTCACTGGTTTTAAAATTCATGATGAACGGTCTGCATCCTGGTAATCTGGGCAGCGCCGCTGAACGCCTGTGTAATCTAGGGCACTTTGTGCAGTACAGTGTGTTTTTGAATAACTCTTCTCTACGGGAGGTGGACCGATTCAAAGATTACTGCAAACCTTCATCAGAATAAGAGCTGTGAGATGAGCTTCTTGCCTCCAGAAATAGTTTCAAAATAAGAGGTGGGAAGTTGACCTTTACCCTTATGTGCTTGGCAGGAAATAATAGTTTTTATGTCTAAGGTTTATCAAGAGTTATCTTGTCTCTGCGATTTTTTTGTTAAAACAAGAAGTGAAACGTGCTTTGGTTTGTTTGTATTCAGTTCTGTGATAACAGAGTTCTGTTGTTTGCACAATGATATTAAAAACGGCAGCTTAGTTACTGTTTTGCTAAAAGTGTCAAGAATCCGGTTCATGATCTTCCGTCCACTCGCCATCAGAGGTCGCCCTTCCTTCATATTGACTCTTGCACCCATAGACTGCAAAAAAGATGGACGACGCGTCTCCGCTTCCTTCCACTATAGAAAAATGAAGCGAATACATCTCCATATGGCTGCTGCCATCTTGAGTAAATGACGTCATTTGGAGCCCGAGTCTGCGCAGTAGAGATTCGTTTGGACCCAGAGTCTGCGCAGTAGTGTCGTGAGGTGGAGCCGTGGAATCAAACTCCTACCCAAACTCCCGCAGACCCAATCAGCCATAACGACATGCACTGTTTTTATAGCATCAAATTACTAGCTAAAATCAAACTTATCACAAAAATGAACAATTGAACATATATCAGCATGATAACAACTACCTTAAATGACCAAAACCATATTTTGGAAAATTGTATTTGAAGTGTAATTATTTTTTTATTTTGACTGAAGTCCCATTCATTTACATGGAGAGGGCGGGGTTTATGACCTGTATTGCAGCCAGCCACCAGGGGGCGATCAAAGAGCCCGCAGATTCGCTTTTCGCTTTGCACCACACAGACTGTTGCACGTCACACTGGACTGCATTTCCCATCATCCATTGAACTGATCACAGCTGTCACCAATCACACGCTCACCTGAGAGATGACACATTCAGTTCCTGATCTAGTTGCCGAGTATTGTTCTGCGTTTAGCACTCTCCAAGTGATAGCTGCTTTACCGAGCCATTCTGTGTTTGTTTAGTTCCAGTATTGTCTAGCATTTATCGCTCTCCCAGTGATCGCTACATTACGGAGCCCTTCCTTGTTTTCTAAGTCTAAGTTTAGTTTATTTTGTCTATTGCCTTGTTTCCTGATTCTTGCCCGTGTATCTTGGTTTAACCCTTGTCTCGCTGTCCGGACTCTGTTTATACCTCGCTTGGACTACTGCTCATGTTAACGGACTACCCCTCTTCTCAAGCCCTCTGGATTCGCCGATCAAAGACCCACGCTTGCCCTAGGATTACTCTGTCTTGCCCATGCCATACTTGTTTGCTGTTGTTCGACCCTGCCTATGTTTATGACCACGTCTCTGAATAAAAGCCTTGCTAATGGATCCACATGTCTCACGTCTCGTTCGCCCCGTTACAAAAGGTATTTGATCAAGTCATGATCATTTTTATAATAAGGTACCGTACAGCTTCCTTATGATCACAAATATAGCTTCTTCTTTTTTTTAAGTGCACACAGCAAGGTCTATAATATCTTGAGAAAGCAAGCTATAGCATTACCATTCATTCAAATGCCAATTGTTTAGCTATTGCAATTTTAGGCTTTTAAGAGCCCTCTGAAAAACTGGAGACTGGTAAAACATCTACTATATATAATAAAATATGAAGGAATTATGAGGGGTGTCTTTTGTCATGCGTTTCCAGCAAAATAGCCATCAATGGAGAGAAAGGCTTTTTGTTCACAGAATTATGTACTTTCCATCATCTACATTGTTCCCCAAACAGGAAGTCCCATCCCAAAGTAACACCATTCATTGTGCCAGATGTTTGCATGATTAATATAAAACCATCACAGTGTCAGTGTTTCCCAATGGCATATTAATAGCAGTTCTGCACCATGAATTGAGTTTTGATAAAATAATAATGCAACATTTTAGTATAGGGACCAATTCTCACAATTAACTAGTTGCTTATTAGCATGTCTATTATAAACATATTGGCTGTTTATTAGTTACTCACAAAGCACACATTCTGAAAGACCATATTCTGCATCCCTAATCCTACCCAATACCTAAACTTAACAACTACCTTACTGTATATTAATAAGCAGCAAATTAGGAGTTTATTGAGGCAAAAGTCATAGTTAATGGTTTATTAATACCAAGAATTGGACCTTAAATTGTGACCAATATTAAAATTGCACTTTAACTTAAATATGTTGAAACCCTGATTTTATTTATTTGAAATATGTTTTTTATTGCCTTATTTCAATTAACATTATGCAAGAACCTATATATATATATATATATAAACATCTGCTGATACAGGTCTAAATAGTAAAAAAAAGTTTTTTTCAACAAAATCCACACGATTCCAGATACTCCTGTTACACAAAGGGATGATGTGTGTTTAGAATATTTTAAATGACTGTATTTTATTTATTTGTTTATTGAAATGTTCTATACTATTTGAATGAATTATGCTGCATCTGATATGCAAGTTTATTTCTGTTTTTCTTTGTTTTTTTAATTGTAGCCTGCTAGAAAGGTGAGAACAGTCTTTGAGTGCCATCAAAATAGCTCTCGTCGAAGTGCTGCTTCTTAATTATCATCACCCTATTGGACTGTGTCCAATTAACCATGTGAACAATTTGCCGAAAAAAATAGCTGTTCTTTCAAGAGCACTGCACTGCACCAGTTGAGCTTCAGACGTTGACTGCTCAGGCACATGTAATGTCCCACCTGCTCTTACCAGGTAACAGAGGACTGATTAGACCTTAATGAGTTTAATTGAAGTGTTGTGTGAAGATGTCGAGGATGTCACAGCTCATTATGATCCTCAGCTCTCTAGAGAGTAGCACAGGACTAAGACAACAACATTCTCTTCTCGAGTTTATCTCTAGAAATGATCTATTTCATTCTTCTCATGTCTCATCTTGTCCTCTCTTCTTCAATCTTAAAAGGAAAGGTTCTTTATTGGCATCAACAGTTCCTCAAAGAACCTTTACCAACCCTGGAACCTTTTCATTCCACAAAAGGTTTTTTACAGTGGAAGAAAATGGTTCTTTAGATTATTAAGATCTTCTTCACTCTATATTCACTCTCATAAGAAAAAAGGGTTCTTATAAGAACTGTTCACTGAAAAGTTATTTGGGAAACCAAAACTGGTTCTTCTATGACATCACGGTAAAAAAAAACTTTTGGAACCTTTATTTTTAAAGAGTTCTCTCACTTTGTTTAATCTTATAATCTTATCTTTCTTCTCTTCTCCAATTTCATCTCTTTTCTCTTGTCTTCTCTCATGTTGTGTTGTGTCCTCTACTATTTTCTTGTCTTTCTCTTGTGTTTGGCTCATCTCTTCTTTCTTTTCGCTTTTCTCATCTCGTATTAGTTTGTCTCCTCTCCTCTGTTCTTGTCTCTTCTCTCATCTTATCTCTGCTCCTTGTCTGTGTTGTTTTCACTTCTCATCTCATCTCAGTTTCTTTTCTCTTATCCTCTCATTTTGTATCAAATCTTCTTCTCAGTTTTGTCTCATCTCATCTCCTCTGTTCTTCTTCTTGTCTCTTCTCATCTAAGTTTGTTTCTTCTTACTTGTATCTTATCTCGTCCCTTTTATTTTGTCTCCTCTCTTTTTTTCACATTTCATCTTAGTTTGTTTCTTCTTTTCCTGTTTCTTTTTTATCTTCTCATCGCTCTTTTCTTGTCTCCGCTCTTCTCCTCTCCTCTCCACTTGTCATGTCTCAATTTGTCTGTTTTCTTCTCTAGTCTGGTCATATCTTGTCATTTCTCATCTCCTCTCCTCTTTCATTGTATCTTTGTTTTTTTCAGCTCATCTCATCTCTTCACTTTTCTCATCTAATTTTCTTAACTCTATTTTCTTTATTTTCTTGTCTCATCTTGTATTCTTTTCTCCTTCACTCATATTGTTATTTCCTCTCATCTTTTCTCAGTCCTTCCTCTCTATTCTCTCCTCTTCTGGTACTTAGTAAATTTATCATATCATATTTATTTGATGAACTCATATCAGAGTGTAATAAGCAATGGCAGGACATTCCATCACAGTTGTTTAAATTTGGCACCAAGCTCGGCAATTTGAATGTTGGCTAATGTCTTCTAAAGACAGAAGAGAAAAAGAATAAAGAGTAAGAGCCATGGGCTGTTTGTGCAGTGCACCCCTGGGGGTGTTGGTTTGTTTCCCCTTGGAGCTGTCAGCATCTGAGGCAGTGATCGTTCAATATCGGTGCCATCAGCTCGCCTGGCCAGGTGGCTCCACAGGCGCCAGGATTTTCTGTGAGTATGTGTGTGTGTGTGTGTGTGTGTGTGTGCGCGCTCATGCACATATGTTTGTCTGCCTGGCTTTTTTGTCACTCTGTGGGGGGTCTGAAGTCTGTCTGTCATGCAGAGCCCCATCCGTAGCACAGCGGTCTTTAACCTGGCTGCAGTTCACACTTCCCCCCGTGAGCAGAGGTCACGTGAGGTCATCCCAGTAGAGGACGGCAGTAAATTGTTGAAAGTCTGAAACAAAGCCCTGATGGTCAACGGAGACCAGGCTGGAACAACAGAAGAGGATCACACTGGGTAGCGCATCTCAACGCCTTATAAGTAGCCCTGCATTGATTCTGTTCCTGTAGAAGCACCACATTTCCAGAGATATTAAATATGAATTTGCAAAGTTCTATTTATCCCCTATGTTGTTTGGAATGCTTTTATGCTAACACTTTTGGTGCACACCCGAGTTCATGCACACCAGAGTTTGGTTCGTTTGGATGATAAACTCTATTTTCCGAACTTGGTTTTGGACCTACGAACCGAGTTTGCTACTTATATGAATGAAACTGCAATGTCCTTTAGAACAGTTTTAGTATATTTATGGCAGATGTGCGAAATGTGCCGTTTTTGTGTTGACACTTTGCAAACAAAAACAAAGTTTCAAAACCAGAGTATTAAAGTAAGGTGAGCAACGCTATGCATTTTGCCCCCTTCTCCTGCATTGTTCTTACCTAGCCATTGGAGTAAACATCTACCACTTCGATGAAGGGGGAGCAATCCAACTCTTGTTCAGACCAAGCAATTGAACCAAATGTGAAAGCACACTTCATTTAAATATGTTTGAGGCCGAAAATAGCAGCGTTTGGTGAAAGCACACTTCATTTAAATATGTTTGAGGTCATCGAAATGTTACCCTGGACCAGCGTTTGGTGTTGATGGAGGTCATCGAATGTTACCCTGGACCACAAAACCAGTCTTAAGGGGGTCGCACACCGGATGCGAAGCGCAGCGCCGCGTCTAGAACAACTCGAGGTATCGCACAACAGACGTGCACATTCTATACTAATAAATTACACGAAGTGTGTTGTAACGGTTGTGTCCTGGTAAGTATATAGCAACCGACGACAGTGAGTAGTAATCACAACAGACAGTGAATGTAATCACAACAGACTTTATTGTTACAAATTTTGCGTAGGCCTTTAAAAATGTCTCAAGAGAAATATAAATATTAAAAGGATTGCGTTTATTATACATTTAATTCTATATGTTTACATTTTATTCAAGTCTCAAGAGAAATATAAAATATTAAAAGGATTACGTTTATTATACATTTAATTCTAATGTGTTTACATTTTATTTCAAGCTGTAAAACAGTGGTATCTTGGTATAATACAGTATTTAGCAGCAGTGGTATCTTGAGACAAATATAATGTTATTTAATATAAAACAATGGTTTGAGACAAATATGGCGCTCTGTTATTTAATATAAAACAATGGCGCGGCAGGAATGGCGCTCTGTGGCGCGGCAGGAATTTGCAGTCCTGAGCGTCGTTGCTGGGTGCTGCGGACAGACGCCGAATGACGCCGCCGGTGTGCGTACACACATAGAAAACAATGTGTTCGACTTTTAAAGACATGACGCAACGCGGCGCGGCGCTGCGCTTCTCGTTCGGTGTGCGACCCCCTTTAAGTCACTGGAGTATATTTGTAGCAATAGCCAAAAATACATTGTATGGGTCAAAATTATAAATGTTTCTTGTATGCCAAAAAATCATTAGAAAATTAAGTAAAGATCATGTTCAATGAAGATATTTAGTAAATTTCCTACCGTAAATATATCAAAACTTAATTTTTGATTAGTAATATGCTTTGCTAAGCACTTCATTTGGACAACTTTAAAGGCGATTTTCTCAATGTTTAAATTTTTTTGCAACCTCAGATTCCAGATTTTCAAATAGTTTTATCTCAGCCAAATATTGTGCGATCCTAACAAACCATACATCAATGGAAAGCTTATAAATAATGTATAGCATGTATTTCGAAAAATTGACACTTAAGACTTGGTCCAGGGTCACAAATATCTAATAATCATTTATAACCTCAACTGACATGGATAAAAAAATTATTAGTAAATGTGTTTTAAAGTTACATCTGACAATATAGTATTGTTTTATTGTTGCATTAAAGATGTTCTTATTCATCTCAGTTGTTTTGGACTTAAGATTGGCATGTTGGTATTAAAGCATGCAATTTTTCTTTTCTTTTGTTCCTTTGTTGTTTATTTTGTCCTCTATTATACAAAACAGTCAAATGTACATTTTGACTCTGTCCCAACATTATGTTGTTTCTTGCTAGTTTGGAGCCAGTTTGTCTTCATAACTCAGTGCAGTGTTTGTGAATGGAGTGGCTGTGTGTTGGACTACTGGCATTTCTTAGAGTGGTGGCTGTGGCTGTTGTGTGTTTGTGGATGGTCCTCGAGGTCCTGCCATTTGTCCTCACTGTGTAGCTTGGGATCTACGGGTCAGTGTGGTTTGTTTCTTTGCTTCAATAGAGACTGCTTGTTTGCAGAATTTATTTCCCCTTTCATACACTGGACTTTCTGGTGGATCAAAGACTATCTATCTATCTATCCATCTATCTATGTCTGTCTGTCTATCTATCTATCTATCTGTCTGTCTGTCTGTCTGTCTGTCTGTCTCCGTCTGTCTGTCTGTCTGTCTGTCTGTCTGTCTATCTATCTGTCTGTCTGTCTGTCTGTCTGTCTGTCTCCGTCTGTCTCCGTCTGTCTGTCTGTCTGTCTGTCTGTCTGTCTGTCCGTCCGTCCGTCCGTCGTCCGTCCGTGTCTGTCTGTCATCTGTCTCTGTCTGTCTGTCATCTGTCTGTCTATCTGTCTGTCATTCTATCTTTTGCTCTATCTATTGCTGTTGTTGCATTATGGAATTATTAGTAGAGATTGACATGTGATCCCAACATGGCTGCCCCATGACCTACTGCTGGTAAAAATAAACTTTTTTTAGGTCGCTGTTATAATTTTTCATCTCATGTGACTGCACATCATTAAAATACATCTAATTGTCAATTTGTAAGATGATGTATTTATAGTTTCCTTTGATACACTGAAAAAAAAACGGTAACCTAAAAATGGTGACAGCTAAATCAACTGGTTTTATTCAAGTCAAAAATATTATTTATTATAGCTACAGTAAATCAACCTAAATACATTAATTTATACAAACAAAACTAAAACTTTATATGGGTTAAATCAGGCAGAAATATATATTTAACGTAACAATTGCAGGTTACCACTTTTTGCATTGTTCTCTGTAACACATTTCACTCCATCTAAATCAGTTTAGCAGACTTCCACTTTTTCATCTAGATTCTGAATGCAGATACTGCACTACTTATAAACAAGCTCTGAAGTTATGTGCAGACTTTTTAGTTTTACAGTCTTTTTTATGGCATACATTCTTATCAAATTTTCCATTATTGTCGGAATAAACAAACACGAATGAATTCTGTAGAGATTTTGTGTGGGTCTGGTTATCATTAAGCCTCTGGTTTATTTCTTTGGCTTGTTTTGAAGCTTTTTAACTTCTAGTGTGAGTGTGTTATAGTTAATTATCCATTGATTTAAGACAGTAATGGGGCAATCCCAATGCATTTCAAGCTTGTTAATTCTCCTATTTTTCTCTGATTAGCCTTCTCTCAGCATCTTTGTGTTGGAGAGAGAGAATCGGTGTTTCCTTCAGTCAAGTTTTTTTAATCTCTTCAAAAAATGCCATCAAGCCAAAAATCCAGTATATTGTATCCCTCTGTCATCCTCTCATATAAAGCAAACAAACCCGAGGGGAAATGTATTGGCTGTCAAGCCACTATCTAATGTACTTATTCATTTATTTGACTGTTTTATTATTTAATTCATATCCCATATAGGAGTCAGATATAGACACTTCAGTTTCCTCTGTAACGATTTTCTCTTTTTCAAGACACAATCTTGAAATTATGTATTGATTGTCAGGAATTTGGAAACGTGGTTGGTGCAGGACTGTTATTATTTTGTCACTGAGGTTGTGTGGTGGTGAGATTGTTCAAGCGCACTGTTTAGCTACGTCATATCAGTAGCCGTTATATGGAGTCAAGGGTTAATGGAGGGGCCATGAGAATGAAAATACACACACAAGCTCAAGTTTCACTGGCAGTTTCCTTTCACTGCATGACTGCCCATAACTATAGCTTTTTTCGCTTGATGCATATTGTGCTCAGTATGCACGTTTCTCTGTAAATTCTCTGTATTTTCTTCAGAAAATATACTTCCATATTTGGAATAATTTTTTGATAGAAATCGTATTGAGGTGCTTGAACATTATTGGGATCACATATATGGAGCTCATGCATTAACCGGCTAGGCCTTGCATTAACCCTGCCCTCAAACAAACCAGCTTGCTTCTTTTGACAGTGGTCCAAACAAACCCTCTGTCATCTCCCATGCTCCCACTCAGAACAGCACTTGAGCTGCTGCAAAGAAATAGAGCACTTTCAAATTTACATATGACCTTTGAATATAGCGATAACTGTAGAATCCACGTATTGCATCGCTGCGCGAAAGGCCTCAGGCAAGACGACTCGGGTGTGAAAACAGTCTGAATGGAGTCAGGGCCTCTTGAAGGGTTCGGATTCTCGTGTGGAAATCTCCTCTCGTGAAGTTAGTTATCATGTGATTTGTGGCAGGGAATGGAAGAAGCAGATGGATGTCTGAATTTTAAATTCTGAATTCTCCTCTTCATCATTCACATCTATTACTCTTCAATCTCTCCATTTTTAATCTAAAGCTAACCTATAAAATGTGCTCCAGGTAACGTTTTCAGGTAAGTTTAGTTTTGTGCAGTTGTGCCTCCACACCAATAGGTGTCAGTATAAAGTCCAAGACCACAGTCGTGTGGTTTCTTAATGATCTACAACAAAATAGAGAGAGATTTGGTGATAACTAAGTGAATATTTAATTATTACATTCACGCCGCCTTCAAAAATCTGATGTGGGTTTCTCAGTAGACAAGATGTCACATGATCATTGGATTTGGACGTGCATATGCTACTTGCGGAGGCAGCATTTTTTTGTTTTTGGCAGAGGTGGAAAGAGTACGAAAATATTCTACTCAAGTAAAAGTACCATTACATTAATGAAATTTTACTTAAGTACAAGTAAACGTTCCAGTCTAAAAATCTACTCAAATAAAAGTACAAAGAAGCTCATTTAAAATTTACTCGGAGTAAAAATGACTTAGTTATATTTTAACAATGGGAGGGAGGAAAAAATGGGATATTCCAATGGTGTCAAACTCAGTTCCTGGCGGGCCACAGCCCTGCACTGTTTATAACCCTCTTTAAACACATCTGATCCAGCTAATCTAATAATTTAGGCTTCTTTGAAAACTACATGGTGTGTGTGTTGGAGCAGGGTTGGAACTAAACTCTTTAGGGCTGTGGCCCTCCAGGAACTGAGTTTGACACACCTGGGATATGGGCCTATAAATCTCAAACTAGGTTGTTTTTAATTAAAGGAATCGGTTATTTAGAATAATAACACATTTGGGCTGTTACCAGGGAAATTAAATCAGTATCAACTAAATTAATATTTGCAATGCAGAGGAAACACAGAAGCTTCATCTGAAGTGGCATAGATGTATTTACACACTGACATGAATGCATTTAGCCTGCAGTTACAAATGCAGAAATAATGTTTGGATAAAATAAGACATAAAATGTTGAATACTCGTTTGAAATTAATTAAAAAATAAAAATAAATCAAAAGATTCTTTAAATGTGAAATTAAAACAGCCATTAGGTGTCAGCAAGTCACTGTTAAGAGAGTCATTGCGATTGAACCGAATCATTTAAACAGTTGATTCATTCAAGAACGAAACACCGTCATGTTGCTCAGAGTTTGGAATTATTTTTGCTGTAAAAAAACAGGCAATATGGTGTCTAAAACGCAAGTCTCCTAATTAACTTCTTGTTTTTTTAAACAATTTGTGCAAAACCTTTTGCTAAACTGTCAAAGCTAAATTGTAACCACCAATGCAATGATGCAAGTACCTTACCTCTACATGCTTGCGAAGGGCGATGTCGAGATTTTAGAAGCTGCTAGTTTGGTCTCTCTAGGCAAACACAGCTTACACTGCATAATAGAGCATAAATATGGCCAGGGGTTCACTTCATTTCCTTCGAGTTCAACTTCAGCAGAATACGACGGGGTTTGGTTTTCAGCTGGGTCTGCAGCACAACACCTGTCTTGTCCGTCTCCATATTCCTTGTGATTTTAGCACCAGTTTGTTCTTCTGCCCATTATTTGCTGCAGTAGTTTCCAGGGAGCGATTTCTTTTTTTTACTCCACAATTAATGTGTTTTAAAATGTAGCGAAGTACAATACTTCAAACTAAATATACTTAAGTAAAAGTAAAATTACAGATTAAAAAAATTACTATAAAAAGTAAAAGTACACAAAAAAGCTACTCAATTACAGTAACGTGAGTAAATGTAATTCGTTACTTTCCACCTCTGGTTTTTGGACACAGCCAAGTGGTCAGGGTTTGGCAGGGTAGCGTGGTACAGTTAGCCCCTGTTGGTCAATGGTGTAACTATAATATTGTACTGCCAAAACAGCATTTCTGCATTGATGGCCTTTCAGAAGTCTCACTTTATTGACAAAACAATAACTACCATCTTAACTTTTAATACCCATGACATTGAGCATACTTTGTGAGGTCGTGTTTCTGTAATTTGATTCTCTTGGCTGACGTTTTTGGTTGTTTTTTCTCATATGCTTGAACGAACAGTTCTTGTGTGCATTTCCATTGAAGTCTGTCTATCAAAGGGTACATACTGTACTACCTGCGCCATTATCGAGTCAGTATTTAGACTAATGCAAATCTGACAGGGAATGTAATTCTTAATAATAACTAACCCACAGACTTTAGATGATATTTCAGAGCTGCATTCAAATGCCATTGTGTATATTTTCAAGAGTTTTGTGTGATTTGCTCTTCTCTGTCTGCTGAGAACAGAAAGAGATTAATCTTATCTTGTAACTATGTATGATTAAGTAACTATATAATCATCTTTACGCATGGTTTGTGTCATTTCCTTGACAATATATTTATTTACTTGCAATATATCAATTATGGGCTAAACAGTTTCTATAGCAGTATCTGCATGTCTCATTGGGAGACAGGAGTGGGTTTGTGTGATGAAGCATTAGAGTGCCACCTAATGGCCTGACAGGCAGATCACAGGCACACTTTGTTGATGTCAAGTGTTAGTGTAACAGGTTCATAGTTAATGTGATTATCTTATAGAAAACCCATACTGACAATACAAATGTATAGCCTGAATGCACTGTAAGTCGCTTTGGATAAAAGCGTCTGCTAAATGCATAAATGTAAATGTAAAACCTGTGTGACTGACTTAATTCACTAAAAAAACACTAAAAAGTCCGTTCTTAGAAAGGCTTTGTAGTATTTGTTAACCTTTGCTCAGTATGTTTTATTAGTTTTGGGTAATTGACTGTGTGAGCTCTGGACTTAATTTTAAAAAAACAGTTTAAAAAGTCCGTTCTTAGAAAGGCTTTGTAGTATTTGTTAACCTTTGCTCAGTATGTTTGATTAGTTTTGGGTAATTGACAGCTCTGGTAATTTTACAGTTTACGTAACTGACTTTGATCTTATTTAAATATGCTAATATAATAACAGTAACCATTTGTTTTCCATAGGAGGGGAAGAAGAAATTTGACAAGGAGACGGAAAAGTACTACTCCTCAATGGAAAAACATCTTAACCTGTCGTGCAGAAAAAAAGAATCCGCTCTCCAAGAGGTGACTCATTCCACAAATAAGGCTAGATTTGCATTTTCTGAAGGAAATACTTACATGGCATCAAAAGAATTACAGTAAACTCAGGTTTAGGTTTTAGTCTTAGTTCTGAGGCAGTGCTGTATTAGAAGTGTCTTTCCATCATGACTTCTGTCTACTGCGCACTAGACTCACAGAGAATCAACAAATACGTATAAATTGTTAAATATATGCAAGAAAGACAACCAAATCACAATTCTGAGTAATTTTCTTGAGAACAGAAACAAATAGCACATGCAATACTGAAATGATGTACATATCTTACAGTAATATTGTCTTTTGTTATGACAACAATGATGATGTAATTATTTAAAGGGATAGTTCACACAAAAATTAAAATTGTCAACATTTACTCACCCTCATATCATTCCAAACTTGTATGACTTGTCTTTTTGTTTTTAACATAAAAGGAGAATTTGAATAATGCATATTCTGCTCTTTCCGTGCAATTATAATGACTGGGAACAAATTAATAATAACACAAGACTTATTAACTTTTATAGTCCTTAGTGTTCTTTTTGCAACTTGAAAGCTTGAATTTTTCCTTTTTTGTTTTACAGAAGAAAGAAAGTCATATGGGTTTGGAACAACATGGGGATGAGTAAATAAAAACATAAGCGTTTAAAAGCGTTAGTTCCTGTTTTTTGTTTCTTTCATGCTGTTCTGTTGCGTTTGTTTACCTTGTTGTTGAAATGGCACTGATGTGAGGGTGATAGAAAAACTGAAGCAGGCAGAGGCCTCATTACAGCTGGAAGCTACAGAGCCAAAGGATGCGAGCTTTTGGCATTTGTACGCTTTCAGATGGAAATGAAATGAAGGAAGAATTTTTGTTTTGTAAACAGCTGCCTGAATCACAACAAGCTCTGAAATCCATTAACCAAAGCCCAAACACGTCCAAATGCTCCAAAGCTGTGGACTCATTGCATGTTGCATTGAAGTCTCTGGCCTGGAAACAACTGAGTGGAGAATTTTCCCGTTATGGATTCTGTCGTAACTGTTAATTTTATCAAGAGGAGTGCTTTGCAAACGCGCCTGTTCGCTTCTCTATGTCTGCAGCGGGAGAAGAACACAGGGCTTTAACAGGTGCGTTGGCTTTCTCGTGGCAGTATTGTCGTGTGTTTGAGTTACGCGCATCTATTCGTTTTTACTTAAACATTGCAGCTGGCTGCAAAGTTCAGTGCTCAGCTCACTAAATTGCTTATATGTTTTCTCGGAGCTGAACAGACTTAACACTTCTATGCAGGCAACTCTTTTATGACACTGAAGAAAATGAAAAGATGGAGAGAGCTCAAGGAGGGAATTTTTTCATGTTTATCTGTGGAATATTCTGCTGTGCTTTCGCCTCGTCAGATTTAATTGTTGCACACAAAGGCATCGAGGGGCAGTTTGGAAAGTACTTTTCTGAGCTGGTTGGCGAAAGGACAAGAAGATACAGTTTCCATTTAAAAACAAGATCGGAGATCAAATTTGAATACAGAGCAGGATCAACTGTTGATTTAAGCACTGACGTACATACAGAAACATTTACGAGACAAGCCCTCTCGCCCAGTTCTGGATCTCCTGCCAGAAAGAATTTTCAACTGGCAACAAAG
This sequence comes from Ptychobarbus kaznakovi, assembly GCA_027422405.1. Lineage (NCBI taxonomy): Eukaryota > Metazoa > Chordata > Actinopteri > Cypriniformes > Cyprinidae > Ptychobarbus > Ptychobarbus kaznakovi. The sequence continues at coordinate 22,241,733 of CM049809.1, forward strand.
GCAATGATGAGATTTTGCCTTTTACATATCTTTGTGAAATGCATTCTCCTCCTTTACCTGAAAAGCAAATATTGCAAAACTAGACACAAACTCTGCCTAGCAACACGATATCCCCCAGAATAGACAGCCTTTGTGTAATTCACCAGGGTGCATCTCATTAAAGACGTCTTAAAGTTAAAACTGAAGGTCAGGTACTGTAAATATAATTGTCCACCTGACAGTAAAATATAAAGTTCTATTAAACTTAAAGCTGAAGGTTCTGTGTATTATTATCCACCTGACAGTAATATTAAATGTAAAGCTAGTAAAAAAGAAATCATGTAATTGTATAATAGTCCATGCTGTAAAAGGAAAATGTATGAAACCAAATAATAAGACAACTGTGAACAACTTAATAAATTGTGATTTTAAGCAAAATATTTTGTACTGCATAAATCATTTTGAAAATGTAAATATAGAAAAATCAAGCAGACAATGATGGATACAACAACAACTGTTCTAACTGTCTTAAAATAATATAACTCGTAATATGATTGGTTTCTATTAATCAGAGGCTATGTTTCACACATTTTTTCAGGGGGTGCCCCAGTCTCTATCACCAGGGGTCCTTGACAGAAAAAGTTGAAGACCCCTAGCTAGACAGTTTATGACCACTGGAGTCATAATCTCACTGTCTTATCATGCCAAATTACAAACCTCAGCTCTCATTTCCTGTCCCACAATCCCCCTGAGCTATTGAAGTTCACCCAAAATTCACCATCATATGGTTCCAAACCTGTATGAATTTCTACATCTGTGGAAGACAAGGTATTTTGCAGAATGTTGCTAACCGAACAGTTTTGGTTGCCATTGAATTTCATTGAATGGACAAAAACACATTGAGACATTTATTAAAATATCTTCCACAGAAGAAAGAATGTTTGGGACGACATGAGGGTAAGTGAATGATGACACAATGATGACTTTTCATTTTGGGGTGGACCTAACATCCACTAAGAAATGAAAATCACATTAGATCTTTTTCTAGGTTGAAATTAGATCATTTGAGATTTTAGTGAAACCTTCTGCTTCTGAGACGTTTCTTATGAAAAGACCCCATTAATCTCAAATCTGTGTCCTCTGGAGTTTCAGAAGAGTCTCAAACTGTGCTCATATTTGACTAAATACAGTAAATGCAACCAAAAGTCACACATCTCAATATGAGCTCAGACATGTTTCCACAAACTCATCCAATACCACATGATGTGAACTGCTATCCGTGATGTCAAGTTCTTTAATGAATCTTCGGAAGGAATATCTGATGCAAACTTGATCTTTCCTCTTAAAGTAAAACAATAACTGAAAGTTTTCTGCAGTTAAACATAGTTTGAGAGGAAGACCCCTTACTGTTCTTTTTTTCAGCCCTTTTCTTGTTTAGCATCTAAATCTACTCTCAGCAGACAGCTCACGTGAAATACACCACAGCTGGACCTCACACATTACAACTGTGGACAGAATTTGCATGACTCATTTCTGCATTAAGCATATTTATATGCATAAGTGTGAGCGGTAAAGTGAGCCAGAGAATGTGCTGTATAGATTTAGAGGAGCATCCAGTGTTTATCACCTGGCATGATAAAACACGACGCTGTTAATCTCCAGAAGCACCGCAGTCTGGCCTGCTCTTGAGTTTCAGGGTATGACATCAGCATCTTTGAAGTCTTCTGCTAAAGTCACTATCAGAAAGTCAAATCTTTTCACAGGCCTTGAGTATAAGAGAGCTGGGATAACTTAACAGATGGAACATTAGTCAAGAATTTATGCACTCACCGAAATGGCTTTGAAACAGTTATCACGTAGAAATTGCTATTAAATGTCACAAATTATTTTTTTAAATGTCAAGTAACACATTGATTTAAGCGTGAAATTTTGAAAATTATTCTTTACAGTGTGCATTATGTCTGTGCAACAACTTTTTTTTCAATTATTAATTTAGTATATCAAGTAAATGTCTTTCTAGTAATTTGAGGTTGTAGGGTTCTATTTTTTGGGTGTTTGTGTTGCACATCATAGAAGACAATGTTAGCATCTGATAATTTTAACTGTTGGAGAAAACTGGTGAATTTTAAGCTTTTTTGCGCTATTTTTAATCTTCCTGAATTAAGATAGACATCGTGATGACGTCACAATTTGTACATTGATGACTATTAAACTATTCGCAAGACTCGTGTTTTTATCCTATGAGAAGACACTTCGCTTAATTATTCACAACAGCATGTGTTGATTTGCTATGACAGACACTTCAGACTGTGAGATGACATTGCGTGCATTAACTGAAAGAAATATTCATGGATCGAAGGAGGGTGTTTGTTTTTGCTTTGCTTCGAAAAGATCGGTACAAACGCGATTCATTCACTTAAGTGTAGCCTAACCGTTTTTACAACTCCTTGATACAACCCGTCAAAAGGCTGTAAACGCCGCAGAATAAAGGCCATTGTACACTGAGTCTGAAATTTTCATCCAAAATTTTTGCTTGTTGAAAAATAAATACGACCTCATGTTGTGTCAATCACGTTTACACACTGCCTCCGAAACTTTCGTCTGTCATAAAAAAAATTCGGATCAGGCTCGATTTTCTGCATTTTTGCATCAGTAGCAAGCATTTTGATAGGAAAAGATGGTGAATATGAAAAATGAATACGAAAATTTCGGATTTAGTGTGCAAGGACCTTAAACCTTAAAAGTTATCATAGCTGCAACAGTGCGTTCATATAAATGTTTTCGATACAGAGTCCAAATGGCTGTGCATTTTTTTTAACTCGGTGGGAGCGAAATTGAAACTTTTTTTAGCGTTTTTTAAACTGTGGTGGCAACTAACCAGTGCTGAAACAGGGGGTTTCATGACCCTTTAAATCAAATCGTATCTTTTCTCCCCTTCCTTAAGTCTGACTTGTGCTGACACCTAGTGGTGTGGATGCAGAAACATGCAAAAGCAAAAGTTTTCAATTCACCAATGCTACTGTAGAAATGGACTATTCACTAGAAGCCATGATTAATTTATATTTGTCAGCAAAAATACCCAACAATATAAAGATTTACAGAGATAAAGTAGTATTTGGCTGGTCATGTGATCTCAACATGGCTGCCCCCATGAGGTGACCCACTCCATGTAAAATTAAACCGTTTTTATTGAGCTACTAATCTTCATATCAAGTGAGTGTACATTATTTTCACATTTCACTAAAGTACTATTTATTTATTTCTGTCGAAGATTTTAATGAGGAAAAGTACTCTTATTTTAACACATTGTTTTAGAGAACATTGCACTGAACTTTGTGCAAGTCTTGTTAGGATTTTGATTGAGCAGTTATGTGAAAACTTCAGAATTTACAAACTGACACAAAACATTGTGAAATCCCTGTTTGCACTGAGAAAGAGGAAGAGATGGATTTGTTGTGCAACTAGCATATGATGGAAACTTGTTATTTACATCTTGCTGTATTTATATCTTATTTGGGGTTGCAGCTCTTGGCCTTCCTACAGGGTCTGTTCACATTCTACCATGAGGGTTATGAGCTGGCCCACGAATTTGAGCCCTACAAACAGCAGCTACAGTTTAACCTGCAGAATGTAAGTACACATCTCTTGTGAGTCATCCAGCTTCTCTTTCACCTTTTCACTTACTGTAGCCTCCTTTTGACCAAACAAAGTGTTTTTACTTTTGAAAATATTTATAAAGCCATGTGGTGTTTATGCCTGACACATATAAAATCATTCTGCCATTTATTTTGCCCTCTGTTTTCATGCTGTAACCTGCTCTGTGTGTCTTTGATCAATATTGACCTATAATAAACCACTTCCTGCTGCTCATCAGCATATCTGTGTCTGGGTTCTGTGACCTTTGACTCTCTCATTGCATCACTGTCAATGTAAACGTCTCAGGTTACGTATGTAACCATGGTTCCCCGAATGGGGAACGAGACACTGCGTCCCCTAGGGGTCGCTACGGGGAACGCCCTCAGCGTGACTCGTGTCTGAAGATACATATGTAAAAACACCACCTGTTGGCCGGCGACAGCCCATGACGTCACTACCGGCGTGCCACAATATAAGTGCCGCCGGGAGATTACATCATCAGCTTCTTCGTCTGAAGCTTGCGTCCAAAGCATGGCCCAAAGCCTAGGGGACGCAGTGTCTCGTTCCCCATTCGGGGAACCATGGTTACATACGTAACCTGAGACGTTCCCCTCCATGGGAACTCGAACTGCGTCCCCTAGGGGTCGCTACGGGGAACGTTATACCCACTTCACCATGCTGAGGGGAATGCAAGCCAATTTTGCGAAAAAGGCGAGCACTAAGCCAACTCTACCCGGCTAAGGGAGTTGCCCCTGGGACGGCTGATGGCTGTCAGTGATATTATCCCCTTCGGCCAAAGGCCCGAGCTGCATACCCTAGTACTTACCTGCTAGGTGCCGGGATTACCGGGCCTAGGGTAGAGCTCAAAGTCTTGGAATCAGAAAAAGATTCCTTTAAGGGGATATGGCCAGGCACCTGGCTCACTAGGTCCTGGCCGATCACTCAGGGGTTACCACTTGCTCTGTCCAAGCTTACTGAGGGAACTGTCTCAACAGACCTCTTGGTAGCGTACACCCCCTTTTTTTTTTTTTTTTTTTGGACCCAACATATATGGGACAAGGGAGCGGGGCCCAAGGCACAAGCCGGGGCTTTAACCAACTCAAAGAAGGGCACGAAGCTGTGCGCGTAACCCTACCCTTACGGGATTTTTAGAAAGAACGCAGAATCTTTGACGTGCGGACTTACCACTGAGTGGATTTTAGAAAGTGCCCAAAGTCTCGCGTGTGCACTTATTAGAAGAACGTTCTATGCCCTGGAGCGGAGAACTACTCATTCCTCAGAGTGAGAGGGAACTCAGACGCTCAGAAGGGAGCGGCAAGCTCATAGATGACCCTCTGGTTGAGGGGAGCAATGCTGGCTCGACCAACAGGGCGAGCGACCTATCACAGAGCTCTGGGGGGTCAAGCTTACTGAGGGAACTGTCTCAACAGACCTCTTGGTAGCGTACACCCCCTTTTTTTTTTTTATTTTTTTTGGACCCAACATATATGGGACAAGGGAGCGGGGCCCAAGGTACAAGCCGGGGCTTTAACCAACTCAAAGAAGGGCACGAAGCTGTGCGCGTAACCCTACCCTTACGGGATTTTTAGAAAGAACGCAGAATCTTTGACGTGCGGACTTACCACTGAGTGGATTTTAGAAAGTGTCCAAAGTCTCGCGTGTGCACTTATTAGACGGACGCTCAGAAGGGAGCGGCATGCTCATAGGTGACCCTCTGGTTGAGGGGAGCAGTGCTAGCTCTACCGACGGCGAGCTCTGGAGAGCGGAGAACTCATTCCTCGGAATGAGAGGAACTCAGCTACCAATGAGGAGCTCTAGAGCGGAGAACTCACTCCTCAGAGTGAGAGGGAACTCAGACGCCCCGAAGGGAGCGGCATGCTCATAGCAATGCTAGCTCGACCAACCAGGAGAGCAACCTATCACAGAGCTCTGGGGAGCGGAGAACTCATTCCTCAGAATGAGAGGGAACTCAGACGCTCCGCAGGGAGCGGCATGCTCAAAGGTGACCCTCTAATGAGGGGAGCAATGCTAGCTCTACCTATAACGAGCTCTGGAGAGCGGAGAACTCATTCCTCAGAATGAGAGGGAACTCTGCCGCTCAGCAGGGAGCGGAATGCTCATAGATAACCCTCTATACTGCCCTACAAAGCAAAAAGGCAGTAAAGTAAATACGCCGAGTGCAGAACTGAGAAAAATGACTTTAAAGTTATCCTGTCATCCAGCCTAAGTAGTTGTAGGTAGATTATTGTACATGTGGCTGTTTTGTTACTTTATATTAGCTTATTCTTTGTACATATCAATCCTCATATTTAATTTGATATTTTACCCCTATTTTGCAGTTACTGTATTCTTGCTTTGTATTACTTACCAAAAACGTGGCACCATACCAAGGAAAAAGGCAGTAACTACAGATTCTCCAAAAACTATTTTGCCACAACTTGGGCTCTGGGTGTGTTAGATACACTGTATTTGAAATAATTGGAACCATTTGTTTTCCTGAACATGGATATACCAAACCCAAACTAATTTGACCATTTTAGGTCAATATTTTCCACCCGGAAGCTGTTCTGGTGCTGAAACGGCTTCTTATCAAAACTAAGCTGTATCAAGGCCCAAATGGGGACAATTTATTTTGAATAGGACCATATTATTATGTGTGAGTATTAGATTAATGTGTGTCTGGGGGTGTTTCTGTATCTGTAATGTAGTATCTGCTATACCTACAAATCACATTAATGTTAAAGCACTGCAAAACAACTTTTCTTTGGAGCAATATAGGCAAGTTAAACTCCAATTCAACAGAGCAAAACAAAATCATTTTGCCTAAGTGTTTCTGTCACGAATCCTGGTCATGTTCTTCTGTTAACTCTCCACCAGATGTCACTCACTCACCACACTGACTCTTACACCACACAGCACACTGGACTGCACTTCCCACAACCCATTGCACTGACACAGCTGTTCTCACTGATCACGCCCACACCTGAGAACCATTTCACAATCACCATCACCCAATCACACACTATATAAGCCAGGGACTTCCTCAGCCTGATGCCGAGTATTGTATAGCGATTATCGCTCGTCTAGTGATAGCTACTCTACGGAGCCCTTATCATAGTCTTGCCTTGCCTTGTTTATCTTGCCGTGTCTGACCCTGCCCGTGTTTCCTGGATTAACCCTTCGTCTTGCCGTTCGGACTGTGTTTGCCCCTTGTTTGGATTATTGCTCTCGTTTCAGGATTATCTCTCTGCCTTGCCCCTTTGGATACTGTACGCCGATCGTCGACCCACGCTTGCTCCACGAATTGCCCTGTCTTGCCTCTGCCATACCTGTTTGCCACTGTCTGACCCTGCCTGTTTTCTGAACATGTTTTCTAATAAAGCTTTGCATATGGATCCGCACGTCTCACGTTTCGTCAGCCCCGTTACAGTTTCTAAGGCTTTTCAAACTCTTATGATAACTAAGATAAACAAGTTGATGATTTTATATGGTGCAGTATCTGTTTCAGTAGGTTTATAAACACAAAGTACTGAATGAAATGAATACATGGGACAGATATTTCAAATTAGTAAACATACATTTAATAATAGATATATTTGTGTGAAGTTAGAAGGGTGAAATCGCAAATGTTAAAACCGTCCCGTGAGGATGCCGCGAAATCAGCTGTGTGTGTCACTGCGCAGCAACACGGTTATTTTTTGTCAGTTAAAACATAACAAGAATACAGCAATGGATGTTACTGTACTCATGCTTTGTTTCACTAGGGCTTTTTGCAGTTACTGTACAAACGACTACCATTTTTCTCCAAAACGACACACATTTGAGATAAGATGTTTTGTCACATAACAAAGGATGCCTTGAATGTCATGAAAATGATAATAACTAATTTTTGACCAAAAATGCAGTTACTGCCTTTTTGCTTTGTAGGACAGTATAGTGAGGGGAGCAATGCTAGCTCGACCAGCAAGGAGAGCGACCTATCACAGAGCTCTGAGGAGCGGAGAACTCATTCCTCAGAATGAGAGGGAACTCAGACGCTCCGCAGGGAGCGGCATGCTCAAAGGTGACCCTCTAATGAGGGGAGCAATGCTAGCTCTACCTATAACGAGCTCTGGAGAGCGGAGAACTCATTCCTCAGAATGAGAAGGAACTCAGACGCTCAGCAGGGAGCGGCATGCTCATAGATAACCCTCTATAGTGAGGGGAGCAATGCTAGCTCGACCAGCAAGGAGAGCGATTTATCACAGAGCTCTGAGGAGCGGAGAACTCATTCCTCAGAATGAGAGGGAACTCAGACGCTCCGGAGGGCATAGGTGACCCCGGAAAACTCATTCCTCAGAATGAGAGGGAACTCCCCTTTTTTTTCTTTTTCTTTTTGCCTTAGCTTAGCAGGAAATTTCCACCTAACATCGGTCAGGTGAAATTTACGGTGGTTACAGGGGAATTAGAGAGGAATGAGAGGGCTTGCCTCTCTCTGACCCGCGCCTCTCTCTCACCCTAGCCGCAGGAGGGGGAGGGGCATGAGTCGCGAGACTAGCCTTCTGAGCCCATCTCTGACCCTCAGACCGAGATGGGCTAGGACCCCTGGTCGTTCGGGCTCAGACCTGGATTATATAGAACCTTATCCAGGTCTTTCAGCAGATCAGTCTGGTACGCCTTAGTGTGCAACGAAGCGACGGTCTGACCTGCTGCTGCATATACCCTGCCATTTAAGCGAGATTCAGGGGCTTAGGTGGCCAGGGGGGAGCCTTGAGAGAGGATGTCTGCCACAGAGAGATAAGCTGTTTATCATCTCTTGCACAGGGGACATCCCCTCATAGCCATTTTCACACAGTGTCAGCATAACTAGTCTGCTGAAACCTATGAATACGAGAAAAAATAGCTTTTTTTCACTCCTTCTCACTCTCCACATCGAGATTTTATGAAGAAAGGAAGGCTCACTCGAGCTGGGGGTGATTTGTCCAGAAAGATAAATTTTTATGATCCACAACCCCCAAAAACTTGTTCATATGCAGAGAAGAGCACTGGCCGCTGAATCTGATTATGTCAGAAAGATCGCATCGTCACAATCCAGCAGCTCACTCTCGTTCTCGGCCGACGCGCGCGAAAAGGGGCGGTCCCTCTTTTCTTTCTCACTCATCGGCCACATCCAACTGCTAATTTCATTACCTCCGTGCCTCGGCAGCGGTGGGTCCCGAATCGCGGGAAGCAGACGGCTGCCCCTCTTTCCTCGGAAAGAGGGACAGGACGAGAACGGAGCTTTTACATAGAAAAAGCTCACAGTGCACGCAGATTTCCCCTCAAGGACATCGCGTGCGTGCTCCTTGCCCAAACAAAAGACGCAAAGATTGTGTGTGTCATCGCGGTGGGTCCCGATTTTTCCACACACAATCTTAAACGCCTTGCTAGTGCTCGCCATTTGATAGAGAGAAAACTGTACTCTTACCAGATTGCACGCTTCAAACAAACCAGTCAGTGAAGACGAAAAAGCTGATGATGTAATCTCCCGGCGGCACTTATATTGTGGCACGCCGGTAGTGACGTCATGGGCTGTCGCCGGCCAACAGGTGGTGTTTTTACATATGTATCTTCAGACACGAGTCACGCTGAGGGCGTTCCGTAGCGACCCTAGGGGACGCAGTTCGAGTTCCCATGGGGGGAACTCAAAGGTTATGTAGTGTCACAAAATTTCAGCTTGTTCTAAAGCACAAAAGACATGTGCTGCAGCACTGCGGCATATATACGCTGAAATAACGCTGCTGTGAAAGCGTGAGACATTAGCCTTAACAGTAATTCACTACTGCAGGACAAGCACCTTTAATTTTGTAGGAGTGGCATTGATAATTCACAGTTATATATTTGGATGAGATGTAAGTTCTCTAGAGGACAAACGAAGGATATGAAGCCATTTCTTTCCAACAAACTGTGAAAAACAATCTGAATCCACTTGGTATGTACATAAATGAATATGTATGGGATAATTCATGGCTAGGTGTGCCTTAAGTAAGGGATAAAGCATATCCAGCTGGTTGTTATTGAAAAAAAACAGACAGGGTGATCAGGACAGGTATTTTATCACCGAAGGGTGCAGCTGGTTGTTGCGATAACAACCAGCTGAATGTACATTATCCAGCTTATTATGCGGATACTTGCCACATAAGTAAATAATTGGACACGAAATATTGATTTGAGTTCAAATATATTTTATTAGCTCATTTGTAAAGCTTCCACAAAGACAACAGTTCCTTTGTGCCACAACAAATTACTTAATTCATGACTTTTCACCAAATAAATAATTACCTAGACATGAAATATTGATTTTGAGTTGAAAATGGTTTAAAATCATCCATTACAATTCACAAAACAATCATTCTGGCAACTAGGAGAACACTACAACAGAACTGCAGTTGCAGTTCAATACAGATGCTAAATGGCACCAGTTGAATCTGAATTGAACAAGGGATAATGAGTCTACGTTGTTATATGAGATAAAATAAGTGCCAGCTTCAGATGCCAGAAGTTGTCTGTTATACAGCGTTGGTATTGACGTCGGTCATTATCAGGAAACAGGAATCTTTTAATGTTGTGACTGACCAATCAGAATTAAGTATTCCAAAAAATCTGTTTAATAAACACCTTGCTGTAGATTATTCTGCTTATACCATGGTCACTTGCCAGCATGGAAAGCTACATTGATGTTTGCAAAAATTCAAACATCAACATTATCACCGCAGAAGTAAAGTGTAGCTTTTCATTAGTGAAGCTAGTTTATTCAATAAAAGTCACAAGGCAGCGTTGACCACTAGTGTTTGTGCTCCTGAATGTCTCTTTGTGTTCACAATCATCTATGTGATTCTCTTTATGTCTGATTTTCAAATCCATGTTTGCTTCTAATCAATGTCGATTCACTTCGTAGCTTTCATAGCTTATAACTCTGTAATGACGACTTTTTGTTTGGAGAGAATTCACTTTTAAACCAACACAAGCAATCGCAATCTATCTGAGGAAAATGCTTTTCAGTCTCTATGCGATTTTAAAAGCACTGTCCTCTGTTGACACCTGCATTACTCGAATATGATTTCGGGCCATTCTCAGGAAATGGTGTAATTTATGCCAAATAAAACAAATGATTTATTTTCCCATAGCTACCTAAAACTATTGAATTTTGATGAGCTTTTGTTTTGAAGAGCATTTTAAAGTTTTACAGTTCGTTTGAAGACACTAACACAAATGTACTAATAATGGTCATGCTCTTACCATGGTTTTAGTATACTGTGGTATTTTATGAAGTACCTTTGAACACACACACACACACACACATTTTTCCACATCAATGTACAGTATCATTGCGAAGAAAGATTGTTTACAAATCACCTCATTTTGAAAAAAAGGAAAAAGTACTCAAAGTGAAGTGGCACTAAAATTGTATTCAGTTTTATCTGAAACAGATGAACATGAATCTGGCATTTTTTTATTATGCTGGTTTTATACGGTTTAATCAGTGGTGCAAAAATCAAAATGTAAATGCTCCATCACTTTTAAAAGTAATGCCTACACAAAACCTAACTGATAGTATAGTGTTAGCAAGCAAATGTCATGTAAAAAAGGGATTTGCTGAAGCAACCATATCATTTTAACTTGCTACTACAAGTCTTGGAGCTCTTTTATCATGGCTTGTGTTTCGTGGGACTCGTACCTGAGCATTGCTCATCGTAATTGCAGTGTTGTATCAGGTGCGCTATCAAGCGAGTTTACTACATCAAAAAAGCTGCTGATTGTATGCAAAGGTCAAAATGTATTAGAAATCATGCACTATGGTAAAATCAGTATCTTTTGCAACAGAGCTCCTCTTGCATGTCTGTATGCTGTAGATGTCTATTACTATATACTTATTTCAGTCTCATGTCTGTTTTTAAATGTATTTGCGTCTGTCAGATTAAATATAATTGGCTGTTCTAAAAGGGCAGTTGATATTCCTATGATCTGTTTGTGTACATGTGTTTTAATTTGTTGGATGAAGACAAGAAACAACTTCCTGAGCACCAAGCAAGAAGTAGAGAAGCTGATGAACAGAGTTCGATCTGCAGATCAAGACCAGAAGCCCCCAGGCCAGTGGACAATGGAAGGATACCTCTATGTCCAGGAGAAACGTGAGCGTTACAATCTTTCAGACTCTAAGAACGAGCAAACAGCAGGGACAGACAGTCTATGGCATTCCATACCAGACACTTTAAAATATATATAATGATAAGTCTAGAATTTGGTTTTCATGCATCTGCATTTTATCGTCCTGAAGTGACCTCAATTTGGTCTTATCCTGTGTTTTCCTGTTCCTTCATGCTGCAGAGGAAATGCCAGAATGAAATTGCTCTCCACATGTAAACAGTTAGATTGCATTCTTAGAATTAGATAATAGAATTTCAGATAAGACAGTGAATGACCTGGTCTAGGAAAGGATAACATTGCCCTCTGGTGGATGGATACACAATACACATGTTTTAAAACATTTGAAATAAATATTCTAAATTATTCTATAATGTATTCAAATAAAAAAGCTAATTGAAGGTAATTTAACCAAATAAAATAAGAAAACTTAGTTTGTTGTAGTCCATTATTTGCTTGCATATTATATATAATGTATTTTGTTACTGTAAATGTATGTTATTGTTTTTAAAGTACATTTTGTAATATTTGGTGTGGGGGGGGGGTCTTTCAACTGTGCTATTCACAATAGGTACTTATTGAAATAACACTATAAATAGCTATATATTTTTTTTTTTCATTTATTTATTTATTCAAATTTTAGAGCATGGGAGCTGCAAATGATTATGTTTTGCCAAGCAAGATTATCACTTATGCCTTATGCACATCTCGTGCGTGTTTCAGGGCCTTTGGGTTGCGCATGGATACGCCATTATTGTACATTCGAAAAAGGCAGCAACATCTTCAGCATGTGCAACACAGAGGCAAAACCCACAGCTAAACAGGTACAAAGATGCTCATGTTTCAGTCATCTGTGGGACCAGAGGTGCTGTTTGCATCAGATCCTGTCTATCTGTCTCTCCTTTCACAGAACGGTGTCATGTCAAATCCCACAGAGAAGTTCAAACTGAAGTCCTGTATCAGGAGGAAGACTGACTCGATTGATAAGCGCTTCTGTTTTGATATTGAGTTGGTTGAAAGGTGGGTGTCTGCTCTGACGACACAGTACAGGTGTTTTAAATATTTAACACTCCCCGAGAAATACAGAAAGACATATCGTCCTCTGTTATTCACCCTCATGTTGTTATGAACCTGTGTGACCATCCGTCTTCCATGGAGCACAAAAGAGAAATTTGAAAGAATGTACAAGCTCTTTTTTCCATGCATTGTATTATATATAAGGTTATATACAGTGCTGCTTGAAAGTTTGTGAACCCTTTAGAATTGTCTATATTTCTGCATAAATATGAACCAAAACATCATCAGTTTTTCATATAAGTCCTGAAAGTAGACAAAGAGGCCCGAAACAAACATATATATTTTCTTTGACAAATATTTTCTTTGTCATTTATTTATTGATAAAAATGATCCAGTGTTACATATATGTGCGTTTCAAAAGTATGTGAATCTTTGCTGTCAGTATCTGGCGTGACCCCCTTTGCTGCAGTAACTGAAGAACTCATTTGATGTTGGTGATTTTCCTCCTATGAACTGCTTGCTTAGGTCCTTCCACAACATTTTAATTGGATTAAGGTCTGACTTTGACTCAGCCTTTCCAAAACATTAACTTTGTTCTTCTTTAACCATCCTTTGGTAGAATGACTTGTGTGCTTGGGGTTGTTGTCTTGCTGCATGACCTACGTTCTCTTGAGACTCTGTTCTTAAACAGATGTCCTGAAGTTTTTCTTTAGAACTTGCCGGTATATTCAGAATGCATTGTTCCATCAATGATGGCAGGCTGTCCTGGCCAAGATGCAGAAAAACATGCCCAAGCCATGATACTACCACCACCATGTTTCACAGATGGAATAAGATTCTTAAGCTGGAATGCAATGTGTTCTAGTCTCCAAACATAATAGATTCTCATTTAAATCAATAATTTATATTTAGTTTCATTCATCCATTAAAGCTTTCTCCAATAGTCATCTGGCTTGTCCACATGATCTTTAGCAAGCACTTTTCTTTTTGGAGAACAGTGGCTTTCTTCTTGCAACTCTGCAAGCACACCATGCTCAGTGGTTGCTCTCCTGATGGTGGGCTCTTGAACATTAATATTAGCCAATGTGAGAAAGGCCTTTAGTTGCTTAGAAGTTACCCTGGGAACTTTTGCAACCTCACAGTCTATTACACATTCTACTTTGGAGTGATCTTTGTTGGTCGACCACTTCTCTGGGAGGTAACAGTGGTCATTTGTACACAATCTGTCTGACTGTGGAGTCCAAACGCTTTAGAGATGGTTTTGTAAGCTTTTCTAGTCTGATGAGCAACATCAACTCTTTTTCCGAGGTCCTCGGTAATCTCCTCTATTTCACTTCCACAAACATGATCAGACTTTGTTAGATCCCTGTTCTTTGAATAAAACAGGTCACGTACTGACATTTGATAGTCGTTGCACTGACTGAAAACACCAGATGGACTCTAATTTCACCTTTAAATTAACTACTAATCCAAGAGATTCACATACTTTTGCCACTCACCTGAATAAATAAATGACAGAGAAAATATTTTTGTCTCATTTTTTTGATTAGGTTCTCTTTGTCTACTTTCAGGACTTATATGAAAATCTGATTATGTTTTGGGTCATATTTATGCAGAAATATAGACAATTCTAAAAACTTTCAAGCAGCACTGTATGTATATATATATATATATAAAATCTTCAAAAGAAATATAGCGTGCATGTTATTCAGATTACTGTGATTAATTTTTTTTTTTTTTTTTTTTTACATTTATTTTATATGTTCTTTGTATGGAAAGGAACTGCGTGAACATTCTTCATAATATCACCTTTTGTGTTTTATAAGTCACACAGATTTGTAACTACTTGAGGGAGAGTAAATGAATACCAAATGTTCATTTCTGGATGAATTCCTACCTCTTTTTAACATGTGCTATAGCTTCTTTTTCTCAAATATGAATTTTTCCTTCTTGTTTTAAGAGTTGCCTGAATTATTGTTTTCTGCATGCTTCTTGTGTCTTTTATTTCACACCATATTATCTGTCTTCTGTATATTTTAACTGTATACTCTTCTCATTTTTTACTTACATCTGCCGTCATGGCACAGTCTTACGATATTAGGTGGCAAATATGTTTGTATATGTATTTAAGCATTTGTGCACACGTATTAGACCGTGCACCTTCTACTAACGCTCAGCCTATCAGATCTGTGTGTAGCAAATGTAACTTCTTGTGTGTTCATGTACTTTGCCACCTAGTGTAAGGTTGCACTGTTGTTTTTCTGACAGTTTACCTTGTGCTGTATGTGCCCATTTCCCCTGTCCCTTCTCTGTGTTTATTTCAATCTAGAAATACCATCTATCGTGGATCTCTTTTCAGACCACTGCAATTTTTCTGTAAAGCCCGGTATGTGACCAGCCCAGAAGCATGTTGAAGCGCATGTGTGCTGCTTGTGATCTCACGCATTCCGAATCCCACGCTGATCAAAGCTCATTTCTCACTCCGATGGTTTTAAAGCATTGCATGATGAAAATCCAACAAACATTCCCTGCACCTGTAATTGGTGGGATAACAGTTTGATTTAATTTAACTGGCTGAGTTATTTTTGATCTGGAAATCACATTATCACTTGACATCAAGGAACAAATATCACAACATCAAATCAATATTAGCTATGGCTACACCAGGCTAGAGTTAGTGCAGGATGGAGAGGAAACATTCAGTGATAGAATTAGGACAGATTTATAATTATTATATTTATATGATCAGTTTCTGAGAAAAACTGAGTGAGCTGCCTACCCAGAAAGCCTTTTAAAGTGCCCCTATTATGCCATTTTAAGGTTGCTAATATTGTTTTATAAGTGTTCTAAAACAGGTTTACATGCATCCAAGGTAAAAAAAAAAAAAACACTTTAGTTTTCTCAAAAAATAGCTTAAATTTGACCTCATTTCTAAATGATTCCTAAACGACTCGTGCGAAGCAGTTCGACGAATCAGTCTCTCTAAACCCTGCCTTTCACTGCTGTGATTGGTCGAGATGGCGCAGTCCTTTGTGATTGGTCTATCGTGTACAGCACGAATGAGAGAGCATATGCGGACATTATGCAAATGTGTTACTTCGTGACGTACTGCAGTAACAGAATAAGATTCAAATTACTGCCGATTCGTTCAGGCGATTGGGAGCCGACGCTTTTTTTTATAGAAAATAACTTTATTTATTGTGCACTGTCGGCTTCACAACTTTGCAGAAAAGGCCGTTTTTCTTCTAACATGCCTAATCTTTGCACAAATCTTAGGCAACATCGCACGTTTCCTTCACAGAGAAAGCACTATTATTATTATGTATTTATTTCTTATTTGTATTTATTAATTTTGTCAGCCGATCCCCTTTGA
Organism: Ptychobarbus kaznakovi; assembly: GCA_027422405.1. Classification (NCBI taxonomy): domain Eukaryota; kingdom Metazoa; phylum Chordata; class Actinopteri; order Cypriniformes; family Cyprinidae; genus Ptychobarbus; species Ptychobarbus kaznakovi. The sequence goes on from CM049809.1 coordinate 22,257,901, forward strand.
CCTAAAACATTTACTTTACCTCAAGTACCCCTTGAGTTATTAAGATATTAAATAATTATTTTATTTATTTATTTGATATTTAGTTTTTTGTGTTTGATTTAGATTTTTTCCATTGTAAGAATATTTATTTAAATTTTACACCTTATGATTTGATTAATTATTTAAGTTATTCTGGGTTATTTTCATAAGATCTGTGAAGAATCCAAAATAAGAAATTGTGTATATATATATATATGTATATATATATTAGTGCTGTCAAACAATGTGTATTTGTATTATGTGTATATAAATACACACACACACATGCATGTATATATTTCAGAAAAATATGCTGTTTATATATTAAATATATTTATTTATAATATAAATTCTATGAATATAAATATAAACATGTAAATACATGTAAAATATGTTAAAAATATATACTGTATATGTGTGTATTTATATATACATAATAAATATACACAGAACACACATATATTATGAAAAAAAATATTGTGCATACGATTAATCACGATTAATCATTTGACAGCACTAATACATATAATAATATATATATATATAATAATATATATATATTTATTTTTTTTTTTTTTCATTCACTGATGAGATTTTATGACAAATAGGATGTTATTTCACAAAGCTGCTTCCTATGTAGACAGCAAGGCAGCTCACTACGTTTTGGAACAAAGTTGTTCAGTAGTTCACTTAAAATTCCATCTCAGAATGTTCCATTTCTGGAACATTATAAATGCTATGATATACATGCACTTTTTCATGTACAAAAATCTCCTCGGAAAACACAGCTACATTGCCTTTAAACTGCACTGCATTGCTCTAACAAGCAGGAGAATAATCAAAGCATAGCAGAGCGTATAGCTGGTTTATCCATGCACAGATATTAGTGACAGCTGTTGCACAGGCATGGCTTTATCTGCAGCGAGGAGCGTGTTAATGGCTATGAGCTCGCTCTAACGTTTACCTTACAGTTATGGTTACTGCAAATCCTGTCAAATCATGTGTGAAAATCCACGGGTAATATTATGGGTGGATTAATTGGTCCTTGTGATTCAAAATGGTGTGCAAATACAGAATATAAGTAAATGATGTAGTACTTTCATGTATACTTTTCCCACAAGTGTGTAGTGTAAGTGAGCTTGGGAAATCGAAAGGTTTTTAACAAATCACTTTTGATTTTTGTTCAAAAATTGTAAAGAAATAATTACCCTCAAACGCATTGTCATTTCAAACTCATATGACTTCGTAGTTTTTTTTCATGGAACAGGTAAGGAGATGTTTTGAAGAATGTTCATGCTGCTCTTTTCCATAAAACAATAGCATACAATCACCAAGAGCTGTCAAGCTCTAGAAATGAGACGAAAGTATGCAAAGGAGGCTCATATACAATATATTCCAAATCAATAAGATAAAAAAAAATAGGTTTTGCATTCTCGGTGTATTACAATCTATGGAAAAGAGCAGTTTCATTCTTTGTGTTTCATTTAAGGAAGAAATTCATACAGGTTTGGAATTGCATCGTCTTTTTTTTGGGGGGGGGGGGGGGTGAACAATTGCTACTCAACCTGACTTAAAGGGATAGTTTGCCCTAAAAAGAAAATTCTATCTTTTACTGAAGTTGTCATACAATGGAAGAACCGTTTTCACACTATGGAAGTCAGTGGTAGCCAAAAAGTTTTGGTTACCAACTTTCTTCAAAATATCTTCTTTTACATTTCACAGAGGAAAGAAAGTCATACAAATTTGGAATGACATCACGATGAGTGAATGATGACACAATTTTCATTTTGGGGTGAATTGCATATGGTGTGGCAATATTTCATTTGGGTCTAAATCCTTTACATGCTTCAGTTTCTCCAAAGGCTCTATTCAGGAACTATTTTAGACGAGTAGATGTAGTTGAGTAAGATATTTCTAGAGCATGTCAGACTTTTAAGTGCTGTGTTGTCTTCAGGCATGGCATTATCACGCTACAAGCGCTGTCTGAGTCCAACAGGAGACTCTGGCTGGAGGCTATGGATGGCAAAGAGCCGGTGAGTCCCGAAGCAAATTTCTTGCCTGATTTAATACAATATTCACATAGTTGTCATAATTTGCTCCTGTATTGATTCAAGCTTCAGAAGATCCTCGAGCTCAGGTATTTTTGTCAGAACATGTAAAAATCGATACGCCATTTATCTGAAATATTGCTTAACAAGTAATACTTGATTCACTTAATATGATTCTTTTTCTCTCTCTCTCTTTCAGATCTACAACCTTCCTGCTATTCTGAGCAAGAAAGAAGAGAGTAAGTATTTAAGTCTTTCAAGCATAGTCACAGTGATATTAATTAATTATTCATTTTATTTTATATTACGTCTTGTTTGTTTTTTTCAGTCAGAGTGAGCTTAATGTTTGAGTCTGACCTCACACGCTCTCATCAGACTATCTGTGTTTAACAAACGCTCCTTCAGATAATGTGTTCTGTTTCCCTTCACTACACCCTTTGTGTGTCTCTACTCTCTCATTTCCTTTTACAAGGTTGATCGCATTACATTTAGCACAACCGGAGTAAGCCGTAACCCCCAGAGTGTGACACAAGCTAAATCCATCAATTGAACATGTTGTTTCTTTTCGCCTGTCTTTTGTAGCATCTTTAAATGAAGCTGGCTTTAATTTTGTGAGGAAGTGTATACAGCTGGTGGAGGTGAGAGGTGAGTTGTGTGTTTACTGGATTTCCTCATTTCTTATGTATAGGATTTTTATTGTGCTTAAAGCAATTCATATTTTGCATTATTATTTTTACATCCTTATTGTAATAATAATATGCCTTTTTGTGTAGTATTTTATCCGATATACTACTTAATTATAATATAAATATACTATTAATCAACTATTTATATAATATAATACAAAATATAAAGGAAAAAAATTGTGTTGATCTCTTGCATCAGTTGGTAAAAGTTTGTAAAGTTATAGTTGGTAAAATCTTACATTAAATTATTCATACATTGTTTTGGTCAAAATGTCGAGTAAGGATGCTTGTGTGTTGTGTGTCTGTTTATGTGTGTTCTGCGTGTACTGTATCTATTCTTCTCTCAGCAGGGCTAGACACTATGGGCTTGTACAGAGTCGGTGGAATAAACTCAAAAGTGCAGAAGCTCATGACCACAGTCTTCTGTAAGTTACATCACTCGACACAGCTAATGCCAGCTTCGAGAACCGGGGTCATACAAATCTATTCCTCTCGCAAAAACTCTGTCATATTAATTTATTGTGGAGCTTAACGCCACATCTGGTGGCTATTAATATTGTTCTGAAATATCTCAACAAATGTCTGTAATTAGTCTGTAAACCCTAAATCAAGTTTAAAAACACAGACCAAATTAAAATATAAACACCATGACTCTATGAAACCACATTGACAATTCTTATTGTATTTATGGAATGTTGCATAGTTTAATATAATGTATTCATAATCTTTAATCAAAAACATCTCCTCCCCTTCGCAAGGAGATCTCTTACTTGGATAGATGGATTCTCAAAACATAAATATACATCATATAATATAACGTACAGTATATGTTTTTAAGAAAATGAAAAAAATACTATTTTTGAATAGGAAAATTTTGTTTTGCACTGACATTTTCTTGACACTTTCACCCCCAGTTGTCATTACTGCAATGCCAAAACCCATAATAAATAAGGATATTAAATATTTTTTTAAAGGGTGAATGATTTCTAGTGTCCTTAACTGTCATGAAAATGAGGTTACTGTGCAAAAATGATCCTAAAAATTATAATTTTCTAAATTCCTTTTACTTTGGATTAACAGTTTTCCATAAGTGCACTATTAATGTTGTACATGTTCCTGGTTTTCTCTTACAGCACCCAAAGCAATGTCAGATATGGATCTGGACCCAGATACCTGGGACAACAAGACCATCACCAGCGGCCTCAAGAATTACCTCAGGTTTTGCTACATGTTACAGGCTGATGTTATTACTGTTGTTATTAGATTCAAGCAGCTAGTGGGAACCGTACATTCAGGAAAATTACACTGAAATAGAGTGTACCTTTCTCTGTTCGAGAGAGTTGGAAAAAAACGAAAGCATTTCATAGCAAAGAGCTAACAAGATGTAATTCTCGTCTCCGTCCACCAGGTGTCTTTCTGAGCCTCTCATGACATACAAGCTCCACTCAGACTTCCTCTTGGCTGTCAGTAAGTTCTAAAGCTTCTGAATTACAACATTAGCACACCGAAAAGCTATATACTGAATGTATATATTTGTGTTGAGTTTGTTTTGATGGTGTTGTTGACATATTTGGTCTGTTTTCTTTCAGAATCTGATGATCAGAACTACAGAGTGTGTGCAGTGCACGCGCTGGTGCATAAACTACCTGACAAAAACAAAGAGATGCTGGAGATATTAATCAAACATCTGCTCAAGTATGACTGAACATGTAGATTTATACATGTAGATTTTTTACTATTGAAAGGAAACTTTCCTCAAAAATGAAAACATTTCTCTCCCTAAACTCACTTTCTTTTCAGTCTTAATTAATATGTTGTATTTATTTAACGTGAGGATGGTTGATCACCAGCATGTGTTGTGTTTTGGGTGCTGGCGTCTTCACAATACTTCTTAACTAGCTTAACCAAGACCAAGACGTACTTGATAAATGTTATTCACCACTTAAAATTTGGTGCTAAAAAGAATTGCCCACAAGATGGCAGAAATTTGCATTAAAAGCACCAAAATCTGGTCTGGCCCTGCAAGTTTACGTTGGTGTCAGGTGGTTTTGTGTGGTAATGAAGTATTTTTAAGTGTGATATTGGTTTCCTGGATTTGACTAAGCATGTGTCCCCGCAGTGTGTCCACTCACAGGGAGAGTAACATGATGACGGTGTCCAATCTGGGAGTGATCTTTGGCCCAACGCTCATGCGCTCACAGGAGGAAACCGTTGCCGCCATGATGAACATCAAATTCCAAAATATCGTGGTGGAAATTCTCATTGAAAATTTTGAAAAGGCAAGTGAAATCAAATATAATACACAACAAACTCCTGTAAGAAATTATACATTCATACTCTATCTTTATTTGTATATGCCTATATTTACTACTGTTCAAAGTTTTGGGCTTGGTAATATTTAGGGCCTGAGCACCGATGGTGCAAGGACACTATTGGAATTGCTCAGATTCTTCTTCTTCAGCAAAATTAATTGCATTTTTGAGGGCCTAAACATGCTTGAAAACTCATGAATCTTTGCACACGTGCCATAAGTGGCGAAAATGTGCATCTGATATGGGTTTCAGAAGTGGGTGTGGCAAAATGTATTAATAGTGCCACCTATAATTGTCAATGAAGTGCTTCTCGAGATATGTTTCACATACATGTACGAAACCCAAAAGTCTGTTGTTTTGAATTTTCTCTTCAAGTTTTCTGCCGTTTTTTGCCATTTTCAGGCATTGTTTTTAAACAAACTCCTCCTAGAGATTTAAACAGATCAACATCATATTTGGTCAGTGTTGCCATAAGTTGTCATAATTTAGGCAGACAATGTCTGATCCGCCCCAAACTTCACATGTTTGATAAGAGTCCTGATTATATTCTGTTATAATCATAGCGCCACCTGCTGGCAACAGGAAATTACTTGTTTTACACTAACTCAAACAGACCATGTTCAATCTGCACCAAACTTCATATGTTTGATCAAAGTCCTGGCTTGAAGAAATCTACATGCCAATATTAAGTTATAGTCATAGCGCCACCAGCTGGCAGCAGGAAGTGTGGTACATATTCCTCATATGTTTACCACTTTAAATGCATATTGCTGACCTTCGCTGTTTTCCTAAAGCCACCGGGTTGTGGTGAGCCCGGGTGCGAGGGCCCTTTCAACGCTGCTTGCAGCTTTAATTTGTAATGTTTTTGAAAGAAATCTATTGTAAAAACATTATATCAATTTAAAATAATTATTTTCTATTCTAATGTATTTTTCTAATGTATTTTCAGCATAATTACTTAAGTCTTCAGTGTCACATGATCCTTCAAAAATCATTTCTAATTTGCTGATTTAGTGCTCAAGAAACACTTCTTTGTATTATTAGTAATGTTGAAAATTATTTTTGTAAAAACTGTTATTTTTTTCTTCCAGGATTCTTTGATGAATGGAAAGTTCAAAAGAGCAGCATTTATTTGAAATAGAAATCTTTTGTAACAGTGTAAAATATTTTACTGTCACTTTTAATCAATTTAATGCATCCATGCTGTATAAATGTATTATTAGTATTATTATTTTATTTTTATCTTCACAGATATTTCATCAAGCGCCGGACCCTAATGTCCCCCTGCCGCAGCCGCAGTCTCATGCGGGGTCTCGCAGGAGCAGAGCCATCTGCCTCTCGTCTGGGCCGCGCAAACCCAAGAGCCTCTACGCACCCTCAATGTGCCTGGCAGACGCGGACAGTGAGTCTCACGAGACCAGTCATCCTCACATTTCACATTCACTGCTGGGAGTACATCCTCTGGGTTTTAACTACTACATTTAACATAATTAACACATTCATTTACTTTAGTGGTGCTTGCTAAGACTTGATAAAACAAGTAAAAATCTCATAGGCTCACATTAAAGGAAGTACCTGAGCTAGTGTGAGCTACACTGATTACTTTAAGTAGGGACAACTTAACCTGGATGAGAGCAGGGTGCTATTATCATTAATTATTGTATTGTGTTTTTTATGTTCTATATAACAGGGTGTGGGAGTGTGTATACACACAATTTTAAACATTCACATTTTACTGTATAACACATAGGTGAAAGTATACCCAATTATGTATGAAATATATATATATATATAATAATAATCAACTAAACAATTACACTTGCAACAATTACATTTGCAGAAATCCCATACTTTGGCTCAAAATGAGCCTAAATGCAAAATAATAAGCCTAATTAGGGATAAACAGAACTTGTTAATAACATTTGAAAAGTAAAAAGTAAAAAATCACTTTACAAGTTGTTTGAACATAAATGTGTGTTGGAAGTGTGTGTACACATCCATCCTATAATGATAAAAATCCACCTAGTGTTTTTTTTTTAATCCCTATTTTAAAATCCCCTTTCTCAAATCAGGCTGTTCTGAGAGCCATGTCAGAATGACATAGTTCCCTATCAGTTGGTCACATCGGATGACCGACAAATTGGGATCACGCCAGAGAGACCTATCCACTTCGAGTGTAACTAAACGAGCCAATAGACATTGGCCATGCGGTAATTCGCATCCAGCTGCCGCTGATCACAGCGTGAGTATAAGGCAGCAGGTGCACCGCATTAATTCATCCCTTCGCTTCTGAGCCGAGCGGTAGTGGTTGAAGCTACTGCTCTCCTTTCCACAGAAGAGTGTTCTGGAAAACGAGTGCGAGCGTTACGGCGCAGCAGCAGCGGTCATGGTTGCACGCCATGCACGTAAGAGAAAAATATTATCTTTCTGCTGACAGCCACACCAGGAGTGTGCTGTGGCCAGCTCCCCTGCGTTCTTCAGCACTAAAAGAGCATTTCTCTAAAAGAGCAACACGGGTGATCGCGTCTTTTTAAAGATGTCTTATCACCCGTGCGTTTCTGGATGTGATCATTATCTGGCGCTCAGGACAGTCATGATTGCTGCCTCATGTGCCTGGGCATTCAGCACGCTGAGGAAGCTTTCGTGGATGGTTCATGTTCTTCTTGTGGAGACATGACCATCTCGGAGTTGCATAATAGACTCCGCGATGTCAAACATGGCGGGGTCCCTCTGCTGCGATCTGGCGTTCTTGTGATTTGAAGATTACGATGAGGGCTTCCCCAAGTGGAGTTCCTCACCTCTCAAACACTCCGCAGCCGGCAGGGGTGCCGTTGGATCAGACTGGGACCTCTGCAGAGTGGGGTACACCACCCGTTTCCTTCAGTGCTCCCCCTGACGACCGGATGTCGATCGCTGCATTGGAGGGTGAGCTCTCTCTCTCCGGGTATGACGACTCGGCTGCGTTGCCCCCTTCGGGTGTGGTAGCATTGTCCGAGCCAGACCCAGAGATGACGGCTATGCTTTCCCGGGCCGCCGAGAATGTCGGGCTCGTGTGGAATCCTCCACCGCGTCCCGATTCTTCGAGGCTGGACGAGTGGTTTCTCGGTGGAGGTTGCGCTGAGAACGTTCTCACCGCCCCCCCTCCGGTGCCATTCTCCCGGAAGTGCATGAGGAGCTTACAAGATCGTGGAAGGCACCTTTTACTGCCCGAAACATATCTTGGAGCTCCTCCCCCCCTCACCACCCTCGATGGTGGAGCCGCTTTGGGGTACACGGGCATCCCCTCTGTGGAGCAGTCTGTGGCCATGCAACTGTGTCCAACAGCCGCTAACACTCTGCGGGGTGATCCGTGTCTCCCCTCACGGGTCTGTTTGTACTCATCAGGTCTAACTGCCAGTGCTTAAAGAGCCTGTGGGGAGGCGGCTTCTGCCCTGAACACACACACTTCAGTGAACACACACACACCGTGAACACACACCCGGAGCAGTGGGCAGCCATCATCAGTCCGCCATTGTGTCGATTCCGGTTCAGGGGAAGACAAGAACATCTCCGATTAAGTGATTGAAGTGTTTAGTTGTTGGATGTAATAATGAATATAGCAGTTGTCATTTACTCCCGACATCTGAGCCGCTGAAGATGCAGATTATTAACGTACTTTGTTTTGAAGGGAATGCGGTTTTTATGAATCTTTGTAAATTGCCTTTCCTAATAACGTGCTAGTTAGCCAGTTTCACGGCTGAAGTTTACAGTCTGCTTGTCACTCCACGGAAGAGATGGTCGGGGTCAGCAGAGCTCATTAGCATTAAAGCAACATGGACTAAAAAACGGCTTGATGAAAACAGAGCTGATTTTGACAGGGTGTAAAGTAGATGTTTTTTACACTACCATTGAGAATGTTTTAAGTATATTAGGGCTGAAACGATTACTCGAGTAATTCGAATACAAAAAATCATTGAGGCAAATTATGTGCCTCGAAGAATCGGTTTGTCCATTTACTAGGGATGCACTGAATTTTTGGCAGCCGAAAATATATGCCGCACCGCCCAGCAGTGTCCAGGTTTGCCCTCTCCCTCAGCCGTCATCACTGCGCCGCGTGACGCTCCGCTCTATCATTATGCTCAGTTACCGCTCATGCTCACCGGAAAAGCAGAGTCCGCTCAAATAACGCGCCGACAAGAAATGTCTATGTAACGTTAGTATACTTGCTGCTGTTTGCAGTAGAGCTGCTGTGCTGTGACATCTCCTTCACTGATCTGCTCTCGGCTATGCTCTGCTCACATGCGCTGATAATACATGTTTACTTGATGTTTCTTTACACAAAATCATCATTTCTATTCATTTCCCACTGATTTACGCGATCTGATGTGATGAGCATTAACTCATATTACGCGATCATATCTCTGTTTGAATGGAAGACAGAGACGCGCGTTTTCCTTTACCACACACACACACACACACACACACACACACACACACACACACTGAAGCGTGCGTGACGTCTCAATGAGGACATAAACACACGAACAACATCTCCAGAACTGCTCTGAGAGTCACTTCATGAGCGTTTGACCGTTTCATTTGAGTAAAAGCGTTTCATATCCTCATATATCACAGAAATGTAAAGGTATTCACGGCAACCCGTCAAAATAAAAGTCTGGGTTTTTGCAGACAGTGCAGCAGAAATATTTGTTCAGCAGAATGTACATAACACTACTACTAAAATTATGAAAACTTTATTTTTTAAGGAATGATCACACAACATTTCCAACATTTTTTTATTTTAATAGTAAATTCCCTTTGTTTGCCAAAAAAGTTACATTTTCAAAAATGTAAAGATAAATTAAATTTATGTTTTATACCTTCATTTGGTAACCAGATACACAACACAGAATTTCAGAGGAAAAATAAAACATTTAATTTGGCTATTTAAAAAAAACTAATAACAATAAAACAATAGGTGAGAGAAAATAAAACATAACTTTATAATAGTCGTTTTCTTCAATCATATAATTATTATAACACATAAAATACATTGCATGTAAAAAGTGTTTGTTTCAAGCTGAAGGGTACATTGTGTGCACATGATCAGGATGGTACCACCTCCGCCTCATTTTGAGAAAGAAAAAACCCTGTTTGCAGGACTATACATTATTTGGATAATTAGTCAAAAACGACAACAGTTATGTCTGATTCTGTTGCATAAAACTGAATAAAAATAATACATTGATATTTAATATTAATATATTTTCTGTCCAATTTTCTTTCAATAAATGTGTGGTTATTTTATTGGCTTGTGTTTTTTTAAATTCCATGTCATTAAAATTGAGGTAAATTAAAAGTCTTACAAAATTACTTTATAGTATTTAATAAAATAAATAATTATTACAAAGCGTTTTGGTTTTTGACCAAGCACATCCAGAATTCTCTGTTTCGGCCCAGAATTTCCATCTCGGTGCATCCCTACCATGTTCTGTAACTACATACAGAGCACTGTTTGTAACCACATGCTCCTTTAAAGGATTACACACACACACACACACACACACACACACACACACACACACACACACACACACACACACCAGTATGCAGAGAAACATTTAAGAGGGTTTATTCTCCAAATAACGTTAAATTCATGTTGCTGAAAAATGTGTTAATGTTAAGTGTATGGACTCTTGGTTTTGTTCCAAGTTAGCTTCCTGTCCACTAATTTTTGCCTCTCACAAAAGCCACAATTCTTCTAAGAAGATAGTAAAGGCTTATATCATGCTTGAGCTTTAGTTAGGATCAAATGTGGAAGTTAAGTTGCACGATGTTTAGATTTTATTATTATTTTTTTTATACTATCATTTTGATTTATGTCTTAGTTTTAGGTTGTACTATATTTACCTTATTTGTACCTTACCTTATTTGTATTTGCATTTTGAATGAAATATGGCAATTAAATAAACTATATGGGTTTAGTTTTCAGTTATTAATATATGCTATTTCAGCAATAACATTTATATTTTTTCTAAAAAGGAAACAAATTACTTGTTCATTAAGAGACTTGTCTTATTTTATCTTGTATATTTAGTATTGCTCTTTAAAAAGAAAAAGTAGTTCTTATTCGATTACTCGATTAATCGTTGACATTTTTGGTAGAATACTCGATTACTAAAATATTCGATAGCTACAGCCCTAAAGTATATTATAGACTTTTCATTAAGACCCTAAAGAATCATATCAACTTGTGTAAAATGCGAAACTTGGGTAAAATAAAAGAGTTAAACACTGAAATACATTGCGGTATTGATAACCTTTGAGGAAAATGTGCATTATTGCCACAAAAAAATTCATAATACAAAAAATAGGCTTCATAGGCTTGGATATTTATTTTCTTTTAATTTTGAGGTGCAGTGTGACCAGGACATTGTGACATTTTCACAAGATTTGACTGTATTGAGAAATGTACTGAATTGAAGATAGTTTTCAGGTGTTTTATCTCTTCACAGCACATGTTCGTACTGCTCCTGCAGGTGACACGTTCAGCAGCAGTTCAGGCAGCACTCCAATTGGCAGCATGGACTCCCTCTCCTCCCACTCCTCAGAGCAGAACAGCTCCTCCAAAACCTGCTCCTCTCCAAAGCCCAAAGACAAGCCCCCCTTCCCCGGCCTGCGACAGACCCCTTCCTCCCTGTCCTCCAGCGAGCCCCAGGGCCCCACCTGCACCAGCAGTCCCGACTCCAGCTCCAGAGAGGACACGGCCCATGTGGACTTGGAGGACTCCTGCAGGATGAACTCAGGCTCAGCAGCTGCCAGATCTTCACCAGCACCCACAAAGGCTCCTCACTCTGGAGTAGGAGTCAAATCAGCACAGCTTAACCGCTCGAGTGCCCCGTCTCTAAGATCTTTACACATCACCGAAGGTAGGGGCCAGTAACATGCATTACTGGTTAAAAGTTTTAAGTTTAAGTTGTTTTTCACTTTGTTTAAAAGTAAAACAAATTTTCAGTATTATTTTATAATGTATTTTATGATCAAATAAATGAGCATGAGACACTTCCTTTGAAGTATATATGTGTGTGCATGTGCGCGTGCGTGTGTGCATGTGTGCGTGCGCGTGCGTGTGTGCATGTATTGTGTGTGTGTGTGTGCGTGTGTGTGTGTGTGTGTGTGTGTGAGAGACTGGACCACAAAACCAGTCATAAGTAGCACGGGTATATTTGTAGCAATAGCCAAAATTATCGATTTTACTTTTACGCCAAAAAATCATTAGTTACTTATAAAGATCATGTTCCATGAAGATATTTTTTAATTTCCTACCGTAAATTTATCAAAACTTATTTTTTGATTAGTAATATGCGTTGCTAAGGACTTAATTTCGACAACTTTAAAGTCAATTTTCTCAATATGTAGAATGTTTTTCTTTGCACCCTCAGATTGCAGATTTTCCAATTCAAGTTTATTTGTATAGCGCTTTTTACAATACAAATCGTTGCAAAGCAGCTTTACAGGAAATTAAGTTTCTACAATAGATTTATATATTGTAGAAACTTAATATACTTAACTTATGGCAACATTTGGTTAATTCTGTATACTGTCTGAGGGGTTGGCATCATCTCTTCTCAGGTGTTCGGTCATCTCAGATCATTTAAGGGTTGGATCCAGACTGAAGCTTGTGTAATTCCTAGTTACCACAGGATGTTAATCCAGAAACAGAGAAACAAATAGAGACGTAATTAGCGTAGCTGCTGTTCCATCCAAGCAAAAATGATTTGTTCAACCCAAGCTAAAGCATAATAATGTGCATTTGATCAGATATAACTGCAGTACAAGATTATGAGATGCATTATATGAATGCTTGGCTAAAGAGATGTGTCTTTAATCTAGATTTAAACAGAGAGAGTGTGTCTGAACCCCGAACGTTATCAGGAAGGCTATTCCAGAGTTTAGGAGCCAGATATGAAAAAGTTCTACCTCCTTTAGTGGACTTTGCTATCCTAGGTACTACCAAGAGTCCAGAGTTTTGCGACCTTAGGGAACGGGTTGGATTGTAGCGTGATAGAAGATTAGTTAGGTACGCAGGAGCTAAATCATTTAGGGCCTTATAGGCAAGTAATAATATTTTGTAACTGATACAGAACTTAATAGGTAGCCAGTGCAGAGACTGTAAAATTGGAGTAATATGATCATATTTTCTTGACCTGGTAAGGACTCTAGCCGCAGCATTTTGTACTATCTGTAGCTTGTTTATTGAGGATGCAGGACAACCACCTAGCAGTGCATTACAATAGTCCAGTCTAGAGGTCATGAATGCATGAACTAGCTTTTCTGCATCAGAAACACTTAACATGTTCCGTAGCTTGGCAATGTTTCTAAGATGGAAGAATGCTGTTTATGTAACATTGGAAATATGATATATTTTATAGATATATTTTCAAATACTTGTATCTCGGCCAAATATTGTCCTATCCTAACAAAACATACATCAATGGAAAGCTTATTTATTAAATTGTAATGGCTGGTTTTGTGGTCCAGGGTCACATATATATATATATACAGTGTATGTTCCCTATTTTTTCTTAGCAAAACTATATTCAAATATATTTTCTTTTTGTATGTTGGTTTAAAACCTCTACACAAAAAGAAACCAATTTACTTATTTTGTTCTTTTGTGTTTTGGGCACTCTGGAGGTCGTAAGAGCTGTGTGGGGTCTGTACAGAATCTAGCATGTGTGGTGCATAAAGATGCCATCAAATCCCCAGCTTACCATGATCTGCCACCAAAAATGATCCTGCGCCGAAAGCTGGGACAACAACAGCTCTACCAACGGCTATCAGAGACCAGGATCAGTGTAAGGGAAACTCTCTAATCAGTATCCAACCCACTGATGCTGAAGCTGACATTTGATGAAAATCCAGCTCTGTCTGTTCCTCTAATACTCATTCTCAGATAAAAAGACATCCAGTTTTGTTAGAAGTTTGAAGAAAAAAACTTGATATGTTGGGGGACCATGTTTAGCCTGTGAGCCAATCAAAAGTTCAATGACAGATTGCAGTCGACATTTGAGGATGAAGATGATGAAAAAAGTTCTTCAGAATCTAAATCTGACATTTTTTCCTCAGAATTGCATGATATAAACTCACGATTGCGAGAGATAAAATCAGAAGAAATTTTGTCTGTGTGATATGAACTCGAGTTTTTTTTTATCGTTTTATTGTATTTTTTAAGTTTATATCTTGCAATTCTGACTTCTTTTCTCATAAAGTCAAATTCTGAGGGGAATAATACTATTTACTATGAGTTTATATCTCACAATGATTTTTTTATAACTCACAATTGTGTGTTATAAAGTCAGAATTGCTAAATAAAAATGCAATTCTGAGAAAAAAGTCACAATTACAAGTTTATCTTGCATTTAACATTATCTCACTATTAACATGAATTCACAATGAGCAGTACATTTTTTACAGTATTTATTATCTTCGTTAATGTTATATAATAAAAAATACAACTGTTCATTGTAAGTCCGTGTTGAATAAGCAGGTCCATTAAATAATATTAACAGTAATAATAATTTAGTATTTTGCATTGTTAGTTAACCGAGGTTAACAAATGGAACACTTTTGAAGAATATACTTTTGAGGAAATTGATTTGGCAGGCAAAAGTTAAAAAAATACATATACACATATATATATATATTTTTATCTCTGTGCAGTTGATTTATTGTTCAGAAATAATAGAACTGATCATGTTAGATGTACACTCAAATGATTGTTAGCTTTTAAAACACTACATCATGAGGAATGTTTAAACAGTTTTCAGTGTGCATTGGGAGGAAACATCGTGCATTACGGTATTTTATAGTGCAGTATTGTGTAGTGCAGTCGCTGGCTCGGAGAGGAGGCAGCTGAATGGAGATTGATGGCAGTTGTTCTTTGTTGGCAGGAGTTTTAACTACTCTCCTGAAAGGGTTGATGTGACCTAGCGCTGGTTTTAAACTCTCTCCGGGGAAGGATATATAATTGTACTTGTCATGACAGAGAAAAAAAGAAACTCATTTAAGAGGACTCTATTCAAAAACACTTTTATTTGCTTATATAAGATGTACAGCCACAAGTGTTAGAAACATGTTGATTTGAAAAAATGTTTGGCCTGTGAATGTTATTTTAATAGTTATAAAGTGCACATGAATCACTTGCTACAGAGGTGATGCTCACATTTGTATAACTATGCATATATCCTTAATGTAACTTTACCAGTGATAAATGTAGAATATTGTCTCACACCAATGTTTTTTAATGTAAACGTAAGGGTCAAATTGTTGCTACATTACCTGCTTTAGCTGAAAATGGTTGGTTTATTCAGCCTAATTCTTGTGACATCAGATCATGAAGTTGACTATCCTAACATTTGGCATGGTTGTATGTTCCAGGGTGGCTGCCAGAGCGCTGCTTTTTGAGAACCCATCAGCTGTAAAACCTCCTCCCTTGGGAAGGTACCGATGGACAATGCCCATAATAACATCACGGTTTCAAATATATTTGATGGAAAAACGTCATAAAAAATAAAACCAAATAATATCCATTTTAAAACAGTGTAAGAACACATCTGTAAATCATTTCTGATTTTAATCCACAGAGATGCCAAAGCCATATATCCATGTGAAGCACAACACAGCAATGAGCTGAGCTTCCCACAGGGGGCTCACTTCTCCAACGGTGAGTCTGTCTATCTATCTATCTATCTATCTATCTATCTATCTATCTATCTATCTATCTATCTATGAGTGACCTTTGAATGATCTGTGGCTGCCATATATACTAAGAAACATGGAGCAGTTCTGGCCATGAATATGACACCAAATCTGCGTACTGCTGTTTTGGGAATGTGTTTTGAGGGAAGTTAAAATATGTATGTTTTTTATGACTTGCAGTGACGGTTACCAATCTCAAAAAGAGACTGAACTATGACTGGACTGATGCACATTGCTGCATACTAGGGCATTAATATTGATAGAAAATAATGCATTCCTGTGTGTCTGCTCTGTGGAATGCCCATCTGCTGATGTTCTTCGAACATGTCAGGACTGGGTTTTTATAGCTGGGTGTATTTTCCGTAAAGGAACAAACCTGGCTGGGCACCAGGGCATGGCAACAGGTCACAGTAACCTGTTGAAGGCAGCGTCTTCCCCTCTCTAAAGCTCAGCAAACACTTAGCACAACATAAACCTCCTCTTACCCATCAACCTTCTCACCATGTTGACTTTTGAGAGCTCTGCTTATAAAAAAAACTATTTAAAACCTCTTTAGTTTCCAGTCTCATATGCCTTACAGTCTAAACAGCTGCTTTGATAGTTCAGAGTATGTTGAAATGCGTCATTATAGGGTGAATCATTTGTGAGGTTCTTTGTAAGCATTTATGCAAGTCATTTATCAGAGCAAACCTGACCTGACTTGAACATCATTAATTAAAACTCTGCATATGCGGTTCATTGATGCCTCCCTTTCTTCAGGTTGCCATTGTTTTGTGAAGATAATGGCCAAACAGATCACTTAAAACATAATGGCTCCAGTGTTTCAAGTTTGTTTAGGACTTCTACACATGCTGTGTTTGTCTGAGATGAGGTTAAATTGTCTACTTATCAAAATTATACGTCTGATCACACGACTCACACCTCGGTAAGCCACATGATTTAAGGTAGCATTCAAGTCTGTACTTAACATTTGGGATGAAATCTGGATAAATGCCAAATTGAATGCTTAGGGTTTGTGGGCTCAACAATAAGGGTATTCTTGCCTACAATTTTACTGACCCCATCAAACCAGTGCCATTTTATTCTTCACTATGTATTTTTGTGCCATGAAAAAAAAGTTAAGTTTTAGTCATGCTTCTACGATTAAGACATTGATGCTGTTTATGCTACTGTATGTCATAATATTTTGGTAACATCAAATCAGCAAACAACATTCAATTTATTATGAATTAATTTAAATTAATTTAATTATTAATTTAAGTAAATATAAAAGTTTTCTTTCTCACCCTCCATATACTGTATATGTGCAATATCACACGAGTAGCAGTGCGATATGGCTGTATATCAGCATGGCTGTTATTCTGCCATAGACACGAGAAAGAAAGCTTAACACTTTTATATTTGCATGGCTACTCATGTGATACTGCGACAACACTTCGATGGCTCAAGTGTGTAAATAAAAAAAAGAGACAACAACAGAGTGTCTTTCAAAATGAATGAATGAGCTTTCTTCCACCATGGATTCAAATCTCAGTTTGACAGTTCAACAGCTGAGCCCGAGCCTTCGTTACTAATTCCAAAATATCACTTTAGAACTAGCAACAAAAGAACGTTGAGTTGCTTCATTAAAAACGCTTATTGCATTACTGTATTAAAAGCTCACTGTGTTATGATTACCTGCATCTGATACAGTATTCATTCTTCAGTACAATCTCATATTCACAATAAATCATTAGATTGAATGTCCACTTCGGAAAGCAATATCTTTGTCGTACTATCCTTTAATCTGTTAAGGGTGATTTCCGATGACAGAGCTGCTCAGTGCATTGGTTGCCTTCATCTTACAAGATGTTGGTGAAAGTAAAAAATAACTTTCTTGTTTACATCCCTGTTTCAGTCTCTTTCAGTATAAACGTCTTTACTGCTGGCTCACTCGTAAAGTCTCTTGGCACGGAATATTGCAACTAAAATCACCATCACAAACACACACCGTACTCTGGCCTTGTGCCTACAGCTGAATCACAGCTGTGCTGATAAACAACCAGATCGCACTGCTACTTGTGTGATATTGCTCATTTATTCCATGGTCTGTCGGAATACTGGATTCTGATTGGCTGGCAGGTATGCAGTATAACCGTTTAATGCACAGGAAGTTCCAAGTCAGTTTAATCACCATTCCATATTAATGCACTTTAAATGATTCACAAAAACCAACACACATCACTTGCTCAAACACACACACAAAGAGGGAGAGGGGGAGAGAGTTCGGAGATCGCAGATCACACACAGAAACTTGTTGTCAGTGCTGCTGCTAGATCACTATATTATATTCCTCAGAGACGAGGTAGTAAACTCCCTATTTTTTAAGTAATTAAACATGGCTTGATTGTTTGTAGAGAGGCGCACAGACACAGGTAACGCACACACAATTGCATCTCTCTCTCGATCGATCGATAATTAATTCAAATAAATGCTATAATTCATTCAAATAAATGTGGTCTTACCGCATTTCCTCTCTGTGTCTGATTTGAAGCGGGCAGAATGCTAGCGCTAACTACCGTAACTGCCGAAATTTAAGAATAAATTCAGAAATTACATAATTTTTACCCTTCTAGTCAAATATTGCGCTGCAAAGAGCAATTCTAGTTTTAACTTGTCTATAAGTTGGCAAATGACCATGGAATAAGTGGTATAATCAATGGCAAGCCGTGCATTAAAGGATTTTAATACATGACGTGGAGGTAAAAAACCGCCCGAAGCGAAGCGGAGGTCGGTTGCCTCTGCGAAGAGCATTAAAATCCTTTAGCTAGTTGCCATTGATTATACCTTATATATAGTCAGTAATTGATGGAAATTATTTAAAAACAATATTTTCTGGATTTTTTTATAACCTTACTGATTGATTTGTAATTTCTAATCAACGCTTCTAAAATTAAGAAATTATTGTTAACATCAAATCAGCAAACAACATTCAATTTAATATTGAATAATTAATTTAATTTTGCTATATATACAAGGCATGTACAAGATCAACATAGGTAAGCTCTCTTGACCCAAAGATGTCATCTGTCCCAAAACTCTCGCAAAAAAAAAGGTCTTAGGCCACATATCCATTGTTGTGTCCCAGTTTATTTAAATCCCTAAGTATGAGTAGGCTACTAATACTATAGATTTGTCCTATCAAGTCTTCACCTCTAAACGTTCTTATTTCCCTCTGTGTAGTGTATCCTTCAGTGGAACCGGGCTGGCTCCAGGCAACGTTTGAGGGCAAAACAGGCCTCGTTCCTGAGAATTACGTGGTGTTCCTCTGACAGGAGGGGCCAAGCATTTAATGATATCCATGGCGACATCAACTGTAAATTGTTGACGGATGTGTAAGTGGACTCTGACATTAATATGACATTGAATATTAAGAGATCATGGACGGTACACAGACCTCAATGATGCAGCACAAGGGTGATTAATGTCTGAATCGCAGCTGTAATAATCTAGACAAATGGTTCCAAAGGGTTTGCTGAGGCAGAAATTTTTAAATTGACATCATGTGCTGTTTTAGTCTAGATACACAAATTCACATACACTGAGATCAGGAGTTGCGATGGACTGCACTAAATGGTCTTTTTAGGTCTAATATGTGATAAAATACTGTAATTTTGTTGAGAAAGATCAGCTAAAAGGTCTAAAAGACAGGCTTTCTTTTATTCTAGCTCACTGTTTAATAAATTAAATGAAGAATGTTAAACCTCAGAAGTAACAATTTGAGCTGTGTGTGAATCACTGTCATGTTTAACTTAATTCAGCAGTACTCAAACTCTGCTGTGTGTGTGGTTTATTTCATCATGAATGTACTTACTTTTACTGTCATTAATGTTCAAAAGTCTGAAACCCCATTTTTCCCATTTCCCATTTTAAACAGAGAAAATGTATTGGTGACTAATCAATTAAGTTTAAGTTTTCAAGAAAATTGTGACTTTTGCCATGTGGTCAGATTTCCAGCTTAACACTGAAGCTCAAGATACTCATTGGAACATCTTTAAATCATGCTGGAGAACATGATCATCAGGTTTGGTTATGCAGCTTGACTGCTGCTGACATAAAAGAGACAACAATATATATTTACATATTTTCAGTTATAATATTCATATGCATCACATTATTCTGTTAATAAAATGTGTATTGAAAGTAAATTAATTAATAATAGAATTCTACATGCAGTACTGAAATCAGCCATTTAAGCAATGTTTGGTGGACAGTGAACCGTTCCAGTTCTGCGCTGAAACATCAGCAACCTTGGAAGACTGTTTTATTCGGTCACATTAGTGGAACACAGCTGAGTGTTCCAGTTATTTATATTTGAAATGTCTGATATTTTCTTACACACATTCATAATCATGAAAGGGTGGAGATTTGTGGTTTAGAGCACGTGATAGCAGATGCCTGTTTTGCATCCTGGTCACGGCAGAATGTCAAGTAGAATTCGGTCTTTACAAATATGAATGAATCAAGTCTAGCTGTAACATCTTCATTGTACATGATGTTCAGGTCAAACAAGTTTAAAATGACACCAACTGTCAGTGTCAACAACACCAATATGGTACGTTAGTCGTCTTATGTCTCCATAATTAAATATTCCAAACTTGTATTGTGAAGATAAAAATCTAGATGATAGAAGTTTATATATAGATGATTATTTTGTGTGTATTTTTCTTCTTAATTATTTTTTGTTGAGACAATAAAATGGTTTATAAAATGAGATCCACTTGTCTTCTATTTAAGAAAAGCCAAATCATCAGAAATAAATCTCAGACATCATTAACTTTGTTCTGGTGGAGATCTGAGGAGAAACGGCATCAGAAGTATTTGGAAAGGAGGCGATTGCCAAGATCCCAGTGTTCTTTCCTAATTAAATTCATGAGAATGCTCTGTGCCCTTGACTGCTGATGTTGGCCTGATACTCCCTTCAGCTAAACCATCAAGGTCACAGGGAGGAAACAACAGATGACAGATTTGTGTTTGTTTTTTAATGTATGCTCTTGCTTTCTGATAAAACATTTAATATTCTGCTTTAAATATAAACATCAGACTGGATCACATTATACAGTGATCCATTCATTATACAGTGATCGCTGAGCCGACGTACAATTGAGCTCTTTGTCTTTCAAACATTGTTATTGTATGCAATCTTTTTTTTTAGATACTTCATATGTACTTTTCATTTGGCATGATGTAAGCAGATACTGTTAATGTAAGTCCAATCGAAGGTGCCTGGCACTGGGTGTTTGTAAAATCTGACCATGGAAACTGTCCACTTGACACTTATCAGAGTGAGACAGATAAGCATTTCCTTTTTCATCACACATTTCCTGAAAATGTATGATTAAAAACAAAGTTGATCATTTAACCATAAATAAGCCTAATGTTACATTTTTTGTAATATTTAAGGATTCATTTGAAAAAAATTAACTTAGAAAATCCATACACCACATTTTTAGCACATGTTAAGACCATTAAAGTTATATTCTGTTTATCATGAAAATGCTCAAAAACACCTTATGTACGATTGTAATGTTTTTAAAAGACAATAGCAGGTTTAATAATATAGCATGATTACATGTTGTCTTCAGATTCTCTCTCCACATTGAGAATGTGTGCATTTTCAGCTACCACATTTTGATCAGAACGTGTGACTATTTAAATGGGATGATTATGGAAATAAGCATGTCTATGTTATTTAGATGGGGTACACATATATCAGAGATGTAAATCAGCACAGACCCAAACGTCCTGTCTGGATCACTTGTTGTGAAACATGAGGGGTCTGACCATTCCCGCCAGCACTTTCGGCAGCTGTGACGCAATGACCTCTGACATCATCTCTGGAAACTCCACCTTCATGGCGTCCGCCTGGATGTAAGTGCTCAGACAGTAGAGATTGACCTTCTTTACAATCTGCACAAAGATTCAACGTCACACTTTATGCTCCCTATCATGCTTTTTGTGCATTCTGATATCTAACAAGTAATGACGCAAATAAAGCCGCTTCATTAGTGATGTCACCAATTTCATAAGAAAGATTTGATACATGAGATAAATTATTCATTTGATGTCTTTTTCACATTGACATCACACAGCATATCACAATGTGTTCTAAAACAACAGATTAAAGGATTGTTCACGCCAAAGAAGATAGCTGGAGCTAAGGTTTATGAATCGTTAAAAGCCAAGCTTGTGCATTTAAAGCAGCAAACAACATACTGTATAATGCATGTATCAAGCTCTCATAATAAACAGATTATTGTCATGCATGGTGTGAATGCTAATATAGTTATTTCTTATCGTTATGTTTATACGCTCCATTTTGGGGGTTATGACCACTTCAAATTAAATTGTGTCAAACTGCATTATGTTAGAGGAACTTAATTGTATATAAGTTCTAAATAATAACAAATGTAATTATCAGTAAAATGGTGACCACAAACTCTTCAACACACTATTTTAACTTATCTAACAAGTCTTTCCCCCTAACTAAAAAATAAAACACTTAATTTCAATATTTATTCTATTTGTCTAGTCATAAGCAAAGGCATGATTGAAACTGGAATTCCGTTATTTATAACACTTAATTTTTACAAAGACATTTTAAAAAAATGTTAATGTTTAAAAATAAAACGTTTCACTTGTCTTTTTAACTTATTATTAACAATATTGTAATATGATGATCGATATTATCAAGCTCATCAATCAACATTACCATACTCATCTAAATAATGTTTGCAACTTAAAAGGTTTACTTACCCCTACCAAAAAAGTGGTATACTTCAAGTTTATTTTATTAAGTATACTTAAGTAAAGTTCAAGTATATTTTAAGTATACTTTATGTAGTACGTATACAAACATCAGTAGTATACTAGTAAGTGTACCGTTTCAATACTCCTTAGGACTAAATTGGCCCACTTTCTAGTATATAAAAGTATACATTTAAGTATACTTTAAGAATAAAAGTAGTAAACTTTGAGTACACAACTAGTTTACATACGTTTTTAGCTTGTACTGCAACTATACTAAAAGTGAACTTAAAGGTATACTGATAGTTTACTAATTAAATACTTGTAGTAAAATGTTTAGTACACTTTGAAGTATAGTCTCGGTAAACTACTAGTTTAGTAAGTTTTGTACTGCAAGTATACTTGTAAGTTTTCTTTAAGTGAACTTTACATCCTACTTTAAGTATACTACTATGTCCCAATTAGGTATTAGTTTGTATATATTTTGTTATGAGTATCTGAACATACAACACATCCAAAGAAAGAACAGGTTATCTTCTTGTAAACAAAAAACTTTATCATGCATTCTTTTTTTAAACAATTGAATGTGGGTGAGTTTCATAAATAAAGTTAAAACACAAAGAAATAAACAAAATTTTGAACAAAAAGCTGAAGAAAGACTGAATTGGATTCAGAATGATAATCAAAATGTAGATGGAGTCGATCAACACCCCAAAGCTTGACAGTCATTATTACCTCTTCATTGATCGACATTTTATTCCATAACGTTACAATGTTTTGATGCTGTTTTATGTCAGACGATCATGTTAAATTACATGTGGAAGTATCTGTTGTTTCTTTTTCTTCTTCACTTGTGTTTTTTGGTAATTCTGTACAGAAGATGTGTACTAGTGCCGCCTACCATATAACAACGAAAACACAGATTCTAGGAGCACAAGTATAGCTCAAATGTATTTAGACTTTTTCTAAAGTATAAGTCAAGTATATTTAAATGTCAAGTGCAGTGCGGAAAATAATTATTTGATCCCCTGCTGATTTTGTAAGTTTGCCCACTTTAAAAAAAGAAGGGTTTATAATTTTTATGGTAGCTTTATTTAAACTGATAGAGACCAAATATCAAACAAAAAAATCCTGAAAAAAGCAGCATACACATGTTAAAAAAGATTTACATTTTAGTCAGTCAAATGAATATTTTATCACCTACCAACCAGCAGGAATTTTGGCTCCCACAGATTGGTTATGTCCACATGTAAAGCACAGATTAATCCTGTCACTTTAAGAAGATGCTCCTAATTTCAGCTCACTTTGTGTATAAAAGACACCTGGCCATATAATCTGTATCTTCCATTCCAGCCTCTCCACTACCATGGGCAAGACCAAAGAGCTGTCAAAGGACATCAGGGACAAGATTGTAGAGCTGCACAAGGCTGGAATGGCTACAAGACAATCAGCAAGAAGCTTGGTGTGAAGGAGACAACTGTTGGTGCGATTATTCGGAAATTAAAGAAATACAAAACAACCGTCAATCGGCCTCGGTCAGGAGCTCCGTGCAGGATCTTGCCTCATGCGGTAAGGATGATCATGAGAAAAGTGAGGGATCAGCCCCGAACTACACGGGAGTAGCTTTTTAATTATCTCAAAGCAGTTGGGACAACAGTCACCAAGCAAAACATTGGTAACACACTACGCCACAATGGATTGAAATCCTGCAGTGCCTGCAAAGTCCCTCTGCTCAAGAAGTAACATATACAGGCCCGTCTAAAGTTTGCCAATGAACATCTAAATTATTTATTAAGAAAGCTTGGGAGAATGTGCTGTGGTCAGATTAGATGAAAATTGAGCTTTTTGGCTTCAACTCAACTTGCCGTGTTTGGAGGAAGAAAAAAGCTGACTATCACCTCAAGAACACCATCCCTACAGTCAAGCACCGAGGTGGAAACGTCATGCTTTGGGGCTGTTTCTCTGCTAAGGGTACAGGACGACTTCACCACATTGAGGGACCAATGGATGGGGCCATGTACCGTAAAATATTAGATAAGAACCTCCTTCCCTCAGTCAGAACACTGAAGATGTGTCGTGGATGGGTCTTCCAGCATGACAATGACCCAAAACATGCCACCAAGGCATCAAAGGAGTGGCTCAAGAAGAAGCCTAGCCAGTCTCCAAACCTTAATCCCATAGAAAATCTGTGGATGGAGCTGAAACTTCGAGTTTCCAAGACTTAATGATTTAGAGAGGATCTGTAAAGAAGAGTGGACCAAAATCCCTCCTGAGATGTGTGCAAACCTGGTGACCAACTGCAAGAAATGACTGACCTCTGTGATTGCCATCAAGGCATTCTGTACCATGTACTGAGTCATGTTTTGCTTGGGGATCAAATACTTATTTGACTTACTAAAATGTAAATCTTTTTTAACATTTCTATGCAGATTTTTCTGGATTTTTTGTTTGATATTCTGTCTCTATCAGTTTAAATTAATCTACCATAAAAATAATAAATCCTTCTTTTTTTAAAGTGGGCAAACTTACAAAATCAGCAGGGGATCAAATAATAATTTTCCCCACTGTATATTTCTGAGAAGTACATAAAGCCCATGTCTGAGAAGTACATAAAAAGTAAACAAAGTATACTTCCCTTTCAAAGGGAACTCTACGCTGCGTCCTCTAGGGGCCGCTATGGGAACGCCTTCAGCGTGACCGGTGTCTGAAGCATGAATGAAAAAACACAACGCACTTGACATTGGCAGGTGGAAGCCTATGACGTAAGCAAATGAGCGTCTGTGGGAATAAAAGGGCACCTGTGGAACACGTCACCCTCTTTTTTGTCTTCAGGGGAAATTTGTTTCTGAAGTGTGAGTATTGTGAACGTTTTAGGAGGTGTGTCGATCCGTGTCAGCGCTTTTTGACACCAGATGACACACGCACAACCTATGCGTTCTGTGTTTGGGATAAACTAAGAGCACGAGCGCTCTGTTCTCGAGGGAACGGAGTGCGTTTCGGTTCGTTGTGAGCTTTTTTCTTTCGAAAGCTCCACTCTCCTTTATTCCTTTTCTTGAGAGAATTTGGTCAATAATCTGGCCCCCGCGGCTCGGGTCCAGCCGTTGTTGAGGCAGCAATGAGACTGAGATCGGGGGGATCGCAGATGGAGCTTGCTGACGTGTTTCAGAGAGGAATTAATCTCTCGTGCTCGTCGGCGGCTGACGAGAGTGAACTGCTGGAGGTGGATCTATTGTCCTTACATCATCTGATCCAGCAGGAAGTGCTCTGCTGTTATTTCTGAGCTTTCTCAGCTTGTCTGCCCCGCGTATGTAGAGCTGCTGGAGGTTATGAAGCGTGCGCTTCTGCTAGGTTAGACCTACAGTAGAGGCACGAAAAAAGGGGGAGTGGCTCGCAGTAGACTTGATTAGCGATTTCTCTCTGGACATAACCTCCCAGCTCCCGTGAGCCTCAAATTCCTTCCAGATCTTCACAGTGAGATCATGAAGGCATAGGATAAACCATATTCAGCCCACATCCATCTGTATAAGCATGCTAATTATGCTGACATCGAAGGGATACGCGAGCATGGATAGGTGTCGATGCCTCATATTGAAGGGACGCTTGCGAGCTATCTCTCGGCTGGGGTGACATCGACGTTGAAGGCTCTGGTCCTGCCATCCAAGCCACTAAAAGATACATCTCGCTTGAATGGTAGGGCATACGTGGCAGCTGGTCAGGCAGGCTGCTTTGCACGATGTCGGTGTTGCAGGCATACCAGGCAGATTTGCTGAAGGACCTAGACCAGGGTCAGGGGCTTCCCCCCCTGAGGCGGTAACTGATTTGCGCCGCACCACAGATTTGGCTCTAAAGGCCACCAAATAAACGGCTGCCGCGATCGGTAGGTCGATGGCGGCGATGGTGGCCACCGAGAGACATCTGTTAGTGAACCTGGCGGATATCGAGGAGAAAGAAAAACGGTTTCTTCTCGATGCGCCGGTTTTGCCTTTTGGAATTGTTCGGCACATCCGTTGAGACGGTGATCGGTAAAATTTAAGGAGACGAAGGCGCGCTCAGCAGCATATAATCATGTATACCGCGCCGGTCTGAGTCTGAGCCTGAACACAGAGGGGGACCTGGCCCATCCTGGTCTGCAGGCCAGAGACAGGGCCAGGTGAATAGCCTGTGCACTTAACAGTGAACTCTGTGATCTGGTACCGGGTTTAATGTAAGTGTATTTTTTAACCTGGATTGAGTGTTTCTAGACTTCCTCTCGTGTAAGAGAGTCATTCTGCTGAAGCCTCCGCTCTCCAGAGCTCCGCTTAGACAGCACGACTAGTACGTAGGCTCTATTGTGAGCCTTGCTAGCTGTCTCTAGCGCTGAGTGTAGTCAGGTCTCCTCTCGCTTTAGAGAGTCGTTATGCTGAGACCTCCACTCTTAAGAGCCCCCCAACTAGGGTTGAGTGTTGTTAGGCTTCCTCTTGTTTAGAGAGTCGTCCTGCTGAAGCCTCCACTCTTCAGAACTCCGTCTCTGGCAGTGATAGGTGTATGTAGGCCTTTTTTGAGCGTCACTAACTGCCTCTGACGTTGAGTGTAGCCAGGTCTCCTCTCGCTATAGAGAGTCGTTATGCTGAGACCTCCACTCTTAAGAGTTCCCCTACCTGGATCGAGTGTTAGGCTTCCTCTCGTTTAAGAGCGTCTTTCTACTGAAGTCTCCGCTCTCCAGAGCTCCGCTTAGGCAGTACCATTAGTATATAGTCTCTATTGTGAGCCTCGCTAGCTGTCTTTGGCGCTGAGTGTAGTCAGGCAGGTCTCCTCTCGCTTTAGAGAGTCGGTATGCTGAGACCTCCACTCTTAAGAGCCCCCCAACTAGGGTTGAGTGTTGTTAGGCTTCCTCTCGTTTAGAGAGTCATTCTGCTGAAGCCTCCACTCTTCAGAGCTCCGCTCTAGGCAGTACTAGGAGAATGTAGGCTTGTTTTGAGCATCACTAACTGCCTCTGGCGTTGAGTGTAGCCAGGTCTCCTCTCAATTAGAGAGTCGTTATGCTGAGACCTCCACTCGTAAGAGTTCCCCTACCTGGATCGAATGTTGCTAGGCTTCCTCTCCTTTAGAGAGTCATTCGGCTGAAGCCTCCACTCTCCAGAGCTCCGCTTAGGCAGTACTATGTGCATGCTCTTTCTTGAGCCTCTCTAGCTGTTTATAGCATCGAGTGTAGAGGTCTCTGCTCAATCTAGAGAGTCGCTTTCCTGAGACCTCCACTCTGAGAACCATACTCTAAGAGATAGTCTATGATGGCGAGCTTTGAGCTTGCTTGTAGAGAGGTTTTGACTCTAGATCTGCTGGGCAGGGATGGTGTTCCTCCCTGTAGGAATCCAGCTATTCGGACACTCATCCCTCAGCATGGTGGCGTTGGTATAGCATTCCCATAGCGACCCCAAGAGGACGCAGAGTAGAGTTCCCTTCGAAAGGGAACGTCTCAGGTCACACATGTAACCATGGTTCCCTGAGAATAGGGAACGAGACGCTGCGTCTCTTGGCCATGCTTCGGGCATTCCTGTCTGTGTCCCCTTTGAAAAAAAAAGAGGATGACGTGTTCCACAGGTGCCCTTTTATTCCCGCAGACACTCATTTGCTTACGTCATAGGCTTCCACCTGCCAATGTCAAGTGCATTGTGTTTTTTCATTCATGCTTCAGACACCGGTCACGCTGAAGGCATTCCCATAGCGACCCCTAGAGGATACAGCGTCTCGTTCCCTATTCTCAGGGAACCATGGTTACATGTGTAACCTGAGACGTTTCCTATTTTTAGTTTGTTTTTTGTAAGGCTTCATTAATAAATCTGAATTTTTAACTTGCAACCATGCATTCATTTAAGTTGTGGTGATAGGTCCCCAGCATTTCCTTTTATAGTGTAGTTTATTCTTGGTGTGAACAGGCCTTAAGTTTCATTGTGTTGCAACGCTTTTACATACTTAAAATGTTAAGCAGCTAATTTTTAAAATGCTCTCAAGCATTTCCTACAATAATTACCCATGTATATTTAGTCTATAGCTTCCCTTTGTGTTTTTTTTTTTTACTCGTGCTGTACCTCGTGCATGGTGTCCATGACTTTGGTCAAGTGGTAGAATCTCTGTGAGCAGGCCATCACTCCTGTCTCCTTCAGCTGGATGGCTTTCGTCAACTCACAGATGTAGTTCTGTCTCATTTCATCAAAATGTGTTTGACTCGTCAAGCCTTCCAGAGGAACTGTCACAAATACATCATGTTAAATTATTACCGATACACCACTGCCAATAGTTTACCTCAGCATTAGTGTTACAGATAAATTAAATGTCCCTACTATAAATCACTGAAGAGAGGACAACTCTGTAAACAGTCAAATATATCTTCACTGACAGCGTCCTGCATTGCCAGTTTTACAGAATGAAATTGTACCATCTAAACACAGCTTTGATATTACTTTTTATCTTAGTTACACAGTTACTTATATTGTTGACTGAAAATGTATATCAGTAAAGTAATGTTGTAGTCAGCTCAATTAGCAAGACTGCTTTGGCATTACTGTTGTTATTTGAAAAAAGTTAGCTTGGAATTGAAACTTAGTTGGACTTTTCAAGGTCTCACAGTTTGCCAAATATGTATCTCTGTCGATCCGTGCAGACTGGCATTGAGCCATTTGGTTTGTAACTGTCCAGATTGTTAATATTCCATTCTGGAACACCGGTCTGACCTGTAGAGGGTCAGTCAGTAAGAGTTTTGAAGGTCAGATAAGATTTATTACCAGTGTTGAGGAGCATCAAAGCCTTCATGCACAGAAACTCTTCCTTGGTCACTTGCAAGTTGGCAAATTCTTGTGGAACAAACTGCATAGCCAAGCACAAGTCGTAGATCGGAGACCTCCTCATCTGATCTCTAAAATGTAAACAGTTCTATGAGAATACTGAGTATATGCACACCTCAATGTCTGTTCTTCACTGCATATACAGTATATACAACTGTTAAAGGGTTAGTTCACCCAAAAATGAAAATTCTGTCATTAATTACTCACCCTCATGTCGTTCCAAACCCGTAAGACCTTCGTTCATCTTCGGAACACAAATTAAGATATTTTTGATTGAATCTGTTTCTTTAAGAGTCTCTCAAAAACCTTCTCTCTGACCCTCAAGAGGGTTTACGTAGACAGGGATTAGCAATGCAACAGAGGTGCGAGGGAATGAATATTGAAGTAAACAAACCCAGTCGGCGCAGGACCTCAGAACGCGGCCAGAAAAGGTCCTGCTGCTTTCCTAGTACTCTCCTTAGTTCTCTCCGACATCAGTAAAATGAACACTGCTCTGTCCGTTGCTTCCACGTGCTGACAGACCGAGTCGCGCCGACATCAGTGTTTAGCTCTTTGCCCATCTGCTCTCGCCTCTGCAGAGGAGTTGTTTCCAGAGGAACAGAGTCTTCAGTGCCACACCCCAGAATGACTCAATTTTCTCCACCGGCGTTTATCAACGTCGGAGAGAAACATGCTTTGTATTCCGCTGTTGACAAAATACGGTGTTGTATGCGGCAGTCAGTAGCATCAAAGTCCACCCACGCTGATTTGAGAAACTTTATTGTTACCGTTTCGGTGCCTGCGGTTAGAGTGTTGATGAATGTAAACAGCGCTGATTATGTCAAGAGACGCCTGATTATGGGGGACCAGCGCGACACTTCTCTTCCACCGGGGAGCCTGGTGTACGTGTGAGGAAAATTCAACAAAATGGCGGAAGATGGTAAATTCCGTCCTCTGGTTCAGGATATATGCTGGGAGTTCGGAATTAGGTTTGCTTTGTTAAAGTCCCCCGTTTAATAAATTATCCGCTGTTATAGTTGGACACAGCCAATTATCTGCCTTGTATAGACAGCACATTTGAAAATTCCCGGGGCTAGAATGCCGATAATGGAGAATGTTCCAATGGGCGCGGCCAGAATGGAGATATTTGTAAATTCTATGGGTCTAGCTTCCGGTCTCATCCGCGTCCAGCTATTTTTAGCTGTACAAAACAGTTCGTTTTACTGCTTGATTTTGAAAGTGTGTGTGTCTCACGATATTATTTTAATGTATTATCTTAATTATGAACACACTAGTGCAAACAGTTTTACCGTTTACTGCACATTGTTATTCTTCTCATTATTTATCTATAATGGCTAATGAACCGGAAGTCTCACCCATAGGCTTACGCCTGATTTCACACAGACTATTTTACAGATGTCCTTGCTACGTTTCTGGACCTGGGAGCATTGCTGTTGCATTGCTGTCTACAGAGGGTCAGAGAGCTCTCAGATTTTATCAAAATTAACTTAAGTTGTGTTCCGAAGATGAACGAAGGTCTTACAGGTTTGTAATAACATTAGGGTGAGTAATTAATGACAGAATTTTGGGGTGAACTAACCCTTTAATTGAATGTAGCTATTAGCGATTGTAATTGCCAGACACTTTCTAGTAATAGGGAACAAAACAGGTAAAGGTACATAAAGACCCTGATTTACTCACAGCAAGTTATTTTTCGTTCTTTGCTTGGAAGTTTGAAATACCTGGATGAGCTGTGGTATACTGTCAGCAAGCAAATATGTGCTGTGAACTATTCTCTTAAGAGCACAATAAACAAATAATTGAAAACGGTGAGAAAAACATTAAAGCATTTAAGAAAGCATCCGATCATAGGAAAGTGGATGGGGGTGAGAACCAGAAGGGCGTAAGTTAAATTTTTTGGTGAAATTGAGATATATACATCAAATGAAAGCTCTTAATGAGCTCTTTCAACTGGCAAAATACTGTCATCCATGAGTGTACACATTTTTATTATAAACAATTGAAATAAGTACATAAAGTCAGAACAAACTATGGTGAAATGTTTGTTATGGCTCTCCTGTAAAGTTCTCTGTTCCTGTGGCTCTCCACGCCCTTTTAGGTTCTCACCCTTTATTTATATAGCTATTTAATGACCCCTCAAAATGTTTGCACCAGCTCTGCAATTCAGTACTCTAGTCAAATCAAGTCAGGTCACATACAGTTGCATATCACTTACAGTTCAAAAAAGCATATTTACCATAACAACATGAAAAAAATAGTGTCAGTTTTGCTTTCTGTTGAAATTACAATTATGTAATAGCTATAGATCCTCAAATCTGGACCATTCCTGCAGAGTTTAGCCGAACCCTAATCAAACACGAGCATGCTAATCTACGGTGACGCAGTGCTGCCACACATAATATTTTTTCCACTCAATTAATAACGGTAATAACGAGATCTTTTCTCGTTGACTTTCTGTTATGAACATCTTTTCTCGTTATACATATTTTTCTCGTTATCTGTCATACGATACGTTTTCCATTATAATAGATATATGGTATACATTATGTGAGTGAGCTGAGTGAACTCCGCGCTGCTCAGTCTGACATTAACGAGGATCTGCACGCGGCTGAATTCACTAGCAGCATGTTTATTAGTATTAATCTATCTGCTATCCAATAACAGCACTCAGACCCATGACTTGTTTAGGCTATATATGATCAGATCAAAACAGTTATTTTTGAATAATTGACTCTGGGCTTGGAATATTTATTTATTATATTGTACTAATCAGAGTCTTCAAGATCATTAGAAAATCACAGGTAGGTGAGTTTGATCAGGGTTGGGGCTAAACTCTGCAGCAGGTTGGACCTCCAGGGAAAGATTTGAGGAACCCTGCTTTCGACCAATGATAGTTCAAAGGTGTTTATCAGCCAGTGCAAACTCTTCCATACATTTTGCTTTGGCAAGCTGTTATGAAATCCTAAGAAAACTTTGTTTTGACCTGAGTTTGTTTCGAAATGATGTTAACAAATTTTGCTCGAAGAATACCAGGGGCCTTCACTCTTAATATTTTCACTCAAAGTATTTTTATTAATTTGTCTTTACTGTTACTTACTGGTTCAAGATGAGATCGGGCGCAAAGTACAAGTAATCAGTGGTGACATTCTGAAAGGTTCTCCAACCCAGTGAGAACAACATTAAACCCATCCAAGAATACTGGATTAACGTCATCTGGTCATTGATGTGCAAATTGCGAAAACCTGTTAAACACAGAAGTACAACAAAAATCTTTAGTAAAGCCTTTGAACTCACTCTTTAAAATGAAGATTCCAAAAGGAGGTTTTCACAGCAATGCCATAGCATAGAAGAAGCATTTTGGGTTCCCCAAATAACCAGTGAACAGTTCTTAAAATAACAAAAAAATCCTCTTTGTGTGAAGAACGTTTTATTAATCTGAAGAACATTTTTCCATTATAAAGCAATGGAATGTTTCCACAGGTAAACGGTTCTTCACGGAACCAGAATTGTAGATTCCATTAAAGAATAAAGATTTTTATTAGGCTGATTGTAAGGGTGCTACCTGGAAGAGACTTGGACCATCTGACAATCCAGAGCAGCTGCCTCTCGCAGAGTCTGTTGAGACTGTTGAGGAGAAGGTGGGGAAGCTCTGGTTGTGAGTTGTCATAGCCAGAGTAAACCACCTGTGGCTCAATGCTCTCCAGAATACTGATCATCTGCGGGGACAGCTGCAGCTCACGGATCGCTGGCATAGAGGGCAGGGTGGACACAGTTTGACCATCAGCCCGCAGGGCCAAAGGACCCTGGAACATCAGCGATGGATTCAACCCCATGACCTTCAAACCAGCAAACCGCTTCATCTTACGACCTGAAACACAAATGTACTGTAATGAGAGGTCATCTTGATCATCGTGTCACTTGTATTCGATATGCCACTGCACAGTAGAACATTAATTAAATGGTGTGAGTCTTCAGGGCTGAAGCCAGAGTGTTAGTTGATCTTTAAGGTCACAATTTATTTTAATGCTGAAAATATATTCGTGTGAGAAGCTTAGGGGTTATAAATATATTTCTTTTTAAATTAAGAAATAGTTTATCCAAATATATTATTCATGTTTTCAGAGACTTTGAAAACAGCATGCAAGTAATATATTACTCGCATGCTGTTTTCCTGTGTGGCTCAGTGGTAGAGCATTGCGTCAGCAGCGCAAAAGGTTGTGGGTTCGATTCCCAGGGAACACACATACTAATGAAAATGTATAACCTGAATGCAATTGTAAGTCGCTTTGGATAAAAGCATCTGCTAAATGCATAAATGTAATATGAGCAACATTTATGGAAATGTTTTGACAAACCCAGTCCCCATTCACTTTCATTATATAGAAACAAGCATCTCGGACATTATGCTAAACTAAACATCTTATTTTGTGTTTCACTGAAGAAAGTCATTTGGGTTTAGAACAACACGAGTGTGAATAACTGATTTTAAGTGAACATTCATTAATTTTACACTACTTCCATATACTTTTAAAAAACAGTCCCTTTAAATAATGTTACTAGCAATCTTTAACTTTGTTCATTTCAGTTAATAAAAATACTGTTTATTTGTCATTTATGTTCGCTCAGGTCCATTAATTATGATTAATAAATGCTGTGGAAGTCATTTTGGTCACACTTTATTTTATGATGTCCTTGTTACAGTGTAATTATACATTTAAGTAAACTACATGTACTTACTATATGTTTAGTGTTAGGATTGGGTTTGTCTTAGGGTTACTTGCATGTAAAATATATATGTAATGTATTATTATTATATTAGTAAGTACATGAAATGTGTCACAAGGACACCTTGAAATAAAGTGTTAATAAACTATTTTTCATTGTTATTTTATGCTATACTGTAGTTAACTAATGTTAACCTTGATATTACTGGCCTTTTGAAAGTATTCAACTTCTTAAATATTCAACAATCTTACAGTTTGACTGTCCATTAAAGTCTATTAAGTCCAAGAAGCTTGAAAAAAAGTGATATATTTAATATAGAAATATAAAACCTATAATTTACAAAACATGAGTCACATGAAAAATACCTCCAAGCATCATCCCTGCCTGGGAGCACTTTCTAAGACGACACGCAGGGCAGTTTTTCCTCCTGATTTTATCAACAATACAGTCGTTCCGTCCAGCACACAGGTAGTTATGGTGACCTAGACATGAGACACAAAAAACAAAACAAATCTGGATGGATTATTTGGAGAGTACAGTGAGAGAGAGAGAAAGGTGCCGATTGAATTGGTTTGAAGCAAGGCTGACAGGGCATAGTGACATGGCCATGGTCAGACACAGTGGCTCTTACATATCTGTCCTCAGTGATAAGAAAAATAACAAGGCAGAAAAAGAACATGGTGAACATTGGTTCAAATGATAATAACTGTTTTCCGGGACGCTGTATACATCATGACTCACATACACTGAAAAATGATATAAACGTTTCTGTGTGTAACAACACAAAAAAACTGAGGGAAAATGTTCAATGACAATTTGTGTTTTACAGATTGTAGTCCACATATTTTGTTTGCTTCCAGGCCTTTTACTATATGCAAGTGTTTTCCGTAAACTTGGAAAACTAACATTTAGCATGTGTGCAAATTTTGTTTTTTAATAGCCTTGGTCTGTTAGGAAAATGCCAGATTTTTCCCAATCAAATGCTCTCTAAAATGAGACTGTCCCACCCCCAAGATCATCTTCTAGCCAGGAGCAAATCATGCTCATAGCTGTGAGGTAACTGAAGCCTATTGGCTAACCCTTAAAACGTCCCACTCAGACTTCCTGTTTGGTAAGTTTCCTGTTTACGAAATACATCAACATAAGAGGAAAACTGTAGTATGCAAAGTTCATGGGGTCTTCAATATAGATTATAAAATTTTGACAGAAATATTACAATAGTTTATCACAATGTTGCTCACCCTCAACAGCTCTCTTGAAAAACACCTTGCAGCTTCCACAGGTAAGAACTCCATAGTGACAACCCGAAGCCTCGTCTCCACATATAAAACACAGTCTTTGAGATGGAACCCTGAATGTAAGCAAGACACAGTATTCTATTGATGGTATAACCAAAGCACATCTTAAGTACCTATCGCTCAAACACTTATTTGGACCAAATGGTTGTAAATCAGCCGAGTTATTTTTTTTATATTTTACATTTAAGCATTTATCAGACACTTTTATCCAAAGCGATTTACATTGCATTCAAGGTACATGTGTACATTTTATCAGTTCTTGCTTCTCCTGGGAATTGAACCAATTACCATGGCATTGCTAAAACCATGATCTACAGTTAGCAATGACACACACACACACACACACACATGCATTTCTAAGTGTTCTACAAGTGACCAAATAGAGTCACTGTACAATATGTTCTGACCTCTGACGTTCTGATCAAGTGATATTTAGCTCATTCAGTGCCTAAACTACATGTGATCAATTCAGCTCCTGGAAAGAATTTGGTTCTGGCTCATCATTTTTTTTTTATATACAAAATGTACTTAGAAGAACTACTTACGACCTCTAAAAGGTTATTTTTTTACAGTGTATAACTCGTTATTTTTAATCAGTTACCATTAAGTTTATAAGAGGAATTCACATTGAACTGGCCACAACCATGGTGTAAAACCTTGTCCAGCAGAACAAATAAAACATGAGCATTAGGAAAGAACACATTTGGTTCTCATTAGGTTCCATTTTGAAGACAGTGGGGTACAATAGAGAAGTTGTTCCATCATGCACATACAAATTATTAAAGTTAATTTATTTCAATAGTGACATATACAAATTTGTAACGGTGACATTTCCAAAATAATAATTCTTGATTGATTAAATGAAAACTACACACATTGTAATTCTTCTAATTTAAATTCCACCAATTCAGCTTTATTTTGCTTAAATGTAATTCTTAATGAGGCACAACATCCATGACATATCCTTACCCTGTGATTGCCGTGTAGACTGTCTGTGAGCGCGACATGAGCCCATCCGGGGAAGAGTATCCAGCGCGCGCTTCGTTAGGGGTTGGATACCAGAACGGAAAGTCCGCGGGTGAAACCCATTTGGAAAAGTCCGTTTTGGACATCATGAAAGCTGCACTCGCGCCATCGAAATTCAACATACCTCTACCAAGAGAAGGCGATACTCTTCTCGGAGGTGGCAAGACCAATGTAGATTGATTCATGTCTAACTGAAAGTTAGAGGAACTGTTCACAACTGCCTGTTGGGTGGCTTGAGATGAGAGCAAAGCTGAAGACTCCTCAATAAAGTCACACTGCTGTTTCTTCTCGGCTGGGTCGTAGCAGCTTCCCAAGGCGCTGATGTTTAAGCCGAGGTCGAAATCAGTGTTGGGTGGTTCCATAATGAGAGACTGCTCATTCTCATCTTTGATAAACGCACTCTCCGAAGCACATGTCTCCTTGGGCATAAGCGCTTTTGCGCTCCAATGTCCGCTTTCTACTTTCAGAAATTCATCCATGTGGTCAGAATACGTTTTGGTACCGAGAGGCAAGTCAAGGAAAGAGAGCTGATCCACAACGTCGCTGCTTGGTCCAGGCGCGCTGCTGCGTAAAGACCCCATTTCTCCAAAATTACGCACGGACCTGCCTTGCCCAAAACTCTCGACCGTAAATTTTTCCATTAAACTACTTATTCCAGTACTCATCTCCGTGGAATCATCGAGAGGAGTGTTCACAGCGTCCATTCTGCTGTTAGCTTTCGTTTCCATTATCACAAATCTGGCCGGCAAGATGCGTCCTCACTGTTTGGTTGGATGTTGTGATCTGTGGCGCAAAACCTTCTCTGTGTATTCCTCCTGGTGGTAAGAGGCTGTACAAAAGTGTCCCTACGACGTAGCCTATTCCTAAATCTAAAACAAACGAAGTTGCTTTATTAATTAGAGTATTTATTTCACAACATTTTATAACAATATAGGCTATATATATTTAATATGATATTTAATGTTACCTTAGAAATTAAAATGTCCTATCCTCACAACGTGCCATTGAACTGTGATGCCTATATATATATATATATATATATATATATATATATATAGTAAAGATCAGAATTCAGGACAAAAGTACATTAAATCAAACCAATTGTAGAAAGAGAATTTCTCACCTTTTGGCTATCGTCAATGGCCCTATTCCCTATTCGGACGGTAATTGTTTATCATGGGGACATAAGAGATTTTTACCATTTACAGGGGTAGTCGGTGATTTAATTGCCGTCCGAATCCAGAATGTCGGTGTTTATCTCTCACCACCCCCGTAAAAAACTGTTTTTTTTAAACACCAAGGTCGTGTGGTAATTTAATCTCCGCCCGAATCCACATCTCTGAGTTTACCAGAATAAATCGATTCAAAATTCAGTGTTTAAACCCTTTTTGAGCACTCCCGAACACTGTAAGGTAACTTTTGAACGTCGGTGTTTGCATACATATTTATCTCTGAAATGCTGAAAAGTATTTTAAAGAACAATCCTTCATAACTGCTCCACCGCAGCGACTGGGAGCAGAAAAAGAAGAAAAGCAGGTAAACATTTGAAATGGGTCTTTATTATGGCAGCAGCAGGTAGGCCTATTCAATACAATTATAAAATGTGTTTTATAAACGGATATATACCACGTCTATTTTCCTATTTTTGAACAGGAGATTTAAATAATCAAATAACAAATAGGATTGTGTAGCCTATTATAAAATATGCTTGGAATAATAAGAATACATATTTACATATTAATAAGTCGTGAAATAAAATGTATTATATTTTCCAACATGCTCCAGAGACTGTGTTCAGCAAGACTTTGGAGAAAAACACGTCCTTCTAATATAACTACGCAGAAGTTACACACACTACATATTTGTTTCCAGACTGAATATGAAAATTAGGCTATGTAAACTGTCTGTCATAATTCAACTGAAATTGTCTATCCTTTACTAAAAAGTAGTATACTTCCAGTTTATTTTTATTAAGGATACTTAAGTAAAGTTCAAGTATATTTTTAAGTATACTTTTTGTAGTAAGTATACACATATCAGTGTACTTGTAGTATTCTAGTAAGTGTACTATTTCAATACTCATTGGGACTAAATTGGCCCACTTTCTAGTATATAAAAGTATAGTTTTAAGTATACTTTAAGTAGGCTATAACTGTAGTAAACTTTGAGTACACAACTAGTTTACATACGTTTTTAGCTTGTACTGCAACTATACTAAAAGTGAACTTGAAGGTATACTGATAGTTTACTAATTAAATACTTGTAGTAAAATGTTTAGTTCACTTTGAAGAATAGTCTACTATGGTAAACTAGTACTATACTAATAGTAAACTACTAGTTTAGTAGTTTTGTACTGCAAGTATACTCGAAAGTTTTCTTTAAGTGAACTTTACATCATACTTTAAGTATACTACTATGTCCCTATTTAGGTATTCATTTGTATATAATATATGTACGTTCTTTCTTTAGATTTTTTGTATGTTCAGATATTCATATAACAACATGTTGAAATATGAATATCTGAATATAAAAAAAAATTGTTAACAAATTGTAAAAAGAAACATTTATTGCATTCTTTTTTAAAACACTTGAATGTGGTTTCAAGTTTCATAAATAAAAAAATAAAGAAATAAAAAACATTTTGACCAAAAAGCTGAAAAAAGACTGAATTGGATTCAGAATGATAATCAAAACGTAGATGGAGTCGATCAACACCCCAAAGCTTGACAGTCATTATAACCTCTTCATCGGTTGGCATTTTATTCCATAACATTACAGTTTTTAATGTTGTTTTATGTCTGATGATCATGTTAAATTAAACAGGAAGCATCTGTTGTTTCGGTTTCTTCTTCACTTGTGTTTATTGTAAATTCTGTAAAGATGTGTACTTGCGCCCCCTACCATATAACAATGAAAACACGGAGTCTAGGAGCACAAGTATAGCTCAAATATATTTAGACTTTTTCTAAGTATAAATCAAGTACTTAAATGGGATTTTAAGTATATTTCTGAGAAGTACATAAAAAGTAGACTAAAAGTATAATTTTCTATGTTTTAGTTCAAAAGAAGTATACTAATAGCACTCTTGAATAAACTTATTTTTCGTAAGGGATGCACAGCAAAGTCCACACAAACTGACTAAGAATAGGCTCCTAGGCTGGTTTTATATCGTGAATGATCTTTGTTTGAGGTCATTCATTAATTTGATGTGAACATCCTGTACTTGTGTGCTCGGTTCCAGAAGGCCGGTTAAAAGCTCTCTTGAAGCTCATTTCCTTGCAGCAAAGCATCATTTTTCCACTAAACTAAATCATGTCGTTTAGTCCAGGTGTTTAATGCTACGAGGAATCAAGTTCAATTATCTTTTTAAAGTGTAATATTGGTAATGTTCGTTTTTAATGTTTGATTAATAAAAAACAGCTGTTCTATGAAATGCAGGTTTTCGAGTTAGAATGAGCAAATTATTAACAATTGCCGACCGAACACACCACAGTTTGTTTAAATCTTAATCTCAAAGCTACTGTATCTAAGTTTGAACTGCAGAAATATACATTTCAAATAATTCTAATGGTACACTTATTTCTAATAAGGAGAATAAATTCTGTTTCCTTCCCACGCTCCCCTCTCTGGGAGTATTTTGTTTCGGGTACGAAATTCATCCAAAAGAGCGGATTGCTTTACGACAAAGAATAAATAAATGCACATGTAGAGCTGTCCACTGTAATTACGACAGGGGACTGCACTCAGTCTGTAGTGGGCAAAGTAGCAAACAAACAAAAAAACCTAGTCCAGGCAATAGTGACGATTGCTTTTGTAAGCACCACTAATTATATTGTGCTCCATATGTTTTAACCTGTTTTTTCAGCCTTTACTAAGTTGCTTAACCTTGGCTGAATGATATGACCCAAGTCACAAAAAGCGCAGTCACTAATAGCTAATAGACCCAACAATCAAATATTTCTGAATATTGCTAATAGTGACAGCTCAATGGCGACAAAACGTTCCTATTCTTCAAATCTAATTCAAAGTCTTTTTCTCTCACACTTCTCACATCAGAGCGCTCAGCTGAGAGGGTCAAAGTGACCAAACAGGTTCTTTTCTTCACTTTCCTGCATCTTCAAGGCATTATTTCCGATCACCTTGACAACCAAGCTTCAGTGGGCTGTGACACTGGTGTGATGGCAAACTAGTCCTTAAAAAAACACATTAAAAAATATCTCGTACTACCATAATTAGACAATTTAGAGTATAATAATTGATTGCGTGAATACTTCTCTGGAATACTTTGTCAAACCTTTTAGCATTTTTAATAGTACGGGGCCATCTACATTAGATATGTAATTGTAATTTTGTGTCACTATTTCTCACAAAATATTTTTAACTGAAATCAGTGCTTCATGACTTATTATTTACTTATTTTGTAAAAAAAAAAAAACAGAACATTTGATTCTGATACATCAATAATTGAATACAAAATGTCAAATCCGGTCAATATTTCATTTCCATGTATTTATGTTCTTGTGAAGCAGCATTGTAACAAGCTAGATAATGTAAAACGAGATTAGCAGGAAAAAGAACTCATAATGATACAAAACTGCTACTCATCTTGGGATAGAATTAATGGATGCAGTCAAGCAAGCTGTTATTGAGGTCAGAGCACTGGTAGTCAAGTCAACTAATGCTGATAAAAGCTTTTCACCTCTGCTGTCTATTTCTGACTCATTTCCAGGCAGAGAAGGACCTGGTAAATTATGTCTGTATGGGCTGCACTCAGCACACAGGTGGTGGGGAAAAAAGGTGCAAGGCTCTTGAGAGGTCAGGTTGAGCTTGGTGTAACATCTCTCTGGCTGTTACCGCGAGACCAGAATTTCAAATAGCCTATGTGTCATGATAGACGTCTATTAGAGAAACCTCTAGGATGAATGCATAACAATTGTGTGTGTAAACTACCTATCCCCAGTGACCTGAACCTCTGGGTTGAACAGAATTACAAGGAAGACCAGGTACAGGTTTCATGTACTATGTGTTACTATTGTTTACTATTTACACCTACTACTACTTGAAAGGATTCTTGTTGTGATTTAGTGTGTTGGTTTCTCAAGTTCTCATTTGGGACAGGCCTCTATTCTCCCATCTTTGAATGCTTTTCTGGCAAGCCAAATGATGGGATACTTGGCTGCATGTGATGGAGAATTGTCATGTTAATGTCATGGCTTTCCGGAATGAAGCTGACTTCTTGTACCACTGTTTTAAGAAGAAACTGGCTGTAGTTTTAGGATTTCATTTTAGTCCGTCTACAACCCAAAAGGTTCCAACTAGCTCATCACTAACAATAGCAGCCCACACCATTACACCACCTCCACCTTGCTGTTGACTGACTCAACTGGTGCTCTGTGTCCATTAGTGAGCCAGCCATAGACTCAGCAGTTACTCTCATTTCATCTGTCCGTATAAACCTTCAAAAAATCAGTCTTCATGTATTTCTTGACCCAGTCCTGATTCTGCAGCTTGTGATTTTTGTTAAAGGGTTACTCCACCCAAAAAAATTGTTTTTGTCATTAATCACTTACCCTCATGTCGTGTTAATTATGCTGTCATGCTGTCTTTACATTTCACTACTGATTATATTCTGTATAATTGAGTATGTGACGAATAAAAGGACCTTGAACCTTGGGAGGGTCAGAGCGCTGTCAGAATGCATCACAAATATCTTAATTTGTGTTCTGAAGATTAACAAAGCTTTTACAGGTTTGGAACAACATGGAGGTAAGTGATTAATGACAACATTTTCATTTTGGGGTGGAGTAAGCCATTAACTAGGGAAGATGTTTCAGCTTTTCTTACCTTACCAAATACTTTGAGATCCTGACTCCTTGTTCTTGTGGAGATTCCAGGTAAGTTGCAGTTGTGGAAAATGGTACCACTTAAGTCTCGCTATTAATTTGCAAGTTTTCTTCTTAATGCATTTTTTTGTGCCCTTGCTGACTGTTATTGACAACAAACCACTTGATTGTTCAATAGTCGTGCTTTAAAGGGCACCTATTATGCAAAATCCACTTTTACATAGTGTTTGGAGTTTGGACACAAATGTGTGTTGGCAGTGTGTGAACACAACCACCCTACAATGATAAAAATCCACCCACTTCTCATTTTTAATCCCCTTTAAACCAAGTCAGTCTCACTAGGCCTGCCGTTTTGATTCTCATGCAGTGTG
Organism: Ptychobarbus kaznakovi; assembly: GCA_027422405.1. Taxonomy (NCBI): domain Eukaryota; kingdom Metazoa; phylum Chordata; class Actinopteri; order Cypriniformes; family Cyprinidae; genus Ptychobarbus; species Ptychobarbus kaznakovi. The sequence goes on from CM049809.1 coordinate 22,300,572, forward strand.
ATGTAACATTTCGGAGGGCCTGGCCACAGGGTTTGATTGACAGCCCTGCATTGCTATAGTTTCCGCTCTCAGCGGAATGTATGCTGAGTTTTACTGCCTCTAGTGTTCATTTATTTTGGAAACTGCAGTGATATATTATGTACTTATTGGTACGAATTCCGCGTCTCGCTGAAAAGTGCACCCAGGTACACAAATGCCATGAGACCAGGTAGCAAATTTTTTTTCCAGCTGTTATAATACATCTTGTAAATAAGGGGATAATATGTGCCCTTTAATAGCTAGACATTTCTGGAGCATTTTGGAATGTTTGACTTTTCAGTCTGTTTTTTTTTTGTGCGTTTGCCACTTTAAGTCACACTTTTCCTCATCAACAATTAGGGGTGGGGGGGGGGGCATGATCAGCGTATACATAATTATGTGCACACTGTATTATAATATCTGCCAATATTATATATATACATTCACCGGCCACTTTATTAGGTGCACCTGTTCAATTGCTTTGTAACACAAATTGCTAATCAGCCAATCACATGGCAGCAACTCAATGCATTTATGCATCTAGATGTGGTGAAGACGACTTGCTGAAGTTCAAACCGATCATCAGAATGGGGAAGAAAGGGGATTTAAGTGACTTTGAACGTGGAATGGTTGTTGGTGCCAGACGGGCTGGTCTCAGTATTTCAAAAACTGCTGATCTACTGTGATTTTCAAGCACAACCATCTCTAGCGTTTACAGAGAATGGTCCGAAAAAGAGAAAATATCCAGTGAGCGGCAGTTGTGTGGACGAAAATGCCTTGTTGATGTCAGAGGTCAGAGGAGAATGGGCAGACTGGTTAGAGATGATAGAAAGGCAACAGTAACTCAAATAACCACTCACTCGTTACAACCAAGATATGCAGAATACCATCTCTGAATGCACAACACGTCGAACCCTGAAGCAGATGGGCTACAGCAGCAGAAGACCACACCGGATGCCGCTCCTGTCAACTAAGAACAGGACACGGAGGCTACAATTCACACAGACTCACCAAAATTGGACAATAGAAGATTGGAAAAACATTGCCTGGTCTGATGAGTCTCGATTTCTGCTGCGACATTCAGATCGTAGGGTCAGTTGACGTAAAGAACATGAAAGCATGGATCCATTCTGCCTTGTCTCAGCGGTTCAGGCTGGTGGTGGTGGTGGTGTAATGGTGTGGGGGATATTTTCTTTGCACACTTTGGGCCCCTTACTACCAATTGAGCATCGTTTAAACGCCACAGTCTACCTGAGTATTATTGCTGACCATGTCATCCCTTTATGACTACAGTGTACCCATCTTCTGATGGCTACTTCCAGCAGGATAGTGCACCATGTCACAAAGCTCAAATCATCTCAGACTGGTTTCTTGAACACGACAATGAGTTCACTTTACTCAAATAGCCTCCACAGCCACCAGATCTCAATCCAATAGAGCACCTTTGGGATGTGGTGGAACGGGAGATTCACATCATGGATGTGCAGCCGACAAATCTGCAGCAACTGCGTGATGCTATCATGTCAATATGGACCTAAATCTCTGAGGAATGTTTCCAACACCTTGTTGAATCTATGCCACGAAGAATTAAGGCAGTTCTGAAGGCAAAAGGGGGTCCAACCCGGTACTAGCAAGGTGTACCTAATAAAGTTGCCAGTGAGTGTATATGTAATGGCTGTTTGTAAGTAGTGGACACAACAAAACCACACTAATATACTTTAAAACATAAATCAAATCGAAGGAAGATTTTGAACAAGCATAGCTGTGTTCTTAAATCAAGAATATTTTCATAAATGTAATTTCCATTATTCATGTAAACTAAAATGTAGTAAACATAGTAACCCTTACTTATTCTAAGTAGTTTTGCAACGAAATAAAACGAAAACAAAATAAAGGTAGTGCTGGTCTCTGTGGGTTCAACCAACTCAACAGCACCTCTGTGTAGATTTTAACAATTATTGGCCTCAAAGAATTCAAGCACTTCAATGCTATCAAAGCTACTAAATGAAATCTCAACATTTCAAACCAAAGTGGTGTTTTTAAAACGAAGATAGCCTCTAATGAGCAGTGAGGAAATGCCACTACTTTAAAGAATAACAGATTTAGTTCTTTTAATAGGTTTAGGACCTTATTTTCTTAACAACCTAAATCATCTGATAACGTGAATTATGTTTCTGAATTATGATAAGCCCCACTACCAAATGTAAGGGATTACTGAGAATATCAGTAGATTAATTTCAGTAACTGAGTGAAGTGAGCTTATTAGGGTTTATAGTGTATATGTGTTAACATAAATAAACAACTTAAATGAGGTGAAAATTACAACTTTCCACTTGTGTTAAAAAAACATTTATTATAAACTTTTTAATTTGTTATTAGAAATATACCATTGACTATGTAGTAACACTAACACCTTTTAACTGTCAGACTTCACACGATGAACAATTCATAATTAGGATTATTAAAACATCTGTAGTAGACCATGATTAACAAACAACAATCATAGCATGTTAAAATATGATAGATTTCCAAATTCCTTAACATCAGTAACACCATGCAAAACGTAGTAACTACACATTTACAGTGACATTAGTTCTCAGGTGGTGATCTGTGCAGTCTCCAGTATGCCCAGGATCAGTGATATCAAATAAAAGTCAATCAAAAAACATCTTTCTCTCTGTGCTGTGTCGTTACTGTGTTTTGTGTTTGTAATATAGCATATTTAGAATATGACACAGCATGGCAACACAACGGCAAACAGCTAAATAATTAGCATTGTCAGTACCAAAAACATGCAAATATTCTGAAATGTTATTTTTACTTCATTTAATTTCAGCTTCTTTTTTGCAGAATTACTGCTCTCTGGAGGAAACTTTGCTTATAAAACAAGCAAAAATTAAAAAAAAATTGAGGAAAGAGTAAAGAGTGATATAGTAGAGGGATCTTCATAACTGACTCTCCCTGTCAAAAACGTTCTTGGGCAAATTGAATAACAGCTCAGACTAGGACTAGTTTTATCCTTTAAGAGTGGTAATAACTACAGGTTCTGTTGACTGGCTAGTCTCTCTCCCAGTCTCCTGACCAGTTCTGCCAGCTCCTCTGTTTGACGGGATTTCTCCTCTAGGAGCTCATAGCGTAAACTTGAGATGTCCTGCTTTATCTCCTTTAGTTCCCCTGTAAGACACAACGAGATTGATAAAGACCTTCTATCATTAGTGATAAGCTTACATAACTCGATCATTACATGACTTGACACACAACCAGAAGTCCACCTACAAAAGTAATTCCACTGGAAACCACATTTAAAAAAAATACAAAAAAAAACCGAACAATATATAAAAACATACAACCGTTTTAAAGCAAACCATTTTACAAAAAGAAGTTTAAAACGTAGATTTAAAATGATCAAAGATTTTAGTTTGGAGGACAGAAATCCCCCAAAAATGATCTAAATTGAATTAACAGCACAAAGTCTGGTCTGGAACAACATTGTACCTTCATTTACTTCATCTCCCTCTTTGTCAGTCTGTGCTTTGATCACATATCGTTTGATTAGCCGTTTCATGATCCTCTGTGGGGAGAAGAAATAGCACCAAATTTATTTTGAAGATTCTGTCAGATCCTAAGATACATGAAAAACATTATTATGAAACCGCTCTTCTGATTGGTCAGTCGCTGCTTTCCTTTTATATAATGAAACTGCATTACTGACCACTGTTTGTAAACTAGGTTGGAAATCTCAATTCTTGTCTCAATTGTTCTGTGATCTCTTTATTCTCTGCATTCTATTGGTGACTTGTCAGAGTTGTGTTTTACCTGGTAAAGACTTGTATGAGCTGAATTCTTCTCACTGGACTCGTTTTGTTTATCCGACTAAAAGAAACAAATATTTATTTGTGAATATCAAACCCAAACTATTTTGTTCTTTCAATAAATTAAAAGCTCCTCGTGTTGTTGCACAATCTGTCCATAAGAGGGAACTACATACCAATGAAAGTATATAATATTCATATATAAGAACACCACATCATTATATGAATAAAACGGAAAGCAACGTTGTAGAAAACTTTCTCTCACACATGAGATGTATTTTTAGTAATTTAAGAATGTCTCTCCTCCGCCTCACCTCATTGAGCTCTGTGTCCTCCTTCAGGTCCTCTTTGTGTCTATGAAGAGGTATTAGCAGGAGCTGTTTGAGTTTCATAGCCAGGCCGATGACTGATTTTGGGCTGGGGATGAGGTTAAATGGCACAGGTAGTGTCCCTCCTTCCTCAAAGTATGAAAACCACAGCTTTGCCCTGGCAAACTTCCACTCCACATCTGCATCGTCCTGTCACAAAGAGAGAAACAACGCACTGGCAAGTGACATTTCATTGGAAATTCATTTAAATAATTCCCACATTTAGAGTGGCATCAAATATTATTTCGCACTAACACATGTATGAACACAGTGTTGCTTTAAATAACCAAAATATCCATAATCAAAGTATCATGTACAAAGATTAAGGTGGCACAGATAGATACAATATAATAAAATGTTGTATATAATCAAGCAAATTATATATGAAAAAATCTATTGACAGGTATAAATATAGACAGGTATAAAAATGGAAAGTTTGGTGTGTGCAAGTGCTACCGAAGTGGAGATTTATGGCTCAGTGTAGGAGAAAAAACGGCCTTTAAAAATATGTATTGTAATTTAAATCTATTGACACAAATATATAAAGTGCTATAAAAGAAACACTTCACAGTGTCTTTAGGATGTTTTCTTTCCACTACTCTGAAAAAACACTTTATGAAAAACCAAAAAGTGCAAAATCTCAAAATTGACAGGTGCATGAAAAAACAGTGTTTTAATCTTTATTGAGCTATAGAACTTCCTCACATGACAACTAGCCTCAGTCTTCCCTATCAACATCACTCTTAACATCAATTAAAAAAGGGGGAAGTGGGAAATCGTGGCCTAATGTTTAGGGAGTCAGACTTGGAATCCAAAGGTCGCGGGTTCGAGACTCGGGCCGGCAGGGATTGTAGGTGGGGGGAGTGAATAACCAGCTCTCTCCACCCTCAATGCCACGACTGAGGTGCCCTTGAGCAAGGCATCGAACCCCCAACTGCTCCCCAGGCGCTGCAGCATTACATCACTTTCAGTAAAAGTAAAAGTGGAGTTTTACAACGATGCCATTAAAGAAGCTTTTTGGGTTCCCCAAAGACCCTTTCATGGAACGCTTCTTAAAAGGAAATGTTTTATATCAGTGTGAAGATCTAATAATCGGAAGAACCTCTTTCCACAATAAAGAACCTTTTGTGGAATGGAAAGGTTCCATTAATGTTAAAGATTCTTCACTGAATCAGACATTTTTAAGAGTGTATGTAAGAATTAAATTACATTGAAATTCAATCTGTAGCATATGATGCTAAAACATTAAGGCACAGTATGATTGTAGCAGTGCAGTGTGTTGACATTTTAGTAATGGTCAAATAATGAGATCCCCAGACGGCGATAAAAAGCATCAAAAGGAACTTTCTCTGTTTCCTGTTACTACATCAGACCTCTCTTGTGCTATGAATCTTTTATAGATGGATAATGACATTCTTGCTTTGCAGCAGCAAATATATTTGTTGAATGTTTCATTCAATGCATGAGCAATTCATATTTCACTGTTGGATCCTACTGTAATATATTGTGAAGGCCAAGTTGCTTTTACACAAAAAGGCTGTAATTTATAAAACCAACAATAATCAATCTCTACTGTAACTAGAGAGGACTTCCCGTTGCTTTTTTACAAATGCAACAGTACTATAAAGGATCTGTATCTCATTTAAAAGGGAGTATGAATGGGAAATGACGGTCTCTGGACATTTGCTCCAGGCCTGTACCACCCTACTATCCACAGATCTCATTTCAGAATATGATTACCTCAATTTCCTGAAATGAGTTGTTGATCATGGCGATGAGCATGTTGAGTAAGACGATAACCATGGTAACGTTGTAGACTCCGTAAAGTACATAGCCAATATTCTCAATGAATTTGTGCCCGTTGTTGATGACGACAGACTTGACCTCAGAAAGTCCAAAAATAGCCCAGAATAAAGTTTTAAAGCTTTCCTCAACACTGGAGAAGAAAAAACACACAACTTCCTTTAGTGTGGGTTATGTTATAGCATTGCATTCATCCTTTTAATGATAATTATGTTGTCATGTAATCAGAGGTGTAAAGTACTTGAGTAAATGTAACTAATTACTGTACTTAAGTATCTTTCCGGATACTTTGTAGTTGTACTGAGTATCAAAGACATTAACAACTTTTACTCTCTACTTCACTACATTTCTGAATGAGTATCTGTACTCTTTACTCCACTACATTTGAAATGAGCGTTGCAGTTACAAATAACATTTTGCATGGTACCTAGCTATTCTGCAAGTTTATTTATGCTACAAAAGATGTGATATCACCAACTACAGGGCACTGAATGTACTATTTCTTGTGCATTTTGCCTTTACTTGCCCAAAATTGGTCAACAAGGCTACTTTAAGTGAATGCAAGCTCCTTAGCAAGTAATTGTGAATCACCTGTGTTTTATATATGAGATGAGGACATGACAGCAGCTGGCAATGAGGCCGAAACCAGCACATACAGTGACTTTTTCATTTTACTTAACATTATTTTACTTATCCTTTATGCAGCGACCTTTTTGAAGGTTATTGTTTTTTGTTTTGTTTTTGTGTAATTTTGATGTGTTCGGTTTTAGAAAATAAGTGTGATTGCTCTCCTCACAAATCAGCTCTTTCTTGTTTTTGTTGCATTTTCTGTGCCTTGTCTGGACTTTTATGTCACTTCCTTTCTCCCGTGGTGTTTATAGTCAGTTTGTATCTTATCTTGATCAGTTTGTTCGCCTCCTGTATATATTCAGTATATACAGCCCTAGTGCTTCTTTAGTTCTTTGTGAGTTGTTGAGTGTAATGGTTGTCTGTTTGCCTGTGGTTGTTGGCTTATTGTTTTAGTTGTTCCATGAAATGCCTGCACATCGATCCTTGCCTCTGCCTGTTTTCCCAGCTTCTTCACAACGTTACAGTTTTTGACTGGGATGTATCTGTGACTAGTGCATCTTTGAGCCTATATTTAGTATAAATAAAATACTTAAGTACTGTTAAAATCAGATACTCTAATACTTTTACTCAAGTTGGAGTAATTTTCACTGTAAGGTATCTGTACTTTTACTCAAGTATGGTTTTCAGGTACTCTTTACACCTCTGCATGTAATATATTTGAATTCCTAATTTATCACATATACATACACATATGTAGAAAGTATGTTTTATTATATGCATTCGTCAAATTACTTAATTCCGTAACACTTTACAACAAGGTGCCATTTGTTAACCAACAAGAATAATGAAAAATATATCTTAGTTCATTATATTCAAATATATCTTAACATTAACAAAGATTGAGAAATACTGTAACAAATGTATTGCACATTATTAGTTTATGTTAATTAATACATTAACTAATGTTAACTAATGGGACGTTATTACAAAATGCTACCCAAAATGTTGCTTTGTGTTTTCTAGTGCTGTCAAACGATTAATCGCATTCCAAAATAAAAGTTTTTGTTTACATATAAATATTTTCAAAATATATACTGTATGTGTGCATATATATATATATATATATATATATATATATATACATACAATACACACACATAGTATGTAAACAAAAACTTTTATTTTGGATGTGATTAATCACGATTAATCATTTGACAGCGCTAGTTTTTTCTAGTCTGTTTATAGGATTTAAGGTCATGCAAATATAGTCTTTCTCTTAGGAACATAACAAAGAATAACTAAGTGCAGTAAACAGTAAAACCATTTTCTCAACAATCCAGAGTGTATATAATTATGAAAATAAAATAATCTGATAATAACATCAAGCAACATCATTAGTGGTGGTAAATCTCTATGAATTTTACAATTTGCTTACATCCAACTGACCAGGGGTGCGTTTCCCAAAAGGAACTATGGTCGCAATTTCCGTCGTTACCAATAGAGTTCAATGGAACTAACGGCCATAGTTAGTAAACCAACGATGGTTTTGGGAAATGCATCCCTGACCAATGGTTAGGTTTAGGAATTGGAGGTGGACCTTCATGCGCAGATGTTTTAAATAATTAGTTTTCATATAAAACAAACTGTATGAATTCATATAAAGACGTCCAATCCATACAATATTTAACTTTCTCATGAGATTGAGTTGGACCTCAATATATGACCTCAAAGCTAGACATCATAAAAATCAAATTTTTATTTCACAAAGTTGTTAATGAATTTCACTGTATTTAATGAATTACTTATCTAGTTCATATTACCTGAGCATTTTCACAGAGTATGAAGATCCCTGGACTATTATTCACTCCACATGGACATGATCATGGAGTGGTAGTCATGATAATCAAATTTGCCAAACGCCTACTTCCAGTATGTCCTTATGCATTGCTGCCAAAGACTCTGGGCATTTTTGTAATTATATAACTAATAAAGACACGGATGTGATATGCGATTACAAAGGACAAGACAAACAATCATCAAAGGAATTGATGTGAATCAACCATTGCTTACGTTGTGAAGGCGCCGTTCTGCTTCGCTCCACGATAGTACGAGTAGAGATTAAACATTCCGATCATGAAGGCCACAAACACCATTATGAAGATCACCATGAATTTAAATATGTCTTTCACAGTCCTGCCCAGAGAGATCTGCAAAGGCCCAAAGCTCTCATTCGCCGGTAGGATGTACGCAATCCGCGAGAAGCTCAGAACCACTGCGATGGCATAAAGGCCCTCGGAGATCAGCTGAGGGTCTGAAGGAACCCAGTGGATGCGAGCTGAAATATGTGCAAAGGAAGCTTGTTAAGGTTAGAGCATGTTGTCTTATCTAAAGGTATTTCAAAAAGTTAAGCTGAAGGTATTGACCAAAGAAAAACGTTATTGGTGGGAAAAAGTGTGAGCTGTAATAAAGTGTGGGGGGGGGGGTATTTGATCCCCTGCTGATTTTGTACTTTTGCCCACTGACAAAGATATGATCAGTCTATAATTTTAATGGTATCCATTATTTTAACAGTGAGAGACAGAATCATGTTTCCACCTCCATGTTTGACGGTAGGGATGGTGTTCTCTGGGTCATAGTCAGCATTCCTCCTCCTCCAAACAGTTCTCCTCTGAATCATTGGCAAACTTCAGACGGGCCTGAACGTGTGCTTTCTTGAGCAGGGTGACCTTACGGGCGCTGCAAGATTTCAGTCCTTCACGGCGTAGTGTGTTACCAGTTGTGTTCTTGATGACTATGGTCCCAGCTGCCTTGAGATCATTGACAAGATCCTCCCGTGTAGTTCTGGGCTGATTCCTCACGTTCTCATGATCATTGAAACTCCATGAGGTGAGATCTTGCATGGAGCCCCAGACAGAGGGAGATTTTGTTATTTTGTTAACAAAGTTATTTTGTGTTTCTTCCATTTGCGAATAATTGCACCAACTATTGTCACCTTCTCACCAAGCTGCTTGGCGATGGTCTTGTAGCCCATTCCAGCCTTGTGTAGGTCTACAATCTTGTCCCTGACATTCTTGGACAGCTCTTTGGTCTTGGCCATGGTGGAGAGTTTGGAATCTGACTGATTGATTGCTTCTGTGGACAGGTATCCTTTATACAGGTAACAAACTGAGATTAGGAGCACTACCTTCAAGAGAGTGCTCCTAATCTCAATTTATTACCTGTATAAAAAACATCTGGGAGCCAGAAATCTTGCTAATTGATAGGGGACCAAATACTTATTTGACTCATTAAAAGCGAAACAATTTATAACTTTTTTGAAATGCTTTTTCTGGATGTTTTTGTTGTTGTTGTTCTTATTCTGTATCTAAAATAAACCTACCATTCAAATTATAGACTGATCAATTCTGTCAGTGGGCAAACGTACAAAATCAGCAGGGGTAAAAAAAAATGTCCCCACTGTATAGATTTCTACTTGTCAGTGTTGGTTTTGCACTTCATTAACCTCTAAACCAAATGCATATTTCACGGAACATTCAGAGTCTGCAGGGGTCCTAGCAAAAAGGATTTAGGATTTTACAAAAGGGACTGAACCTTTTAAAGACACTGAAATTTTAAAGTTAATTTCTTTAGTTATCAAAAAGGTTCGTTATATAATTTTCTTTTCATACATTTGTTTTTTCTATGTTTTTTCCCAACTTTATTATTTTTCTGTAGTTTGGTTTTCAAATCCTTTTTCTGTTTAGTTTTCATGTTTTCACATTTGGTTTTCACGTAAAAGTACATTTTCCTAAAAGTATTGCTTTAATACTGACAGTGCCATGTCTGTCGTTACTATGACATGTATCTCTGAACTACACATTACTGTATAGTATTATGTATTTTAATCAGTTAATTTATGCAAATAGTGAAGAATCTAATATGTTTTGTGTACAGTTTTTAGGTCAACTGTACATTCTGTGATTGAACTCACTACCACATCATTGTCATATCAGAGAATATATCAGTGGGAAATACAAAAATAAACTTGTAAATAAATATAAGAACAAATAAATATAAATGTGTTACATTCACATTTATGTACTTGGTAAGTTATTTTATCCAAAGCATCATACATTGTTTTGCAAAAGTCATTTCTTAAGTAATGTAGTAGAAATCATAATAATTTATTTTATAATAAAAAAAGTATGATAAGAAGGTCAAAAAAGAAAGTAAAAGAAGCTGCACGTGCCACAAATTTTAGGAAAGTTTCATGTATGATCTTCCTCAACTATAATTTAAAACAATGCACAAAAATAACGTTTTGCAAAAATTATTTTTGCATTGTTGAAGTAATGATGTAGAAACCTTAATCATCTTTTTTTGTCAGCATTACTCACCAAGACGATAGTATTCTATCTCAAGGGGCAAGGTAATGTTTGATAGATCTGTGTAGTGCTTGTCGACGTAACTCTGTGCAACATTTGCATGCCAAAACGCCATAAACCTAGCAATAAATGAAGTCACAAAAATGGCCTGCATTCCAAAGTCCAGCAAATTCCAAGGCTCCTGCAGATATTCCCGAGGACCCTGAGACCATATCTCTTTACATTCAGCCCAAATCATTCCTTCAATTGGAAGAAGAAAGAGACAGATGATTAGAGTTCATTGCTTTGCAGATTTCTACAAATATTTGTAATAGATTTTGATAGTGCAGATGTGACAGATGTTAGACAGTTCAAAGAGTTGTGACCTATGAATCATTGTGTTCTTGCATCAGTCATTTGGGATTCATTTTAGTACATCACTGTGCGAAACACTAAATGGAAGAGTATTTTTGAACCTTTAGTTTCGTATTGTTCATAGAAGGCTTTCACATTTGATAGAACAGACATGTATGGCTCTATAGTGTAATACAGGATAATATGGAGCTCATGCTCAATACTTTGGTGCAGTTGCTAATTTTTATGTAGCCAAAAAGTAAAATGTGCTTAGTTTTATGATCAAAACTCTGTAGTTTGTATTGTGGCGGAGAAACATATAATGCAAATGAACATTCCTCGAGTCTGATCTATCTTATTTGCTACTCACATTTTAATGTTTTTTTTATTTTTGTATATGATTAGATAATCAAGTAAAGTTGCTTCAGTCCAGTAAGTGTTCTTCTTAAAATACCACTAACAATATAAAAGTTATTCTTATGTTTACTTCATAAAATCTTCAAAGATTTCAAAGCAAAGAGACGTGTGTTCCACTAGGGTGACCACACGTGCCATTTTTCCCAGACGCATCCTGGCCAGGATTTCAATATTGCCTAAAATATCTACAATTTGCTTTGTTTGCGTGTGCAGACCGATCAGTGTCATCGGTGTATGTTTTCGAAACTCTCTCGATGTACTTCGAATCAAAGCAATATAGAAATCCTAGCCAGGACACATCTGGGAAAAATGGCACGTATGGTCACCCTATGTACCACAATCTGAAGGGGGACAATTTTACAAATTACACTAAAAGGCCTTTGACTTTCTAAACAAAGTATAAAATATCAATCAGACAACAGAAGACATGCAGGTTTGCAACGTCATGCAATCGAGTAAATGATCTGATCCAAAATAAACGTTTGATTTGTTGTTGTGTAACACGGTGAGAGATGATGTCTGACCTACGACCCAGGAAATGATCAGTATTTCCATCCAGGTAAAAGGGGTGGTCTTCATACGGAACAATTGGGAGGGGTGGTCGTGGATGGTCATATTTGGTAAGAGAGATGTCCCTTCGAAACGATCAGCAGCATTCATAATGAGAAGGCCAAGAAAGATTGTGAAAGAAGCTGCGTGTGCCACGAATTTTAAGAAAGGACCACGTATGATCTTCCCCAACTATAATCAAAAACATTGCACAAAACAAATAAAGAATGTTCTGAAGTAATGTCATTTTAGTAAGAAATCAGAAACAGCATTTTGTTTTCTTACTCATAATATCACATATGCAGAAAAGAAATTCAGTGCCATGGATGGATTCACAGTGACTAGAGGTTCAGGTTATTACAGTCTGACCTTGCTCGAGGGTGCTATCCAGTACAGTAAGGCCAGGATGGGAAGTCCAACTACCACCCCCAGAACCACCAGCAAATTGACAGCAGTGGTTTGCTGCCTGAGCCCTGACAGATTCTCATACCATATGGACAAAAGCTGCTGTTGGCAGTTTGGATGGGCTACAAACTGTGTGGGAAGCATCAGAGCAGGCAGAGATACAGTAAACAGATATGTTTATATTACTGTGCTATCATGTACAGTGATTAAGTCGCTGTATTTTAGAACTTAAGACTACAATAGTTGAATCATTATGCATAATAATTATATCACTTACTGAAATTATTTTGTGAAATATTACAGTTTTTTTATGAAAGGAACCTACCTTTTTCAGCTCGTATTTGATGGCCAGTTTTAATCGAACTAGATTAGGTCTGCCGCCCTTGTCATAGTGGCCACCCGCCTCTCTGTCTCCGTTTAAAATGGCTTCCACCTCCTCTGTATTCCGACACAGATCCAGAAGGCCAACTACAAAATCCTTACATTGCATAGACAGCTTCTTATAATCGTTCTGTGAAAGGAAATTAGCATAGATCTGTTGAAAACATACAAGTACGATGAAAATCACCTTACATTTTTCAAGAAATTCTCAGAAATAGGAAAATGGCAACACTTTTTATTAGCTTTCACTGACAATATTAAAGGAACAGTTAACGAAAAAAAAATAATTCATAATTGTCTTGCTGTTGGTTGGCACCTATGGATGCAATGTGATTTTTCTGAATTGTCTCAGTGTTTTTGTTTTTTTTCTTCTCCATACAATAATACTAAATTGTCACCAAAACTGTGGTTATCAAAATTCTTCAAAATATCACATTTTATGTTTCATATGGTGTGTAAATGATGACAGATTTATTTATTTGCCTTTAGCATTATTAGTAGTGTGCTAAAGCAAGAATCACTATTACTATTGTTCATACTAGTTGGGTTAGTGATTTTACCAAACCCATAAACCTAAGAATTACACTTTGGCACATAACCTGTCCCACAACATTTGTGCTACCGATGTGAATTATACCTCAAATCATTAAGAAGAAGTGTACTATAATGTTTCCCTGGAGGGTTAAAAATGGGCGAAAAATGACTTTGAAGAAGGTTGGTGCTGAAAGAGCAACCCGAGCCCTATATAGAGAACAGACTATCACAGAGATGGGGATTCTGACTTGAGACAGTAAGCAATCTCCCAGAACACTCTAGCAACCCAGAATATCAGTGGTGTAGTCTAGTTTTTTGTAGTGAGTACACTGTGATTTTTTCCTTCCCAGCCTCATACTCACCCGTATCAGAGCAGCCTCTCATAAGCACCACCACACTCACTAAACAGGGCTCTACGCTTACTTTTATTTTTAGGAGCATTTATGCTGCTAATTCTAAATAAAAAAAATAAAAAATTTGGGGCACAGTAAAAAAAATTCAGGAGCACCTTCTCCTCAATAACAAACATTTGCATTACCATTCAGAAGTAATATTGGACTCCTTAAAGTGATTTACAGGGGCATTTTTTTCTAACTTTATTTGAAGTGTTACGTTTCATGTAAAATTTTTATAAGCATTTTGTTCAAAATTTCTAATTAAAACAATGCAATAAGAAGAATAGGTTACCGATCAAATAAAATCATTATTAACACAATTTTGCACTACAGAAGAGGCACAGAAGAACACAAAAGTGGCTTGTAGGTATTTACAGAGATTTAATGAGGCTCAGAGGTGGCATGAGTGCAATTAACTTCATGATGAGATTAATGTTTTAAATATAACATTTTGAATATAGAAATATTAAATGATTTAAATAACTGAAATCATACTTTAAAAATGAAACTAAGACTGCCGTTAGGTGGTGGCAAGTTACTGATTTTATCACTGAATCATTCATTCAATTGATTCGTTTGAACGGCTGATTCATTCTGGACCAAAGCAAGTCCCTGCGTCCCAATGTGCATACTATCCACCCTATCTGCCCCAAATAGTATTGAAACTAATATCACATTTAGGATGGTGATAGTATGCACATTAGGAGTCAGGCAGTGACTGTCTTTATGAATGAGTAATTGTATTGACTCACTTGATTAATTTAAGCGCAGATTCATAAACGAAACGATGCTGTGTTTGAATGGAGATGTGCAGCGGCTCAGTTGTGAGTTTATTTGAAACAATTTTAGTTGACGAAATAGAGCAAAATCATTCAATACTGTTATATTCAGACAATGTAAATAATTAAATATGAAATCTATATATGAAATCACTCATTATTCTTATATGCCAACAATCCCCTGCTGTTACAGTTATGTTAATGACAACGTATACTCTACCACGTACCAGGTAACGTTACATAAGCATCGGCCTCGTTTTCTGTACCGCGAAATAGAGTTTGCCATATGATCATCCTTAATGCTTGCAAAATGAATGTAACTGGCATGCGGTTATGCATGTCACAGCATTTTTTTTTATTTTACTTTCTAAAGAGCAGTCTTACCATCTGTTAAAGACTCAATCAGCAAACAAAACCTTCAATTCATCAATAATAATATAAAGCAAGAAGAGCTGAGCCACCCACTCTATGGCAAAGGCTGCAGACTCACCAACTACCAAGCATGACTGTACACCCACATCCATATGCACTCTGCATAAAAAGTTAAAAGTGAAATAAAAAAGCATAACTCTTAAACTCATTAGTCTAGCTGCTTGTCTTTTCCCTAATGTATTTCCTGCCTAATATTGTTATTACTCTATATCGATTTATATTACCCAATGAAATGCTTGGTCAAACCCCGTTACTGTGTTGAAAATGTCATACATCATATTGAAACATTAAGTTGGGATGAGAAATTATTCCATGTTCCATTTTTTACCACCAGAATCTTCATTTTCATCATGCTCACCTTGAACTCTTTTTCTATGTTGGCCAGTACAGCAAGTTCATTGCTGAGCTCTAGAGCCGTCAGTACCGGGTCCTCGCTGGATAGGGATAGGTAGGCAGGGCTTGCCAACCCTTTGTAGGCATTGATTCTTGAACGCGAATGGCTAAAAGAGTCATGCCTCTGGTGATAGAGGCAGCTATTGCATTTGCAAAAGTAGTCATGTGGGCGTGCAATGCGGGCGCCCCTCCTTAGCAGAATGTGCACGATCTCGTATTCATGGCAATGAGAAGCTAGTATAATGGGTGTAATATCATGGGAAAACCGAGTGCCATCCTCGTCATAGGCGAAGAAGTCATCTTGTGTCTCTGCCTTGAGGGGGCTGCTAGTGAGTTTAGATGTGTCTGCAAAGGCTTGGTGGCCCAAAATGCCCTCCACTATACGAATGTAGCCTTTACTTATGGCTAAAAGCAGAGCATCACCAATCCTGGCCAGGCTCTCTTTCCTCAGCAAGAGTTCTGTCACTTCCAGGTGCTCATTGGCAACCGCAAGCTGCAATGCATTCTGGCCCATGTAGTCCACACAGTTGACATTAAGGTCTGGGAGTTCTTCAAGCATCCTACGAATGACAGGGATATTTCCATACTCTGCCGCCTCTAGGAAACGCTCTTCAGTTGGCGATAGACTATTGTAACGGGAGTTAAACATGTAGGCCGGTCTCCGCATAGCCATGCGGCGGCTCTTAGCCAATGTATGCCTTTGAAGGTCATCGTTGCTCCACCTATTCCAACAAGAGAGAAAATCAAATCACAAAATTTGTTTTAAACAAATGTGGTCTCATTAGCGACATTCCAGTGAAATTTTAGTGGGGAAATAGATCCATTGTCTTTTGTCAAACAGTATGAAGCACAGTTCACACACTTTCAAGCCAAGCAGCTTTCTCTTGGTCAATGCATTCATGCAACCAACTTGAACCCGTTGCAAAATCTGCTTAAGGAAATCTTTTGACCTTACTTTAAATTCCCGATCCCATGGATTACTATTGAAATGACTGGATTATGCTTGTGAAAATTTGCAGAACATTGACAAAATGTCACCCTGTGTTCGAAATAAGCAACTTGTTAGAAGATCGCACCTGTGGCAACATTTCTGCTAAATAATATTACATTGCTTCTTGCACGTTTTATAAGACAGTGAGTGTCACTAAATGTGTGGTCAGTTTTATCTGAAACAGATGATCGGGAATCTGGCAACATTTTATTCCATGGTTGTTAAAACTGCTCTAACGAGTTTGAAACTACAGTAAACTACCCTGAACCTAACCAAAGTGTTAACATAACCAAATCTGAGATTAAAAAAAATGCATTTTCTGAAGCAACCATGACATTTTAACTTGCTTCTATGAATCTTTAAGCTCTTTTATCATAATTCATGTTTCACGGGACAGTGTAGTACTGTACCAGTTATGTAAATGTCAAAACTTACTGGTTTTACAATAATGCACAATGGTAAAAGTGTTGTGAGGTCACACCATGGTCCATGATATTAAAAAGGAATACAAGTTTTACTGCCACTAGTGGTCATTTTTGTGGGAAAATACAGTGAATTGTATGTATCAGAATGTTTTTTTTTTAATTTAGCAAAATTAAATTGCACACTAAGTCCAACATTTTTGCTCGTTAAAAAATAAATACGACCTCATGTTGTGTCAATCACGTTTACACACTGCCTCCGAAACTTTCGTCCGTCATAAAAAAATTCGGATCAGGTTCAATTTTCTGTGTTTTTGCATCCGTAACAAGCATTTTGATAGGGAAGGATGGGGAATACGTAAAAAATGAAAAAACGCATATGAAAATTTCGGACCCAGTGGACCTTAAAGCACATTTTTCCATCAAGCTTATGTTATAAGGCTTGGAATCAATGCTTTATTTACATTATAAATTATACAATATGGTAAAAAAATATCGTTTTATAATTAAAATATATTTCCCCTTTAAATAACTTCAACATAGTTAGCTACTTTTGTTAGTAGCTTGACTGTAGTTTAACTACTTTGAATTCTGAGTAGCCTGAAGCTTGTCCATTATCATGCTACTGAACTTTTTTTACTAATGAAATGTTTAGGTGTATATCATCTTCACACATTTCTGGAAAAATAACATACACTCCAACTGCATATGCATATTCATTTTTTAAAACTTTCTAAACATGAAACATGTTTTAACCAAAAGACAATACGTTTTGAAGGTTGTTTAAAACAGGTTAACAATTATATGAATATGTCAGAAAAAGAATAAAGGATAAGGATGTGCCTGAATTTAAATTGATTAAATTTGTTGAAAATATTTGTTTGTTTCCGTAGCAATGGCAGTGCTGAATCAGAGGTCAATGAGCCCTCCTCCCACACTAATGCTGTCTTAGTTCATCTAGAAAATTATCATCCCAGTAGCCAAAGGGCATAACTACTGTTATCAGTGTAGGTCTTCTCCTTGTTACATTTCAATCTATATAAACCTTTTCCCTTTAATTCAAGAACTCTGAGATCTTCTTACAACTTTATGTATGTTGAGTGATAATAATCCAAGTAAGAGAGACTAGAGCAGACAGCATTTGAGGGGCTAAATGTTGGAGGATGTCAAATATCTGTGGTGAAATATGTCATAGATTTACAAAAACATGCTGAAAGACTAACTGGTTCTTAAGACCACATAAAGACGACAGATGAAAGAGAGAGGGAAAACATGTGTAACTGAACTTTTAACACAAAATATTACAGTTACTAAGATTACAACTTCTGACAACTTCTCTGTGACAACTAGCCCCAGTCTGCCCTAATATTAAAGTAAATCCACTAATCACATCAGCATATTTTAACTGTGAGTTATTACCATAATTCACCTTGAACTGGGCTCAGCATAATAATAATTGTCCTGAAATAGACATGTCACAAAAAAACAGATTAATTTTTTATGTCAGTTCATTATATATTTTCTTTCAGTAAAGACTTTTTAAGAACAATACTGTAACTTGCAACATGCCATAGTTTGAGTAATTTATCTTACACTATGTGCAGCTATCAACAAACAAATAGGCTATAATTCTTTGTTATTTATAGGTTTTCATCTGTTTGTATGTATGTTTTTGTGAATGTACCACTTAGAATAAGCACTAAATGTCGTTGTGCTGTTGTGCAATGACAAAGTAGCCTATTATAATCTCAAATAAAGTAAATAAATAAACACATAAACAATATAAACTATGAAAAATGATTTGGCAAGAAATGTCCTTAACTTTGCTAATAATGTTAATGTTAAAATATTGTAACATTTCTTCGTCTGAATCAAAATGTCAACAACAATAAAACAGCACTCACCTATTGCAGTACCGTGGTAAAGGATACTTTTCAAAGTCGGTGTTCATCCGTTGATGAACAGAAGTATGTTTAACAGAAGTGTTATCAGTGGACATCGGTTTGCTGCAGTCTTCATGAATTCCTCACTACTACTGATGCGCACGAGACAGCTGCTCACCCCTGGAATAGATGTGCCCATGTAAAGTTAAGTGAAATTCTCCTCAGTCTTGTTTTTTTATTAAAATGCGATCTCCGGTTTCGGTCTGGTCCATAAGACTACACGCGCGTAGTTCAGCTTTCGCCAAATCGAATGTATGATGACGTCACGGATATAATGTATAGATCGTTCACACTGTGCCTTTTCTAGTTTGATGAGGGGATTTTTTAAGCGAATTATTGTACGATTTGAAACATTGTATCTGAGCTGAGATAAATATTTTAAGCGACAAAGTAATGAACAGCAGGCTATTGGGAAATATCAAATAAATATCACTCACATGAGGGAAAAGACGGCCAAAAATATTTTTTTATTATCATTATTATACGTGGAGGGGGTCGCCCCCTCATGGGTGCTGGCATGTTGACATGCAATTGTCAAAGGCTACTAAAAATAATACAATGATGATGATGATACATTTACTTTACAAGGGCTCGGTTTGTTTTAGTGTGAACATAAAAGTGCAATGATGGAACATGAATTCCATGATGGGTCAGCATGGCCTATGTATGTGATCTACATGGACAGGGACGGACTGGGAGTAAAAAACAGCCCTGGATTTTCTCCCAAATAGGCCCACCACAACTACAGTACAAACAGTCGCTATATCTCACAATATTGCAGCAAGCCTGTCACATTTATGGCAAATAACATCGCAAAACCCGTGGTGACCTTGCTGACAAAAACAATAGAAACCATCACAGAAATTCTAATGATTTCCACTACAAATATCATTACAAACATTACAAACTATCAACTTTTAACCATTAAAAACAATTAAATAACGGTTTCCTGTAGTGTGTTTTGGGACATATTACATTAGGATTTAGTGGGGTTTTTTAAACGTCCAATTACCAGTAGAGACCAACAGGCACCATTACAGTTTCCAATAAAATCAATACAATTTTCATTATAAATCAGTAAAACCATTACAAATTATGTGCTGGTTTTTATAAAAAAAAATTCAGCATGGGATTGAAATACATATATATTATTGTATGGACTAAAATACTTGAAAACTACATAAAAAGAGAAGAATGCAAAATGTATAATATGGCAATAATAAACATAAACCTAGAATCTAGAAACCTAGAAACAACAGAATTCTTCAATTTGAGTATATGTCTCTTTGTGTATGTGTCATGTTAATCAGACTAATCACCTTATAGGCGACTTCTTGTAATGTATTTTCTAACTCAATATCTCAAATGTAACCCGTTGTAGAATCACTTAAGGCAGCGGCTATTTGCACTAAGTGAAAATAACATATTTTCTTAGCGATATATGCTATTTACACTAAGTGCAAATAGCTATAGATTCTATTTATATGGTTAAAATAGCAGGATGTTCTGCTATGTATACTACTTATTGCAAATAGTGGCAATTATCTGAACCTCAGTATTGCAATACATTATAAAACAGTATGCAAAAATAACTTATTGAGTGAGTGTAAATTTACATTTTAACTCAAATTATTAAATGGATGCCACCTTATTGGGACAATACACTCTAACCCTACCCGAGACTGTATTTTCAACTTTTTTATTATTTCCTTAATTTTTATTAAAAGATAAATGCTTTTCTGATGTGATTTGAAATTTCAAAAGGGAGAAAAAAAAAAGTTAGTCAAAAGGCAGATTCAAACCCAGGTTCGATCCCATCATTAGGAGTATGACACAAATTTAACATCTGCAAATTCTGCACCAATAGAGCTGAACAATTATTAGATGTCCTTTGTTATCTAGACGAGCTCAAACACACGTTGGTGGGCGGAGTTGATGTAAATAGACACTCCGCATCACTTAATCTGACCCTTTTTCTTTAATGATGAACTAGCCAGGCCGATGGCCGCAGGATGGACGGCTGTTCTGGACTTCTCCAGAACGTCCAGATGGCCAGTCCGCCCCTGTACATGGATGCATGTAAGTATGAGGGAAAAGATACAATCCAAATTCTCTAAATGCTCACTCTTTTTTTTTGTTTTTTTTTATTAATACTAAAATAATTTCAAATCACATGAGCCAATATTTTAATCACAATAGAACAGATAACTTAAAAAATGCTTAAACTGAGAAATAAAAAATTGTATGCACAAAATGAGCTAATTTAAAATGTGATGCCTGCTACATGTCTCAAAATAGTTGGGAAGGGGGCATGTTTACAAAACAGTTTTAAGATGTCTGGGCATCGAGTTTATGAGTTTCTGGAGTTTTTGTTTTGGAATTTGGTCCCATTCTTGTCTGATATAGGTTTCCAGCTGCTGAAGAGTTTGTGGTCGTCTTTGACGTATTTATTGTTTAAAGATGCGCCAAATGTTCCCTATAGGTGAAAGATTCAGGCCAATTCAGCACCCGGACTCTTCTACTACAAAGCCAGGCTGCTGTAACAGCAGCAGTATTTGGTTTTGCATTGTCCTGCTGAAATACACAAGGCCTTCCCTGAAATAGACGTCTGGAGGGGAGTATATGTTGCTCTAAAACCTTTATATACCTTTCAACATTCATAGTGCCTTCCAAAACATGCAAGCTGCTCATACCATATGTACTTATGCACCCCATACCATCAGAGATGCTGGCTTTTAAAATGAACGCTGATAACACGCTGGAAGGTCTCCCTCCTCTTTAGCCTGGAGGACACGGCGTCCGTGATTTCCAACAAGAATGTCAAATTTGGACTCGTCTGACCATAGAACACTTTTCATGTGAAATGAGCCTTGGCCCCCAGGACACGACAGCGATTCTGGACCATGCTCACATATGTGGCCCTGGAGCACAAAACCAGTCTTAAGTCGCTGGCGTATATTTGTAGCAATAGCCAAAAATACACTGTATGGGTCCAAATTATTGATTTTTCTTTAATGCCAAAAATCATTAGGACATTAAGTAAAGATCATGTTCCATGAATATATTTTATACATTTCCTACTGTAAATATATCCAAACTTAATTTTCAATTAGCAATATGCATTTCTAAGAATTTCATTTTGACAACTTTAAAGGCGATTTTCTCAATATTTAGATTTGTAATTTTTGCACCCTCAGATTCCAGATTTACAAATAGTTGTATCTCGGCCAAATATTGTTCCCAACAACCCATACATCAACGGAAAGCTTATTTATTCAACTTTCAGATGATGTATAAATCTCCATTGTATCGAAAAATGTACCCTTATGACTGGTTTTGTGGTCTAGGGTCATGTATGGCTTCCTTTTTGCATGATATAGCTTTAGTTTGAATCTGCAGATGGCAGACGGATTGGGCGGACCACCGACAGTGGTTTCTGGAAGTATTCCTGGGCCCATTTAGTAATGTCAATGACAGAATCATGCCGATGAGTGATGCAGTGTCGTCTGAGGGCCCGAAGACCACGGACATCCAATAAAGGTCTTCGGCCTTGTCACTTACGCACAGAGATTTCTCCAGTTTCTCTTAATGTTTTGATGATGTTATGCACTTTAGATGATGAGATTTGCAAAGCATTTGAAACATTTGGAACATTGTTTTTAAAGTATTCCACAATCTTTTTACTAGTGATGTGACGTTCGACACCTAGGCTTTGAAGCTTGTATAAAAAAATATTTCACATTGAAGCACTGTATTGGAGCTTGATTCGTTTTGCCAAAAGCGCGTGATCTATGACGTCCAAAGCTTCATTCACCTGAAAACCATGTGACTGCTTTAGTATCTGGTTCAAATGAAGTGAACCTCAGCGCCGCATCCTTGACATTATATTACATTATAATGTGTTAGCATTGTTTTCTTTTTATCGTAATTTATATATTAAGGTCAAATGAACTTTGCCCATGAAATAACAGTCTAAGGACTGAGGCAGAGTTAACATTGACAGATCACAGATTTAATTTACGAGTTTGTTTGATTTATTTAAATTATTTTATTGGCAGTACGCCGACACAAATGAATGACTTTGACAAATGGCCATTATTTTTATACAATAAATTAAAACAAGGTATCAGTTGTAGAACCCGATGTGAAAACAGCAGCTGTAATGAATCACAGCACTTTGGAAAATGTTATTAATTTTTATTACCACAAGATGGCCACAGCATTAACCGTTTTTAAAAACTTTGAATAATTAACCTTTTTCCTATACAATTGGGTTGAACGCTTCTTTTCGCCATCACTACTTTGTACACACTCTTTCTCAGATTGGAGAGCCTCTGCCCATCATTACTTCTGAAAGACTCTGCCTCTCTAAGACATCCCTTTTATAGCTAATCATGTTACAGACCTGATATCAATTAACTTAATTAGTTGCTAGATGTTCTCCCAGCTGAATCTTTTCAAAATGTCTTGCTTTTTCAGCCCTTTGTTGCCCCCGTGCCAAATATTTTAAGACCTGTAGCAGGCATCAAATTTTAAATGAGCTCCTTTAGTGGATAAAAGTGTAAAATGTATCCGTTTCAACATGTGTTTCTCTATTATCTCATGTGATTTGAAAGTCTTTTAGTTTTAATTTTATTCAAATTTAAAAAAAACTTCCCAACATTTTCGGAATTCGGGTTGTAAAAAGAAACCAAACAAGATCCTACAAGCCAGGATAATTAATACAAGTCGGCATAACTGTATATTTAGAAGGGTTTTTAATTTTCAGAATTGTTATAACCAGACCAAAATATCTAAATGTAGCCAAAATCATGGTAACAGAATTGACATAGATTGTCTTTTTGAAAGGATGATGAGGATATCATGTAGCCAATAACTTTGCAGTATCACCAGCAAATTGTATATTCAGCACTCTGAATATCCGTTTAACTCGCAATACATTATTATACAGTATTTTATTTTAAAATATAATAAAAAAGCAGACATAGGTAAAAAATTTACCGTTTTATTTTATTAGCCAAATTTCAGAAATAATTGCACGCTTACAAATGTACAGATTTTTCTTTTAGAGTTTGAAAACTTTCCAAATCCCATATCAACATTTTGTTTAATATAATCCCAAAAAAAAATTAAGAATTGGGGGTGACACTGACCATCACTAGCACTTTTGCCACAACAGTAATTGGACAGTTGCCACAAGCATTCACAGCCAGGTCAAAATTCGCAGCAACACTCTTGCTCATGTGATATTGCTTAAATGTAGCATGCCACGTTCAGTATTTTTATTTACAAAATAATAATGCTTGCATGTAAAACCAAGTGAATAAATTCTAGTTTTAATTCTAATTTCTACTTTTTGTTTTTATTTATTTATTTTTGGTAAATAAAACACTGAGAGGTGAAAAATAGAAGATATCACAGAAGCAGAAAGTGCAAACAAAAGCACATTAAAATGCATTTCAAATAAATGCATATATTAAGTCATACAAATGCAAATTAAATAATGTAATGCTTTTCAAAAGACAGAAAGAATGAGTATGGTTGTTTTAGAGTACTTTGGAGAAATTAGGGAACAGTGTGAAAATGTTCCTGACACATCCAGGCAGGGGCCTGTTTACGGTCAACTCCAGTGACAGACCGATCTGCGTGTCTGCAGACCAGCCTATCTCAGCCATTTTGTTTCTGCGCCTCTTCGCCATGGCGGAGATGGACGACGGTGATGAGCCGGTTTTAGTGCACACTCACAGCGGTTCTTCTGCATCCAAATCAGGGGGAGACAAGATGTTCTCCCTCAAGAAGTGGAATGCGGTAGCCATGTGGAGCTGGGATGTGGAGTGTGATACTTGCGCTATTTGTCGGGTTCAAGTAATGGGTGAGTGTTTCTCTAGCTAACCGGCTAACGTTAGCTGAAATAGCATTTGTGTACCTTTCTGTGATTCTTAGCTGGTTAACCTCAACAGACCATGAATAGGCAGATAACACTGTCGACTCGTTTCTAGCTAAATAACACAGATAAAATAAATTATATAGTGCTGCCTATATATAGACAGTGTTTGTTGAAATCATTAAGTAGTCACGTAAATGCTGACTCAAACGTTGAAATGTCTCTATAACGTTTTGGCAAGTTCAAAATGAATTAAACCGAATAACGTTAACTGATGGACAAGTTCTAAACAATCTGGCATTAACTTAATTAAACCTTCCGTAGCCAAAATAACGTTAACGCTCGAAATAATGCACCGAACGTTCGAATGAGCCATGATACGGCATCGAATTTTAAACTCGCATATTTCATTTTTTGAATGGAATAACGTTAGCCTATCTAACGTACAAGAATGTTTGTATTCAAGTATGATGCTCAAAAATTCTAACCGCATGGACTTCAAAAAAACACCCGCATGTAATTTACTAGTGTGAAGACATTTAAATGCTTTTATCCAAACAACTTAAATGGGGAATACATAAGCGAATATCTTTTTTAACGTTGGGAGCGAGTACAAAACTTTATGTAAGTCAAGTAGTTGAAAGAATGAGTTTTCAGTTGTTTGAAGATTGAAGGGATCCAACTCCGGAGGGGGTGGAAGATCATTCCACAGCAGGAATAGTGAACAAAAAATTGGTAACAACCTCATGTTGTTACCCAGTATACAGAGCAAAGTTCCACATTCTCATTTACTGCCCTCATGTCATTCCCCTGAATTGAACCTGATGCCCTATGAAAAGTGCCATGCTGAAAGCAATGGGAGCAAAGAACTGTGAAAATTACAGAGTGTCTCAGAATCCTGATTGACTTCACTGAGCAAATGAAGCAAAATTGTCATCTTGGTCAGGATTCCATTGGGGTTTTGAAATCACACAGAGTTAAACTAGGACTATTTCAAGTGTGAAAAGCCCTTATGCTCAAACCACTGAATTGAATCAGTGTTCAGAAGTGCTGCAATGAATGTCCAAATCAAAGACTTAAGATGTACCGACTTTAGAAGCTCCGGTTGTGGTTCGGAGATGCAGCTTAGGACTGCTTATTTGTATTGACTGGTCTAGCCTGAAAAATATGCTTTAACACTTTTTGAGCAGAAACTTCACTTAGATGGTTGTTGTCTGATTTTATTGGTGATTTCAATTAAGCTTGGTGAATTTGAGAATTTGATGTTTCCCCATTCACTTGTCTTTATGATAATTTAAACAAATACTAAAATTATGTTTAGGTAGGCAGTTGACTAGGCTATGAGACAGCCATACTTTTATGGTTCTTCACAAATAAACGTAGTCAATTCATTCCAACATAATCAAAAAAATAATTATACACAGTCAGACTGTAATTGCATGTGGCTTTAGTAAATCTGTCCTCTGACGGAATTTTAAAATTACATAGATTTCAACTTATTTCTGCCCTAAATGAACACAAAAATAACTGGCTGTTTTATTTAAATGAATATTGAATGTGTATTTTTAAATGTATTTCAGATGCATGCTTGAGATGTCAGGCTGAAAACAAACAAGAGGACTGTGTCGGTAAGTCAACTGTAACATCACTGCTGGCATACTAATTGCCTGCCTAATTAATCAATTACATTTATCCCCATTTATCCCCTAGAAGCAGATGGCTGCACTGTTCACTGCCATTAGTTTTCACTAATATTTTTCACATTTTATCTCTTTATTTCTCCCATTTTTTTAATATACAGTATAATAAATTATATACTCGAGTCATTTATCAGTTTCTTTTATCCAAAGCAATTTACAGTACACCTGTTAGTAGCAATCCAACTAAACCAACCTGGGGTTAAGTACCTTTACCAAGTGCACGATCCATAGTATTAATTTGCGTCACAAAATAAACCCTGCCTCCACACTGGTAGGTTAAATCAAGGGATAGTGTCACACTTAAAGGGATAGTTCACCCAGAAAAGAAAATTCACCCTCATGTTGTTACAAAACCAGTATGACTGTCTGTTTTTCTTCTGCGGAACAAAAAAAGATAATTTGTGGAATGTCTCAGTGTTTTGTTTTTCTGGGTCTGAAACATTGCTGTCTCTTATTCTGTCTTTCTCTCAGTGGTATGGGGAGAGTGCAACCACTCCTTCCACAACTGCTGCATGTCCCTGTGGGTGAAGCAGAACAATAGATGCCCACTATGCCAACAGGACTGGGTGGTACAGAGGATTGGAAAGTGAGGATTCAAGCTTTGGACCCACATTTCCTCCGTCCACTTTGGCACTACTTTGCTTAGGGAGACCAGACTGATTATCAGAGCATCTCCAGCCATTGAATGTGTGGGAAAACCTGTGTGCACGTGTGTGACTGTCAAAGTGAAACCAAGGATGTTGGCAGAAATCCAGGTGACACTGGTTAGCTTGACCGTTCTATCACCTCATACAGCATTAAGAAGAACCAGCCAGAAGAGCTCCGGGATACGACAGATTTACTTGGGTGTTTTTGGCATCATGTGATTATAACTGAAGTTGTGCTGTGAATGTGTTTTATGTGTGTTAGAAATAAAATCAAATCCCAATGTTTTATAGGTGTTTGTTTCTGATAACTGGATTATTGATTATTTTTAAATAATTGCAGGCATGGGTGTAGTTTGTGGGGGGGGGGGGGGCATAGAAACCCCCCAATAACCAAAACTAGCTAGTACAACTCCCCTCCCCTATTTTTAATCTTAAGATTTTGTGCGAGCCATTCCTATCTCAAAGCTGATGGTGAAATATTTGAATGATTTGGAGAAACATCTCAATAAATTAGAATGTCGTGGAATAGTTCATTTATTTCAGTAATTCAACTCAAATTGTGAAACTTGTGTATTAAATAAATTCAATGCACACAGACTGAAGCAGTTTAAGTATTTGGTTCTTTTAATTGTGGTGATTATGGCTCACATTTCACAAAAGCCCTCAGCTTAACAAAAGCCCTCAACAAATTAGAATATGATGACATGCCAATCAGCTAATCAACTCAAAACACCTGAAAAGGTTTCCTGAGCCTTCAAAATGGTCTCTCAGTTTGGTTCACTAGTCTACACAATCATGGGGAAGACTGCTGATCTGACAGTTGTCCAGAAGACAATCATTGACACCCTTCACAAGGAGGGTAAGCCACAAACATTCATTGCCAAAGAAGCTGGTTGTTCACAGAGTGCTGTATCCAAGCATGTTAACAGAGAGTTGAGTAGAAGGAAAAAGTGTGGAAGAAAAAGATGCACAACCAACGAGAGAACCACAGCCTTATGAGGATTGTCAAGCAAAATCGATTCAAGAATTTGGATGAACTTCACAAGGAATGGACTGAGGCTAGGGTCAAGGCATCAAGAGCCACCACACACAGACGTGTCAAGGAATTTGGCTACAGTTGTTGTCAGAGGCGTCTTACCTTGGCTAAGGAGAAGAACTGGACTGTTGCCCAGAGGTCCAAAGTCCTATTTTCAGATGAGCAAGTTTTGTATTTCATTTGGAAACCAAGGTCCTAGAGTCTGGAGGAAGGGTGGAGAAGCTCATAGCCCAAGTTGCTTGAAGTCCAGTGTTAAGTTTCCACAGTCTGTGATGATTTGGGGTGCAATGTCATCTGCTGGTGTTGGTCCATTGTGTTTTTTTGAAAACCAACGTCACTGCACCCGTTTACCAAGAAATTTTGGAGCACTTCATGCTTCCTTCTGCTGACCAGCTTTTTAAAGATGCTGATTTCATTTTCCAGCAGGATTTGGCACCTGCCCACACTGCCAAAAGCACCAAAAGTTGGTTAAATGACCATGGTGTTGTGTGCTTGACTGTTCAGCAAACTACACAGACCTGAACCCCATAGAGAATCTATGGGGTATTGTCAAGAGGAAAATGAGAAACAAGAGACCAAAAAATGCAGATGAGCTGAAGGCCACTGTCAAAGAAACCTGGGCTTCCATACCACCTCAGCAGTGCCACAAACTGATCACCTCCATGCCACGCCGAATTGAGGCAGTAATTTAAGCAAAAGGAGCCCCTACCAAGTATTGAGTACATATACAGTAAATTAACATACTTTCCAGAAGGCCAACAATTCACTAAAAATTTGTTTTTGTTTTTATTGGTCTTATGAAGTATTCTAATTTGTTGAGATGCACCTGTATATTCATGGAACATGATCTTTAATGTCCTAATAGTTTATAAATCTGAATAGTGAATTGGGTTTTTGTTAAATGTGAGCCAAAATCATCACAATTAAAAGAACCAAAGATTTAAACTACTTCAGTCTGTGTGATTTTTATTTAATACACTAGTTTTACAATTTGAGTTGAATTACTGAAATAACTTTTCCACAACATTCTAATTTATTGAGATGCATCTATATTTGTAAGAAATAAACACTATCAATATAAGAAAATGTTAAATGAGATTTGCATGTTGAATTAGAACATTCTTTCAAACTATAGCTTATAAATAATATGCCTAAAATAATATAAAATACCCTACGTTTTATATATCGCATGTAAAAAAAAATAATTAATTGTGATATTACTTTATTGCACCAACTTTTCATAGATGATAGCACAAAAGACCATTAAGCAAACAAACAAATACATAAACCTTGTGAGTGAGCATGACCCGGAACTCTAAAACAGTTCACACTTCAACCCTCCAATGTTCACACCAAAACTACTCCCCTTGATTTCAGATGAAGATTTGCACAACACACACTCACATCACTGTAAAAAAACGAATCATGGGTCTTGTAATTTTCATTAAAAAAAAATGTAGGTGATAATTAAAAATAGTGTGTATATTTCATTAAAGAAGGTGTAGCTCAGTGTTGTATACTGTTATATTATATATATATATATATTGAAAATACTGAGGACTTTTTACTAATAAAACCAAGATATGTGTTTTCATTTTTTTAAAGGAAACTTCAGCAGTTTTGAGGCTTGAATTGAGGAACTGATTAAACTAAAAAAAAATAAAGAAAGAAGGCTTCCCATTTATCTTAAGAGAATTAGCTCAATTTTGTAGTTTTATTTTGGAGGTGACTGTTGGTTCCCAGCATGCTTTGCGTATGGCTGCATATGGGGAGTAAATTTTGAAATAAAATGCTATTTTATGTTTTTGAGTGAATTGAAACATCTGTTAATGTCTAATGTTCAGTTATGTTTGATATTTGAAAGAGTTTCTGTTACTTTGAAGTTTCCATTGCACAGTGAAATAGTTACCATTGTGCAGAAAATTAGAGCTTGGTTATGGATACGACTCCTTTAAAGCATTATGTCTTGTTCAATGAGCTGTTGCTTTGCTCATGTAAGTGCAGTATTTTCCAGTATTTCTCAAGTATTTTCCTACTTGAGCTGTTTGGCTGTATACAGTATTTTCAATGTACAAAATAACTCAGTCAAAATCACAGACTTTTGAGAATAAACTTAAAATAAATTAGCACATTTACATGATTTATTCAGGTAGATTCCATAAAACATTCAAGCCTTAAAAACTACAAAAAAAATATTGTGTAATATTACCATAATTTTTCAAAGTAGATAGCTTGTTCCTTTTTTATAGATAGAGATATGGATGGATGGATAGTTTAGGTTTTTTTTGGTTTTGTATTTTTTTTCATATAAATGAAGGATTCGTTTACTCAAAAATTAAGATTCTGTCATCATTAAATGTGAGTAATTATTGAGCTGGCTTATGGGCACAAGTTACATAAGTGCCAAATCTATTTGAAGAAATAACAAACTGAGGAGAAAATAAAAGTGAATATATAGAAATTTCCATGACTTTTCTAAAGTCTTTGCAACAGATGTCTGTGAAAAAGCATTCCCTAAAGTGCTCTGCCAGTACGCTGTTTATAGCTCCATCCTTTTCTAATTAAATTGAGTGCTTGTGATTAGTCCGGAACCCATAAGAACTATTTCCAAGACAAAGATTTTGTTGGAATTTGACGCAGGCTTTTTTAGCCAATGGCAATGTACATTTAAATATTTGTATTGATGGTTTCCCCGGTGCATTCTGGGGTTAAGGTTTTGCTAAAGAGTGTAATCAAGGCTAAATACACTCTTAAAAATAAAGGTGCTTCAAAAGTTTCTTTAAGCGATGCCATAGAAGAACCATTTTTGGTTCCACAAAAAACATTCAGTCAGAGGTTCTTTAAAGAACCATCTCTTTCTTTTTATAATCTGAAGAACCTTATTTCGCCACAAAGAACCTTTTGTGAAACAGAAAGGTTCTTCAGATGTTAAAGGTTCTTTATTGAACCATTTAGATAAAAATATTATTTTATGGCATCGTGAGCTACTATGGCTCAAACTTGGGGTTCGGAATTTGAACAGACCGCTAAAAGAATTAAACTTTAAACTAGTGATATTTTTTTCATCCATTATTTCAATTATTACTCACATTTTCTTCATAAACCTAGTCGAATCTAGTTCTCTTTATTTCCTTGAACTGAAGTTGATAGTCGAGGACTGAGTATGTTAATTGCATTGTCTATCCCTCAACATTGTGGCTAATCATAGGCCAGAGCCTCTTAAGTAAGGTAGGGTATAAGTTACTTTCCATGAGCAGTATCCACGAATTAGCATACAAAGACACTTACTTAAGAGAAAATCCCTTTTGAGGTTTTTAATTCTTACTGAGAAATTATGTGAGTGGAAGAATCCAACTTGAGGCTCCGACCCTCATTCATTTTGACTCATCAGCATATCAGAGCTTGACTCTGCACTGCCTGTATCTCCTTATTTCTTATTCATTGTTACCTGCAGTGTCACATATACTGAACAAAATTATAAACGCAACACTTTTGTTTTTGCCCCTATTTTTCATGAGCTGAACTCAAAGATCTAAGACTTTTGCTATGTACACAAAAGGCCTGTTTCTCTCAGATATTGTTCACAAATCTGTCTAAATCTGTGTTAGTGAGCACTTATCCTTTGCCGAGATAATCGTTTTACTGTATCCGGGGGGCTCCGAAAACCAGTCAGTATCTGGTGTGACCACCATTTGCCTCACGCAGTGCAACACATCTCCTTCGCATAGAGTTGATCAGGTTGTTGATTGTGTAATGTTGGTCCACTCCTCCATCGCTGTGCGAAGATGCTGGATTTTGGCAGGAACTGGAACACGCTGTTGTATACACCAATCCAGAGCATCCCAAACATCCTCAATGGGTGACATGTCCGGTGAGTATGCTGGCCATGCAAGAACTGGGATGTTTTCAGCTTCCAGGAATTGTGTACAGATCCTTGCAACATTGGGCCGTGCATTATCATGCTGCAACATGAGGTGATGGTCGTGGATGAATGGCACAACAATGGGCCTCAGGATCTCGTCAAGGTATCTCTGTTGATTCAAAATGCCATCAATAAAATGAACCTGTGTTCGTTGTTCATAACATACACCTGTCCCATACCATAACCCCACCGCCACCATGGGCCACTCGATCCACAACGTTGACATCAGCAAACCGCTCACCCACACAACGCCATACACGCTGTCTGCCATCTGCCCTGTACAGTGAAAACAGGGATTCATCCGTGAAGAGAACACCTCTCCAAAGTGCCAGACGCCGTCGAATGTGAGCATTTACCCACTCAAGTCGGTTACGATGACGAACTGCAGTCAGGTCGAGACCCCGATGAGGACGACGAGGATGCAGATGAGCTTCCCTGAGACAGTGTCTGACAAGTTTGTGCATAAATTCTTTTGTTATGCAAACCGATTGTTGCAGCAGCTGTCCGGGTGGCTGGTCTCAGACGATCTTGGAGGTGAAGATGCTGGATGTGGAGGTCCTGGGCTGGTGTGGTTACACGTGGTCTAAGGTTATGAGACCAGTTGGATGTACTGCCAAATTCTCTGAAACGGTTTTGGAGACCGTTTATTGTAGATCAATGAACATTCAATTCACGGGCAACAGCTCTGGTGGACATTCCTTCAGCATGCCAATTGCATGCTCCTTCAAAACTTGCGACATCTGTGGCATTGTGCTGTGTGATAAAACTGCATATTTTAGGGTGGCCTTTTATTGTGGCCAGCCTACGGCACACCTGTGCAATAATCATGCTGTCTAATCAGCATCTTGATATGCCACACCTGTGAGGTGGATGGATTATCTCAGCAAAGAAGTGCTCACTAACACAGATTTAGACAGATTTGTGAACAATATTTGAGAGAAATAGGCCTTTTGTGTACATAGCAAAAGTCTTAGATCTTTGAGTTAAGAAAGCGTACTGACTCAGTGCATCTCAGTGTGGTATAGTAACGGCACAAACCAGGACTGCAAAGCTCTACAGAGAGTCGTGCGCTTAGCTGAGTGCATCTCAGGGTCTGCTCTCCCCTCTCTGCAGGACATCTACCTCAAACGCTGCAAAAGCAGAGCTGCAAAAATCCTCAAGGACTCAAACCACCCCGTTAACCATCTTTTCTGTTTACTGCCATCTGGCAAGCGCTTCAGGAGCATGATGGCAAAAACTGAGAGACTGAGGAGGAGCTTCTTCCGCCAGGCCATCAGGCTCCTTAACACAAACTCAGTCTCATAACATTCATAACATTTACAAGACTCATTATTAACTGTAAAAAACATTCATATTCTCATCATCCGTATTGCTGCTATGTGTACATACCCGGTTCAACCCGTTTGCACATCCCTCTCATCCCTCTTGTTCATATTACTATTTATTAAGTCCCAGTATACTGTTTTGCACATCTTATTGTTTTTGCACATCTTATTTGTTTTGCACTTTTTATTCTATTGCACATTTTACTCTTTATTTCTTTGTTTTCTTTTTTCTTTTTTTACTTTACCTATATATATATATATATATTTATGCTCTTGTGTTGTGTAACTTTGATTTAATTTTAATTTTATTCTTTGCACTGTCCACTGAGCGGACCTGATTTGATTTACATTTCACTTCTGATTATACCCTGTATAATTTATTATGTGACAAATAAAGAAACCTTGAACCTTGAACCTAAGTAAGAAAAATACCCATATTTAAAACTTTATAAACCATAATCTCTAGCTTTCTCTAACTGTCGTATGCGTGTTCACTAGAGAGTGGTGTTCCAGCGGATAACAAAGAATGTAGGCGAACGCGGTGATGAACTCACTAGTAATTAATGTGGAAGCTCAAAGGAGAGAGAGCAAAACAAAACACCATTCATGTCAGAGGATTTCGATATAAGCCAAGAGGAGCCTGTTTTGTCTTTGCTTTAAACAAAATGTGGTTGTCACAAGACTAGTATATTCTTACTGGAGCTTATACTATCTACTACATCATCTGCTGTAATGCCATTATCTTGTGAACATGCATATAACAGTTAGCAGAAGCTAGAGATTAATATGCATACAGTTTCAAATAAGTATATTAATTTTGGGGGGAACTGTCCCTTTAACTAATTTTTCCAAGTGGTAAAATTAGAGAAAATTGAGCTCTACCAAGAAAAAAAAATGCCTTTTTCATTTTTGACTAATATTTCAGACAGCCAGGGGGTACCACAAGACCTTAAATAAGCCCTCACTAATTCTAATCACAGTAATACGCAAAGCTGGCATTGATCTAGTTTGGAACAGCACGCCCTTCTTCTAAAGAGTAATGTGCCTCAAAGGGTTTAACTTGAGTCCCTGGAGACATATACTGGTGAAATGGCGAAGGATTGTTTTTGTGTGTTTGACTTGTCTCAGGAATCTCTTCTGAAATGGGATTTTAGGGAGGATGATGAAAAGGTCAAAGAGTTTGTACCATGATAGATGGCTTTAAATATGATTTGAAATGCTTTTTCAGGTGGCTTCAAGAAGGCTGAATGATTTTTCTCATAACCCCTCTTGTTGTCTTTTCCATCGTAGGCTGGCACCAAAGGGTACATGGCGCCAGAGATCCTGAAGCAGGAACCGTATCGTACGTCAGTGGACTGGTGGGCCTTGGGCTGTAGCATCTATGAGATGGTGGCCGGCTGTCTGCCTTTTAGAGGTCACAAAGAGAAGGTTTATAAAGAAGAGATAGTAAGGAGAACTCTAGAAGACGAGTGCAAATTTGAACACAAAAATTTTGACGCCCCCTCAAAGGACATCATTGGTCTTTTTATGAAAAATAACATTGACGACCGCCTTTTTTATGTGCCAACGTTTTTGTGTTTCATGGCAAGAGAACACACTGTTTCCACTCCAGGTTATTATTAGGACGTGGACAGACCAACTCTGCCCTCTGCATGCCAACATAGGAACAGAAGCTTTACTTTGTCAGCAAGATCAAGCCAGTGTGGCAGCAAATTGAAGAAACAGACCGTTTCTGTCAGCCTTTCTCACTGAGAGCACTGGCAGTGGGTTTGGAGCCTCAGCACTGGGTTTGGATGGAGCAAAGCATGAATGTTAAAACATAATATCTTTGGGTCTTTAATTCTGTGGGTGAAGACACCAACAGATTCAAAACCAGCTTCATTGCTCATGTAGGTTTAAATTACATATTAACATATAATACTGTTCTCAGAGTCAGTTGCTGAAACCATTTCAACCCATTAAAATTTTATTTTAATCCTATTAATGTAACCGTTTCACCCAAAAGTGAACATTCTGTCATTATTCACCCCTATGTTAATCCAAACTTGTGTGCTGTTATTTTTTCCATGGTACACATAATGAGAATTTTTTTACGATTTTTTATGTTTCTGTCAAATTTGTCAAGAATGGCCAGAAATATCATAAAATCATCATAAGTATTCAATATGACTTATGCACTTTCAGCTTTTAGTTTTCTTTTGTCTTTTCATAGTTTTTTGTGAGGAAACTAAATTAGAAATGTGAGTTAGTGTTCACTGATAGTCTTTAGCTCTCAAGTCCAGTACTGTGCTGAAGGCCGATTAGGTTTGATGTCAAGGCTTTTAGTCACAAGACCTGCAAAGACCAATGATGTTTTATATTATCGACGTTCAACCTGCAAAACTGGTGCATTTGATTTGAAAGCTGTGACAGAGGCAAAGACTGCCAGGGTGCAATGATTTTGGTCTGTGTATCATAATGCTGGTGTCCTTCAAAAGACTCATTTTAAGTTAAGTTCCAAGAGAAGGAAAAAAAATAAGAACAAAAAAAAAAATTCTTAGAACATCTAATATTTGGACGTTCTCAAAATGTGGAAACAAATTATGCATAATTTAATGGAAAACATAATTTCATGCAGTAATCATACATTTATTCATAACTGTTTTTTGCCCTCAGGGATGACACTCGGAAACATGAGTTCTTCAAATCCATCAACATCCCTCGTCTAGAGGCGGGGCTTATTGCTCCTCCATGGGTGCCCAAACCCAACGTTGTGTACGCTAAAGACACGGGCGACATTCGGGACTTCTCTGAGGTTAAAGGTGTTGAATTTGATGCCAATGATAAGCAAATAAAAATGTTGTTCTGTTGAGGCATCTGCACAGTCATATGCTGTTTCCGCATCAGTCATATTAGATTTTAAAAGACACGTTAATTGTTTACTTTTTAAAATTAAATACAATTTTTCAGTTACATTTCCCTGTAATTGTTATATTGGAAATATAATTTATAATGAAGAAATCATGCAGATATTTATCTGTATGCTCTGTTGTGCATACTAGTCGTCTATGTGCTACGTATGTGCCTACCTGCCCTGTGTTACCCCGAATTGGAAAATTAAAGACTGTGTGTTTGTGAATGTTCCTGCGTCTTTTTTTTTTTTTTTTTGCTCTCCGAGGCAATGGAAGTCGCCGCTCGCTTCTCCGCCCTTGGCCGCAGAGATCTCCCATTCATGGATTCATGGAGTATGCCTGGGAGTTCTGAGGGCTGGCCACGATAGTGGCGCTGGACGACGCCACACTCAACTCTCTGTTCTGGAAAGGGGGCAATTACTATCGCCCTGTGGACCTCCCAGACACCACAGGACTGAGCTGGAGGGAAGGGATCCTCCGGAGTCTGGAGAGTATCTGGCCCCGATCCAGATTCAGCCCGCCATCAAGCCCGCTGGCTGTTCCCCAGTTAAGCCCGCCATCCACCGCAAAGTCAAGCCCGACGGCCGGCCGTCCCATTACCTCCTAACCAGACGAGGATGAGGAGAAAAAGACTGTTCTCAGCCCTCATCCTCGCCTCTGAATCTGCTCCAGTGTCGGTTCCAGCCACTGAGGCCGCTCCAGCCCCTCAGTCCACTCCAGTGCCGGCTCCAGCCCCAGAGCGCCCTCCAGTGCCGGCTCCAGCCCCAAAATCTATCTAGGCCGGTAGACCCCTAATTTGCCCCAAGGATTTTTTTTGGGGGGGGGCTATAGGGGTCCGGCCAAGGAGGCTGGCCCGCCATGGCTCCCGAGACTGCCTATGGCGCCCTAAGCTCCATATATTATATCAGCCTTGAATAATGTCCAACAGATATCTGTTTTAAAGCAGTGGGTAATTCACCCTTGATTTGCTTGAAATCTACTTTGAGATTCTGTTGGCAAACATGTCTATGGTGCATTCTATTCAACGTGTTTATTGTTAGTGCAGCAGAAATAGACAGTGCAGCCTAAAACCGCATTTAATGGTACACGGATTGTGACTTTGTACGTTTACTACAAAAATGCTAAAATTTCTTTAAAAGTTTGACTGACCAAATCGACTGGCTTGGTTTGGCCCCCCAAGCACTAAAGGTCAAGCTAATCCTATGCCTAAGCCCTGTGTTTCCTAGTGTCTGGTGTCCGGTCTTGAATGTAATTCTGTTCATCGTCGTCTATGTGCTATGTGTGTGCCTGCCTGGACTGTGTTACCCCAAATTGGAAGATTTAAAGACTGTGTATTTGTGAATGTTCCTACGTCTCCTCGTCTCCTCGCTCCTCACAGTATCCAAAGCGGGACACTGTGTTAGTTTAAAAACACAGTTAGTCAAAAATACAAATTTTCTCATCCTCATCTTGTTCCAAAACTGTATGAATTTCCTTCTTCTGGTGGAAAGGAAAAACAGTTGCTGGTAGCCATTGACTTTCATAGTATGGTGGGAAAATACTATGGAAGTCAGTGGCTACCAGCACCTGTTTGGTTACCAACATTCCTCAAAATACCTTCTTTTGTGTTCATCAGAATTTGTCAATGGCTACTAGAAACTGTTTTGTAACTAACACTCTTCAAAATATCATCTTTTGTGTTTAACAGGTTTGGAACAACACAAGGGTGAGTTTTGTGTGAACTATCCCTTTAAATGTTGTGTTAGTTGTAATAAGGTCCCTCTAATAATAAACCAGCCATTAAAACAACATCAGAACTTATTAGATTGGCTTGCATAGCAAACACTTGTTAAACATAAGCCACCTCCAAACTCTCCTCAAGTTATATTACTATATATGACCAGAAGAGGTCACTGCTCACAATGAGATACTGCTTTTTTTAGGCGGGAAGACGACTTGTGAATAAGGGCACTGATAAACCCAGCCATGCTGAAGAATGTGACACTTTTCGAAGAGTACAATTTTTATGTGAGCTCCTAAATATTTTAGCCGTGCTTATAACTAGATTATCTCAAATCCTGTTCTTGTCACGGTGGGGTTTATTAATGAAATATGATGAAGGACGGGGTCAGGCATGACATGGGAAAGAGAGGCTTGTGGTTTCGGACAGGCTGCAGATATTTGCCCTTCTCCTTCACGTTCCAGGATGACACCTCAGCTGTGTGATAAACAAGCTCTGCTGAGGCGGGTGGAAATCTCTGGGTGCGGCTCAGCTGGTCAGGCACGGTCTGCCGATGCTCTCAGGCCCACTGCGCTGCACCCTGCGCCACATGCTCCAGTGTTTTGTCCACATCTAGCGAGCAGTGACTAAAATAGCCAGTGGTTTCATTAGGAAAACAAGCCCCGTCTGTTTGTATTATGTGCAAAGTTTGGCGTTATTAAACGGGAGACTTCATCATCCCACAGACTGTTCGGTTATTGGAATGTTTTTGCCTGAATGTGTCTGGGTCTCGTTTAGACTATTTTAAAGGACGGTTTGGCTTAAAGTGAGAAGATTTCTGAAATGGAAACTGGGGATATTTTCTATTTCAGTGGTCAAAATATCACAGAAAATCACTTGTTATTAACTATAAATGAAAAACTGAGACTAAAAGAAATAAACAAATAAAACTTAAACCAGCCTAACAGATGGTTTTCTGGTTTTAGCTGGTCTTCCAGCCTGACTCTGATTTTAGAAGGTTTTTATATTTTTTTACCACTTCTTTAGCTGACCAGATGGTCAGACTGGGAGACCACCTTAAACCAGTTATGTCCAGCTTGAGACCAGCCAAGCAGCATAGGCTGGTTTTAGGTTGTTGTTGTTTTTTTTAAAGGAAGTGGACAAAACCCCTCTCTAAAACCAGCCTGCTGCTTCATCTACAATCAGGCCCGAATTCCCCTCTAAAATCAGCCAACCATTTTTATTTTTATTTAAAAAAAAATCTTCCCAGAAAGAACTATCAAATTAATTCCTGTGGTCTCCGCAAACAGTGATTGGCAGAAATTCAGTGACATCTAGGCTGTGTGATCCAAGTTAACTGTTACGCTTTTTCTAATTGTAGAGTCATGAACCCTTGATATCTCCCAATAATAAGATTATCTCTGATATTTATAAGGTGTGGGAATTACTGTGTTGCGACGGGGTAACTTTCGGGAACGTTTAAAAATGTGTGCAAACA
Organism: Ptychobarbus kaznakovi; assembly: GCA_027422405.1. Taxonomy (NCBI): domain Eukaryota; kingdom Metazoa; phylum Chordata; class Actinopteri; order Cypriniformes; family Cyprinidae; genus Ptychobarbus; species Ptychobarbus kaznakovi. The sequence goes on from CM049809.1 coordinate 22,340,083, forward strand.
AAATCCTGCATTATATTAAACATACAAACAATATGACTTGTAGTATGTGACTACCTTGAAACTGATAACAGTGTTTTGATAACTGATGATAATAGCGCTCCATTGTTGTCCAGCACACAGCTCGCCGCTCCCTCTGTTGGTGAAAATACTGACGACACAATTGCTCTGGTACCCAGATTATGTTGGTTGGGCCTTTTTGCATTGTATTCGTGCACTGTTTTGAACTGACACATTTCTGGAGGCAACTCCTTTCCCCATATTCCCACATAATTGGGACTTTCCCTGAAAAACGGAGATGTCTGGTCACCCTATTGTGAGTTCAAGAGAAGTAAAGCTTTGTGCACAGCATCTGTGACAAGCTGTTGATCACCAAATAATTTAATCTCACCCCTCTGTAAAATTACAGTTAATTTGGCATGTAATATATGGTGCTATTATCATCCAATCCTCCCTTCATTTTTCTTTCTGTCATGCGAAGAGACGGTCATGGGCAGACGCTTATCCTATTTCTACACTGCAGACAAGACAGCAGCTGGAGGACAGTTGAGCTTCACAGCTCAAATAACACACATTTCTGTATTAAATAATTAATATAAGCACTTGAACAAAAGCTTGTGCTCCAAATTGCTTCTTTTGCCCAGCTGTTTAACTATTTATTTGTTTTTGCATACTAATACGCCATCTAGAATTTGAATGTCTTGTTATTAAACTGGCAAATACACAAGAATGCTTTATATAATTGTGGACACTCTCTTCAGAGCTTATTGACATTTGTCTGGAGGACTTTACTGTGGTATCAGCACTCTTACAAATGTTCTTGTCAGGTCTAATACTGGGCATTTATAGCAAGCGATCTTGCTTTTGAATACAATAGGGATGCTTGGAGATTTTTGCTTGCGTTGGACTAATTTGCAAGTGTTTAGTGGTGGAAATTAAGCTGTTTTATCCAAACCGCCATCTGAAAGCCTCCTCTTTTGGTATCTTCCTTTACATTGAAATGATTAGGTTCAGATTTCACCTCCACACAGCCAGTGCTCTCTAATCTCATTTAACAAGCTGACATATGGCTGCTAACACAACACTCTCATGAAACCCTCCACTTCGGCCTCCTGCTTCACGCTTTAACAGACTGCGGTCGGCCCTATAACATTTCAGAGGGCTTAGTGTCATTTTCAGTTTGCTTGTACACATGTATAAGCAGGAACACAGGTTTAGACACTTACATTTTAGAATTATTTAATCTAGGAATAAGGCAAGCATCACTGTTACTATTACTTGAGGTGTTTTTCGAGACCCTATACCAAGTATTAAACGTCCACATGTGACTCATCTTAAAAATCCTCTAGAAGCCAAAGGATGCTTGATATATCAAGAGACCAGAATATTAATAATAAAAATATACTTGTGGGTGAACTCTTTTGACTGGTCCAGTAAGCAAACATTCTAGCAACCACACAGAGCACCCTAGCAACCGCATGGCAGAGCACTGGAAGACACACAAAACTCCCTAGTATTAGTGGTGAGTTTTAAAACAACAGTATTAAGATAAAAACTAATGTTAAACAAATCAAAATGTATATATTGTATTTAGTGCTGTCAAACGATTAATTGTGATTAATCGCATCCAAAATAAAAGTTTTTGTTCACATAATATATGAGTGTGTACTGTGTTTTACTTATTATGTATATATAAATACACACACACATACAGTAAATATTTACATGTATATATATTTATACATATTTATATGTTATATTATATCTAAATATATTTAATATATAAACAACATTTTTTCTTAACCATATGCATGCATCTGTTTGTATTTATACAGTATATACATAAAAAATATACACAGTACACACTCATATATAAAAAAAAAAATTTTTTTTATTTGGATGCGATTAATTGCGATTAATCGTTTGACAGCACTAATTATATTATATTATATGTTTATTGTGTGGATTGTCGCTCTTCTCACTCTAATCTTGGTCCAAAAAAGAAAAGTTCAATTAACATGTATTAAAGGAATATTAATCAACAATAAATGTATTAATGAATTAATGTTAAGCTAGATTAGTAAATCATTGTTCATTGTTAGTTCATGATACCTAATACATTAAATGCAAAATAATATTAAGAAGAAAATGTTTAAGCATTTATTGTAGGTCAGAGGTAATTTTAATTGCTACATGTACTAATACTTTTTCATTAGTTAAATTAACAGTTAATGTTAATGGCCCCTTAAGCTTTTATCATGTCAGGTATTCCCAAATGTTTGACTGGTGCTACATTAAAGTAGTTTATTTTCAGTGCACCAGTAGTGAGAGATCATATACACATAGGTCAACTTTTTAATGCTGGCATGCACTGAGAGATTAGTTTCTGATTAGCGTTAATGAGGTCAAAATGTCATGCACTATGAAGTGTCCTAGAAGACAAGAGTGCTGAGATCCACACTAATGTGTAGATGGAAATCCAAGATGCTCCCTGATTGCTGCTATAGACTACATCTATCCAGGGAGACATCTGTGGCTGCCGCAGTGACAGCTGGAACTCCATGGAAGATCTCTGAACATGTTTTTCCCAGGCTGGTCTGTCAGTGTGAAACTCAGATACTCTTACAAAGACCGTCTCTTAGTCCTTAATGGAAATTGTTGAAGTCACTCAAAGAAAGCCGCCATCCTCTTCGGAAAACCCACACCCCCTCAAACACACATTCACACCTATTTGTATATACACTAAATATACTGTTTCAGCACACACTCTCAAATGTGCAAAAACCATAAACACATGCACACTTTTAGCGCTGGTGTGTGAGATCAAAGTGACAGTGACGGCAATTTGGAAGTCATGTTTGAGACTGGCTCTGCTTCACAGGGAGGAAGAGTGTAAAGATTCCTGCTCACGAATCTTCAGCTGATAACTTGACTTTCTTCACTTGTGTGTGTTAAAGAGAGCGGGCCAAGAGCCGAGGGGGGCATTTGGGGAAATAGTGAACCACTGATTATGACTTTACACGTCAATGACAAACAAGGCTGATGAAAAGATATTTCAGTTATATTTTATTTAAAAGTGTCTTGTTGCAGTATACAATCTTTGTGAACCTAAAACCACTGTACAGTGCTGAGGAATATTAATTAACAACATGTACTTACTATGTGGTTAGGATTAGGGTTTGGTTTAGGGATAGTTGCTTGTTATATGCCTAATTTTCTGTTATTACTTTGTAGTAAGTACATGCAATATATGTACATGGACAGAGCCATTAATTCTTTTAAAAAAATCTAGTTTTTTCAAATCTAAATTTGTAAACGGTCTCTGAGACAATATCAAAACATTACGTTCTATTTCAACTGCAGTTCTGTTTGGCACCTTTAATAACTCTGAAATGTCAAGTGATGTAAACATTGAATTCAATAATTAATTAATTAATAAGTCTTCCTTACACCATAAATACATTTGTCCATGTCTTAATTGTTATTTTCAGGACATTTTTTACATAATATTTTATGGATATGGGATGGGATATGGATATGGATGGATAGATGGAGAGAGATGGATGGATGGATGTATCGGGAGATGGATGGATGGATGGATGGATGGATGGATGGATGGATGGATGGATGGATGTATAGGGAGATGGATGGATGGATGGATGGATGGATGGATGGATGGATGGATGGATGGATGGATGGACATGACGGACGGACAGACAGACAGACAGATAGACAGACAGACAGATAGATGACAGATAGATAGATAGATAGATAGATAGATAGATAGATAGATAGATAGATAGATAGATAGATAGATAGATAGATAGATAGATAATTTTTTTACAAATACCATGAACTAATCTTTTGCTTATTTCTTTGAAACCAACCTTGTCATGTCATTTTCTTGTCAGTTACAAGAAAAAGGGTATGTTGGTTAACCACAATGACTTGGACGTTTATTCATCAAATCTTATAAATACATGAATGATAAAGAACATATCGATGAATTGAGTTTCTTCAGTTTACCATATAACAAGTCTCTTTTTTGTCATGATTTCAGGGCAGTTATACAACCTTGAATTGCAAGCAACGGTGCTAAAATGTATACAAATATCTGAAAATGATGAAAATCATAATGAAAATCATTGTACATGTATATTGCACATTGTGTTGTTCTGAAGAGAAGAGAAGAGAAGAGAAGAGAAGAGAAGAGAAGAGAAGAGAAGAGAAGAGAAGAGAAGAGAAGAGAAGAGAAGAGAAGAGAAGAGAAGAGAAGAGAAGAGAAGAGAAGAGAAGAGAAGAGAAGAGAATCATGTCTGGTTATCATGGCTCCTCATTCTGTTGAGCTTTGCGATTATTTTTCTGTGTTTGACTGTGTTTAGTGCAGCCCATTACTTGAATTCTTAGCATTTCCACAAATAAATGAATTCCATAGAGGAGGCCAAAGGAAACACTAGTCTCAAACACTGGCATGTATCTCTCTCGTTCTCCCCTTCTCTCCTAATGCGCACATTTGTCATGCCCCAGTATTATAATAAAGAAATAAATGTAGCTTATCGAATTCTGCTCTATTCATAGACCCGCTGACCACCACAACCACTGACCGCCATTGTCATCTTACAACTGCAGCAAACCAAAGTCAACAAGACTTTTTTTTTACTTTAACCTATTTACTTTAAGAAGGTTGAGTATTAAGCATCATTTGATGAGTTTTATAAGGACAGATACATCTAGAACAGGGGTGCCCAACCCTGCTCATGGCAATCGACTGTCCTGCAAAGTTTAGCTCCAACTCTAATCAAACACACCTAAAGCAACTAATTAAGGACTTCAGGATCGCTTGAAAATTAAAGACAGGTGTGTTAACTTTGCAGGACAGTTGATCGCCAGGATCAGGGTTGGGCACCCCTGATCTAGAAGACAGATGCTTTCATTGTTTCTGTGGTCAGACTGTTTACATCAGTTAAAAATAGTCCAGGATGGTTGAGTAAACTTTGGTTTAATCTATAACCAGCAGTGAAATCTTGGAACAACTGTAATTTTAAACCTGGATAATATTTTCTTTCTATTTCTGCCTGTTGTCTATTTGTTTGTCTTCTCAAGCCTGTTTTTGCTATAAAAATTGTTTGAATATTTTGTATATACAGTACAATTGCCTATTGCCGGGTTCTCGCTATAAACCTCCTTCCAAAATCCTTCGACTGAACATTTTAACAGATGCCTTGGAATAAGACCAATCAATTTGTTTTGTCGTGAAAAAAAGAAATGCACTAATTGTAATGAACATGCACTTGTAGTGTATATCAATAAAATTATATAAAAAAAACTGTACTTGCAGATCATATAATATCCATTACATAAACAGGCCACTAAAGTGTACTTAAAATGCTTCTTTTTCATAAGGGTTATTCCTCATATGTATGGACTACTGAATGAATAAGAGCTGTTCGCTGTTCAATGATGTGCTCTATGATATAACTTACCTCATAAAAATGTTGTCCTGGGCCTCAAGATTTGAAGTGATCACCCTAATGGGAATATATCCCGCAAACCTTGAACAATAATTACACTCTGCTGCACGCTGTCAGACCTAACAGAGATATCATTACATGTGCAAATTTACTTAAAACAAACTGCAATTTCCCGCTTATGTGGTCCAGAGGTTTGGCCCAGACATCTTTGCATGAGACCTAGGAAGCGAGGGAGTGAAAAGAGAGAAAGATGGAAAGAGAAAAATGGACATGGTAATTAAACTGGATTTAACAATAGCAATAGTTAAAGTAAAGAAATAGATACTCTGTAAATGAAGAAGCATAGAAAATTCATCAGAGAGACAATGTGATAGCCAGGTGAGAGTGTTATTCAGATTTGAAGCATTCCCTCTCAGTGATGTCATCCGGTGAGTTGGCACACTGGTGATCTGGAAACGTCCCAAAACCACTGGTTTCACTGCTGTCATCTGTCTCTCTGTCTGATTTGAATGTATTGTCCGTTCTCTCAGTGTGATTTATTGTGTCATTATAGATTTAACACACTGTAATATATCTCCTCAGACTGTCTCACATATATTTTCCTCCCCTCTTCCACATTCAACAAGTCATATAAGCACTATATATTATTAACAGCATTTGTAATTTACTTGACAATTTAATCCAAACTTGCATGCACTGTAAGAAATAAATCAGAAGATAAATATACTGGTCATTTTCTGCCAGGACATTATTTTTTAGGTTTATGGATGTTTCCTTTAACCCAAAAACACAACACAATGTAATGCTTAATCGGAAATTAATTGGGGAAAAATTTGAAAAATCTATAGAATTTTTTTCAAAGCTGTGAATAATAAAAAAAAATTCTCACACTCCAGTTTGAGGACTAATTCCACTATTAACTAAATATTAACTAAGACTTCTGCCTCAGTAAATTCCTAATTTGCTGCTTATTAATAATTAGTAAGGTAGTTGGTAATTTTAGTTATGGGATATAAAATATAGTCATGCAGAATAAGACATCAATACATGCTTCATAAGTACTAAGCAACCAATATGCTATAAATAAGCAGCTATAGTTAATAGTGAGAACTGGTTCCTAAACTTGGTTCCTAAACCATCCGTATTGCTGCTATGTTTATACCCTGTACAACCTGTTTGCACATTCTTCTTGCACATCCCTGCTTGCTTTATTATTTATTAATTCTACAGTATACTATCCTACACATTTTATTTTATTGCACATGTTATCTTATATTTTATTCTTTTCTTTTGTATTCTTTTTTTTTTACTTAATTTTTCTTTCATACCTATATTTATGTTTATTCTCTTGTTACATATAATTGCACTGTCCATGGAGCGGACCTGACTTACATTTCACTGCTGGTTATATCCTGTATAATTGTGTATGTGACGAAAAATCTGGAATCTTGAACTAAAGTGTTACAAAAATGTTGGAGATTAATGGAGTATGTTTATTGTTTCAGTTTTTCTACTTCAAAATGACACAATTACACATGTTTTCTTGCTGTTTCTTTGTAGTGTTTTGTACACAGTACACCCTGGAGCAATCTGAGGTTGGTCAAGTGTGAACCATTAGTGGCGCCCAACAGACCTGCAAAAAATAACATGATTTTTCTGTAGAAAAAAACGAAGCGATAAAGTGGAGCTTTGGTGCTTTTCCAGGCAAGTGAGCTGCTTCTGGTTCTTGCAAGTCAAAGGAGCCCGTCCTTCAGCTGATATTAGCATATTTTGGTCTAGGTTGATATAAGTCTTGGGTCCGTCACTGCAAGTATACAGGATTTTGTTAAAATGCTTGATTGTTTTGCTATTTGTCTGATTAATTAGAAAAGTAATAGCACACATTCTCAACAAGCCATACGTCTTTTCTCTTTTCTTACATCTTTATCCAGCACTGTCCGTAGTGTGGTTCAAGACATTTACATTTATGCATTTAGCAGACGCTTTTATCCAAAGTGACTTACAGTACATTCAGGTTATACATTTTTGTCAGTATGTGTGTTCCCTGGGAATTAAACCCACAACCTTTGCGCTGCTAACGCAATTCTCTACCACTGAGCCACAGGAAAACCTGTTAGATGACAAGTTAGATGCGTTAGAAATCCGTATACTCAGGAACACTGAATCCACATAGATTCATAGCTTATATATGGTATATTTGTAGAGTTTTGCTCTGTATGTGAGATCATCATGTGGTTTGCTGGTCTGGTATGAGTCGGTATTGCCATTCGCATGTCCAGACTCCCAAGTGCCTATTGAAATGCCTCGGTGATGAGACCTATGTTTAGAGCTGCTGTAAGTTAATATGTTAGTCATATTTTTAGGTTTCTCTGACATGTGGTCATCACTGGCTTCGCACTTTCATTGCACTCGCTTTCTGTCTGCTTTGTTGGCCCCTACTTGACCCTTAGCATTCACATAAAATGAGACCCATTGTAACTCAGCTGTTCACATGTTACAGAATGCTTTTGAAGATAAGGACGTTTGTGTCTGTTTATATTTCGAATTAGGTATAATCTCTCCAGAGCATGTGAGTCATCACTGGTCTGTCTGACAGTAGTGTATTTACAGTGATGTTCATTGCACTCGTCCACTTTCCATTTTTTTCATGGTGACTTTCCTGACTTGTCTGCAGAATATTTAGATTTGTTGTCTTTCATTCACCCTAGGGCTGTGCCCTGCTTGACACATACTATGCAGTTTTCAATTAACTGAAAGATGATCAATCATTGCATCTAAACTCTGCAGGGCTCTGACCCTTGAGTTGCTCATGAACCATATGTTCCCTATCAGTCGGTCACTCCGAGTCACGTCGGATGACCGACGAATTGGGATCTCGCCAGAGAGACCTATCCACTTCGAGTGTAACTAAACGAGCCAATGGACATTGGCATGCGATCATTGCATCCAGCTGCCGCTGATCACAGCGTGAGTATAAGAGGCAGCCGGTGCACCGCATTAATCATCCTTTCGCTTCGGAGCCGAGCGGTGGTGTTTCACTACTGCTCTTCTGACGCTACGAGTGAGAAGCTTGACGAGTGCGGGCGTTACGGCACAGCAGCGGTGGTCGCGGTCTCACGGAGAACAACGGTCCGTGAAGACAGTCACACAAGAGTGTGCGGTGGCCAGCCCCCTGCGTGCTTCAGCACTGAAAGAGCAAATTTCTCTGCATAACACGGGTGATCGCGTCTTTTTAAAGATGTCTTATCACCCGTGCGTTTCTGGGTGCGGTCGATCTCTGGCGCCTCAGGACGGTCACGATCGCTGCCTCACGTGTCTGGGCATTCAGCACGCTGAGGAGGCTTTCGTGGATGGTTCATGTTCTTCTTGTGGGGACATGACCATCTCGGAGTTGCGCAATAGACTCCGCTGTGTCAAACATGGTGGAGTCCCTCTGCCTCTGCCGCGATCTGGCGTTCGCCCTGGCACTCGGGGCGGCACAGCATCCGGTGGAGTCAGAGGTGATTTGAGGATTACGGTGAGGGCTTCCCAAGTGGAGTTCCTCACCCTCAAGCACTCCGCAGCCGGTGGGGGTACCGTTGGTTCGGACTGGGGCTCTACTGAGTGGGGTACCCCACCCGTTTCCTTCGGCGCTCCCCCTGATGACCTGATGTCGATCGCTGCATCGGAGGGCGAGCTCTCTCTCTCCGGGGATGACGACTCGGCTGCGTTGCCCCCTTCGGGTGTGGTAGCGTTGTCCGAGCCAGACCCAGAGATGACGGCTATGCTTTCCCGGGCCGCCGAGAACGTCGGGCTCGTGTGGAATCCTCCACCGCGTCCCGACCCTTCAAGGTTGGACGAGTGGTTTCTCGGGGGGGGTCGCGCTGGTTCTCAGCGCCCCCCTCCGGTGCCATTCTTTCCGGAAGTGCATGAGGAGCTTACAAGATCATGGAAGGCACCTTTTACTGCCCGAAATAAATCTTGTGGCTCCTCCCCCCTCACCACCCTCGATGGTGGAGCCGCTTTGGGGTACACGGGCATCCCCTCTGTGGAGCGGTCTGTGGCCATGCAACTGTGTCCAACAGTCGCTTCCACTCTGCGGGGTGAACCGTGTCTCCCCTCACGGGCCTGTAAGTATTCGTCAGGCCTCACTGGCAGTGCTTATAGAGCCTGTGGGGAGGCGGCTTCTGCCCTACACGCCATGGCGTTACTGCAGGTTCATCAGGCCAAAGCACTGAGAGACCTGCACGAGGGTGGTCACGACCTGGCGGTTCTACATGAGCTGCGTGCTGCGACGGACCTCGCGCTCCGAGCGACGAAGGTGACCGCGCAGCCTCTGGGTCGTGCGATGTCCACGCTTGTGGTCCAGGAGCGCCATCTCTGGCTGTGTCTCACTGACATGAAGGAGCAGGAGAAGGTACAGTTCCTGAATGCTCCCGTGTCACAGACCGGCCTCTTCGGCGACGCTGTTGAGAGCTGTGCCCAGCAGTTTTCGGCAGCACAGAAGCAGACTGAGGCATCATGCGCCGGAGGAAACCCGCTGCTGCTCCACTCCGGCTGCAGCCCCACAGCCTGCTCGTCGCCGTGGGCGCCCCCCTGTGGCCGCCCCCGCTCCCACGCTGCGGCAGCAGCCTTCCACCGTGCGGCGTCGTGGAGCCGGTCACAGGCAGGACGCCCAGCCCGTCCAGGCCCCCGCCAAACCCGGCGGCAAGCGCAAGTGCAAGAGGCCCTGAGACGGGCGACCCAGAGATGGAGGGAACTGCTTGTCGGGAGATGGTGACCGCACCACTCCCTCCCCCGGAGGAGGGCCGGGTGGAGAATCCTTGTTTCTTTTTGTTCCGCCGCTGGCCCAGCAGCCAGCGGTACCCAGAAACTTCAATGAAGAGCAGTTTCCTCAGTCTCTGGGTCTCGAGAGAAGGAGAGTGGTGTACCGTGCATCACGGGATCACTTCCCTCCTCCTCTCTCGCCAGGCAGTGGGGGGTTGCCCAAGAGCACCCCTCCTGCCCATTTGTGGAACCGGGTAAGGGCAGTAGCACTCAAGCCCCCGCTACAAGTCGTCACACGCAAGCCGGGCTCCTGTGTTTCCCCCCAGACGAGGAGGAATCAGGTGAGTGTTACACTACACACCCAGACCCCGCCCCCTGCCATCACAGGCCAGGCCGTCACAGGCCCCGGGCCGGGTCCCTGTGTTCCACATCGCTGCCCCACCACGGGTACGTCGGTGACCCCGTTGGTGCCGCTGGCACGGTCTCTCGGAGCCTGGCTCCCCAGTCCGTCTCGGTGGCTCCTACGGACCATCAGACTCGGCTATGCGATTCAGTTCGCCCGGCGTCCCCCCAAGTTCAGGGGCATCCGGTTCACTTCAGTCAAGCGCCGATGCTCCTGTCTTGCGTGCGGAAATCGCAGTCCTACTGGCGAAGGACGCGATAGAGCCGGTCCCTCCAGCCGATATGAGGTCGGGGTTGTTCAGCCCCTACTTCATTGTGCCCAAGAAAGGTGGTGGGTTACGACCGATCTTGGATCTGCGAGTTTTGAACCGTGCACTTCACAAGCTGCCGTTCAAGATGTTGACGCAGAAACGCATTTTTGGATGCGTCCGTCCCCTAGATTGGTTTGCAGCGATCGACCTGAAGGACGCGTACTTTCATGTCTCGATCCTCCCGCGACACAGGCCATTCCTGCGTTTCGCGTTCGAGGGACAGGCGTATCAGTACAAGGTCCTGCCCTTCGGGCTGTCCCTGTCGCCTCGCGTCTTCACCAAAGTCGTGGAGGCGGCCCTTGTCCCCCTGAGAGAACAAGGTGTGCGCATTCTCAACTACCTCGACGACTGGCTCATACTCGCACAGTCTCGCAGGCAGTTGTCTGCACACAGGGACCTGGTGCTCAAGCACCTCAGCCTGCTGGGCCTTCGGGTCAACTGGGAAAAGAGCAAACTCGTGCCAACGCAGAGGATCTCTTTTCTCGGCATGGAGTTCGATTCGGTCAACCAAACAGCACGCCTCACCCAGGAACGTGCTCAGTCAGTGCTGAACTGCTTCAAGACCTTATCAGGCAGGACGGCGGTTCCACTGAAACTCTTTCAGAGGCTCCTGGGGCATATGGCTGCAGCCGCGGTGACAGTTCCCGCTCGGTCTGCTCCATATGAGACCGCTTCAGCACTGGCTCTATGGCCGAATCCCGAGGTGGGCGTGGAAACGCGGCACTTACCGGGTTCAGATTACACCGGCCTGCCGCAAGACCTTCAGGCCGTGGTCAGATCCCTCGTTCCTTCGGGCAGGAGTGCCCCTGGAGCAGGTATCCAGGCATGCTGTGGTATTCACAGATGCCTCATCCACAGGCTGGGGAGCCACGTACAACGGGCACGCAGTATCAGGGGTTTGGACGGGTCCCCAACTGCATTGGCATATCAATTGCCTCGAGTTGCTAGCAGTACGCCTTGCCCTGAGCCGTCTCAGAGGGCGCCTTCAGCGCAAGGACGTTCTGGTCCGTACGGACAACACTGCGACCGTTGCGTATATCAACCGGCAAGGCGGTTTGCGCTCCCGTCGCATGTCGCAACTCGCCCGCCACCTCCTCCTCTGGAGTCAGAAGCATCTGAGGTCCCTTCGTGCCATCCACATCCCAGGAGTGTTCAATCGGGCAGCCGACGAGCTGTCCCGAGCAGCACTTCCAGGCGAGTGGAGACTCCATCCCCAGGCGGTTCAGCTGATTTGGGTCGGAGCTGCCCAGGTCGACCTGTTTGCATCTCCAGAAACCACCCACTGCCAAGAGTTCTACTCCCTAACCGAGGCTACGCTCGGCACGGATGCACTGGCACACAGCTGGCCCCGGGGCCTGCGCAAATATGCGTTCCCCCCAGTGAGCCTACTAGCACAGACACTGTGCAAGATCAGGGAGGACGAGGAGCAGGTCTTGTTAGTGGCTCCATATTGGCCCAACAGGACCTGGTTCCCGGAACTCATGCTCCTCGCGACAGCCCCTCCCTGGCCAATTCCTCTGAGGAAGGATCTGCTTTCTCAGAGACGGGGCACCCTATGGCACCCACGTCCGGACCTGTGGAAACTCCACGTATGGTCCCTGGATGGGACGCGGAGGTTCTAGGTGACCTACCCCATGAGGTAGCTCTCACTATTGCTTCAGCACAAGCACCGTCCACAAGACGGGCCTATGCGCTGAAGTGGAACCTGTTCGTCAAATGGTGTTCCTCTCTCCGTGAGGACCCCCGGAGATGTTCGATCAGAGCCGTGCTGTCCTTCCTGCAGCAAGGGTTGGAGCGTAGGCTGTCCCCCTCCATCCTTAAAGTTTACGTTGCTGCTATTTCAGCCCACCATGACCCCATAGAGGGGAGATCGGTGGGGAAACACGATCTGGTCGTCAGGTTTCTTAGGGGGGGCCATGAGGTTGAATCCTCCTAGACCTCCCTCCTTACCCTCTTGGGATTTGCGTTGGTGCTAAGAGCCCTACAAATTGCCCCCTTTGAGCCTTGCAGTCAGTCGAGTTGAAGTTTCTCTCTATGAAGACCCTACTCCTGACTGCGTTGGCCTCGATCAAGAGGGTGGGGGACCTGCAGGCATTTTCGGTCGACGAATCGTGCCTTGAGTTGGGCCGGCTGACTCCAGTGCAACACTGAGACCCCGGCCTGGCTATGTGCCCAAGGTTCCTACCACTCCCTTCAGGGACCAGGTGGTGAACCTGCAAGCGCTGCCCCTGGAGGAGGCAGACCCAGCCCTAGCTTTGCTCTGTCCGGTATGCGCACTGCGACAGTACACGGATAGAACTCAGAGCTTTAGGACCTCAGAACAGCTCTTTGTCTGTTACGGAGGACAGCAGAAGGGGAAGGCTGTCTCCAAGCAGAGGATGGCCCACTGGATAGTGGATGCTATCACCTTGGCCTATGAAGCACAAGGTGTGCCCTGCCCGCTCAGGTTGCGTGCTCACTCCACTAGGGGTGTTGCATCGTCCTGGGCGCTGGCTCGTGGCGCCTCGCTAGCAGACATCTGTAGAGCTGCGGGTTGGGCGACTCCCAACACGTTCGCTAGATTCTATAGCCTGCGTGTCGAACCGGTTTCCTCCTGTGTTCTCACCTCAAACGGGTAGTGGCACTGAGAGGCCCTGTTCAGAGTCGGCTTGCGGCGTCCCTAAACGCCTTATTCTCCAGAGAGTTCCCTAACCGGGCAAACCCTGTCGAGTCCTCCAGCACTCCGGTGTCCAGACGTGGCGGAACGTACGGCGCCAGGCCTTTCAGCCAATGAATTCTTGAAATCTGGTGTGAGGCTAGTGCCCATATGAGTGACCCTGTTGGGATCCCATATGTGTTTTCCACGGTATGCTTATTAGAACCGTGTTCCCCAGGTAGACCATGTTCTGCCGTCTCTAATGATGCAGCCTGAGCCATCACAGAGACTTCCATGTGTATTAGGGCCCTACGGGGTTACTTCACGTGTGTAATGTCATTTAACCCCTCTGGGAGGAGATGACTCCGCAGTGTGCCTCTTCCAAGTGGAAAGGGCACACTTTCCCAGTGTTATTCAAGTCCTACTGTTTGGGTTGCTCTAGGGACAGCAGTAGTCGACCTTCTCTGTGTAGCCCGGTCCTATCGTCTGCCTTATAGGAAGGATCAGGAGGCCTACACAGGGCGCTGGAAGGGGCAGCTCCTGTGGCGCTTTGGTAGGGATCCCAATTCGTCGGTCATCCGACGTGACTCGGAGTGACCGACTGATAGGGAACGTCTCGGTTACGTATGTAACCCTCGTTCCCTGAAGGAGGGAACGGAGACGTCACGTCCCGTCGCCACAGTTGCTGTACCTCCGCTAGGCGGCCGGGTCTCCGGCTCGGCTCCTCAGCGAAAACATGATTAATGCGGTGCACCGGCTGCCTCTTATACGAGATCACGCTGTGATCAGCGTTACATACGCGAGAGCTGGATGCAATGACGTTTGTGCTCGTTTACCATGCCAATGTCCATTGGCTCGTTCACAAGAGCTAGTTACACTCAGTAGTGAAGCCATTGGATAGGTCTCTCTGGGGGCGAGTAAAATTATATTTTCATCCCAATTCGATTTCGGTCTTTCATTTTCCGACAGGGGTGACGTCTCCGTTCTAACCCTTCCCTACTATGCTTCAGGGATCAGTTGGACGAGGTTGTTACATGAACGTATACAGATGGGATCTTGAGGGCCCATGGAGGACTTTGGCAAAGAGATGCCTTTCTCACATACATTCATCCAGTGTCTAAGTATCTGATTGCCAATATGATCTTTAAAATATAAAAAGTACATATGTAAATCAAAATGTCAAATTTAAGAACAAGCACTACATACTACTAAAATACAAATGCTACTTAATGAAAAGTGATACAGACTCTAGATATAGATGTAGTTATCAAAACACTGGCAAATGATCTAAACAATCTAAAACAAAAGACAGCTATGAATTTTTAAGATTTTAATTTATGTTCTTTTAGCTATGTACTGGAAAGTTTGGTAACTGCAAATGTGTTAATAATACTTTAAATTTGTGCCAACAGAAACTTTCTTTAAATATTAATCAGGGCAATGTCAGAGTATATAACAAGCAAATCCTGAAACATCAACAAGTTTATCTTTCAATGCGGTGATCCGGTTTAAGTTATCTAATATGGTTCATTTTGGATTGATTTTTGAGTGTCCTCATTTCACTTTAGTGCAACAGAGAGAATAAGACATTCACATGCAGGACGTGCTTTTTCAGGCCAGCTCACCGCAGTGTTTCGTTTGAGATACCAAAAACTCAGAGTCAAAGATCCATATCTCTAGATGGATGCATTTCAAACCACAGACCTTCTGAATAATTTCCCCTTTAATCTTCTGACATCAGCCCCCAGCACAGAGACCTGTGGGCCTGCCAGAAGACTACAAGTCCAGGTGAAATGAGCTTTAAGAGTACTTCTGCTTTTAACCCGAAACAAGCTTTACGTGATTCACCTTCACTTTATTTGATAAAACTATACAGCTAAAAGAGTTGCCATTTTTGTAAGGATAAGGTAAAACCTGAAGTGCTGTGTATTTGCAACTGGGTTGTGACTCACAGGTGGGTTTTGTGTGGGCTTGAAGATTGGCTTGATGAAGCACTTGGACATTACATTGGACTTGACTTCAGTATAGGAACTGATATTTTGTTTCTAACTATCTTGAGTATCAGGCTGTTGTGATGCTGATGACAATTTGTTCATGGCTTCTTTCTCTCTCAATCTATTTAATTTCTATTTAACAATAAAAAACATCTTATCTCTTGTGAGCTTTTCCTTTTTTGGAATTTAGCAAGAACTAAGGAATGGAATTTCTACTTTAAAATAATTTACTTAAGTGCAAACTGATTGAAATATTTTGAGCTTTTAACAGCATACTAAGTGTAGTTAAATAAAAAAGCATTTGTTTAAATTCATTTTAAATGCAAGCTTGGATTTTAAAAATGAAAAACTTGCAGTATTTAAAGTGCATGAGAAGTACGGGAATTTCTGGTGAAAATTTTCCAATTGGACCAAAATTTGAAAGTTGCACTAAAAAGGTGATGATATTATAGCATGAGTTTATGTTTTTGCATCTTTTTGTATTTTTTTTAAGTGAAAGATAAAAAGCCTAAATCAAAAGACATTATTGTGCAATAACTACTGTAATATTTAATTCTAACCCTGATAATGAATGGAGTAAACAATGTAGTAGCTCTATGCAAACAAAAAAGTTGCATATTTACTGTAGAAATTATATGAGTAGCACTGAATTAGGCTATCCGAAACATAGCCAAGGAATCCCAGGGTTGAGGAAATGGATGCGACTGGGGCTGTACATCACATGCTTCAGGCAACAGGCCCAAAGACCCAGGGGGAGTGAGTGACAGAGAGCCGTAAAACTCTGGAGCAAGAACCAGATTCATAACTCAGCACTCATTTAGAGCAGGTCTCTTGTTTACACACGGCAGCAGCCACACAGAAAATTGATCTCATTTGAGCATTTATGCAGAAAGCCAGTTTGAAATAGTGGAAATTTGTAGTACAGAAAGTATAGCTGTCAGCCAATTAAATAAAACTTGTAGATTGACTGTTATTTCAACATTCTATGAATTAGTTGGTTGTTAAGTTAATGAAATCAGTACTGAGCACCTGCATGCCTTATTTTTGTTCTTCTTCTTGACACACACAGTCTGAGTGTGCAGCGTTGATATACGTGCAGCACATGCTGATCTAAACACAGATTAATTTATGACTACGATAATCCAAAATAAGCCTGTGTATGGTGCTTTGGTAATGTGTAAATTAGACGTTGGGTTCTGGAATCCGTCATCAGTTTGTCAGTGAATCCACCACACCGCTTCCACAAGTCAAGGCCTTGTGACATATGGTTACCACTAAAAACATGGACTGCAGTGAATGTCTGCTATCACATAAAGTGTGATGGCCTTAAAGGAAATTTCCATGTTTGATATGAAAATGTGACTCACCCGTCAATTTGTATTTCAGTTTCTATTCAAGGTTCTAAAAAATAGCAATATAGTCAGCCAAAAGTAATGAAACTGAGTTATTTATGTTTACATGTTTAGGTTGTAGACTTACACAGTACACTAAACTGGCAAAATAAGGGCATCTTATTTTCTCAATCTGTGAGTGCAGTGAGTTTCTTACAGTCGTAATGTATGGGTTATGGTACTTCCTTCATGCATCAAATATCTTGTTTCCTGAGGTCTGATTGGCATCGTTCGGTAAAGTCAAAGTATGATAAGAGCTCCTCTGAAAGAAAAGCAGAAATGCGTACAGACAGACATGTTTGAATGTTGAAGCTGCCCCCTCAGAGACGATGCTATCATGCTAAGATGTCTGTCCTCTTTTGAAAGTTCTAGGCTTATCAGTACACCATTTCCAACCAGGCATTACCACTGCTCACTGTTCAAATGCCACTAAACGATGTGTAATATATGTGTACTACCTTACATTATTCATTTATTCAACCTTTTTGCTTAACATGGAAAGTATGGGGGAGAGATACCCTTGTGAAAAAGAAGTGTGCTAATTGTATTGAATTTTGTTGTAGTGTACTTCAAACCTTAAAAGTTTACTTTTAAAAAGGTGAACTTGCAGATATTATAAAATTCATTAAATAAACAGCTGCTTAAGTGTACGCACAGTATACTTTAATGTTTTTTAACATTTAACGTTTTAATCATGTCAGATTAAATATTTTACGTTAACGTTTTACTTTAAGGAAAAGTCCTACTTGAGTGGGTCAACTCTAAAGTTGATATAATCTTAAACTACAATACATTTTCATTTAATTCTCCTTTTTTAAAGTATGTACTTATTTTTATAGACCAGGAATTAGGAAAATACATAAGCTGAATTAAAACTCAGATTCGAGGCAAGTTCAACCAAACAAGCAAACTGTGAAACGGGCAAAAAAAATGTAAATAGAGCCACAATCTATGGAATATTTGTTATTATATAACACTGGTTCTTTTTAAAGCTGACGGAGGTGGTGATGTTGACCTTGCTATTGAACTTTGGATTGCCCAATCACAGCTCTAAAAACATCTGAGGGTAACAGGATGTTATGTTATTCAGTTTCTGTCAGGTACTGCACTCCCGTCCCTTCTCCAAACCACCGTCTCCTTTCTTTATCTCACTCTCTCTTTCTTTCTCATTTTAAGCCACAGCATTGTCTTCTTGTCTCCTTCTTTGTAATGCTTCTTCCTTGCTCTAGGAAGTCTGCGTTGGTTCCGGCAAAACAAACTCTCGCTCGCAGACACACCTTATCAGTCCATTTATCTCTTCAATCTATTTCCTGAGCAGGGGATGAGGGCCTTGTATCCCTCGCTCTGTTTGCCTTCAGTTGAGTGTGATTATGAATGAAGAGAGCAGGTCTGAATCGGTCTAGTTTTGAATGCTTGAACTCCTCTGCTGTTCTTCTCTGAGCTGTGACATAATTACTTACAGATTCCACTACATAGCACAGCAGATATTCACAAAGAGACTTTTGAAACATGTTTCATTTAATGGATTTGAGGTTTAGGATGAGGGGGATGTGGGTATTCACTCTTTTTCTTTCCATCATTCATTCTCTTATTTGATGGATGCTAGTCCGGAGGCAATGGAAACGTGAGCGCTTTATGAGGGATAGCCTTTATACTGTATATAGTAGGCTATGTGATTGTGTGTGTGTGTGTTTCAGTATTTATTTATTTTACTGATAATCCTGGTTATAAATTAACCTGGTTAGTCCATGGTTTATGTCAAAGCATAATGGATAGGTTAAAAAAAACCTATAGGGAACTGCCAACTTACTCTTGTGCATTTAAATATTTGCAATAATAATTACACATTTCTAATGATGATATACTGTATACTATACTTACAGATAATATGATACTATGAAATGTACAAATATTAAATTACATTTATATTAATAAAATAAAAGCTCACTTAAGGAGTACAGGTGCATCTCAATAAATTAGAATGTCGTGGAAAAGTTCATTTATTTCAGTAATTCAACTAAAATTGTGAAACTCATGTATTTAATAAATTCAATGCACACAGACTGAAGTGGTTTAAGTATTTGGTTCTTTTAATTGTGATGATTATGGCTCACATTTCACAAAAGCCCTCAACTTAACAAAAGCCCTCAACAAATTAGAATATGGTGACATGCCAATCAGCTAATCAACTCAAAACACCTGCAAAGGTTTCCTGAGCCTTCAAAATGGTCTCTCAGTTTGGTTCACTAGGCTACACAATCATGGGAAAGACTGCTGATCTGACAGTTGTCCAGAAGACAATCATTGACACCCTTCACAAGGAGGGTAAGCCACAAACATTCATTGCCAAAGAAGCTGGCTGTTCACAGAGTGCTGTATCCAAGCATGTTAACAGAAAGTTGAGAGGAAGGAAAAAGTTTGGAAGAAAAAGATGGCACAACCAACCGAGAGAACCACAGTCTTATGAGGATTGTCAAGCAAAATCGATTCAAGAATTTGGGTGAACTTCATAAGGAATGGACTGAGGCTGGGGTCAAGGCATCAAGAGCCACCACACACAGACGTGTCAAGGAATTTGGCTATAGTTGTCGTCAGAGGCGTCTTACCTGGGCTAAGGAGAAGAAGAACTGGACTGTTGCCCCCAAAGTCCTTTTTTTCAGATGAGAGCAAGTTTTGTATTTCATTTGGAAACCAAGGTCCTAGAGTCTGGAGGAAGGGTGGAGAAGCTCATAGCCCAAGTTGCTTGAAGTCCAGTGTTAAGTTTCCACAGTCATCTATTTAACATCTGCTGGTGTTGGTCCATTGTGTTTTTTGAAAACCAACGTCACTGCAGTTTCAACCAATTTTGGAGCTCTTCTTTTTATGTGCACCTGCCCAACCCTGCCATAAGCACCAAATGACAAAGGTGTTGGTGTGCTTGACTGGCCAGCAAACTCCCCAGACCGAGCGCATATTGTCAAGAGGAAAATGAGAATCAAGAGTAGATGCACAAACTGTCCCTCCAACGCCGAGGCAGTTTCAGAGCCAGTTCAGATGGTTGGGCACAGTTTCAGACGTTGTTTTGACTGTTAGTACAGAGTTCCTCTTGTTGATAGCCAGCTTATGGGGACTCAGGGAAAAAGTCTTGTGCAACTGTTATATACTTTTGCAGCCTTCGAAGTGTAAAACGAACCTGAGGACCGTTATTATTTCTAAGAAAAAAAAAGACCTTCAGATTTAATGCCACAAGGACATTCGAGCGGTCAACATTGACCATTTTGAAATATTATTTTTATTGATAATTCACGTCTCCTTTGGTGTCAGGAGACCCTGCCAATCCCTGCCACCTCCTCTTCACACTGCCACCACAGTCTCCTGCATTATCAATTGCTGTTAAAAACATCCACATGCCCAGAGCGGAGTTCGTCGATATGCATCCTGTCGCTGTTTGGGGACGTCGTTCTGACTGCAGGCGGCGCAAATACATATGGAATAATCCCGCCCACTCTTGAGCGGTACCCTAAAGGCAGCGTGGGAACTTCTGCCAAATATATCTCGTTGGGTCCTGCATACTATAGAAAAGCGCCAAAAGGGTATACACAATATTTGTGTTGCCTGTTAGGGAGAGGACCATGCACAGTCAGCGCTCGAGAGGTTCATGGGGGTGTTGTCCACCGAGGTGGCCCCCCAGCAGGTTCTGGTAATGGAACAAGAAGTGAAAGCTCTGTTAGAGAAAGGGGCCATAGAATATGTACTCCAACAGGGAAACCGGGTTTTACAGCTGGTATTTCATAGTTCCAAAGAAGGATGGGGGGTTGCGTCCAATTTTAGATCTTTGAGTTCTGAACAACTCCGTCTTGCAGCTCAAGTTCAAAATGTTATCTTTGAGACAAATCGTGCCACAGATCAGATCCGAGGACTGGTTTGTCGCATACTTCCACATATCCATCCTTCCGTGTCACAGGAGGTTCCTGAGGTTCGCTTTTGGGGGCAAAGCATACCGATATCGGGTTCTTCCGTTCAGCCTAGCATTATCACCCCGCACTTTCACGAATGCGTAGTTGCAGCCCTGGTGCCTCTTTGGCTTCAGGGTATTCGCATTATGAACTACATCGTCGATTGGTTGATTCTAGCTCAGTCGCATCAGTTGGCGGTGCGGCATCGAGATATCGTTCTGGCCCACATGAAAGAGTTGGGGTTACGGCTAAATGCCAAAAAGAGTGTGCTTTCTCCACTACAGAGGACCACTTTCCTTGGCGTGGTATGGGACTCAACGTCGATGCAGGCGTGCCTGTCACCGGCACGTATAGAGTCCATCCTGTCAGCTGTGAAGAGAATAAGGCTAGGCCAGTCACTCACTGTCAAACAGTTTCAGAGACTGTTAGGTCTTATGGCAGCAGCATCTAACGTGATACCTTTTGGACTGCTGTACATGAGACCCCTGCAGTGGTGGCTCAGGACCAAAAGGTTTTCCCCGAGGGGCAACCCCTTTCGCATGATCAAGGTCATGCGGCGATGCTTTCGTGCCTTGGTAATGTGGAAGAAACCTTGGTTCCTGTCCCAGGGTCCCGTGTTGGGAGCTTCATGTCGTTGCAAGATGCTAATGACAGATGCCTCTCTCACGGGCTGGGGAGCGAATCTTAGAGGGACGCTTGAGTCAGGGTCTGTGGAAGGACCAGTATCTCTCTCATGGCACATCAACCGTCTGGAGATGTTGGCTGTATTTCTTGTTCTCAAGAATTTCCTAGCAGATCTCAGGGGCCACCATGTGCTTGTCCACTCAGACAACACATCGGTGGTCTCCTACATAAATCACCAGGGGGGTTTGCGATCACTTCCACTATGCAAACTGGCGTGCCAAATCCTCCTGTGGTCCCAAGGGAAGTTGTTGTCTCTTCGAGCAGCTTACATCCTGGGGGCCCACAATATAGGAGCAGACATCCTGTCGACAGGGGCTGAGGCCCAGGGAATGGAGGCTCCACCCCGAGGTGGTGAAGCTGATATGGAGGGAGTTCGGCCAGGCACAAGTGTCTCACTGTCCACTCTGGTTTTCCCTCATGCATCCAGCTCCTCTCGGACTGGATGCGATGGTGCAGACGGGGCCGAGGCTTCATATGTATGCATTTCCCCCAATCGCTCTGCTCCCGGGAGTCCTGGAGAGAGTTCACCGGGACCGGGTTCTACTACTTTTCATTGCCCCGCGGTGGCCGGGCAGAGTATGGTTCCCAGATATAATATCCCTTCTCGACGTGCCTCCTCTGGAGCTCCCGTTAAGGAAGGACCTTCTGTCCCAAGCAGGGGGCTCGATATTTCACCCCCAACCAGAACTGTGGAAACTGTGGGCTTGGCCTCTAAGGGGGCCCAGCTCATAGACTCAGGTCTCTCAACCGAGGTTCGCACTTATGTATATTCTTTCAAATGATATTATTTTCATAGTGTATTTCTTTTTCACAAGGGTATTTTTTAAAGAATAGCTACACAAGCTAAACTTCTAGTAAAGTCTTGGCTCTCTAAAAATAAATGTACCCGACAATATTTTCATTTTCAATTAATTTAATTAATTCAATAAGTGGAAGAACTCAGTGTGTACAAGCTGAGGGTAAACTATCTGATTCATTGCTGATTGCCAAAGGTGTTCCGCAAGGATCTGTGCTGGGTCCCCTTTTATATACCATTTATATAAACAGTCTTGATTACGACATTCGGGATGCCAACTTTCACTTCTATGCAGATGACTCTATCATGTATTGTAGCACTTCTTCTGGACAACAAGCCCTTTATAAGCTCCAGTCAGCCTTTGATGTCATCCAATCACGGATTTACAATATAAAACTTGTTCTGAATGTTGATAAAACCAAATATATGCTGTTCTCAGGTTCAACATTTTTTTATAACAATGTATCCTCTCTTCAGACCCTACAAGGTCCCGTGATCGAATTAGTAAAAGAGTACAAATATCTTGGCATTGTTGTGGGCAATGTACTATCTTTTAGCTTTCACATCACTGAACTGAAGAAAAATTTAAAATTAAGCTTGGGTTTTATTTTAGGAACAACTTTTGTTTTTCATTCAATGTACGAGATAAATTGGTTACTACTACTTTTCTACCCGTGCTTGACTATGGTGTTGTAGTGTATCGGTTCTTTCCTCTTTAGATGCGATTTATCATGGTGCTTTAAGATTTATATCAGATTGTAAACCCTCAACATATCACTGTATATTGTATAACAGAGTAAGTTGGTCTTTTTTGCTTATCAGAATAAAAATGCACTGGTATTTAATTATTTATGCCATTTTGGGGATGTTGCCCTCATATCTCTGCTGTCTTATAAAACAGAAAATTGTTGAGAAATACTTCCTTCGCTCACAAAATTGTTATACTCTCTCTGTTCCTTTTGTTCGATCTGAATTAGGTAAAAATGCTTTTATGTACACAGCTCCGTCTGACTGGAATCTTCTGCAATCGAAATTGAAATTACAAAATTAGCTGTCTTTGGATCATTTTAAAACGGCAATTTGGCAAATGGAAATTGACTCAACGATATGTAACTGTTTTTAAGTGTCTCTAGTCTGTTTGTGTTGTAATATTTTGTGATGAAACTGATGTATTGCTGCCCATTTTGGCCAAAACACTCCTGCGAAAGAGATTTTTAATCTCAGAGAGTCTCTTCTGGTTAAATAAATGTTAAATAAATAAATAAATGTAGTATGGTTTGTAAAAAATTATGTTTTGGTTTATTATTATATATGGTTTAATTTTATATATTTATATTATATTATCTATTTAGCAGTGCGTTTATTCTCTTGTGGCACCAGCAATGGATACGCTTGTCAAAACAAAGTATACGCTTTCAGTGCGAGGGATTTCTTATTGTTAAGTAGGGTTTTTCCCTCTCAGATTATTATTTTGATAAATATCCCCTTCATTGTCTTCTATAACAATGCACAAAAGGCTGCATTTGATGTAGCACTGAGAATGCCCTGCACCCCTGCCCACAGCGGCTAGTCTTTTGAGGCATGGGTTTCTTTTTCCAATGGTTTGGCAGGCCAGGCTGGATGGTTGTGCAGAGGGACAGAGAGGGGGTCTGTGATGGGGTGAAAACTTGCAGCAGCCTTTGGGACAATTACAAGAGAAACAGCCGACGGCTCCTGTGTTTCATATCCCCCCTCCGAACTCCTGCGAGTCTGTGTCTGTTGGCCTGCAGAGAAAGCCTGCTTTGTGTTCTCACACCTCATGTAATGAACTGAGGTATTGTGGACCAGGTCTGAGGTGTCCGCACTCACGATAAAGCACACAAGATGCCAATTAGCACTGTGAGCCAACCTTTCATTCATCCTTTATATATTCTGTTTATTTTTGTTGGACACAATTATTTCTGACATGGCGTTTCATTGGCGTGAATTGTGATGGGAAGCTACCATCTGAGCCCAGTGATTGGTCAGTAGACAGGGGGTTGTGTCGCATTTTGTCTTTGGACGTAGAATTGACATGTTATTGTTCTGTTCAGACTCAAAGCTTGGTAGCTGTATTCTGCTACCTAAGTTAGAAACAACTTAATCTCATTCTTTCTATATTGAAAAATCTGGAAGTTAGACCTTCTTTGAGCCTGGTCTCATGAAAATGCGTATAAATAGTAAGCCAAATAAAAATAAAAACGTGGTATTGATACGCAAAAATTGACTTTGGCGTGCATATGATACTAAATGTGTTGGCGTGCATATAATACGCAGTTTTCGCATGATACGAAATTTGTTGGCGTGCATATGATACGCATTTTTCGCATACATATGATACGCATCTATACCCCACAACCCTTATCCTACCCATTGCATAGCACATATGCGCCAAAGTAAATTTTTTGCGTATCAATACCACAAGTTTTTGTTTTTATTTGGCGTACTATTTATATGCACTTTCATGAGATCAGGTTGTTCATTTTTAGGCTTAAGTATCAGCACAGTATCACCATGAAATTATGGCAAACAATATAATATATATGAACTTATTATTAGAACATTAATTGTCCTAACAAAACATTGCTATATTAACCACATCATAGTGGTTTGCATTACTTATTTAAATATATTTATATAAATATTTAAATAAATACTGTTAACACACATAGCCAAAAAAAAAGTGATGTTGTTACAGTCTAATTACATTAGTTAGTAATATTAATTAACTGCATGTACTTGCATTGCGGTTAATATTAGGGTTAGGGTTTGTTGCTTGCAGTTTTGCATGATTTACCATTATTATTATGATTAATATTATTATTATCATCATTATAAGTACATGTAATGTGTAACTAAGTGTTATCACAAACTGATTGCTTATTTAAAGAACTTATATTAATTTACTGAATACTGATTATACATCATAATCAGAGTTCAGTGTAACATTTACACGTGGATCTGCTATTTAAATTGAATCATTAATAAGAGCATAATCACCTAAATTTAACTGTTACATATTCTACTATATTCATTAGGAACTAAGAGATTTTTTTATGCACTTGATTATTATGAGCTTTTTTTAAGTTCTTGATATTTTTGTAGTAACTATCTGTAACAACTATATATAAATAAATATAGATAGATAGATAGATCACCTGAACCAGCTAATGAAGGTCTCACAAGGCATGCTAGAAACTTCCAGGCAGGTGTATTGAGGCAAATTAGAGCTATATTCTACAGAACACTAGCTTTTCAGGACTTAATTTGGAGACCCCTGGTTTAACAGATATGACATGCCTCCATTACCTCCTTTAAGTTTACTCTATCATTCTGCTATCACTCCTCTGTCCTGTTTTCTCTGGCGTCTCCGTAATCTAATCTCTGCAGATGAACTGTCTCATCCTCTGTCCTGGTGATGCTTGTCAAACATGTCTGACCTGAAGTCTGCTCTCCCTCTGCTGCTGTCTGCTGACTGATCACATTCTCTTTGAAAGTGAAGGGATTTATGGGTAAAAGATGCTCATCAGAACTTCATGTATAACGCTGAAGGCTATCAACGAGCAAAGCGTTGTTTTTTGGACATGTTTGTACATTGATGGACAGATGATGGACAGGACTTTTCTTATCTTCCAGTACTATAACCCTCTATCACACAGTGTTTCCTCTCAGGAACAAACTCATTTTCTTTGCTACCAATGATGCATATACGATGGCAATAAAATGGTAATAAAGGGATGTTTGAGAATTAATTCATACATATTTTTCTTTACTTTTATGGTCTCGTGTGGTCAATTTTTTTTTTTTTCTGTCACATAGCAGTTAGTGTCTTTCCATTGTCACATGAATCGAAATTAAAAAAAAACTTTCTGGATGGAGATGAATGGATGGATGAATGGATGGATAATCACAGTGTGTTGATATGCAAGTGTGTAAATTAAAAAGAGATGACAACAGAGTATTTAAAAACACTCTTTTTTGCAGGACTATATCCTTCTGCCACGGATTCAAATTTTGGTTTGACAGTTTAAGAGCTGAGCCCAAGCCTCCTTCACTAATTTGGAAAGGTCACTTTAGAACTTGTAACAAAGGAACGTTGAGTTGCTTCATTAAAAGCTTATTGTATTACTTTATTAGCTCATTGTATTCTGTGGAGTAGAGTATTATGAAAGAGACGTTGACTTAGCGAGTGTGATTGCCTGCATCTGATACAGCATTCATTCTTCAGATCAATCTCATATTCACAATAAATCATTAGTTTGAATGGGCACTGAGGAAAGCGATTTCTTTGTGGTACTATCCTTTCGTCTGTTTCCGATGACAGCACTACTCAGTGCATTTGTTGACTGTGTCAGTGTTGTTGAAAAGAATAATAACTTCCTTGTTTACAACCCTGTTGGGGCGAACGAGACGTCAGTCATGTGCAAAGCTTTCAAAGACGTGGTACAAACAGGCAAGTTCAGTTTACAGCAAACAGCATGAATGAGACAAGACAGAGATTCTAGGACAAGCACGGGTCTCATAAAATCAAGGTCAAGGCAGAGAGATAATCAGGTAAACGAGCAGTGTTGCCATCCAATGGCAGAATATTGTAACTAAAATCACGGGGCAGTTATCAAAACACACAAGGCAAGACTATGAAACAGTGGGCTCCGTAGAGTACACTAAAAGAGTGATCCTATACAATTCAGAGAGGAAGAGGAAGTCATGGTTTATGTAGAGTGTGTGCAGTAAAGCTGTGTGTGTCGTAGTGCAATGGATGATGGGAATTGTGCTGAGGTGTATGCAAGATATGTGGTGAAGTGACCTCTGGTGGTGATTAAAGGAATCATAGACCAATTCATGACAATAAAATAAAAATTCAATAAATAAAATAAAATTCAATAAATGACAACAACAGCCATCATCAATTTTATATAGGCAATTCAATCAAAAGTACAATGGCAGCGCTCTGATATACAGCATTAAATGCAATTTTATTTTCAGCCTTCAGCCAAAACTATTTTGCTCTGTAACAAATAATACATTAATGAGACAAAAGACTTCCCATTAGAATTACATGCAAAACAACTTATATCTCATGTTTTCACTATAGAGACATCAGAGGCCGAGGCAAATTCCAGAAGAGCCGGTCAATGTAAGGCTGCTCTCCACAGGTTCATTAGCGCTGAACACAAATAAACGTTATCTTTATTAACAAACCACATAATTGAAGTCTAAACAACTACATGTTCACCAAAAACTTTTACATTTATGCTTTAGCAGATTAACAAACCACAGTAATTGTTATACAATTTTGTCAGTATGTGTGTGGAGTATGCATGTTCTTATGGGGACATGATTGGCCGGGACAAGTGAGGAGGATCCACTGATAGTTCAGGTGTGAGTGATTGACAAGGAGTGCAGGTGAGTCAACTTTTAAAACTACATTCTGTAATGCACAACAAAAGTATTATTTATAAAATTACAGTGGATTTGGACGTTTGCCATGTATCACACTAAGCAGTTGAGCCGCCGCTGCACTACATTTCCCAGCATCCCTCTTGCCACTCACCTGCACTCCTTGTCAATCCCTCACACCTGGAATCTATCAGTGGATCCATCCTCACCTGTCACGGCCAATCAAGCTCCCCATAAGAACATGCATACTCCACACTCTCATTGTCTGGTCTCACAGTTGTTTTGTATGACTTACCTGACTCACCTCACTGTTTACGCACCTCTAAGTACTCCAGTGATCTGCTCCTGGTTCTCCAGTGCTCCACCAATCATCTGCTCCGGACTAGCCTCCTGAAGGAAAAGAAGGGAACACATTACCTCACCCAGTTAAGCTCCCTGTCTGTTTCAGTTACCTGAGTACTTGCCTGATAGTCAATGTCTTGTCTACACCTGCCTCAGTCCTCAATTACCCTGCTGTTATATGGACTTACCCTTGTGTCCCATCGTGTTTTGCTGACACCATGACACTCGCTGTGAGAAATACAGTATGAGGAGTGATAAAAAATGGTGAAACAGTTGGAGTTCAGTTATCACTATATATGTATATGTACAGGTGCATATCAATAAAATGTTAAATGTGAGCCAAAATCATCACAATTAAAAGAACCAAAGACTTAAACTACTTCAGTCTGTGTGCATTGAATTTATTTAATAACGAGTTTCACAATTTGAGTTGAATTACTGAAATAAATGAACTTTTCCACGACATTCGATCATATATGTGTGTGTATGAGTAGTATATTATATAATTCATAATATGGAAAAACTTTGTATTTGTGTAATCTGCAGCATAGTATTTACAGGAACATTTCCTTTGCAACAAATCGAGGTTAAAGGTTATGACTCTTGCACACAAGGTTTGTCTCTGCACATTAGGCTGAGACAGTAAAAGGTAGAAACTTTAAGCAAAAATAACACCCTTCTCTATGGTGATCACATATCACTGAACCGCCATTGTTTCCTGCTTTCCACACAGCTCTTAAAAAGAATAAAACCAGGACACCCCAGTCCAACAATGATATGCTTTGCAGGGTGTTCCGAAGACACCCACTCTCAGTGTACCATCATGTTTTTTGGCTGTTAACTTGTGTCATGTTTCCAGGTTGTACCTGGTTAAGAGGAACGGCTGTCAGCCTGGCACCAAGCAGCATTACGTAAACATCCTCACCTGGCACCCAGAATCAGTCGTGAAAGCTGTCCTTCTTTCCAAACACGCTTCGCAGACATGTAGAGACACACCAGAGTCTTAAAACGTGCCACATGCACAGAAGAGCTAGTGCTCACTGGTGTTAAAGAAGCTATACACTTAAAAATAAAGGTTATTTATTGGTTATTTATTATCTATGGTTCCATGAAGAACTTGTATCATCCATGGAACCTTTCCACTGCATAGTTTCTTTATTAGAGGAAAAGGGTTCTTTAGATTTTTTTAAACGCTCTTCACACTAAGAATTTTTATTTTTATTTATTAATTATATATTTTTTTAAACTGTTCACTGAAAGTTTCTTTGGAAACCAAAAAGGGTTCTTCCTGCAAAAACCCACGTTTGGAACCTTTATTTTTAAGAGTGGAAAATGGTTCTTTCGATTTTTAAAACATTCTTCACATTACGAAAAAAATAAATAAAATTTAAATCACTGCAAAAACCCCTGTTTAAATTACAGTAAAGCTACATATTTGATAATGTAGTTTTTTTGGCCTACAAGGTATTAAAATGGAAACCATTTATCTTGATTGAATTAAACAAATACAAAATGTCACAAAAAAACTAATAAATCATATATATAATTAAATAATATTACTATTAGTAATATATATTAATAAAACATCTTAATATATATCCAAAGATAATTCTAAAAATATTTTATTTTAAAATTGAATTGCAGGGAATCAACAGAATAAAAAAACTATAAACCAGTTCCTTTCTGACTGGTTGTTTTAGGAAAGCCACACTATTCTGAAAAGGCTATGCTACTGCGCTACCAAAAAAATATGTAGTTGAGATAGGAGTGCTGCTACTATAAGTTTTTATACTTATAAGAGAACAAGGAATAACAGTGTCTCGCCGGCCCCTGCCACCATATGCCAGAAATTATCATACAGATTTGCCTTTGTATCCATTTTTAACACACAGGAGAAGAATCAAGCCTTTATGCAGGCCGGGGTTTCACTGTTTACTCTTCTACCTCCAGAGCCAGAGGACAGAAAAAGAGAGAGAGGGAGACTCTGGTTTGAGTAAATGAAGGGAAAGGCAGAGAACTGTAAGGTATAGAGGGAAGGAAAGGGGTGGAGAGAAGCAAGAAAGGAGCCCTTTGAGTGACAGTAATTTAGAAACCTGTGCTTTTTATGAGTTTCCTGCTCTTAGAAAAACATACAGACAGAGAAAAAGGGCCCAATTCAAATCGCTCTCGTGGCAGGACGCTGCTTTGCATGTTTGTACATGTGTCTTTAAATTCAATGGGATTTTGCATTGTTTGGGACTTGGGAATATGTATTAGTTTTATGTTTGATATATATATCGTAAGTCAGCATGCCATTCCAAACGAGTATTTATTCCATGGTACAAAAAAGGCGAACTGCTCTTTTTATGTTCAATGATAAATAATTGTGATTTATACTTAAAAACTACAAATACAGACTCAAGAATACCCCATAAATCTTGTGCACTAAATTAGACAAGTTCTTCAATTTACAACATTCAAACACACCACCTTGTATTCTGTTACAAAATGTACAAAAACCAATTATATTGTATATTATCAAGGTCAAACACGTTCATTGCTTTCACATTATCTTAAAACCCTTGTGAAAAAAGTACACTTTTGCATACTTTTAGATTTGAAGTACACTGCAAATTCACATTATTTTTGACAAACGTTGACTACATAGTAACGACTAATCTAAGGCTGATAAAACTGTGTATTAAGCTTAATATCCAAGTATGGAGGTTCTTCATAATCAAACATAATTTCAGAAATATACTTTTGGATAAAAGATGATATATAATAAAACATATGCCTAACTGTCATGGTATATATATATATTATCCCCATTATATAACTTATCCTTGGTGACAACTACCACTGTGCAGCCAATAATTTCTGTTCTATGTTTTAGAGTGTTTTTAGTTTTGTGTAACATGAGGAGGAAGTAAATGCTTTAGTTTAGTGGTTTTCCACAATGCCTTCAAATGCATAAAACAACACAATCCACCTCCAAGGCTAACAACTCGTCTGGTATAAAGAATGTTATGTAAAAGTTATAAGAATGACTAATAAACGCTGCAGCGATCCAGCTCCTAATGGCTGCATTGATTGATTCCTATTTCCATGTTCAGTAAGGAGACACAGTTATGAGTTTGTTCCCCCATGGGTCTGAAGCTGAAGACCAGGGAGAGTTTGTGGATTTGGGGTTTTGAGAACCCCTCTAACCCGCACTCCCCTGTGTTTCCAGGCCTTCTTTTTTCCTGAGCCCTGCTAAAGGAAACACTGGATAAATGATCAGCCGTTCTGAAGGCGACCTTGTTCTTCAGAAGAAGGGGTGAAAAAGTGAACCTAGTGAGATTTCCACAAGAATTTGTATTCACCCTTTAACATTGGTTCTGGTGGATAAATAAAAGGGGTCCAAACAAGTGTGTGTGCAGAGGTGACTGTCAGTCCACTCAGTTTGGCATGTCTCATTTGCTGTATGATTGATGTGTGTGTGTGTGTGTGTGTGTGTGTGTGTGTGTGTGTGTGTGTGTGTGTGTGTGTGTGTGTGTGTGTGTGTGTGTGTGTGTGTGTGTGTGTGTGTGTGTGTGTGTGTGTGTGTGTGTGTGTGTGCGTGCGTGCGTGCGTGCGTGCGTGCGTGCGTGCGTGCGTGCGTGCGTGCGTGCGTGCGTGCGTGCGTGCGTGCGTGCGTGTGTGGAAGGGCCCTGGTGGCAAACACATGTGCCATGTGACAAGAACACAAGCCTCACTCTATTGCTATTGAAATCAAGATGTGTTCAAGAGGTACTGGGCACCATATTTCTTTAAACTACAAAGTTACTGTCTAAAAATTTGCTTTCCCACTTATAGGATGTCTGTACTGTATGCTGTATGTCCGGGTGTTTCTATTTCAAACACTCTAGGGTGTTCTGACTGATTGAAAAGGTGTTTCTATGTGGTTGCTAGGGTGTTTTTGTTTGGTTGCTAGAGTGTTTTTGGGTGGTAGCTGATGTCAAGTCAAGTCAAGTCACCTTTATTTATATAGCGCTTTTAACAATACAAATTGTAACAAAGCACTGCACAATATCAAAATAGGAAAATTATGTCAATAATGTAAGATTACAGGATGTAACACTCAATTTTCAGCTGAATGCATTTCATTATTGAATTCAGTGATGTCATCGTCCAGATCAGTTCAGTTTAAATAATATCTGTGCAATCAAGTCGATGATATTGTTGGAAATGAAGATTCCCCAACTAAGCAAGCCAGAGGCGACAGCGGCAAGGAACCAAAACTCCATCGGTGACAGAATGGAGAAAAAACCTTGGGAGAAACCAGGCTTAGTCGGGGGGCCAGTTCCCCTCCGGCCAGACGAACCAGTAGTTTGTTCCAACTGCAGCAAAGTCAGAGTGAAAGCAGTCCACTGGTTCCAGTGGTCTTTACCCGATGGATGTCTAGGTGACGAGTTCCTCACTGGAGATCTGTCTCTGGGGCTCATCTATGTGTCCTAGACTCCGCTGACGTTCAGGGCTGTAGAGGTTGTCTTTAGGTGCTGATCCTCCATTTATGGCAGACTTTTGTTAAGTCAGTATAATCGCTGATGGATGGCTTCCTCTGAGGTCCTCCGAGGGGTTGTCATCATCTCTTCTCCGGTGTTCGGTCATCTCAGATCGTTTAAGGGTTGGATCCGGACTGAAGCTTGTGTAATTGTGTAAACATAGAAACGTTTGTTGTGTTGCTATTTCAAACAGTGGTTCTGAACCTTTTTTCCACCGGGCTGCACTATGGTCCAAGTGCAAGACTCACGCATGTCATTTTACATATTACGTCATTACAAACCAACCAGATTTCTAATATTATTTAGAGCCTAAATATTATGATATCTCAACGATTACATGTATTGAAAGAAATAGACAAATAGTTCTACTCACCATTAATAAAACACCTGATGCTGTCGGGGAGCTGACCAATTTAGTGAAATTCTGCTCGAAAGGAGTAACAGCACAATGAAGTTGAGATTTTTGTAGTCTGTAAGACGCGTACGGAAGCGTGACTTGACATGCGACATTGCAGAAAGTGTGCGTTCACAAATGTAGCCTATGTTGATCCAAATATGGAGAGCATTTCCAAATTTAATAATCTGAGGTTCTCTCCAGAGATGTTTTGCCACATTTCTGTAATATGGATGATTGCTGCGTAGTAGCTTATGGGTGTTTCTTTTTGCCTGAACATCAAGTGAGTGACGGGGCAAAACGAAGGTTGATGCCGAAAGTCCAGCCCTCTCTTCACTGCTGATGCTGCGACTATTCTTGATTTTGAATGCGTTCCTTCACTGGCATTTTCCACATTTCGTTTTCTCCCTTAACAAATGTGTCCATTCTGATGGTCAATTTTACAGAACTAATGACTGCTGATGAATATTTGAATTCTTCCAAAGTGCGCACTTGTAAGTGTTCATTAAGTACATAGGTCTGCTCATGTCTGAAAATAATATATTAAAAACTAAATTATTTTACATAACAAAAATATTATAGCTTATATTTGTTTAATACATTTTTCAAATTAATGTAAAACCAAAAATGATTTGTAAAACTGAAAGTTATTTTTTAATTGTGTTCAGCACATAGACTGTAACATTCAACATGGCGGGCCACATTTGGATTAGTGATGGGCCGCGGGTTGAGAACCACTGCGTAGGGTATGAGTGGTTAAAAGGGTGTTGCTATGTAGTTGCTAGTGTGTTTTTGGGTGGTTGCCAGGTTGCTTCTATGTCAACCACACTAGGGTGTTCTGAGTGGTTAACAGGGTGTTGCTATGTGGTTGCTATGGTGTTTTTTGTGATTGCCAGTGTGTTGCTATTTCAACCACATTAGTTGTTCTGAGTTGTTAAATGTTGTTGCTATGCATTTGTTAGACATTATTATGCTGTTTCTAGGGTGTTTTGAGTGGTTGCCAGGTCATTGCTATCATGTAAACCACACTAGGGTGTTCTGAGTGGTTAAAAGGGTGTTGCTTGTGTGTTTTTGGGTTGTTACCTGGGCATTGCTATGTCTTTGTGTGTTTATGTCTTGTTTTATAAAGAAAATGCTGGGTTATTTTTGTAACCCAAATGCTGAGGTCAGTCTGTTGAGTCATTTTATTGGATTGTTTTTAATATTTTGACCCAGATGTTGGGTAAGTTTTTCTGTAACTAAGTTGCTGGGTCATTTTAAACGCTGGGTTGAGCCTGTCTCCAACGAAACAACATATCTGCTGAGTTACAGGCTTATTGATTCCTCTACAGGGGAGAGCAGCACCGATGCCGATTTGGTGCACTTCTTCAGTGAAATAAAGGTGTGTATGCATTGTCATTTAATTTATAAAGTCTTTAATATGATGTAAATTATATTATTTTATGCACCGCAATATAAGGATGAGATGTCAGTTAGCTGCATTAGCAGCAATCGTTTGACACTGAAACACCTTTGCCTTGCATAACATAAATGGATTTTATTCATTATAATACTGGGTTTAATTTAATTTGATGTTAAAATATGTTCTCTAATCTCGGTACTGTTTGTTTATGGGCAGGTTTTTGAGTCAGTCACGGCATCTTTCAGCTATGAATGAAACATTAGGCCGCGGTCTGGGGTTAGCAGTTCCCCCGCGAACAGCAGACCTTCAACCGTTTCAGATTTCAGCCACACACTGGCAACGTGAGTTAGCGCTATTTCGGTAAAAAGTGATTACAGAGATTGGTTAATTAAACAAATTAAAATTCTACTTTTAAATGTTTCATTTATTTCTAAAATGCTTGGTTAAATGAGTTTAAATGCATGTAATAGTGTTAAATTATGCTGTATTTAACCAAATTAATTAAATTTGTCTTGTATTTTGTCCATGTGTTCTCACTTAATAATAAATGTTCATCTTTTGATTATTGCTGTTGCCTCTAGTAATTCTGTGTGTGATTATTTTATTTATTTATTATTATAACCAGCCCATTTTAAGCCTGCAATATAATAATTTTAAACAATAGTTGACTTAAATAAAAAATTTAACCCAACCAGCTGGGTCAAAATAACCCAGCATGTGTTCTGTCCCATATTTACCCAGCACTGGGTTGCCAAATAGCCCAAGTTGGGTTGTTTTCAACCTACTATTTTTTTGTGTAGGGTGTAGGGTGTTCTGGGTGGTTGCCAGGGAGCTGTTATGTCAACCACACTACAGTGTTCGGAGTATTTGACACGGTATTGCTATGCTTTTGGGTGGTTGCCAGTTTGTTATTTATATCAACCACATTAAAGTGTTCTGGGCTGTTGCCAGGGCACTATTATGTGGTTGCAAAAATGTTCTGAGTGGTTGGTAGGGCATTGCTATGAACGTGCTTATTCTCTGTGGTTGCCACCGTGTTGTTTTGTGGATTCTACACTCTTTAAAATTAAGGTGCTTCAAAAGGTTCTTCAAAGCGATGCCATAGAAGAACCATTTTTGATTCCACAAAGAACCATTCAGTCAAAGGTTGTTTTAAAGAACCATCTCTTTCTTACCATTTTATAATCTGAAGAATCTTCTTTCACCACAAATAACCTTTTGTGAAACAGAAAGGTTCTTCAGATGTTAAAGGTTTTGTATGCAACCATTTAGACAAAAAGGTTCTTCTATGGCATCGTGAAGCACCTTTATTTTTAAGAGTGTAAGGAATTCAACATGGTTAGCAAATGTGGTTGCAAAGATGGTTCAAGGTCATTTTTCTAGGCTAAGTCGTTTGGGGTGTTTGCCAGGGTGTTTCTATGCAGTGTCTTGGGGGTTGGTAGGGAGTTGCTATTGAATTGCTAGTGTTGTGAGTAGCGGCTGATCTTTTCAATGCTGCGTCATTATATAGTGGCATGCAGACATGTGCTGTCTGTCTCTGTGTTTAATATAGTTATTGCTCACCGAGTGGATCCTGTACTGACAGCATAAAGAGCCTTTAATTCTGACACCTCTCCTGGCCTGTGATGCAGGTTAACAGCAACTCTCTGGATCTGTCTAAATGGGCCATTTGTCATTCAGTAACTGAGCGCCAGTCCTCTCCGTTGGGCCCCATGTCGGGATGTCTTCCCCTTGGGCCACCTGACTCTCCCATCCATCGACACGTTATTAATAGGCCTTGCATGGCTCGACAGAAGCGCTAACAATCCGTCAGGGGTGGGGTGTGTGTGTGATAGTAATACTACATACAGGGGTCTTACTTGGAGGGCTGGGGTACATCATGGGTTCAGGTGTGTATGTGTGTTTGGATGGGGTCATTTATTTTAAACTTTCTGTGAAGATAGCCACCATCACACAGCATGTGTCCTCTAATCAGCCCAAGGCAACTGTCTGTACACTACGTATTACGTTCACAATGAACTGTCTGCACACTTCATCCCCAAAGGTTTATATTCTGATTATCTACAGATGGCTTGTGTTCATTTTTCGGAGTATATACACTGCCGATCAAAAGTTTGCGATCAGTAAGATTTGTAATGTTTATTAAAGAAAGTTTATCATGCTCATCAAGGCTGCATTTGATTGATTAGCAATACAGAAAAGACAGTAATATTGTGAAATATTATTAATTTAAAATAATGGTTTTCTATTTTAATATTCTTTCAAATATAATTTATTTCTGATGCAAAACTGAATTTTCATCAGCCATTACTCCAGTCTTCAGTGTCACATGATCCTTCAGAAATCATTCTAATATGCTGATTTATTATCATTGTTGGAAACAGTTGTGCTGCTTAATATTGAATCTGTAATACTTTTTCAGGATTCTTTTATGAATAAAAGTTAAAAAGAACAGCATTTATTTAAAATAGTAATCTTTTGTAAAATGATGCAGTACCATTTTGAAGTTTGGGGGGATTTTATTAAAAACATTTTTTAAAGAAATTAACTAACTTTTATTTAAAAGTCTGTCAAATTGATAAAAAAAGATACACTGAAGACTGGAGTAATGGCTGATAAAAATTCAGCTTTGCATCACAGAATTAAATTGTGTTTTAAAGTTTATTAAAATAGAAAAAATATATATTATTTAAATTGTAAACATTTCACAATACTACGGTTTTGTTTTGTTTCGTTTGTTTTTATGAAATAAAATGCAGCCTTGATGAGCAGAAGGGACTTCTTTAAAAAACATAAAAAATCCTACTGATCCCAAACTTTTGATCGGCTGTGTACACTACAGTTCAACAGCGTAGGAACAGATTTTTTTTAATGAAATTAATACTTTATTTTCCACAAGGATGCATTAGATTTGCAGTAAAGACTTTTTTGTTACATAAGGTTTTCATTTCAAATAAATGCTGTTCTTGTGAATTTTCTATTACAGTAATCAAAGATTCTTGAAAAATGCATCACATTACAAGTCAAAATGTGTATCTCAGTTCCACAACAATAAAGCAGCAAAACGTTTTTTCAACATTGATAATAGTAATAAATGTTTCTAAAAGCATATTATAATGATCTCTGAAGGTTCATGAGACAATGAAGGTTGTAATTGATGTTAAAAAATGCCCAGCTTTGCCATCCCAGAAATAAATGACTGTACTTTTTAAAATATATTACAGTAGAGAACAGTTATTTTGAATTGTAATAATATTCCACAATATTACAGTTTTACTATGTCCAAATAAATACAGCCTTGCTGCGCTTAAAATAAAATCACAAAGAAAACGTACTGATCCCAAACTTTAGTTTTTTTCCTTTTCTCACCTATTTTATCATCTGCCAGGTGAAAAAAAGTAGATCCTGCAATGCTACAAGGCCAGTCTGAAACAGAGCGATATTTGCATAATGCTACATATACTGTAATGAAGTCTTTGAAAGGTAATTCGAAAGCTGGGACAGGAGAGAAGGACATTTTAAAAAGAACCCAAACACAGATTAGTTGTAGAAAAGTATATGTGTACAAGAAAAAAGACCATGGAGAGAGTGTGTCCACTGTTCTTGTTTTCCTTGTCTGCTGATATTTCTGTGTTATTAATAGGTCTCTCGTGCGTGACAGCGGTGGGGAATTGAAATGTGGGTGTGAGAGTGTGTGACAGACAAAACACAGATAGTACAGTGTGTGTGTCTCTAATGTGTGTGTGTGAGTTCTTATGCGCCAGGTGCTGATGGCTGCTGGGAGGGCAGGGATGAACAGCATGTGTTAACTGAGATGATTGGGCCGTTATTCATGTGATCGCTGAGTAGATGATTTATGCTGGAGTCTCAAAGCTGAGATCATCCCCTCTTTAATATGAAACGCTGATCAAAGGAGCTGATGGAAAGACTAGACGAGTAAGAGGGAGAGAACTAGAGAGCTTTTTCCACTCTGGTCAAAAGAAGCATCAGGGTGGCACTTAGTAATCACTATCACGTTACCTAGGATTGCTATGAAAATATGATTATTCAAACATCTCAAATCACCCAATAGAAAATGAACAAGTTTCTATCTTTTTTTTATCAATTTTAGAGCATCATTCCATTTTGTCTCTAGCGTGATAACATTATCACACTAAATGCAAGAAAATAATTGTCATTTAAAGATAAAAAAGAGTATATTTTGATAAATAATATAACAGTAACACTTTACAATGTCATTTATTAACACCGTTTTACTAATTAACGAATGCATTACTACAAAAATTGTAACTTGTTAATATTAAATAATGGGCTATGCTAACATGAACTAACAATGAACAGTTGTAGTTCACTAATGTTATCAAAAATTAATACTTCATTATTATTTTTAGTTAAAGCATTAACTCATGGGACTTTAATGTAAAGTGTTACCAATTTAATATTGTGGACTGAATTAGGTAATCATATTGTCAAATTAATAGAGCAGGAAAAATTAAAAGCCAAGAACCACAACACAGCACTTAAACAACTCAAACTGGAGTAAATTGTAGTTAACAGCGAATTCCCTTAAGCTCTAGTAATATGATTATGATCCATTTGCAGTAAACACATCGTTAAGGTATAGTTCACCCAAAAATGAAAACCCTAATGTTGTTTCCCTAATGTTCTGCTGAACACAGAAGAAGATACATTGAAACATTTTGGGAAACCAACAGTTGCTGGTAGCCACTGACTGTCATAGTATTGAAAAAATACTATTGAACTCAATGGCTACCGGCAACTAGTTACCAACAAACCTCGTACAGGTTTAGAACAACTCGAGGGGTGAGTAAATCAAGACAGAGTTTTCATTTCTGGGTGAACTATCCCTTTAATGGAAGGAGTATGCTAAGGCTCAAACATGAACCTGTGGAAAGAAAACCACACCGGGATGGTCAGAATCTCCAGGTATACTTTAAAATCATATAACAAACACATTTTCATTCACCCCTATACACATTTATTATTATAGTCATAAATAGGCTACTGTACTGTTAATACGCGGCACTTACCATTGGTCAGACAGAGCCGGCCAGCTTCAGTAGTGTATATTTCCATGACATTGCTCCCACTGGGAGGTTAAAAGCAGCTGTGTGTTTGCCCAGAAAGTTCAGCTTTGCAAAACAAAGAGGTGAAAGCTCAGTGCACTGCTATAAACACACACTCGCTCTCATTTGTTCCGTTCAATGTCTTCAGTTTACTTTCTCCTATACTTTAGAGGTCTGTTATTAATATATAGATATAGCTACCAAATATATACAACATTGAATCGTTGACTGTACTCATATGTGTATGATCAGACATCTTGTGGCAAATTTAAAACTCCTATTTTCCATTTACTTGTTAAAACATTCCAACTAAATATTAGCTTTTAAATCATTTACTATCAAAGGAATCTCTTCACCCTTAAGTACAGATTTGAGGGAAGAGGAGGTGTGGAATGCATTTCTCTGTTTATCTTCTACAGAAGCTGGAGAACACTATTTATCTCTCTTTTCCTCCTTCTCTGGCTCCTAAAACCGATCCCTTATCAGCACACAACCCTATAAAGAGTGACAGACGCAGTGCAAACACACTCATGCTGAGGAGCAAACTTTCCCCGTCAGTGATCTGAGGACAGATCTGGATTTCTTTCTATTTATCCTAGAAATGTGAGGAATGTCTTGCTCTGGAATATATCAGTACTGGTGGTGTCCAAAAACAGCAGGTTCACTGAATTGAAAAATTATATTTGTAAACATTCAAAATTGGCTTCACTTGACACCAAAAGAATCTCTGTTGGTATCTTAGCAGGAATAGTTCGATCACAAATGTTACTCACCCTCATGCAGTTCCAAAACTGTGACTTGATTTCTTCTGTCAGAATAATATTGCAAAATTTTGAAGATTATTAATAACAAAAATAAATAATACAAAATATATACTTATATAAAAAGAATATATTATACCTGTATATAAACTATACTACAATGCAATTAGCTGAAGTTTAGTGCTTTAACTTAAGCTGGAATTAAGTACATTTTACATGTAATATCTTAATCACTTCTATTTTCTCTGAAATATGTTTTTATATGGTTAAATGTATTGGCAAGCATTTATGGTAAAATACAATTATATTGTGTATTTAAATATATTTGTAAATAGAATTGTTGCAATGAAGTTGCAATTTAGTGCATTTATAATAAATTAACTTT
Source organism: Ptychobarbus kaznakovi (assembly GCA_027422405.1). Taxonomy (NCBI): domain Eukaryota; kingdom Metazoa; phylum Chordata; class Actinopteri; order Cypriniformes; family Cyprinidae; genus Ptychobarbus; species Ptychobarbus kaznakovi. The sequence goes on from CM049809.1 coordinate 22,380,739, forward strand.
AAATGTAATAGCAAAAAACTTACTAAAGTAAAAATTATAATCAAGTGCTTTAGATGTGCTTTAGTATGTTAGTCAACACATCAAAATAACCCTAACCCTAAGCCTCACTTCTTTAAAGCATGACAAAAAAGTATTAAAACATAATGATTGTTTAAAAAAACTTTCAGTTTGACATTATTACAGAGTTTTTCATTATTACACAGTACTTTTTAAAAGTGCTAAGAAGCAATCAAGAATGTGTTATCCTTTTAAGTACATTTATTTCAATAATATTTTATCTACAAGTTCAGCTTTTAAGTATACTATTAAAATTTGAAGTACACTAAGTGCTCATTCAATACAATTAAGCACACTTCTTTTTCGCAAGGGTCTGCGCTTTACCATGTAGTTAAAGTGGACGGGGACTGAGTCTGTCAAGCTTTTTAACAATATCATGTTTCTGTGTAAACAACAACAATGATGTTGTTGCTGTTTCAAAATAAATATATCCCATAATCCTTTCCTCTCTGCCACCAGCTTTGGAATGAAACTTCCTTGACGTTCACCTGGAAACATGTCACCGCATCCAGACTACACAGTTTCTACTGCAGGACAGTGTGCGCTCCGCAGGCTCTTACACACCGCTCGACCAAACAGTGTTAGCATTGTGCTTTGTGAGTGAGTGTGTGTTGACTCCAGATGTGAGAGAGCAGTTCTCCTGTTACACTCAGTTTAAATCACGGTAATCCATCAGGTCTTGCCACACTCCTCCACGCGTTGTCTTACTGTGTGTGTGTGTAAGAGAGAGAAAGAGACATATAATCATATGGGACAGGATGCAATTACAAAGACACCTCTATTGTTTTAGTTTTTGCATGTGACACATGAACAGCTGTGAAATCAAATCTTTGTTTTTTTATGACAGAGTGAAATCATAGCTGACTTAAATATGAATACTGCCTTTTATTTAGGTGAATTGATGCAGTGGAGCTGTGATGGCAACATACAGTTTTTGCTGGTATTTGAATAATTTTTTATGTTATGTAATTAGAAGCATCATTGACAATAATGAGAATGACAAAAAAAGACGAGATTTGGGGGTAAAATGTGTTTAATTGCAAGAAAATGCAAGAAATTTTTTTTTTATCTTGAAATGCGCTTAATTTTCCTTTTGCAAAATATACACTCTAAAAAAAGATTTCTCAAAGTTGTTTGTAAAATAAAGATTACTGGAGTATGTTTTATGACAAAATATTTCAGTTAAAAATTTCATGTAATTCAGTGTGTTTCACCATTTTTGATGGAGGGGTTGGTAAAGGACCTGGAAAAATTTTGATAGGTGTCATAAGATTCATATCCCCACGGAGCACATGCCAATATGTTTCTTTTTACTTAGTTTCAAAATAAACTTATTATGTATACACACACACACACACACACACACACACACACACACATATATATATATATATATATACATATACACTCACTGGCCACTATATTAGGTACACCTTGCTAGCATTGGGTTGGACCGCCTTTTGCCTTCAGAACTGCCTTAATTCTTTGTCGCATTTTCGTCCACACAACTGCTGCTCACTGGATATTTTCTCTTTTTCGGACCATTCTCTGTAAACCCTGGAGATGGTTGTATGTGAAAGTTCCAGTAGATCAGCAGTTTTTGAGATACTCAGACCAGCTCGTCTGACACCAACAACCATTCCACGTTCAAAGTCACTTAAATCCCCTTTCTTCCCCAATCTGATGCTCGGTTTGAACTTCAGCAAGTCGTCTTCACCACATCTAGATGCCTAAATGCATTGAGTTGCTGCAATGTGATTGTATACATGTGTGTGTGTGAGCAAACTGAATAATGTTTAATTGATGTTATATTAAATGCAATTAGCTGAACTTTAGAATGCTGTTTGTAACCCACTGAAGTAGGGTCTTTACATGTAATATGTTTGACAATATAGTACTCAAGTGTGTCAAGAAACAACATTTATAGCGTGCCCTGTAATGGCAAGTACAGTGTCTATAAGGGCTTTAAGTACTTAAGCCCTTTTATTTCATTAATATTACATAATGTGCAAGTACAATGTTTTTAATTTACTTTTGTGCTGTCCTGAAAATTCTTTACCTAATTTGATGTTCCTGGAAAAAAAAAAAGCAGAACTTTTGCTGAACTTGTTATACCCTGTGTAAGCCAAGTCAGTCATGCAATAGCAATAACTGGTATTTTCAGGTCAAAACAACCGAAATAACTCGAAGGTTAGGATTTTAAGGTCACATTCAAGTGCACATGCAATATTATAAAACACACTTACATAAGTTAACGCAATGGAAAGAGCGTGAGTGGATCCCCATCCACCTCCCCTCTCTTTACTCCAGTTGATGGCATTGTCCCCATACCTCTCTTATCCCGGGGCAGGCCCTGTTCCTTTCAGACACAGATATCTTACCCTGCCACGTGTCAAACAGCATCAACACCACCCTCAGCGGTCACACTGTCCATGCAGACAGCATCGGACCTTGTGATTTCCATCGTATTTTAAGAAGCACACACACTTCCATTATGTCAGCGCTCCAAGAGAGTGTCCATAATAATCGTTCTCTATTCACATACAATGCAAACAAGAAAAGTGAATACTGATGACGCATGACTTCCAACCACAGAAAGTGCTGTCCAGTGCAGCGGAGTCACAGGACATGGTGGCCGTTTTGATAAATAGTGACAGCCTAAGTGCTCTGAGCTGCATTAGCTTGAGTGAGAGAGATACCGCCATGGCACAGCTAGCCAAACAGGATATGGTGTCATGACATGATCTCACATCACTTTAATTCACAGTTGGGTGAGCTCTAATTAAGGCCTCCATCTGTCACCCGCAATTTGTAAAGTCTTTAGGCAAGTCGCCCTGCTTCTCAATTAGATCGGTCTTGGAGCGGTGTCTGTGAGTCTGGTGGGGTTGTTTTTTAGAGACGCATTTCGTGTCAGTCAGGAACACAGAGGTATGTCTGAGTGGTCAGATAAGATTAAAAGGGTGGAAATGTTTCTGATAGGTGACATGCAAACATGGAGAGTTCTGCTGTTACCTGATAAAAATCTCATATGGGTCCTTAGGAGGCTCCATTCACAGACACAGAGGGATTACGGCCCCTGAGAGGACCCTGCGCTCTCAAAATGCATTAGTTTACTCTGTCGAGCTTTAAAGGGGTCATATGATGCTTTTTTAAAGATCATTATTTTATGCATTTGGTGTAGCAGAATATGTTGCATGCTTTAATGTTCAAAAAGCACATTATTTTTCAAATACTGTACATTATTGTAGGTCCTCTATGCCCCGCCTCTCTCAAACGCTTCGTTTTCTACAAAGTCCCTCCTTCTGACAAGCACAGTCTGCTCTGATTGGCCAACTGACCCAGTGCATTGTGATTGGCCGAACACCACAAGCCGCGTCGGAAATGTAACTCCCCTTTCCATAATCGCGAGCTTCAGCTTTCAAAACTAAAGTAAAGACAGTTAATAATGTCCTTAGTTGTGCCATCAGTTCAAGCCAGAAAGGGGAACAGAGTCGCGTGACAGACATGGCAATGAAGCTCGTATGTGTTTGCACACAAGCCGCGGTTGTGTGACCTTGTCTTCCTCTCTCACACAAGCGAGCACACACACACACACACACACACACACACACACACACACACACACACACACACACACACACACACACACAACACTGCAGCTGTGACTCTCTCTCTCTCACACACACACACACACACACACACATACACACACGACGGCAAAACTCTGCAGTTGAATAGCAAAATACTTAATAGCAAATACAAATAGCAAATACTTAAACTAAAAACAAAACATATAGTCGATGATTCAGAAGCACCTGACTGTCATAGCAAAGTCAGAATTACTTCCTCTCCTAGGTTCATGAAACGGTCGTCCATAAAAGCGTTGTGATAACATCTGAGTTGTGCTGTTCTGCTGTAATTAATCTTAATGATTACTAATAACATCTACTTTCGGAAGGCCAAATAAAGTGCTTTTGCTTTCACCTAGAAGCACACCGCTTCTCCCTGTCATGGCTGCATCAACACTACTGCGGTAACTGAAACCACGCCTTCTTTCTTTGTGTGAACATTTGAGCTGCATTATGCAAATATTTCCACATCGTGACGTAGACATGAGGGGGCGTGTTTAAATTAGCCATTTTAAGGGGGCGTGGCAGAATCTTAACTTTGATAAAGAATATCTCTTTGGTTTTGAGACTTTAGTCTTTGCAACTTCAGGGATCTTATCTATGCACAATCAGCTTGTAACACTCCAAAGAGAAAGCAAAACTTGAAATCGATGCGATTTAAAAATGTTTTACTGTTTAGTACATTTTTCCTGTAGCTTAAATGAATAGTTCATCAGAAAATGTACTCACACTCAGGCTGTCCAAGATGTAAATGAATTAGATTTTTCATCCAAACAGATTTTGATAAATTTAGCATTACATCACTTGCTCACCAATAGATCCTCTGCAGTGAATGGGTGCCGAAGTATGAGTCCAAAATCCACTTCTTCCAGTGAAAAAGTCCATCCCATGTTGTCCTCTTGCATCAAAATCCACTGAAATATTCCACAAAAAATTTTGTTTAGAACTGTTTTGGACTGTTTTCTTCCTTTCCTTGACCAGTGCATATTTCTCTCCTGATTCAAACAAAGAAACTTTTTAACTGGTTAAAGCAATATTTGAGGACTCAAATTTTCCCTGGAAGATGGATTTTAGTTCAAAAGACATTTATTGATGGACTAGAGTCATGTGGTTTAGTTCTGGATTATTTTGATATTTTTATCAGCTGTCTGGACTCTCATTCTGACGGCACCCATTCACTGCTGATGATCCATTGGTGAGCAAGTGATAATGCTTAATTTTTCCAAATCTGTTCTGATGAAGAAACAAACTCATCTACATTTTGGGTGAGTACATTTTCAGCTAATTTTCATGTTTGGGTAAACTATTCCTTTAACATGATGCTAGTTTGATTTCCAGGGAATGCAATCACTGTTATGCAAAGCAAGTTGGATTTTAATAAAAGTGTTTTTGTAAAAGTTACATGAATGTTCATTATTCCAAAATTGGATAGGATTGGGGTCTGACGTGCAAACGCTGAGGATGATAAAAATCATTCTGTCTGGTATGTATTTCCTTTCTGGGCTGGAGGGGTATCAGACTCACTCTGTGCTCTTTCAGGCTAAGTGAGGCTTAGCATGCCAAATCCAAATCTGATAACTGCTCACAATCTAACACCGCGGGTGAAAAGGTTTAAATGCCCACTGTAACCACATCAAACAGAGGGATTTCTAATCTGGCTTGTTTTATTTTGACCAAATGTCTGGCTTGAGAACTGAGCGCTTGTGATTAATGAGTCTTGGAATAAATAAGACATGATTTTAAACATATCTGTTCTAGATATTAGCAAGCTGTAAACATGTTTTTGATATTATTTTACATTTGGTTTACATTTAAGTAAACTGTTGCTGTGTTGCCTTTCTAGTGGAATTGTTATACATCATATAGCCACTAGATGGTAATAACTATCTTTTTCTTTTACAGGAATCTCTCATTGACAGGATGTTGAGGGTTTCAGTATAAATATTTCAGTTTAATAAAAGACTAAGTTTAATGGAATCTGTGGAAGATTAGTTATTTTCCTAATTAAAATGTCTTGGCTGGGCTTTGTTTTTCTTTAATTACATTGGGAATTAACTTCTGTCTTCTGCAGCAATATCCTGAGGTGTTGAGTATCGTAGCAGCTATTTTGATAAATTCCTTTGCACCCTTTTTCTACTGTTGCCATTGCTTTATTAGGCCATAATACCAGTGCCACTGGGAGACGTGTTATATCAAGTTAGGCTGTTTATATGATTTTACAACTAAATCTGTGGTTGAAATCTCATATGTAAGAATTTACATCATTTATAGAAATTTGAAAGGAATGCAAAGTAAATGGGTTTAGTCTACTAAAACAAACAACTCCACAGTTTGAATTGGACATCTTACATATAATCTTTTTTTTAAATCACAGTGGTGGTTTCCACTAAAATATCATTATTACAGTTATTGTTACTAAAAGGAAACGTATAGGCTACCACTGTAATAATAAAAAAGAAAGAAAGAAAGAAAAAGTTTGAATGAGGTGACACAATTCATTGTTTTAATTTGTAGGAGTAACAATAATATTGCATTTTGACTGAAGCTATGATTACCATGATACATTTGTCCAAAGGTAGATCTCCAGATTGAGAGTGTGTATATAGTTGAGCGCCTTTTAGGTTGTAAGTGGGCGGAGCTACGGTTTACGCAATATATTTTCAGTTGTAAGAAGGCGGAGCACATTCTCGACCTCATTGGCTTGTCAGACGTGTGTGGGAGGAGCCACGAGAGTGCGTCATGAATACCCCGCCCCCATATTAGAGGACACGGAGAGAGGAGAGCGAAAGTTCAGTGTGCGCCAGTGGAGATGTGAGGAGGACACAGGGGCTGCTGACGGACTACACGCTTCACAGAAGTTCGGAGATAACTGAGGACAAGGACAAATTTGTTATTTCTCTTTGCTGAGCTCCTCCTGATGCCCTTATTTGTCCTAATAATGATGGCAACGACTGACGTGAAATATTCGTGTTGTAAGTGACTGTGCACGCGCCTTTTTCATAAAAAACTCATGACGAGTTTGGACATTAAGCCTCATTTCATATTATATGCAGACTTTAAAAAGGGATATTTTTCAGAGAAGTTTTATTTAGAGGAATATCTGTTTTTCAGCGTTTTAACTGGAGGACAAATTAAATATTCATTGAAGCACTTTTAATCTAAGCTGTGTCTATGGAGCTTCATAATCATCCATAACACACAAAAGTATCCTCTCCTGGGACTGTATATGCTTGGAAAGTTTCCACTGACTTGCCTCATTAAAAAAAAGTGACTGAAACTGAAAATCCAGCATGGGAGGCTCACCTCTGAAAATTGTGTTTTCTCTGTGGTGTCAGCTGGTCATTACTGCCTACAGTTTAGAGATGGGCTCCTATGACCTGGAGAGAGGGAGACCAGCTAAATGCGAGCCTATAGTCATCCCTATGTGCCAGGGGATTGGGTACAACCTCACCCGGATGCCCAACTTTATGGACCATGACAATCAGAGGGAAGCTGAGATTAAGCTGAATGAATTCGCCCCTCTGGTGGAATATGGTTGTGATGTGCATTTGAAATTTTTCCTCTGCTCTCTTTATGCCCCTATGTGTACGGATCAAGTGTCCACATCCATCCCCGCCTGCCGTCCCATGTGCGAACAGGCTCGTCAGAAGTGCTTGCCCATCATGGAGAAGTTTAATTATGCCTGGCCTGATTCTTTAGACTGCTCTAAACTGCCCACCAGAAATGACCCCAACGCGCTGTGCATGGAAGCCCCAGAAAATGATACCAAAACCGAAACTAAGAAAGGAGAGGGCATGTTGCCTGTGCCGCCCAGACCAAGGCAGCCCGGCGCTGGGAACGGACGCTCAGGGGGAAGCGTGGGAGTTTGTGAGAACCCAGAAAAGTTTCAGTATGTGGAAAAGAGTGAGACGTGCGCTCCGCGCTGCTCATCGGCCGTGGATGTGTTCTGGTCCAGACAGGATAAGGACTTTGCTTTCATTTGGATGGCGGTTTGGTCCACTCTGTGCTTCGTATCCACGGCTTTCACAGTCCTAACATTTCTGCTTGACCCACATCGCTTCCAGTACCCAGAGCGGCCCATCATCTTCCTCTCCATGTGCTACAACGTTTACTCAGTCGCCTTCATCATTCGATCCGTCGCGGGGCAGAGAACATTGCATGTGACCGTGAAAACGGCGAGTTGTATATTATCCAAGAGGGCCTGGAAAGTACGGGTTGCACCATAGTCTTCCTCATCCTCTACTATTTTGGCATGGCAAGCTCTATCTGGTGGGTCATCCTCACCCTCACTTGGTTCCTGGCGGCAGGTAAGAAATGGGGTCACGAGGCTATCGAGTCGCACAGCAGCTACTTCCACATGGCTGCCTGGGGCATACCTGCGCTGAAGACCATAGTCATCCTCACCATGCGGAAAGTGGCAGGCGACGAGCTCACCGGACTGTGCTATGTGGGCAGTATGGACGTGGGGGCGCTAACGGGCTTCGTCCTCGTTCCTCTGTCCTGCTACCTCGTCATCGGGACGTCTTTCATCCTGACCGGCTTTGTGGCACTTTTCCACATCCGAAAGGTTATGAAGACCGAAGGCACCAACACAGAAAAGCTAGAAAAGCTGATGGTGAAAATTGGCATCTACTCCATCCTGTACACAGTTCCCGCCACCTGCGTCATCATTTGCTACTTCTACGAACGTCTCAACATGGACTACTGGAAATTTCGAGGGCAGCAAAGCAAGTGCACCACATTCCCGGGTCGGAGGAACGAGGACTGCTCCCTGGAGTCTTCGGTGCCCACCGTGGCCGTGTTCATGCTGAAGATCTTCATGTCGCTGGTGGTGGGCATCACTAGTGGCGTGTGGGTCTGGAGCTCCAAGACGCTGCAGACTTGGCAGGGGCTGTTTAGCAGGAAGTTGACAGACAGGGCTTGCAGGAAGCACTGCAGCGGGAGCTGCAGCACCAGTCACTGCCACTACAAAGCACCTGCTGTTATACTGCACATGTCAAAGACTGATCCCTACTTGGACTGTCCCACGCACGTATGAGTGCAGCCCTGAGACTGTGGCCTCCTCTGTGCTGTACCCTACTGTGGACTTTGTGAGAATAAGACATACGGTGCAGTGAAACTTTGTGGTGAAGTAAACAAACTTAAAACCCAACACTGCAGCTAAACAATGGATTAACAGTACTTGTTAGTTTAAGAGAGAATTGTATCATTGCTTGCTGTAGCACAAAATGAGACAGATATGCACATCCTAATCAGTTATAAATATCTGCAATCTCTCTTGCGTGGAGAAGTGCACAGTGTCCCTATCTAAAAGCTGTTCGGTGACTTGTTAATATGTTTAATTACTTGTTCAAATGTTTCAGGACTTCTATTTATTGTATATATAAATATATATATATATATTTAATTGTGCTTGTCTTGGTTTCTTACAAGATAGCATTGATCAGTATGTTAATAAGTGCCTTTTTGAAGAAGATAATAAAATGTTATATATTTTCAAAAGTTGTCTGAAATTTCTTCTTTGAAGTAGGCATTTCAAGAGGTAATTGCTCACTGAAGCGCCATCTACTCCTACAAAGACAAACTACACTTTTGTTTTGGTGTTGCTACACAAAACAACAGTATTATTTCAATTCCACTGAAGTGCTTGTTGTGCCCAGACGGTTGTGTTTGCATCTATTTAGAGGTGGAAGTTAAAGAGAAGCGCCTTGGTGAGACTTTTCACATGAACTGTAACAAGAAAATGCATCAAAGCAATGCAAATATTTTGATGAAGAAAGCCAGGTTTGCATCTGAAAGGTTGCCCCAGTTCAAATGCAAATCGATCCTTGAGGGACCCTTTCAGGGGCCTTCAAAAGAGTGGGCTACCCCCGAATAACACAAGGCTATGTGGCTTTGTACGCCCCTGACACGAATAAATCTATGTTGTCAGTTTTAGGGGACTGTTGGCCAGAGTTGTGACTAAGCTTGGATCATGGAGATTAAGCTTGTAGCGAAGGCCTCATTTTAGTTTTAGCACATTGTTTATGCATCGTGTTATACTCTATGTTCTTATTTGTATTCCTTTTAGCCGTTTGCTCTATTTTCTCTCTTTAATTCCCCTCCTTATGACAGATGCAGCCGCTTTGTGCGCACTTTCCTTTGAGCGCGTTTACCAGAACAGAAATCCCTGGTGGTTCTCTCTCCTTCATCCTCAAAGGGAATCGTTGAGCAGAGCGACAGACAGTAGCCTGGATTTCTCTGTGCGAACGTTCACATCATCACCTTTAAACACAGAGGTTGTTCTGGAATTATATTTCATTAATGAGGTGCACACACACACATCCAGATTCTCCTATTGTTGTGTGTGTGTCGCTTCTCTCTTCCCCCTCCGCTCTTTGATGTGAGCCACTCATGCAAATAAAGGCACTTTTCTCCGACGCTTGATCCGGAGCATGTAGGGCTCCGATAGCTGCTTGAATTGTATTTTCTTCACCCTACCCCCGCCTGTTTGTAGCGGATCTGGGTTTTGATGATTCATTTGTATGCCATTGCATGTTTTTTCTTGTGTTTTTTTTAGCTTGGTTTAAAAAATAAGCATTATTAGAATATGTATGGATATACCAAACCAACAGGCTATGCTGTATGCAGCATTAATATTTAATGCATATGTTTATCATATTTATATATGTATATGGCATGGGTGAATCATAATATCCCTCAAAAGAATTGGTTATTTGGTCTTCTATTCTCAAAATTCAGAATAGACTGAATAAAACTCTAGGTATAGCAAGACCCATTAAGAAATATATCCAGCATTATTTCAAGCATGAGATAACAGAAAATTTAGTGCTGTGTGAGATTTACTGATTCATACTACATTTTGTTAAAGTAAGTAACTATTTTTTTCCAATAAGTACTGGTGTAGTGTGCTACATTTTCATTTTTATGTTATGTTGTTTCTGCAAGCAAATTAGTGAGTGAAATAATCAAACACGTTCTTTTAAACTGCAGGTGTGTCTAAATAACGTCTAGACATCTGCCCTCTCTCTGAAGTAATGCTGGAAAGTCTGATTCATTTCAGTGAATCCATTTGTCCAAACAGGTCAAATAAAACAAACAGATCCAAAAAAAATATTCTCTGGTTCATAAGTCCTAGCATTGCCCAGATAATTAAATATTTCAATGTAATATTTAAATATTTAATAATTTAATGTATATTAGAAATTCTTATTGGATTTGTTCATCACCATTGTCGACATAATTAATTAAATATATACAATAAAAATATATGAAGAGTTAATTTGCAAAAACAGATTACAAAGATAACAATTTAAAAAAATCATGTTTCTTTCATTGTGCATTCCAATTAATCTCAATCAAACTGCAGTTGGGTTATTTTGATCAAGTAAAAATAACAAAACCTAAAAAAGAATGACTAACTAACACAATAAAACTGAATAAAACATGATAACATAATAAAAACATGATTTTTGCTAAGAGTTATCTGTTTTTGCTAATAAACTCTTCATAAATAGTTTAAAAATATACTGTCTTTTTTCCCAGATTTTCTTTCTTTATTTTTTCACATAGTTTAAATTGCTGTAACATTAACTAGCCCAATGTCGTTTACACAGATTCTGGCTTTACCTGACCCGAGCATTTGTGACCCTCTCTGTGAAAACCCAGCTAAAGTCTTTTTTTGTGTGATTTGCTGTTTTCTACAAAAATCCTCCTTCATATGGTAAAGAACATTCTGTGAAAAATTTACCTTTATATCTTTAATATTGACTGAGTAAGGCCATGCCAAAGATTGAAATAAATGGTAGAAATCAAATTTGATGCTTGTTATCTCATAATTAGATTTTGAGACTTTAGCCTGGATTTCACAGAGAGGGTCACATTTGTTTCCCCAGTCACACACTAAAAAGAAGTGCATGGTCCATTTAGCTGGTCATGCAAATGTAAATACAAATCCTCAGCATTTCCTTAGACATTTCTCCCACCATTTAAATTATTAGTTTAAATTATCATTAAAAAAAATTTAAGAAATAAATTTACCAGGGCCTGGGGCAAAAATGCAAACAAAAAATGTCTTAGAAAAATAATATATATTAGATTATTAATTTGTTTTATATATTACACTTTGCAATATGTTATAATCTTCTATTCAAAATATAGAATGTATCCTGTGCATTATTTTTACCTATGTTGAACTGATTTCACAATTAACAGCCATAATTATTCAGATTAAAAAAAGGCCATCTCACAATCAATTATAGGGCATATATAAGAATAATAGTAATTTCTGACACTGCTGTAATATTTAACAGGCAATCTTTGACAGTTCTATGTGGGTTATTGAAGCCACATTGTTTTGTGGTTTAAACTGACAGCTGCATGTGTCATTTACCCATCGTCATCACAACATTGTAAAAGCGGCTCCTCTGAGAGAGCTTTGGCAAGTGCACACATCCTTTCAGCAGCCAGTGGTTCAGAGCAGGCCGTTGAGGTCTGCTAGAGTTTTATGACAGTGTTTTGGTATTTTTCAGCTCAGGTTGCCTCTCTAGAGGGGTGCTTTACCTCCATGACAATGTCAGTAAACTGCGTCTGGTACGAGACTGTGTGTGTGTGTGTGTGTGTGTGTGTGTGTGTGTGTGTGTGTGTGTGTGTGTGTGTGTGTGTGTGTGTGTGTGTGTGTGTGTATCTAAAGGCACCAATTAAAATGACTCAGGCCAGTAGCTTACGTCGGAAAGGCACCTGCCCAACCACAAATGTGAGGTCAACACTGGAGCATTCTCATTCACTCACATCCTCTCACTCACTTCCTCTCTCGCAAACCTAAAATAAGCTTTGATGGTGGCAAAACCTCAAATATCAAACCAATAGAATTTTGGAGTGAACTTTTCCTTTGTTTGATGCCTCTATAAAATGCATTGTTCAAACCAAAATTATATTTTATCTAATGCACCTTAAAGAGTCCGGATACTTTTTAGTCTCGCTGCATGTTGTGGGATCGGGTCGCTTAGCCACGCTCTCGTCTGTCCGACCGAGCGGAGTGTGAGAGACCCTGTCCGGTCATGTGTTTGATTAAAAGAGGATCTTTATGAGGTGTTTACCCACCTCCACCCGAACCCCAGCCATGCTTATCAGTCCACAACCATCCACCCACCCCTTAGGAAAGAAGAAAGAGAGAGAGGGAGAGCAAAGAGAATAAAAGAAGCCCTCATTACACTCATCCACCCCCTCCACCCTCCCCTGCCCTCCAGAGAACTATCCCTTTTCTGCACTGTTTTGATGTGTAAATGAGCGCATTGAAAACCTGCTGGCCTAAAAGAGAAGCTTTCCATGAAAATGCGCCAGTCGCTTCGCAGCGGGGTTCACACATAGTGGGTCTGCTTTACTCAGCACTTATGCTCCCATTTTACTAATATGAATGTATACAACGTACAAGTACATGCCTGTACAAAATTTTCTGTACAATTTTCAATCAAAATTTGTTTGAATTTTGCATTTCATTACAAATTAATATAGCAGCACGTTAAATTAAACACAAAAAATGTAAAGTAGAAAGACTGAAATTGTATTTTCTTGTAAAACATTGTATTAATTATTGAAATGTGTGAAATTTCAGTACTGAACTTGTGCATTTTCAAGTCAACATGAAATGAAAATGCACAATCCTGGTTTTATTGTAAACAATTAATCAGTGTTACTCCAAATAAAAAAAAATGTATCTTTATGTTGCTGCTGGATTTGTTTCTATATCCTAAAATACAATTTATGTTTGTATTGAAATATTTATGTGCAATGATATATCTCTAGTGTTGTAATTTGCCTAGGAGCTAAACTGATAATTATGTGAAGCTTGCGATGTTAAAATTTGTATAATTTCTACAACAGAAGCAATTAAGCCATATGTCAGTAAACTAAAATTAAATTGCATTTCAGCTCCTATTTCAAGAAATTTCACACACACACACACACACACACACACACACACACACACACTGAGTGTGAGTGTGTAACATTTGGTTTTTCCTTACAATATGATAAGTTATCACCTCACCTTCTACTGATGGTTTGCTTACCGATAGTTCACCCAGAAACTTAAATTTATCATAATTTTCTCACCCTCAGAAAATGACTAACTTTCTTTAAAAATAGATATAATCAGATATAAGATATTTTGAAGAATGTTCTTCATCTACAGACAAAAACATTTCTGAGACATTTCTCAAAATATATTCGATTAGATATAAATTGAACTCATTTACATTTTATGATCTAGGTATTTTTGTGCACAATAAACAAAAATATTAATAATATTATAAACATGTAGTAACTAGCTCATCTTCTGAAATGACTTTCCTTTTCATCAGACACCGTGAATACTTTTATTTTTCAAGCCCTCAACTCCAATTACACAAACTGAATGAACAGATATGACAGAAAGACTCATTGTTTAGTTATCTTCGGGAGTGCTTACACACACACACACACACACACACACACACGCACACACACACACGCACACACACACGCACACACACACACACACACACACACACACACACACACACACACACACACACACATAGAGGAAACCGCAATGAACACCCAAACAAAACATAACCTTCTGACTATCTATCTCTGGAGCTGCCAAAGGTGGAACAGCCAAAGTTCAGGTTAAAAAAGGTGGTTTGTCCTCATGATGAGGAAAATATGCATGAAATATCTGAAAAATATTTTTTAAACAAACATTGAAATTCTCAGAATAACATAAAGTCTACCCAGATTCCAGAATCCTGAAACAGTGCAGCCTTTGTCAGAGCTTGTTAACGAACGACCCCCAAATATGTTTAAAACAATAACCACAGTAAAAAAAACTTTAGGAGCACATTGAATTTGACAGACCTAAAAACCCATCTACCTCACTGGTGAAAACCACTGTTCTGTCTTTGTGCTTATTCAAGTGTTCAGTGCTACTGTTTTGTAGTCAAATATAAAGTTCTGAACTTGTCCTGACTTCTGCTCGGAGCAACACTGACATGGGTTTATGAAGCCACTGCAAACCTACTAAAGCTGCACTTGACCACAGTTTGATTTCACTGCTTACTGTAGCTTGGAGACACAAGCACACTCAGTTTTGACCCAATGCACTTCACAGTTAGCTAAAACATAGGCCCAAAGCAGAACACAAGGTGTAATGCAACGCAAATATGTGTTGTGTTTCAGCTAATTGCCACTACACGGGACATATTTTCTGTCTGACTAGTGACAGTAATTACTTAAATATGCAATTTATCAAGCAAAAGCTTTTGTATCAGTTTTTTTTTAAACACTAAATAATGATAGATGAAAACTGAAATACAAAGGGAAATCTACTGTCAATGAATTGTACTTCTGACATTTAACATAGGAAAAATTAGTAACTGACACTTTGCAGATTCAAACAAAATGTGTTTTTTGCATATTTTTCTTAAAATAAATTGAACTTGCTGCATGTCACATTATGTTGAAACCAGACATTCAATCCAGAGTCCAATCAGCATTCTTCTGTTTCTCAAATAAACGCAAATATTCCACACATAAATGAGGCATAAAGACACACAAGTACCTTGAATGAATACCATGTGTATTTAGAATACAAATGTTTAACATTAGATATACATTTATGAAGGAAATTAAACTTTATTTGGGATTTTGGGAATGGAACGAACAAGCCAATCTGGATACATAGTTTTAAAAGTAGACATGCCATATTAACACATTTTTACCATAGTTAAAAGAAAAAAATAGGAGATTTGTATGTGTCCAACAACAGTTTAGTAAAGTTTTAAAACTTGATGGGAAAAAGCAGATGACAACAAACGCTTCTTGGTGAAGTGATTTGATTGGCTATTTGGGCTTTCACTCAATTATCTGTCGTAAGGTCAATTCATCCATCCATCTGCACGTTCTCCAAACCACTTGTCCTATGTAGGTGTCGTCCTATGTCCTATGTAGGTGAGTTATCCGGGATCCTATCCCAGTATCTTGAGCCAAAGTCAGGGAAAATAAGGACCGTTTAGCTTCACCATTTCACCTGACCTGTATGGCTGTAGATTGTGGGAGAAACCAACTTACCTGATCCTTGCTGATCCTCTGAGGTGACTTTTCGTTTCACCTAACATCACTAATTTCTGATTTATTTTTCAGCCTGCTCCATGTTTTTCAATTCTGGTAACTCTCTTTTTTTATCTGTAAATTCAAGTCCCAGCCTTTTTTTCTCTCTCTCCTTTAATATCCTGTTTCATTCAAAGGTATCTGAATACCACAGTAAAATTGTGAAAATAGGAAAAGTTTGGAAGAGTTTAGTTATAACTGAACTGTTGACATGTTTATACACTGAACAAAATTATAAACGCAACATTTTTGTTTTTGCCCCTTTTTTATGTACACAAAAGGCCTATTTCTCTCAACTAATGTTCACAAATCTGTCTAAATCTGTGTTAGTGAGCACTTCTCCTTTGCCGAGATAATCCATCCACCTCACAGGTGTGGCATATCAAGATGCTGATTAGACAGCATGATTATTGCACAGGTGTGCCTTAGGCTGGCCACAATAAAAGGCCACTCTAAAATATGCAGTTTTACTGTATCGGGGGGGGGGGGGGGGTCCGAAAACCAGTCAGTATCTGGTGTGACCACCATTTGCCTCACGCAGTGCAACGCATCTCCTTCGCATAGAGTTGATCAGGTTGTTGATTGTGGCCTGTGGACTGTTGGTCCACTCCTCCACCGCTGTGAAAAGTTGCTGGATATTGGCAGGAACTGGTAACATGCTGTCGTAAACACTGATCCAGAGCATCCCAAATATGCTCAATGGGTGACATGGCCGGTGAGTATGCTGGCCATGCAAGAACTGGGATGTTTTCAGCTTCCAGGAATTGTGTACAGATCCTTGCAACATGGGGCCGTGCATTATCATGCTGCAACATGAGGTGATGGTCGTGGATGAATGGCACAACAATGGGCCTCAGGATCTCGTCACGGTATCTCTGTGCATTCAAAATGCCATCAATAAAATGCACCTGTGTTCGTTCTCCATAAACATATGCCTGCCCATACCATAACCCCACCGCCAGTTGGATGTACTGCCAAATTCTCTGAAACACCTTTGGAGATGGCTTATGGTAGAGAAATAAACATTCAATTCACGGGCAACAGCTCTGGTGGACATTCCTTCAGTCAGCATGCCAATTGCACGCTCCCTCAAAACTTGCGACATCTGTGGCATTGTGCTGTGTGATAAAACTGCACATTTTAGAGTGGCCTTTTATTGTGGCCAGCCTAAGGCACACGTGTGCAATAATCATGCTGTTTAATCAGTATCTTGATATGCCACACCTGTGAGGTGGATGGATTATCTCGGCAAAGGAGAAGTGCTCACTAACACAGATTTAGACAGATTTGTGAACAATATTTGAGAGAAATAGGCCAATTGTGTACATAGAAAAAGTCTTAGATCTTTGACTTCAGCTCATGAAAAATGGGGACAAAAACAAAAGTGTTGCGTTTATCATTTTGTTCAGTATAGCTACCAAACTGATGGTGCAGACATTTGAGGTAACTCTATTGCCCCCTTGAGTGCTGAGGTTTGCTACTTCCATGCATTAAGTATGTAAAGGCACTTCACATCTGCATTTGCATACTGACTTAGCACATATTTCTGGCCTCACAGTCCATGATATTAAACAGTTTGTGTCATTCAAAGGAAGGAATGGAAGAAAATATAAAAGCTAATAGGTCATGATTTGCATGATCTCCAGACATGCGAAACCCACTAAATCAGAGATTTGGGTCCTAAAGAAATCAGCCTTTCCTCTTCTCAGTCACTGTGGAAAATGGTATTAAACAGAACATAAAGCTTAGCGCGAATTTCCAGTTTGTTTCATCATGCCTTTCAGAGGCTGCAATAAATAGCAGAAGAGATGTCAGCGGTTGTCAAGAGATTTGCAGCATACTCAAGTACTCATCTTTACGTCTTCCCTTCTCCGAGTCCCTGAAAAGAATGCTTGTTCTATTTTAGTATTTAACAGCCGGCTTCATTTTAATATCAGCATGAGCTATTGTTTGTCGACTTCTCTACATTTTACATGTTGCCCCCAGGAGTACAGAGTCGGTAGTGACTGTGTTCAATTGATCCGAGGTAACTTTTTCCTCCTCCTCTCTTCAAAGTGACGAGAGCACATAGTGATGGCAGGCATTTGTCAGGGTGGCAAAGTGACAGGCGTTCGTCAAGGCCTTTCATCGGAGGTTGTCACGAAGTGTGATCACAGACGCTGTGTTATCTAGGTCAGGCGTTTAGACATGGATAATTCTGCCATTTTGATTCTAGTTGCTAGGCAGCACCCTTCTCTAATCTCCAGTAACAAAGTCTCTCCAGAGAGAGCAAGAGAGAGGGATCAACAAAAGAAAGAAGGAGTGATGGGAAAAAACAACAACAAAGGGCTGTAAATGGTGCAGTGTCATCGTCTGGGTTTAGAAACATAGCTGGCACTGGGTGGCGAGGGGGGTCAGCGTTGTGGAAGAACCTCGCTTCTTTAGATATAACACACAAACCTCTTTATCTAGACGTACAATCAAACTGTCTCTTTCTTCATGCTCAAAGACGGACACAAACTAAATCTCTGCTTCAGAACTTTGCTGCCAGGCATGGCTTCTAAGGTTGCATCCCTAACAGTGTGTCTACACCAACAGCTTGAGACTGTCTACACTGGACACAAAGCGGCCATTGCAAATCCATTTGTCCATTTGTTGGAGTACATCGGAAATAGAACAGAGCATCAGTTTACTATTGGCGATTTGTCATGTTGCATCCAGTGTAGACAGCATCAGTGAGTTTAATGGTTTGTATTGTCTTTTTTTGCATTGCGTTACATTCACAAGTGTAGACGGGGTGTAAGCAAAATGTGACCGATGAGGAATATAAAGTCGTTACATAAGAAATACAGTTTCCGAGTTCAAGGCTCTGCTCATTTCGCAGGAAGTTTGATTGACAGGCGATCTGACCAATCAGCCATTTTTGTCCAAACGAAACAGACTGGAGAGTTTCTGCCATTTTGAAAAATGGTGTGTATTGACATCTTTGCGAATTGAAACAAGATGTTCATTCTTGATTAGTTAACGCTATAACTAGTAAAGAGGAAGAAATGATCAGTTCTCTTGACACTTGAACTGAGGTGCTACTGCAATCTGTCAAGACTCAAAAAAGGCCACAAAACGGTATTTATTGTTGGAATTTCTTTAAAAAATTACTACATTTGAAATCTGAGACTTTATTTCATGTCTAAAGGAACCTGCTCTGTCTTGTCTGCCGGCGAATTGTCAGTTTTCTCTTTGCTCCATGATGTATTTTTTACTGCATGAGAACATGATGTGTGGCATGAGAGCGCCTTGTCAGACATAGCAACAGTAATAAAGTGGGCCGGGTCTTTGCGAAGGATCAATTGATACTATCTCAAAAGCCATTTCAGTGTTATTTATTCATATCACATCACATTAAAGTTAATCTTCTAAAAACTCACAGTATACTTCTCTAGGAGGTTCACTGCGCCCTATATATTAATTAAAGATGACCATCACAAAAATGTACCATGGTTTTACTACAATAAAACAAAACATGGTTACTATCGTTAAACCATGTTAAATTAACCAAGAATTTGCTACACTAACCATAGTTTAACCATGGTATTTGAAGTAAAAATGTAATTATACAAATGGTAATCAGTAAGCCACAAAACCATGGTTACTACACTTTTACTTTCAATTTTACTGTAATAAAACCATGGTTTCGTAAAGTTAGTCACTGTCTTGCCATCATGTTCATGTGTTTTCTGTAGTATTACAGCACACAGTGTATATTAGCACCATTTGATGTTTTCTTTTGGCATCTGCTGGAGAGTTTTGATCTGGCAATGGTGACACGTGATCGGTAAGCCCCTCCCCTCGAACGCATATGAGCCAATGGCAGTGGAGTATCAGTTGTTTGGGGACCGGAACTCAGACATCTTTAGGTTTCTGCACCATAGAGAAATATTGGAAGGTCCAAAGCTCTCATCGGTTTGATGGTGCGTATTCTACAAAAATGGAAAAATTATGTCAGTGTTGCCAATTTAGCGATTTTGTAGCTAGATTTTTTGAGACTTTTTTCAAAAGTTAAGGGACAAATATAGCAACTTCTTGGAAAAACCTTATCCAAGTTTGTATCTTTCCCACTGATCTATATGCATCTTTATATAGATCAGTAAATGTGCCATTATGATGTCATCTAGTGACATTTAGCTACCAGTTTTAGCTTCTTTCAATTGAAAGCAGTTGGCAACACTGCCTGGGGTACTTGTAACACACATTCCAGGTATCCGGAGGGGATAGGCAATGGTAATTTGGAATTTATTTTATTATTCAGTGTTAATTTTTTGGTTGTAATACTCTCATTAAGTTACAATTTTCATCTGCTCAAACAGAACGCTAATGTCATCTTGTGCTTCACGAAAAGGTATCTCTGGCTAAAACTAGCTAACGTTGAAGTTAGCGAGTCCATGATAATGCACAAACTTAAATAGCTCACTGTTCTCACGTCATGAACAGTGCAGGTAAAAAACAGATAAACAAAGGTCTACATTTCAGTACCGTACCATTTTAAACTGCGCTGTTGTGTTTTCATTGATTTCAGGTATCATTGTGAACTGTAATTGGTCATTTTGAAAGTCAGATGGTTTTCTTCTGTCTAAGTGGCCAGTTTTTGGCCAATATGAAGTGCAGTGTTGACTTTATAGTGATAATCAAAAAGAGAAAAATTAAAATGAAAAAAATCTGTACAAGACTATTCAGCTGAATAGGAATACAAAGTTGAAAGAATGGCTGCATTTTGCTACTGTAGCTCCTCAAGCTGGTGAAAAGATTAGAAAATGTAAGATATAACTGCACTGAAGGCAACGACACTGAACCATGAAAGAGAGAAACTATTAATAAAGAGGCTGAAATAGTTAAATGGTAACGTGAGCTTGTGACTGTAGCATGATGGTTTGACAGTTCTTCTGAGAGAAAACTGGCCAGATCCTCCTTCCTCTCTTTCTGTACATCTCTCTCCATCTCTCTCATTTCCATCGTCTCTAGAGATCGCAAAATATTCTGTATATGTAGGCCTGTGTGTGAGAAAAGTGAGGCAAAAGACATGGAGTGCAATGTGCTTGATGACGATACTTTAATCTTTTTTTCTGTTTCATGAAAATTTAGTTCAAAGCAGACTATTTTAAAACCATGAAGCGGAGATCAGAGAAAACTGTATTCAAAAGCTGGAAGAAATGAAATCACTTCAAACAAACACAATTGCACCATTGTGCCTCTGTACTTACTCCATACAGATATGAGACGTTTACAGATGGAAATAAAGAAACATTATTGATTTTCAAACACACGCACAAATCAAAGCAACTAACTATTTTACAAACTAAATCCATCAATGCTTCAGACACAAAATCCCTCTGAAGTAAGTTGTTTTTTTTTTTTTTTTTGGGGGGGCGGTGGTGGTGGTCACATCCTTAAGATAAATAAAAATGAGACAAGTGCTGATCATAGTGAGATCTTTGGTATCTTGGCAAATCTGATGATAGTTTGAGATATTATTTACCGTAGATCATTTCTGAAACTCTAGAAGAGGCATATGAAATTACTGGAGAAGCATCTGAGAACAAGGAAACTTTGCTCACCATATAATTAATATGAGAAACCGTATAACACCATAACTCATTTTGAATGAGCTTTTCCAGTGCATATGTCTTCCACACAATCACCATGATTTGGTCAAGATATCTGTGGCTAGTGAGTTCCATCTGCATCAGGGAGAGTTTGACTCAAGAAGAGTCGACCCTTAGCCAAGACATCTCATCAAACAGAGACGCTCATATCTGAGAGAGCCGTGCTGATTGAACTCCAGTCCTCCACGCATCTGATCGAAACTTCTCCTTCCCTTCAAAGCATGCACACTTTTAATCCACTTACTTTTATTTTCTCATGTTACCTTCCTCGTCAAGGTCAGGCTTATAAGAATCCGTGTCTGAAGCGCTTATGAGCACAAAGCTTCAAAATATTTTACAGAAATTTAGGTCATACAATAATCTAAAACAAACTGTGCATGTTTTTATTTTATATGAATTCCAATGATATAAGACACTTAATACAGTACAAATTATAGCCTGAGATGTTATAAAATGACTGGATTCAATATGATAAAAAAAATGAAACTTTGAAAACACTGAAAATATTTCAGCAGAATATTACATTACTTCTTGCATATTTTGCGCCACTTCCAATGTGAAATGTCCTGTCAGTGGTGTTAAAAACGTGTTACATTTTATCCAAAACAAAAGAATATGACAACATTTCTAATTATTTTTTGTTGTTGTTGTTGGTTGTTGTGCTTATAGGCAGTTTGTAATTGAATTGTCCCATGAGTGATGCTAAAAGGTTAAAGTCGCAATGAAATGAAAATTCACTGTAACCATTTTCTAAGTTCATATTATAGCTCTGTGCATATTTTTTTTAAATGACATTGTAATGTTTATTTATTGATATTACACTCAAATCTTTGTCACAATATGGAAGAACAATATAGCTGTTTTTGTTTCATCACATCTTACATTTTATATGGCAGTGCTTCCCAAACCGGTCCTGGAGGTCCCCCTGCCCTGCATCTTATGAATGTCTCCCTTCATCTAACACACCTGATTCCACTCATCAACTCGTTAGTAGAGACTGCAAGAACTAAATTGGGTGTGTCTGATTATCAGGGAGACATACAAAATTTGCAGGCCAGGGGGTCCTCCAGGAAATGTTTGGGAAGCACAGCTCTAAGGCATTTAAAGGGGGCATATGATGTGGCTAAACAGAACATTATTTTGTGTAATTGGTGTAATGGAATGTGTTTATGCGGTTTAAGGTTAAAAAACACATTATTTTCCACATACTGTACATTATTGTTGCTCCTCTATACTCTGCCTTTCTGAAACGCAGCGATTTTTACAAAGCTCATCGTGAAGCATGCTCTGATTGGCTAGCTATCCAGTGTGATGTGATTGGCCGAATACCTCAAGCGTGAGACGGAAATGTTATGCCCCTTACCTTATGTATCCAGTGGGGACATAATTACTGATTATAATGACTTGTACTGTCTTTTTACGCGTCACGTTGCATCGCGCTGCGTAAACATTACCATATTACCACATTTGGGAGGTTTTATGCAAATCTTCCCACACCGTAACGCAGACATGTGGGGACGTGTTTGAATGAGCTGTTTTGGAGGCATGGCAGAGTCTTAACTTTTATAAAGAATATCTCTTTGGTTTTGAGATTTTAGTCTTTGCAACTTCAGGGATCTTATCTATGCACAATCAGCTTGTACCTCTCCAAAGAGAAAGGAAAACTTTAAATCGCATAATATAACCCCTTTAAAAAATAATATAGCTTACCACCTAACAAACCTAACGAAATGGTCAGTAGAATGAATAACTTTCAGAAAATGCTGCTCACCTCAGGTCGTCAGACTAAGAGCGAATTCCAAACAGCTTTTTTGCGCCCTTCAAGGGTACTTCGGGAAGGGGACGCTATTTGTAGGGACTTTCCAAACGAAAGTGAGCAACTGAGTCCCTTCACGAAGGGCCCTTCCAGAAGTCCGTTAGCGAAAGGAACATGCGATGGTCACTTCACAAAAGTGATTTCCGTTTGTGATCATGTGATCTTCAGTTAGCTCTAGCGATGCATTTTAAAGCAAAGTTGGGGTTGATTTCAACTTCACATAAAAACGTAAGTAGAAAAGGCTAATTAAATTTGTCTTTATTTTAATGTGATACACAATATTTTTTGTCAGTGATAGAAATATGATTTAAGAGGGTTAGTTGTAAAGCTCTCCCAAGTGTTTGAATCGGTTTTGCTTGACAGTATTCTCAAGCTTGCGACTCTTGTCATACCTGTTGCATGCTTGCATTCTCCTTTTCCCTATTTTTACCCAATTTCTTCCTTCCAGTCAACTTTGCATTTAATATGCTTTGATACAGCACTCCTTGAAACGCCACCCCTTTCAGTAATGACCCTCTGTGACTTACACTCTTTGTGGAGGGTGTCAATGATCGTCTTCTGGACCATTGCCAAGTCAGCAGTGTTCCCCATTATTGTTGTTTTAAAGAGATTTTACACACAATTTATACTGTATGGATGGTAATTTATTGAAACTCAAATGTAAATATTCTAATATTTTGAGATACAGATTTTTGACTTCCATTAGCTGTAAGCTCTAATCATCAAAATTCAAACAAAAAAAACATTTGAAGTGTTTTACTTTACATGTAACGAATCTAAAATATATGAAAGTTTCACTTTTTGAAATAAGTTGCAAGAAATAAAAATGTCACCATATTCAATTTTTTTAGATGTACCTGTATATGATTTATGTTGGTTTGTAGCTATTGGTAATCTTATATTTCCTTTTAATTAAAGGAAAATATTTGTTCTTCTTATAATAACTTTGTGAACAGGGCTGGATGCTTGTTCTTGATGGGATTTGTGCCTCTACTTCTTTGAGAAAAGTAATTGGACACCATAGTTTACCCTATACATGAAAAGTGCCATAAGTATAAGAGAAGAATGGCCTAAACATTGCACAAATCCACGTATTGCTTGCTATGCTGCAGCATGCCTTTGTGTTAACGGCACTGAGTTAGACTTTCATGTCCCTTTCTCCTATTCATTCTCTCACCCTTTTCATTATGTCTCTTGTTGTGGAAAACCGTGTAGGGGTGTAGATAATGCTTTTAGGGAACTTCATAATGAAGTGAACCCTCTCTTTTCCTTCTCATTCTAATCATCACCCTTTATTCCACCAAAACCCCTAAAGAGAAGAGTAGGGGTCAGAGGTCAGTATGCGTCTGTATGGTGAGAACATTTTGAATGGGGCTCTGCAATTAAGCGAAGCCTCGGCAGGAACATCGAAGGCTAATATTCAGACATCAGACCTTAGATTTTGGTCATTCATCAATAGTTTGAAGGCAAAATAATTTGGAGCCCCAATTTTAGTTGATTGTTATGATAAATAAACATTTTAATAAATGTGTTTTTTGATTATTACAAGCAGACACAAGTATTGGGTAATAGTAAAAACAGACCAGTTTCAATTATATCAAATTATTTGTGCGTCTCTTGCTTTGTCTGTCATCCTGGTTTATTATTTTTGATGAGCTTTTGCAATGCATGCCTGTGAATATTTTCAAATGGGTCATTTGTGAGGTTTTTATGAGATTTTACTTCTCCATATGCTACCTCAATGCATGATGCTTAGAATTCAGCCAAAATAAATAATTCTGCTGAACAAGACCGTATTTCAAGCATAATTACGCTGTCCACGTCATGGAACAGTTTCACGATGGGAATGTGCCTACTATACTTTAAGATGCTCTGTAGGATTTGGAACAAGGTGCATATGTTTCTCACTACCCAACAATATGAGGCATGTATTCTCTGTTTAGCACCCCTGCTGAAGGCGGTTCTTTTGCCGAATGGTGCTTCCCTGCAGTGCAATTCGGGATGTAAAGGGGGTAGAGAGCGAGGTTCTCATTTGAAGCACAGCCCATATCGACCTCTGTGCACAGTGACCTGTAAAATACGCTGTGTGCTGTTGAATATGGTTAGGATGCTGATGTCTTCACACCCCTTGTTTTGAGAGAAAAGTCCATTTTGTATGGTGAAAGATTGAAATACGGTCCTATTCATTTGGAGAGTTCAAATTTAGTTCTTGCTTCTTTGTGCGGCTCATCATCATCTCTTTCTGTGCATGCCGTAGGTAATGAGTTATCAAAATTAAAAAATGTATAAAAACCTGCTACCAAAATTTGTTAATACTGAAAATGCTTAAAATAAAAATTGTGATTTTATTAAAAATTTAGACAATAAATACACACTCAGATATTTCGCACCATTATTCTACTATAACTTATTATTCTACTTTATTCCCATCATATTCTTGATATATTCTTGATAGTCTATATTTTTATTTTATTCTATTATTTTTTATTATGTAATGACAAATTACATTATTTTATTTTATTAGTATGACAAATAAAAGAACCTTGAAACCTTAATACCTTGTGTTTAAATGATGTCGAACAATGATATCACTCCCCTATAGAAGAACATTATTTTTAAAATGAATAAAGAAAAATCATTTTCGAAAAACTTCAACAATGAAAGCATAATTTATCTTAACAAAAATAACATTTAAAATATGTATGTTATGTAGGTTATGAATAAACCAATTCAATGTAACTAATTTATTAAGATGCAAAATGAACTAAATTATAGCAGTCAAAATGTTGAAAAAGTTAAGATTGTTCAATGTTTTTGAAAGATGTCTTTTCTACTCACAAAGGCTACATTTATATGATCAAAAATACAGTAAAAAAACAGTAACATTGAGAAATGTTATTACAATCTAAAATAGCGGTTTTCTATTTAAATGCTTAAATGTATTTACATGTTTTAAAAAATATTTTTTATTTATCCCTGAATTTTCAGCATCATTACTCCAGTCTTCAGTGTCACATGATACTTCAGAAATCATTATAATATGCTGATTTGATGCTTCATTATTATTTTATTGTCATAAATTATTATTGGTTTTCAGTTATTAATAATGGTTCTTATTATTATCAATGTTGAAAACCCTTTTTGCTGCTTAATATTCATGTGGAAACCGTGACACTCTTTTAGGACTCTTGATGGAGTTCAAAATAACAGCATTTTTTTAAATAGAAATATGTTGTAATATTATAAATGACTTTAATGTCACTTTTGATCAATTTAATGTGTCCTTGTTGAAGAACAGTATTTATTTATTCTATTATTATGTATTCTTATTTAGCCCATACTTTTGAACTTTAATTTGTTTCTGGCTTTCAGAAGCTATAATCAAATATCTTGTCATTCAAAATGCAATTTTTAGCCTCCGCAATGAATTAACGAATTAAGAGAGGCACAAACCTCAACTTCCCATCATCAAATCTTTATTCTGGACCATGGTTCTGGTTCTGTACAGAGTTGAGCTCTAAATTCAGCTTTGCACAGATACCTCATGTGCATACAGTGTCACAGAGTACAGGCCTGGCAACATTGCTGCCCTGGCTCAAGACTTTTTTGCCAGTTATTTTGGCAGCCTTTGCGAATAGTTCAAAGGCAAATTGTCGAGTAAGTGCATAAGCTGAACCATAAATGCCCAACAGTTTGTTATTAAAGTACAAACATTTGGAAGTGCTGGTCCTGTACATGTACTACATGCTGTACAACATAATATGCTATGCAAATTTACAAAGAAGCTGTTTAGAAAGCCAGTGATGATTCTGTTTTCTCCTGTGATTTTATTTGGAGCCAAACTATGGTGACCTTTGATCTTTTTCTGCAACATCCATGCTTCCCATGTGAGACTGCGTGAGAGCGGCGTTCTCTCCTGTCGCGCTTTATGCCGTGCTGCCGGACATGACTCGCCATTCTGTACTAATTACCCCTTTCCTGCACTTCTTTATGAGCCGTGTTTGCTTTGTGCGGTGCATCTGGCTCTATTTACCGTACAGCACAGTTGCTTGTAAAGTCCGCCTGCTCCATAGGGGGCCGTGTCAGCATTAGTGCCCATTAGCGATTCCCAGACCCCAGAGTCTACACTTACCACAACACATGGGACAAGTCCTCCTTCAGGCTGTACTCAGAACATGGTTTTTCATAGATGTTCCAAAACCTAGTGCGCTACCTTTTTATGTACTGCCATCTACAACATCCTAACCAAAATGGAACTTTATAATTGACCGATTTGGAAAATTTTGAAGACAGGAAGACTCAGAATAACAACACAAAAGAAGATTTTCAAAACACTTTATTTACAGTGAGGTCATAAATTAGATGCTAAGCTCATAAACTTAATAAGAATTTTAAACATTGTGTTTTCAGATTAAGCCATTTATTAAATTCATAGTTGCCATCTTGCATTTTGTGTGCATTCCATGCATGAAACGTCTTGTTGGTTGTTTCATTTCTATTTCTATGTGGTTGTGCCTTGCCCACAGTGAATCCTATTGGTTCAAATACTCTTATGGCAAAACTCTTAAGCTTAAATGGATATTTCACTCAAAAATGAAAAGTCTGTCATCATTTACTCAACCTCATGTCATTCCAAATATGTGCAGAACACAAATGAATATATTTTTGAAGAATATCGGTAACCAAACAGTTAACACTACACCAATGTCCCTTTCAACGAAACTCTGTTCACTTGGCGGGCATATTTGCAACGCCTCTGGGCAGCTATTTCAGCATTCAAGACCAAGTCATATCTACTTGAATGAGAGAATCCCGAAATCTGGAAAAACTGCTTACCGCATTCAAATAATACATTTCAAATCAGCAATAAAATCTGACATGATGAATGTTTTTTTTTATGGTCAAATTGCATAAAAAAGCTTATATGTCAGGCCAATGTGTGTGTGAGTGTAGATGTAGAACCATTTCTATGGCAATGCAGATGACTTTACCAATTGGGTCTTTAATTTAGAAGGCAAAACTTATTTTACCATCTTGTGAGTTGCACTTTCTCCCATTCGTAGTAATTTGATTGCATCGTGTTGGCATATCTTTGACTCCATTTTTCGTTACACTAACTTCCAATCACATACTGTATATGAGAATTGAGACAGGAAACGCAAGATCATGAGAATTTAAATGTGTTCCAAAGTTCAAATTTGAACTATCGGAAACAAAATCCAACAGGTTTTGAATAAATGTAGCATCCCATATTTAAAGTTTCATGGCTCGCCCAAGTTTTCCAGTTATAAATACGGCTAGGGCTGTTCATGTCCAGTTTCTGTCTAGGAAACTCGTAACACTAGTAAAACTGAGAAGATTGCATATTTTTACATTTTAGATGTATTATATATTGAATTATGTTTTCAAAATGTATTTTGAAGAATTTTGGTAACAAAAAAAAAATTGGTTACCAAAAAATACCCCTCAAAATATTAAAAATAGAATAAAGTCATACAAATTTGGAATGACATGAGGACATTATTACTAGCTATATGCTATAATAAAATGTCATATAAGAAATATAAGCCATTTTGCTAGTTTATACCCGCCATCATAACAGTCAATTGGAACAAGTTGGAAAATGTTCATAAAATGACTTTTTTCCAAATTTTAATTACAAGTTTGACAAAGATATGAGTTGACTTGACAAGTTGTGAACTTTTAATTATGGCAATTGCAACTGTTGGGAATGCAGCATTAATAATTAAATATGTACTAATTTGTCGTGTCAAGCTGAATTTTCACTTTCATTGTATACAGACAAATGATTTTGGAGTCTGTCACATCAAGCATAGTTAGGTTTCAGATTTTGGAATCTTAAAGATAGCATATTGTTGAATATTACAAGATGCATTCTAGGCAGGCAGGAGGGGTTTGGAACAGGGATGTTTTGATGGCATGAGACATTAAACATGAGGCATTAACATGGGCAGCACAATGTTTTCACACATTCAGTGCTCTTGTACTAGGCCTATGCGTTGCTTGGCTTTGTTAGAGGGTCAAAGAAGTAATAGTGTCCCGTCGTCTTTCAGCAGCTTTATCATGCCCTCTGAATCACAGTGAAGTAAGCATGTGTGAGAGAGGGCGGAGGAACCGTGGGGGTCAGAATTTCGTGCGTGCGTGTGTGTGTGTGCGTGTGTCTGTGTGTGTGTGTGTGTGTGTGTGTGTGTGTGTGTGTGTGTGTGTGTGTGTGTGTGTGTGTGTGTGTGTGTGTGTGTGTGTGTGTGTGTGTGTGTGTGTGTGCGTGCGTGTGCGTGTGCGTGTGCGTGCGCGTGCGTGTGCGTGCGCGTGCGTGCGCGTGCGTGTGTGCACGCAACCATGTGTGATCCTGTAAAAGTGTATGTTTGGACACAAAGGGGAAAGAGTATGCTGAGGGTATGCTGAGAGAGCACTCGGACTAAGTCCACCGCAAAGCATGAGATGAATTCTACCAGAGTCTCAAGTGTCATGAAGGCGGTGTTGGGCCAAGAGTGTGTGATTGTGTGTGGGTGTATGATAGGGTCAAGGGATTAACAGCTGGTATAAGAGTCTTGGTGCTGTTAGACACACACAAAACAAACACAAACACTCTCCTGTAACACAATCAAAGCTGTGGCGAGAGATCTGCTACTAAAATAAATGCAGTAGGAGGGGAACAGTGAGACAGGGAAAGAGAGAGTGAGAGTATTTATGTTTGAGCAGTAGAAAGTCATGCCGCTTGCACGCACAGAAAGAGAATATAGAATAAGAGGCATCCATTTTTACATTGTCTCCAGAAAATGTGAGTGGTGCTTGTCTGCCCACAATGTTGGAGTTGGACTGATCTTTTTTCCATGAATACCCATGTGTCTATGATATTCTGGTGCCTAGATATGGCTGCGGCCATCAGAGTCCCCACACATGGCTTCTGTCCACTGACTCAAATCAACTCCAACTCCAGGCTAGGATGTTCTGGGGTGGTTTTCATGCAGTGTTTGTTGGGCAGGTGCTTGATGGTTGATAATTGGACCGCATCAAAAGTTTTAAGTATTCTGAGTGTATACTAGGATGTTGTTATGAGGCATAAATTATTATGTTGCTGTCTGGTTACTAGAAGTGTTTTAAGTGTGTTATGGTCCCGTTTCTGAGGTTTTGTAAGTAGTTGTTAGGGTGAGAATTTCTGGTCATAAATGTTTCATCATTAGGAGGGATATGTCTTGTCCCCCACTTCTGGTCAGACGGGATGCATTTCCCATTGCTGACAGTAGATGGAGATGTAAGTTTTCCAACTGGCATATTAAAATTGATTATTCGGAGTGGCGGAGCAGTAAGTAACTGGATTGATATTAAGTCATTATTTTATATATAATCTTATAAATGGGTCAACGGTTTTACTAGCCATTGCCATTCTTGACACAAGATTATCTATAGGCAGCACATTGTCACTTCCACCACTCTTTCATTAGGCTAAAACAGATTTAAATTTTGTCATGGGTTGCAGATTTTTTTTCTGCATTGCAAGCAACCTAGTAAAAATATGCTCGACATTTATGATGGGCTAAGTTGGAATGAAGACAATACAAATGTGTTAGGATATGTTTCCATTACAACATTTAAACAGTGGCTGTGACCACTGCTGGAGTTACTGCATTACAACTAATTGTAGTTACGTAATCAGATACATTTTTTCAAGTAACTAGTAAAGTAACACTTTTTTTATTTACAACAAAATATCTGAGTTACTTTTTCAAATAATTAATGCAAGTTACTTTGTTTTCCCATTTATTCACTGACACCTCTCCTGTCCCCATGCTGAGAGAAATTGGGAGTGAGTTACAGAGACTGAGGCACTTCCTTCAGCCCTGAGGCTTAATAATTAGGGCCTTAGCTGTTTTATTTCAGTTTTTTTTTATTGAATAAACAAATAAGCAAGCCCGGCCCATTGACTAAAAGTAACGCAAAAGTAACGTATTGCATTACTTTACATAGAAAGTAACTAAGTAATGCAATTAGTTACTTTTTTATGGAGTAATGCAATATTAAAATGCATTTTATTTTTAAAGTTTCCCCAACACTGGCTGTGACAGATGACAGATAAAAACACATGATAGATCAAATAAAACATGAGGCTGGACAAAAAAATTAAATGAACATAGTGTATAGTTTGCTAGAAAAAGCAGAATTCTGTTTACCAAAAGTTGCTGGTAGCCATTGACTTCCTTTGGTATTTTTCCATTAATCATTTCAGTTGAGAATACTATCTGAAGAGACATTAATTCATATCACATATTTAAGCTAAGCTTTTAAAAACATATGATGTGCACGACTGGGCTCACTGCATCATGGACACCATACTTTTTTAATGATTCATAAAGGATGAATTACTGAAGGCTATTTGAGATTTTGGGATGGAGAAAAAGCATAAGATCGTGATTTTATTAGATTTGATATATTACCTGGTTCTAAGAGGGTGCAAAATCAAACGAAAACATGAAGTCTGGAAGAATATTCAGGACTATTTTCAAAAGGAATTGCAAATTGTATTTTCAATTGCGTTTTCCATGTGGACTCATAAATTGTGACATAATCCAAATGCAATTGCAAATCTTGCATTACCGTTTTTTTAAGGAATTTGCAATTCCTTTTGAAAATGGTCCTGAATATTCTTCCATAATGAAGAGCACCTTAAGTTGAAGCTGTAATAAACTGGCAAAACAGATCTGGCAAATGCTTCAGTGCATATTTTTGTTTCTATTTGCAATGAGTTTTTGCAGCTTTGAGCAGTGTAACCAATCACAGACTGTTGGTTTCTTGAACACAGTGGCCAATCAGAGGTGTTTAATTTGGTCAGAATCCACTCACAGCTGAAAACGAGAATCAAATAACCATAACAATGGACATGGGTCGAAAAACATGTCAAAATACAGGTGCATTAAAAGATTAGTTCACTTTAAAATAAAAATCTCCTTATAATTTACTCACCCCCATGTCTTCCAAGATGTAGGCGGAAGTACCGAGTCAGTGTTTACAAGTTGAACTTGCAAATACTAAGTATTAGTATTACAAAAAAAAATTAGTTACAACTCAACGAGTTTACAAGGTAAAATAACGATGTCGGGTGATTTTGAACTTGGAGGAGAAGATGAGATGGAGCCTATGTCAAGCGTGTCGGGACGCGCATCGCAGAACAAGCGAGCATTTGTTTGTTTATTAAGCATATACATTTCTTTTTTATTTGTTTTAAATGACCGATTGTTTCACTCGAAACAATAAGACCCTTATTCATTGTCTAGTATTGTTTATAGCCCTTTTAAACTACAATGCAACTGTGATTTTGACCTTCAGTCAAATTGAAAAACAGTCCATTGAAGTTCAGTATATGGAGTGTAATGTTTTCATCAAAAACCTTAATTTCTTTTCGACTGAAGAAAGAAATACATAAACATCTTGGATGACATGGGGTGAGTAAATTATAAGGACATTTTAATTTGAAAGTGAACTAATCCTTTAAGGCTAAAGCAAACATACTAATTTCAGAAGCACCCTCAAGTGATTTGATTCTGGAACTGGGCCTGGTGATGCCTGACGTCAGCCTTGACAAGCGGACTGGATGAGAGGCATGCTACAAATAACGTTTAGTGATGTTTTGTTCATGGAAAACAGTAAAAGATTGATCTTGGAAGTTGAGAATGAATACTGAGTCATCAAAATGAAAATAGGTGTATTTCAATGTATTTAGCACACATCAGTTATCATTCATGTAGAACAAGTTCAGCTCAATCAAGGTTGATATCTAGGGTTAGTGGGTCGTTCAAATCCCCAACCCGGCATATGAATAATTAGAAACAGTGATCCTTGACTTTGTAAACAGCATTAATTAGTAAGATACTGATGGTGCTAAAATGACGCTTGAATATTTATTCTCACATTAACATCTGGCCACATTTACTCTGGATACAGAGCAAGAAGGATTGTGTGAAGAGTGGTGTGTGAGCAGGACAGGGGTTAAAGGGTCCAGCCCCCAATTTATTTGGGGTGTTAGTTTTTAATTAAAAGTGTAATTGATGCCCCTCGGCAAGGGCAGAGCCTGTCTGTGTTTGTCTTCAGGATAGATGTCAGACCAGACTTCACGAAGGGCATCTGTCCATGTGTGTGAAACAGAAAGGGAGTTAAAGGCTTCACAAGGCCACACTGGAACCGCTGAGGGTGCGAAATCTCGTCTCTCCTCCTCTTCTCTCCTTCTCGCTTCTGTTTGTTTTTTCTTCCCCAGCCAAGCGGAACACCTTCATGGTTTCGCACAGAAACCCTTTTGTCTCAATCCCTCCTCCCGTTTCTCCATATCTGTCCACAAATAAATTAAGAGAGAGCAATACAGTTCCTGCAGGACTGACTGATGATGTGGTATAGTCTTATTTTGCATTAATAATATTTCATAGTAATGCGATTCATTACGCACACATTATTAATATTGCACGACGATGCGTATATGACATGGTAGATGACCCGCACTGACCGTTTACGGTTGCTGAAGTTGTTTAAATGTTACAGATCCAATTTAGAAGGCCATCCATCATCACCTCTCTCGCTGGTTAGTGCTCTTAGGGATGAAACAGAGTCTTCCCCATGCCGCCTCGTGTGAGTGGGCTTCTGTATGACTAAGTGCTGGGTACCGGTGTGGTTGGAATGGTAAAGTTAGTGTGCGCAGATGGAATGGGGCCTGCAGAGATTTCCAATAGGCTCTTTCAGGCAAAGAAACACAGGCAGTGTGTGCCTAGATAGACTTTAACTCAGAGCTCATAGTGGAGTCATAGTGGTTGATTGGGTCAGAGATACAGTTCCTATTTTCTTTAGTTGAGAATATCACTAAAAGTAATGTGGTGCAATGATGTTATTAGCACTGTGGTACTTTGATATAACTGTTTTCAACATTGATAATATTAAGACTTGTTTCTTAAGCAGCAAATCGCATTTTAGTATTATTTCTGAAGGATCATGTGACACTGAAGACTGGAGTAATGATGCTGAAAACATAAAACACAGTTATTTAAAATGCTAATATTTCTTAACTGTTTTTTTATTGTTATTTATATCAAATAATGCATCTTTGATGAACATGAGAGACTTCTTTCAAATTTAAAAATCTTACAAACTCTATATATTTATACCAGTATTTTACCATGGTGAATAATTAGGCTACCATAACATACAATAATGTCTATGTGCATTTTAAAGCATTTCACCAATTGCCATGATATATGGTATGCAATAGTACATTTTTAATTCTGTTTATACATTTTGCTCACGGTTTGTATTGACAATAACATGATGTATTAACATACCTTGACTTGGACATTATTTTTGTTTAGACAGTCAATTTTTTTACTTTTAAATAATAATAATAATAATAATAAAATCTCTAAGTCACAGGCATAGGTGTTTGATGTAGCCTTTTTAAATATATGTAAATTAAATTGCGATTTATTACAGATTTTAGCAAGATCAAAATGGCTAATTTCTTAGAAAATCAGCTCGTGTTGATTTCCATCTGTAGGTGCCATATTAAAGTTGACCTTGCTGAGCTCCTGCATCCGCACTCACGCCGTCCTGTCGCAGTGCCCAGACTGGGTCTCCTGTCGTTGGGCCATGGCAGCCACCAGACCTGTCTGAGTATGATTACCTTCACATCTGTAATGAATTATAGCCCCTTCTGCCATTCAAAGACTCCTTTATAGGCCTGCAGGTCCCTTACGGCTCCATATTAACACACACACACGCACACACTCACCTCTTCACACTCATGTGAATGCCAAAAGCACAAACACACTATTCACTGAAAAAAATTATCCTATGTAAACAAATACCTTTACAAGAACACAAAAATCACAGACTCGGCCTCCACACACACACCCTCTCTCCTGAATTAAAAGGTCTCAGTTACACAGTCTTACAATTCCACTGAAAAATCCCCCTTTTCCTGCAGCTCCTACTAGACAGCTGCTTCTGCCCGTTTCTTTAATGGCTCGTTTGAGCTGCTTTGTGTGTGTGGGTAGAGATTCCTTTCTATTGTCACGCACTTTGATGTCTTCATCTTTAATTCCCTCTCAACTGTGCTGCACACACACACACACACACACACACACACACACACACACACAATACTAAATCCAATCTCTATTAAGTGTTGTGTAAGAACAATATGCTGCTCTGCTTTTTTTAACTATGATTGTTAATCATTTACTGTTGGTCCACTGTGATCAAAAATGTATTCATAAAACAATCTGATCCATCTTATCTATCCATTTAAGGAATGCTATGTGTAAATTAAAAACTGGTAAGAAATGCTGGTGAAAAATATGGAAAGTTTAAGTAATTCCAGCGTGTATTCTAGTCACTGTGTCATGGTTACATAGTGACATTAACATCCAATGATGTCACGACGTCCTTTAATAACTTTTATTAACAAATTACCTGCCTTTAGTGATTTTACCTGAGAATTATTTGGCAACACTGGTGGTTGTGCCGCTAGCGGAGGCCGCCACGTGTTAGCATCTGGAAACAGAAGATAGAGGCCCGGCTGCATACGGCGCTGCGGCCTGGGGGACCGCGGAGAAGGGTGAGCCGAAGCGGGAAGCGATTGAGACTTTGCAGCGGTGAGAACTAGGGACGCGGCCCAGCCTCGTTGAAGGCCTGCTGCTGCGACCTGACACTCGCGGGTGTTGTGCGGGACAATGGTGGTTCAATGGGGGTGTCGAGCAAGGAGAGTTTGGGCTTTTCTCGATCTATTGGCCACTGGAATGGATTTAGGAGCTAGGTTGGCTTGTTTGAGGGGTGATGAAAGATCATGCAAATCCGTTTTGTTTACCCCTCGCGAGGACGGTGCATCGGAATTAATCAGTGTTTGCCTCAGGCTTAAATACGATCCACTTTCCGATCGGAGGAATTGTTGGCACGGATGAAATCCGTGCATCCGAATGATAAGAGGATGGAAGTGACGCCGGTGGAGGAGAGCGTGTGGCTGGTTGAGCAGAGAGCAGCGGCCGTGGCGAAGCCTGGAGCTTGGCGTCCGTGTCTGGCAGAGAAAGACCGATCCTGGGGCCGGCAGATTAGCAGGAGGATCCGAAAAGATCCCCAGCATAGGTCTCGTTGTTTGGACGGGAAAAGCTGAGTCTGTGATGTAATGGCAAAAGGTGCAGACTGAATGCTGATTAACCGTCAAATGAACAGTGGTACAGTGGTATGTCAGCTGTATTTATATCCGTGCATTGATTGACTTGATTGTGTACCACTTGTGTTTAATTAGGCTAAGTATCTGACGTGCTTCTCCCAAACTTTGTTAATAAAACTGGAAGGAAGAAATTGGGTAGGAAAATGCACAAGCAACATTTAGATGATTCAAACACAGTTTTACATGTAAAGTAAACGCTCAAACTTCAAAAGTGTTTTTATTTTTTTATTTTGATGATTAGAGCTTGGAGAGGCACAGAACAGCTAATGAAAGTCAAAAATCAGTATCTCAAAATATTAGAATATTTACATTTGAGTTTCAATAAATGACCATCAATATTGGCCAGCAAACTCGCCTGACCTGAACCCCATAGAGAATCTATGGGGTATTGTCAAGAGGAATATGAGAGACACCAGACCCAACAATGCAGATGACCTGAAGGCCGCTATCAAAGCAACCTGGGCTTCCATTACACCTGAGCAGTGCCACAGACTGATTTCCTCCATGACACGTCGCATTGATGCAGTAATTCATGCAAAAGGAGGCCCAGCCAAATATAATAGAAATGAACATACTTTTCAGAAGATTGACATTTCTGTTTAAAATATAATTTTTTTATTGATCTTATGTAAGATTCTAATTTTCTGAGACACTGAATTTTGGGTTTTCATTATCTGTAAGCCATAATCATCAAAATTTCAAGAAATAAAGGCTCAAAATATTTCATTCTATGTGTAGTGGATTTATATAATATATGGGTTTAACTTTCTGAAATGAGTGACAAAAAATATTGACCTTTTTCATGTTATATTGTCATTTTTTTATAGATGTACCTGTGTATATATATGTGTGTTTATACACACACACACACACACACACACACACAACACACACACACACACACACACACACACACAGACACATATATATATATATATATAAATAATTTAAAAGCCATGCAGTGGAAAGGACAAAATTATTTTAATTCAGTATGTAAATATAATAATAATTTCATAATATCTGGTATAGTATCTGGCACCAAGACATAAGCAGCAGATTCCTTTAAGTCCTGCAGAGTTTCAAGGTGGTTCATCCATTGGATTTGTTCAGAGTTGTCCAATCCTGCTCCCGGAGGGCCAACGTCCTGCAGATTTGAGGTCCAACCAGTTCCAACACACTTGCTTTGAAGTTTCTAGCCCCGGCATCCCAATGTGCATGATATCCACCCTATCTGCCCTAAATAATATTGAAAATTACCATATAGAATTTAGGATGGATAGTAGGCACTTTGGGACACAGGCAGTGAGTCTGAAGACCTCCATTAGCTAGTTCAGGTTTGTATATTTAGGGTTGTAGCTATTTATTTGCAGGACAAAGGCCCTACGGGAACAGATTTGGACACCCCTATATTTATTGGCCAAGCACATCTTGTAGATCAGGGGGTCACCAACCCTGCAGATTCAGCAGGTTTGAACCCCAATCAAACATACCCGGACCAGCAAATTAAAGTGTTCAGTGAACACCGCTGCCAGAAAGGCAAGTGCGTGGTCTGCAAGTCTTTTGTTAGCTGGTGTCAAAACAACATCCACATGACGCTCACATGCGGTTAACAGAAGCCAACAAAATGGTAATCTGGTCTGTAATATACTGTGTTCAGACACTTTTATATCATAGCCAGCATTTAGTTTTCAGTTTTAGATAGTCTTCGCTCCCCCATGTGTATCCAGTGAGCCTTGGGCACCTATGACTTTGATTTCCGTTTACTGGTTGTCCTTCCTTGCCACTGTTAGTAGGTACACAGTCACTCTATCCATCACTATTTTTAGCCTTTGTCAAAGTCACTAAGATCTTTTTGCTTGCCCATTTGTTCTGCTTCCAACTCATGAAATTCAAGAACTGACTCTTATTACTTTCTTTAGATTGATGTGCTGTAATTATGTATGTCTAAATGTACAATTCTCACCAGGGTCTTGTAACCCCAAAACTTGGAAGCCTGCATCAAACAAGAAACAGTAAAAGGTTAATAATCCTTATGTTAGATCTGTGCAAAGTTCATTTTTAATAAATACTGATATGTGTGTGTGGAAAGGTCCGTAAACGATTTTCAATGCCGTTTTGTGTGTACACAACATTTAGACATGACGAGGCCCCTGATGTAGAGGCTCTCAGACTGAGTTGCTCAAGCTGATGTCTTTCAGCTTTAAAGATGAGCACCACAAAGTGTTTGATCTTAAAAAGAGGATGACCAGCGCAGGAAAGACAAGAGAGTGATAATCTCTCGATTTCAAAGAAGATGTGACATTTTCCAGCGACCTTATGGAGCATATAACACATGAAACAGTTTCCTGAAAAAGCAGGTCCATCATGGTCATTACTGGTGGCATTTTAGCCCAGTAGAATATTACAAAAGACATGCTGAGATACCAAGGTATAAAAATGACATAAAAGCTATAAGCTACTCTGCCCAGAATAAAGCAGGAACACAACACACAATTCAATCAGGAAAAGAAGCGGCTGCTCCAACACTGTGGCCACCTACAGTGGGGAGAAAAATTATTTGATACGTTTTGTACGTTTGCCCACTGACAAAGAAATGACCAGTCTATAATTTTAATGGTAGGTTTGTTTTAACAGTGAGAGAGAATAACAAAAAAAATCCAGAAAAACGCATTTCAAAAAGGTAAAATTAGATTTTTGATGAGTCAAATAAGTATTTGACCCCTTCGCAAAACAGGACTTAGTACTTGGTGGCAAAATCCTTCTTGGCAATTACCGCGGTCAGACGTTTCTTGTAGTTGGCCACCAGGTTTGCACACATCTCAGGAGGGATTTTGTCCCACTTATCTTTGCAGATCCTCTCCAAGTCATTAAGGTTTTGAGGCTGATGTTTGGCAACTCGAACCTTCAGCTACCTCCACAGATTTTCTATGGGATTAAAGTTTGGTGACTGGCTAGTCCACTCCAGAACCTTAATGTCCTTCTTCTTGAGCCACTCCTTTGTTGCCTTGGCTGTGTGTTTTAGGTCATTGTCATGCTGGAATACCCATCCACAACCCATTTTTTAGTGCCCTGGCTGGCTTAAATGCTCTGGCCCTGATCAAATCACAAATCAAATCACTTTTATTGTCACATCACCACAGCACATGTGTCTTGATGAGTGAAATTCTTGAGAGCGTGCTCCAGACAGTGCAGAAACAATTTACATATAGACAGTGCATACTTACAGACTTATACAGAAGACAATGTGCAGAATACACATACATACACTCAGTAAACACAGTGTACTTTTTAAGACATACTTACAGTTATCAATACACGTTATGCACCGTATGTACACATTTTACATTATGTACACATATATACACACAATATGCGAAGGTGCAGCAGATTTTACATAGGCCGGATACGCAATGTCATAGATGTGCGTTGCATGGTATCCAGTGGTAGCAGATAGATTGTTGTGTTAGTTGTTGTGTTAGTGCAGTGTGTGCGTGTAGTCCAGTTGAACTGTGTTAAAGTGCAGTGCGGTGCATACCGTAAAGTGGGGAGTGTGCTATAGGGTGTATTAGTTTTTGCTGTTCATTAGCCTGATAGCCTGAGGGAAAAAGCAAAAGCTATCCCTCAGTCGGCTAGTGCGGGATCGGATGCTGCGGAGACGTCTTCCTGAGGGAAGCAGAGAGAGCAGACTGTGGGACGGGTGGCTGGAGTCCTTGATGATCCTCCTGGCTTTCCTTGTACACCGCCTGGTGTAGATGTCCTGGAGGGAGGGAAGCTCACCTCCAACAATGTGGCGGGCAGTTCGCACGACCCTTTGCAGAGCTTTGCGGTTGCCAGCGGTGCTGTTTCCAAACCAGGCGGTGATGCAGCCGGTCAGGATGCTCTCCACAGTGCAGGTGTAGAAGGATCCGAGGATGCTGGGGCTTGTTCCAAACTTCCTCAGCCGTCTCAGGAAGAAGAGGCGCTGATGTGCCTTCTTCAGCACTGCATCTTTGTGAGCGGACCATGTGAGATCCTCGGTGATGTGAACGCTGAGGAACTTAAAGCTGTTTACCCGCTCCACAGGTGTCTTGTCGATGGTGATGGGTGTGTGTTCTCTGCTCTGTCTCCTGAAATCCACCACCAGCTCATTGGTCTTGTCAATGTTGAGGCAGAGGTGGTTCTCCTGACACCATTTAGTCAGGGTACTCACCTCCTCTCTGTAGGCCGTCTCATCGTTGTCGGTGATCAGGCCTATCACTGTTGTGTCATCAGAAAATTTGACGATGACGTTGGAGCTGTGTGTGGCTGTACAGTCGTGTGTGTACAGGGAGTACAGGAGTGGGCTGAGGACGCAGCCCTGCGGAGCACCAGTGTTGAGGAACAGAGAAGATGAGGTGTTGTTGCCCATTCTGACCACCTGACTTCTGCCTGTCAGGAACTCCAGGATCCAGCTGCACAGAGATCTGTTCAGTCCCAGAGTCTGGAGCTTCGCAACCAGTGTGGCAGGCACTATGGTGTTAAATGCTGAACTATAATCCACGAACAGCATTCTCACATAAGTGTTCTTATTTTCCAGGTGGGAGAGAGCAGTGTGCAGGGTGAAGGCAATAG
The DNA here is from genome assembly GCA_027422405.1 of Ptychobarbus kaznakovi. NCBI lineage: Eukaryota > Metazoa > Chordata > Actinopteri > Cypriniformes > Cyprinidae > Ptychobarbus > Ptychobarbus kaznakovi. The sequence goes on from CM049809.1 coordinate 22,421,839, forward strand.
CATCGTCTGTGGAACGGTTGCTGCGGTATGCAAATTGTAGTGGGTCCAGTGAAGCAGGCAGCACAGAGCAGATGTGTTCTCTGACGAGCTTCTCAAAACACTTGCTGAAGATGGGTGTCAGAGCAACGGGCCTCCAGTCATTCAAGCATGTGATTTTATTTTTCTTCGGTATGGGCACAATGGTGGATTTTTTGAAGCATGAGGGAACCACAGACAGAGAGAGGGACAGATTGAAAATGTCTGTAAAAACCCTGGCTAGTTGGACTGCACATACTCGGAGCTCACGGCCTGGTATACCATCCGGACCCACGGCTTTTCGGATGCTCACCCGTTTGAAGGATCGGCTTACATCCACGACAGAAATGGAGAGTGGACTCACCTCCTCTGCAGCAGCCGTGGGAGCGCTCTCTGTGTGGGCGGTGTTGTCAGCCTCGAAGCGAGCATAAAAAGTATTAAGCTCGTCCAGTAGGGAGGCGGCAATGTTCACAGTAGCTGGTTTATTCCCTTTGAAACCTGTGTTGTTCATATGTCATATGTTGTTGACACCCTGCCACATGCTTCTTGCATTGTTGGTGTTGAATTGTTCTTCAACTTTGTTTTTATATTGTCGTTTGGCGGCTTTGATGGATTTCCTGAGATCGTAACTGGCTTGTTTTCGATCGTCAGTGTTGACAAGGCTGATCGAACATCGCTGTAAATCCACGGTTTTTGGTTGGGGTAGATGCGGATTGTTTTTGTTGGTACTACGTCCTCTATACACTTCCTGATGAAACACGTTACAGTATCTGAATACGCCTCTATGTCGTCATCAGACGCTGCCCGGAACATGTCCATGTGATCAAGTCCTGTAGTATAGCGTCCGATTGGTCCGACAAGCATTGAATTGTCCCGAGGGCGGGTGCTTCTCGTTTCAGTTTCTGCCTATAAGCAGGCAGGAGCAGAACGGAAGAGTGATCCGATTTGCCAAAAGGTGGACGGGAGAGGGATTTGTAGGCGTCCCGGAAGGGAGAGTAGCAGTGGTCCAGTACACGATCACCACACGTGTTGATGGGGATGTGATGGTAGATGGCCCCGTCCATCGTCCCTTTGATGCGGTGCAGATGTCCTGTCCCCTTAGCAGAAAAACACCCCCAAAGCATAATGTTTGCCCCTCCATGTTTGATGGTGGGGATGGTGTTCTTGGGGTCATAGGTAGCATTCCTTCTGCACCAAACACGGCGAGTTGAGTTGATGTCAAAAAGCTTGATTTTGGTTTCATCTGACCACAACACTTTCACCCAGTTCTCCTCTGAACCATTGTAAAACTTCAGATGGGCCGGTACATGTGCTTTCTCGAGCAGGGGGACTTTGCGGGCACTGCAGCATTTCAGTCCTTCACGGCGTAGTGTTACGAATTGTTTTCTTGGCGACTATCGTCCCAACTGCCTTGAGATCATTGACAAAATCCTTCCGTGTAGTTCTGGGCTGATTCCTCATCGTTCTCATGATTATTGAAACTCCATGAGGTGAGATCTTGCATGGAGCCCCAGACCGATGGAGATTGAGTTATTTTGTGTTTCTTCCATTTGCAAATAATCGCGCCAACTGTTATCACCTCACCAAGCTGCTTGGCAATGGTCTTGTTGCCCATTCCAGCCTTGTGTAGGTCTGGTCTACAATCTTGTTCCTGACATCCTTGGACAGCTGTTTGGTCTTGGCCATGATGGAGAGTTTGGAATCTGATTGATTGATTGCTTCTGTGAACAGGTATCCTTTATACAGGTAATAAACTGAGATTAGGAGCACTCCCTTTAAGAAAGTGCTTGTAATCTCATTTCCTTACCTGTATAATAGATACATGGGAGCCAGAAATCTTGCTGATTGATAGGGGATCAAATACTTATTTCACTCTTTAAAACGCAAATCAATTTGTAACTTTTTTGAAATGTGTTTTTCTGGATTGTGTGGTTATTCTGTAACCAAGGTTAAAATAAACCTACCATTAAAATTATAGACTTTTTTATTTATTTGTTTTTAGTTGGGAAAACGTACAAAATCAGCAGGGGATCAAATAATTGTTTTCCCGCCTGTACTTCCCATACACTTAGCACATACACTTTACTCAATCAACAGACCCTGTATCTATCTCCATTCTTTCTTCTCCTCCTCCAGTGTTTTCAATCCAAGCACTTCAAATATTCATCTCTCTCCCAGGTTTTAGCCCAGTCTCTGTCCTCAGTGGAAAGTCTGGAGCCAGGCTGGCTGAGCGGCGACGTAAGGAAGGGCAATTACCTTCTGCCACCCGAGACTTCCAACAAAAACACCAGTGTGTGTAATTAAAGAATGAATGGCGGACCTCGCTCTTTACGCTCTCACCCTTTCATGATCAGGGCCCCATTACGCGTGGACAGGAGGAGCACTGGGGGCCAGCGCGGGAATGGTTGAGATAAACGTCTTTCAATCATGAAATTAAAGCCAAAGAAAAAAAAACACTCTCCAAATTACGACTGCTGTTCTTTCACCATGACATCTAAGGCTGTTCTAAAACATAGCTGTGTTCTTTAAGGAAACACTACATGTTTACAATCACACTGATGACAATAATTTGACATTAGCATGTTGCTAAACTAATTACACCTTAAATTACAATAGTAAATTCTCAATCAAAAATTGGGTAATTTTTTTTATTAAAAGATTTTTAAATAATGAATACTGAGTAAATAGAAAATGAACCCTATTTTATAAATGCATGTTACTGGGCTTACTGCAAACACATTTTTTAACCATATAATTTTTAATTAAAATATCACAACTCAAACTTACAGTAAATCAGACTTTTCCAATAACTTTACATCGATGCTTATACAGGCTCTCATTGATCTGCCTCCATTTTTGAGTGCATATATATAGAGAATTTTTTTAATATCAAGAACTGTTAATCGTATCACAATATTTGTTGATACTTCTGTATCTGATACTTCAAATTTGTATGACTCAATCCACCATTATTTAATTTTACTTCCATGAGTCCACAGATGATTTATGGGTTCAGATTTCACAAATTATTAAGTAAACTATAAACTTCAGCGAGAACTAGGTATATATATAAAAAAAAAAAAAAGGTAATCTTCCCTGTGAACCTTCCTGTAAAGGACACCCATAATTCCTTAAAACACGTGTAGGTTTTGAAATGAAGCCCAACTATTAAGATTTTTTTATGGTTCATGTGAGAGAAACCGGAGGGGATTAGAGACTGACAAATTTGGACATTGTACAATGTTTTATTAAAAAGTAAAGAAATTACACAAAGCGAGAAAAAAAAAACTATCAGTCCCCAAATCTTCCTGGCCCTCCCTTATCCCTTGCTTTTATATAACAAGATTTTACAACTGGCAGTGTCACAAGTCTTTGAAAAAAGAAAAAACACTTCCAGAAAACTGAATGAAGTCTTAGGAAATCTGTGGGTGCACAAAAAGGGTAAGGATATCCTTAAAGTTTAGTTTGCCTAGCAGACCGTGGAGCTATAAATATGAAAACAGCGTTGACCCCCACAACTACCTCCTAACTGAAAGAAAGCATTTACACCTGTAAGACAACTCGCTTTCCAAGCCCGCCAATCTTACAGGTACATACCATTCAGTATGATTTACTGATGGATGTCATGTGATGGATAACACGGTAAAGATGACAAAAATGGTACCAAACAAAGATATAAAATAAATGTCAAGCCCCAATAATATTTTGAACCAAGACAAGAAAGTTATGATAGAGTGACCTTGCTTCTGAAGTTTAAAATAAGCCTAATCTAGATTTGGGGGGGGGGTGATTAAATCAGAAATCTCCATTAAAAGGGAGAATAATCCAGAATAAAGCCCTGAGGACAAACATAACCACCTTAAACAGACTTCCGTGGCTACGATCAAAAACCAAAATATAGTCAAAGCTTATTATTTACATATTCATATGAAAAAGGAAATCAGTTAATAGATTTTCACTTGAGTGTTTCCAGAAACAAGTTTCACATCTGATTTTACCATCTTGATTTTAGGTTCAACTTTAATGGGGATATAACATTCAAATGTCAGTTTTACACCAAGGGGAGCTTTTCTTTCGAAGACCACTGTAGTAGAGTGCCACCTACTGTTTCTAGGGATTAAGAGCAGCATGAGGTTTCACAGGAATTGCTAGATGCCAATAAACGGGATCAGTGATCTCCTGCTTTTCAAAAACAGAAGTGGTTTAACCGAACGCAAGGATGACAGCTTTTATTGTAAAACAGCAAAATAATAAATGACTAAAGAAAACAAACGTTGGTGAAAAGTGGTGGCACATTCAAAAATAAAGACTTAGTTCAATGTCATACCACCATGGGGGTTTAGTGCCAATTAAACAGCTCTTATGAGACACAAAACACAAGGTCAGTTTCATTGAAAGAGCCTGGTTCTGGACGGTCACTGGTTAATTCATTTAAAAGGCTGCATGAAGGTCTGCAAAAGGATCGTTTCATTCTGAATCGCTTTATAACATTTACAGTGAAACCTCTCAAGCCATCAAAATGAGACACGGCTTGGTGGTATCTGCAACCCAATTACAATCTTTTTTGGGATACAATTTTTTTTTTTATTAATTGTGTTTTTTAGGTCAAATATCAAATCAAAAAAGTCTTAAGAGCTCAAGAAGATGACATCTCTTTTTCAATGCAAATCTTCAGGTTGAAAAACCAAGCGTCACCATTATTAATCAACTTACAAATATAAATCAGTTTTCTTCAATATTAACAAAAACTTCCAAAAAGTAAAATAAACAGAAACATCTACATCGGGGTGAGCAAAAGTTCCGTCCGGTATGCAGTGGGTATGGGGCGGCCCGTTTCGCCTTCTGATTAATAAGGAGGGGGTAGAAAAAAGAATACAAAGAACACAAAGCACCCAGGTCTTCATGAGCGTTTGAGCCTCTTGGAATGTCGCTGTGCGCCCGAGTCTTCATCACTGCTGGCCTCCTTGTCATCCGGCACACCTCGAGCAGTCCGTCTCAATCCAGTTCTCCTGCTGTCCCTCTCATTGTCGCTGTCCTGCTCCCGATAATCTTTCCGATTTGTCCGCTTGCTCATCCTTCTCACAGACTCGTCCTCCTCCTCTTCCTCACTTGCGCTGTCATCTTGGTTCCGTTGTCTGGTCTTCCTCCGTCCAGAATCTTCCTCATCTTCCTTCTGCCTGGAAGAGGCTCTCCCTTGCTTCCCATTCTGTATCTTCTTTCCCCTCTCCTCTTCTTCATCATCATCGTATTCCTCATCAGAGTGAGCGGCCGGGCGCTTGCGTGTTCGGCGTCGCAGGTAGCTGATCCCAGGGAGGCTCTTCTGCAGGAGCTCGACGAATGCCTGCTCTGTGCGTGCCATGCAGGTCAGGACGTCGCTATCGGGCTGGTTGTACTCCTCCGCATTTGAGAAGACAAGCTTCACATCCTCGAGAAAATCGCTGCCGCTGTGGTACTGGGAGGATTTGAACTTGTCCTGCATGGTGGTAAAGTCCATCGGGCAGCTGATGAGGTCTCGATAATCCTCGGCTTCTTCAGCAGATACAGGTTCCCTGGATGAGAGAAAGAGAAAGCACTTCTTCACTACATTAATGACACACAATCACCACACGGCACATCAAACTATTAGAAATTAAAGAACACCCTGACAGGTTTCATAGTTTTCAATATCACCAAATAACAAACTAACACAAACTCATGAATTAATAATGAAAAACAGTCTACAAATACTGTATCTAACCTAATACATACTGGTGCTGGGTATCAGATCAAATGTTCAGATTCGACACGATTCACAGTGAAGGATCCTTAGATCCTCACGTGCAAATTGAGTGTCATTTTCTTTCTTTCTTTTTTTTTAATTCATTGATTATAAAATGATTATGTGAATTATTATAATTAGTCATTCATATGATTTATTACTTGATTAATTTTAGCAGTTGATTATTTTCATCAGCTATCATATAATATGAGTATTTTTGTTTATTCATTTATTATGTTTCCCTATTTTGTGTTTCTTATTAATTGTTCCTTGCTTATGCATGATCATTGTTGTTCAATCTCATGCTTGTGGGGTTTCATGAACCGTTTTGTCTGTATGAATGAGACAGATAAGAGGGATTGTTTATGGAAACAAGGTTTATGGGAGGTTGCTGTGAAGCAGTTTTGGTATAACAGTACATGTTGAATTTGTGCTGGTCAGATGGAGTTTGAACATTGAGACATACACAACTAAGATTGTTCAATAAACAGTTACTTTTTTTTACCATCATCACTCTCTGGCTCTTCTCGGTCAACTTTTTGACTTAAACACTGTTTCGGTATTTTTGGATACCAGACAAGACTTATTTGGGTATTAACAGCGCTGCTGACTAGTTGTTCTGTTACTGGACAAACTGATATTTTCTGACAGGATCTGGCATCCTAATTATTATCTGGCGTGGAGACCCCGATCTAACATGCTCTCGATTCAATTATCGATTTTTTGATTACATTCGATGCATATAGTTAATACAAATGCTATTGATATTTCAAAAAAATTAACAGTATACATCAGTTTACAAATAGTGAATTAAAAATAAATTAAGAGCCAAAGGCCTATATTTTAAACCTAGATTGGTGTTTTTTGGCTTTAAAAATTTTTTAAAAAAAAATTAGGTGCAATAAAATGTTGTTCTTAATTTTCCTGGTAATCAGATGAAGTCATAAAACAATTGAATTTATCCTAATCAAATGAAAATTAAACCCTTTTATTTTTGACACACAAAGTGCTGCACAACAGAGGTTTACTATTAAAATAAAAACTATACATAAAAAAATATTTATTAATGTTTATTAGTAGTAGTAGCATTATTGTTACATTGAGTCTCAAGACTGCCCAAAGCAATATATTTCGGACAGTTTCTTCATGTTAAACTATATTTTTATTTTGACAGGGTGCCGTGAAGAACTTGCAGCTGCTGTGTATGTGATATGACTGTAGTTTCGATATGGAGTCGACGTCATAAAAAAATAAAAAGCGCCCATCCCTAATACATACTATACACTCACAATGGTGAGTGGTACGTATAAAAGCTAATCTCAACTGCCTGATTGCTATATTGTCAAAAGACGTTAACTATATCATTCACCCTTCCGATATATTAAGGTTGGATATATAGTACATGCTTTACCTGCATACATAAAGTATGCTCACGTCAAGCAATATATATATATATATATTATACAAAAATAATATTCTATATTTTTTATTTCACCACAAAATGTGAATTATATATCCATATGAAGTCGGATATTAAAGTACATCAAATTTTATCTGCAGATATAATACTTGCAGAGGGTGAAAGCAGCAAGCTATACTGCTGAAAAATATACAATTATATTATCGCCCAGCTCTACATTCTACTACCAGGCATAAAGACATTAAGATATAAACATGAATAAATATTAAATGAAAACAATGGCAAGTAGTCTTTAGGTACTTAAAGTCTTAACGCCTTTTTAAATGACATGTTTTGAGACTAAATGTGATCAACAAATATAGTTGTAAACTAAAAGCCACACAATCAATCATGAGGTCTTGTGAGGGTGTACCTGAAGGGCCAGCTGTGTCGGTATTTTATCAGTTTCTGAAGAATCTCCTCACATTTCTCCATCTCAATAACTTGTTTCTTCGATAGAGGCTTGGAGCTCTGTTGCACCTGCACACGATCAACAACACTTAAGAAACATGTATACGGTGCCTAATAATACTATTGCCTTCACTCATTTACATGTTTATTTTGCTTCAGCACACTCTGTGCTACCGTTTACTGACAGGGTTCGTACAGAAACTGCTAAATGAAACTCCAGGACTTTAAGCACTACTTTTTTGGTTTTCAAGGACTAAAATCAGAGATCTCAAGTATTATTGTTATTATATTTCAAATTATTATAAACTAATAAAACAAAATGGTACAAAGTGCAGCACAAAAGCATGCAATGACTTTTAGCTTTTTGGGTTAAAACAATTTCTTAATATGAAATTTGAATGGCATGACAATTAGATTAGACGGTACAGAAATTGAAATCTACACGTTAATACACACCATACACATTCACGCTGTGACATGCTGATGTTGTTAACATTATGTGATATGAGCTAATCGATCGTTAGATTTAATCACCATTGGTAGCGCGATTTATTGTAATGCCTTTTTCCTCAGTTGGGTAGAAAAAATGTGGCAGACTTGTTCATATATATAAATATACGGTGAAAATTCTGATTTGGGTCATATATTCCAAGACGTGCTAGAATCTGTGATTACTAAAGCCCTATTCGGACAGGATTAGTTTTACATTGAGACATTTTACATTTTTATTAGAGCTTCTCCGTGATTTTAGTCCCGTCCAAATGTGCCATCTCGTTATCATTACGGACGATGTCAGGAAAGATTACGGCGATTTTTACCTTCTGTAAAAAGGTCCGGAATAATTACTTCAGGTAATACTAATCCCGTGCGAATAGACCAGCAGGAAATATATACGTAAATATTCCGTAATTTCCTATTTAAAAGTAGGTTTTCTACGTTTTTTTCCATGCTTGAAGCATTCAGTTGCGTTCTTGGCGGTGGTACTGTGGCAAACCTCGAATGTTTTCTGCATATGACAGCGCATACCATTCAGATCAAAAAGGTCGAAAGCACTTGTTAGAGGCACAACGCTTCTGTTAGATTTAGGTAAGTGCCTATTGTAAACAGAATCCAATCATAATTTAATTAATAAGTCGATCGATGTAGCAGGCACATGACGACAGGGAGGTGACGGCGGTGCGTAAATCAAATTACTCATCCCACTTCCCGTGGTTTTTACTGAGATTTCTTATCCCGTGCGAATTGACCATTAATATTACAGACGTGCTGTGGTAAATTAACATTACTCCATCTACCTTGTAAAACTAATCCAGTCCGAATGGGGCTTAAGTGTTTGATTCACACCAGTGTGGGGACTGACAGCTACACATTCACCTCAAAACATTACATTCATCCGTGCCATCTAATAACCCCACGCAAGAGAGCCGCACCTGGCTGCAATACCAGGTTTTCAACAGAGATGGCGACAAAGAGGCTAAACTTACGGACTGCAGCTTTAAGTATATTATGTATTATAACAAATACCTTCACTTACGATGCTTCACTTTACAGCGTGATTCGAAGATGTTTAAATCCATGTAATTTTTATATTTGGCCACATGCAAAATCAGAGCGAGGGTCTGAACTTTTATTTTGAAATCGCGATGTACAACAAATCGCATATTTAGAAATATGTTGATGCATTCACCTGTGTTGGCATAGGTTTATACTCTAGTGAGATAACATGCACATTTTCCCAGATGAATGTTAAGCAACACAAACTCACAGCATATGCAGAGGAAGAGTTTGTGTCCCGAGCGGCTGAATGTTTATGTAAATGATAACAGTGCAACAAAATGTGTCAGACTTTATATTCGTTGTCAAATGAAACCCAAACGAACAACACATGGAATTAAAGACCGAACATTATAATGCAAGGACCATTAAAGTTTTTACCACAAACACAACTTTATACTAATATCACGAGACCACTTTTCACTTCAAGGGGTAATATTGTGAGATCTCGTGCTCCACTAAAAGCCAGGCGAAACGGAAATTTTAGAAATTTTCCAAGACTTAAAATTTCAAAAGTCAAATTCAAGTACTTCAAGCACCTTGTACGAACCCTGTAATGAACAAACTCTACTTGTGAAAAAGAAGAGTTTGTTCAAATAAATAACTTAATGATTAAGCTGAACCTGTTTGCAAAGCATTTGTAAAATAAATTGCCCAACATTCATCAAAACCTAAATAACATGGTTAAATAATTAAACTAAAACAAAATTTTCTGCAAACAGTACAATGTTGTGCATGAGAACAGTACTAAAACACATCACATTTCCACATATCTTGTTTTACTCACCAGCTCATCGATGTCTGCAGGGTTGCTTGGTGCAGGTCGCGATTTAAGTAATTGTTTGGGAGCAGGTTTAGGATCCGGTCTGGAAGCAGGTTTAGGATCTGGTTTAGAAGCAGACTTGGGAGAAGGTCTAAGATCTGGTCTGGAAGCAGATCTGAGAGCAGGCTTTGGATCTGGCTGGAAGCAGATCTGAGTGCTGGTTTTGGATCTGGCTTGGAAGCAGGTCTGAGAGCTGGTTTGGCACTAGGAGGCGAATGCTTCTTCTGTGGTGGTTTACTCTGCACTTTGGGCTTCAAAGACGACTTCACCTTCTTCCTAGGTCTCACTGTGACATTCAAACAAACAGTCAAAAGTAGAGTTAGTGACGAAGTTTCAAACCCTTAAGCATATCATGATTCTACAGTACACTTGATACACAAGGCAGTTTACCTTTTTTACTCCTAAAATATTCTTGTAAAAAAATAAATAAAGGAAAATCCCACACCCCCTAATGAAAAAGTCTGTTTTCAAAGCTCTCAGAGTGGCACTCACAGCTGTGGCCCGTGTTCCTGTATTCTTCTTCTGACTCTTCCTCTTCAGAGTCTTCTTCATCTTCCTCCTCTGAGTCCTCCTCTTCCTCAGTGTCCTCATTATAGTTTCTGCAATGTGAAAATTAAATGTGTAAATGAATTACAAGGAACTTTGAGCATATATATATAAAAATGTATAGCCTGAATTTGGATAAATGCATCTGCTCAATGCATACATTTTATTAATTTACACATATATTGGAATCTATAAATAAATAAATCTCCATTTACTAATTTACAAAAATTCAATGAAGCAGGCCGAAAGTATGCATGTTCTTACCTGCCCCTGGAGCTGCGTCGGGCGGTAATTGGCTGACAGGCGGGGCAGAGCCACTCACCCGCCGGTATACGGTATAGTGCCGGCCGCAGACAGAACAGATGGAAGGCTTTATTACACTCATCACAGAGAATTAACTTATCATCCTCTCCTACAGAGAAAGACAATCAGAAAGCAGATCAATTACATGTTAAATCTTCCTGTTACCACGCAGTACTTCCTTTTGTGTGTCGCTCACATTACAGCAACAGGTGCCGTTTAAATCCCAGACACTCTCCCTTTGACGGTCATTCAGTCGCTTGTGTTTCACTCTATATTTCATACTCGAAAAGGTGTAAAGTAACTACTCGGAGTCTGAAGGTCATGCGTTTCACATGCAGTAGTGTTTCCCATGTTTTTAAGAGACTATGGTAGGTAGACCTTGACATTACATTTTTTACATTTTGAAGTTTAATGCATCAATCTTAGAGACTGAGAAAAGTATAATTTAAATTATGAAACTGTGACAGGCCGCTACAGTCTAGGTAATTAATGTGAATCACTGAACACTAGGGATGGGACAAGAAAAAAAAAAAAACTATTCACCTATCGCAATTTTTTTATTTACGATTTTAAAGTCTATTTTTTTTTACCTAACCCTAACCAGAATCGATATTAATTAATATTAAATACATTGGTTTATTTTAGTCCTTGCTTCTATACGAGGCGGAGGAAAGTTACCTCTTATTTCAGCAGACGGCGATGTTTGTATCAGTGAGTATCAGTGTTTCTCAACTGACAAAAAAACGGTCACGGAGTGTACGGCCAAAGAAACGACATCTACAAAAAACGTAATTCTTAATGTTTATCTGATGCAAGACTTATTTTAAAACACGTGCATGAAAGCGGTTGACACTTCTGTCAGATGCACTTTAAGTAAAGAGTGCCTGAGAAAAACGTGCTGTCCCGAGTCAGAATCTGCGGTCAGATGAGATGTTGACAGGTTTAATGTCAGTGTCATTATTCTATCGTTATTTTCGTAACTTATGAAATAAAAAGTCTCTCACCTCAGAAAAACGAACTATCCTGTCCTGTCAGATGTTACAACGTGCTAGTAGCGCACACTCTTCTATAGCATTGTCTGTATATCACTTCACTAAAGCACAGAAACTACGAGCATGCCACAGTTAAAAGTACAGAACTGGTACTGCGTGTGTTAACGGAGAAGGATTTGCATGAAGGTATGTCTATTCAGGAGCAGTTTCCACGTTTCATTAACAGTTCGTGATAGTATTGTATATTCACCATGGTAACTTGTTTCCATAACCCAAAAATACCATGTTATTTTCACTTTGTGTCATTTTGTATATGTTAAAATAACTGTGGTGGCTCAAACCAACTTAATTGTATTAACAAAAACTAGTTTGGGACTGCTATTTAATAGCCTTATAGGCGGTTTATTCAGTATTAATCATATTCTTAACGGTCTTAACTTAATTTTTGTGAAATAAATTTGCTTTGTTTAACAAATATATATAATATGGTAAGTGGGTCACGGCTTATACATTTAATTTAATGCAGTCCAGTATTTAAAATAATGGCTCAGTTTCATGTTAAAGAAAGCTTTCACGGACTCTTCATTTTATTAATGGAACTAGATTGATGGGCACTTTATTTCAAAAAGTATTTTTCTAATGGACTTTTTGTGGCTGTTTGTATAACATTTACTGAAAACTGAAATAAAACAAGAAAAATTACTGCTAAGATGTGAGGTTTTTGTGACAGTCTGTATATTAAGTTTATCATTCAACTTTTTCACATGGTCTAGAGTAAAAAAAAATTGCAACATCGCAATACTTGTAGAATCGAAATTCCATTGTAGAGGGGCCAAGTCTGGAAGATGTTGATGCTAGAGAGAGTCAGCTGGTTTAGTTCAAGAGGAGTTGGCCATCGAGGGCATGTGACTGCAATGGAGGATAGTCCATAAGACATTGAGCCATGAGATGTTCAGTTTGACTTAATTTAGATTTGATTTATCTTGAGATGTTTTAAGTTTAAATTTCAACACATACAGACAAAAGAAATGTATAAGCTGAATGCATTGTAAGTCGCTTTGGATAAAAGCGTCTGCTAAATGCATAAATGTAAATGTAAATCTCAGCTCATTGAAGCACTTTAAGCAAGTAAGTTACCTTTCTGGTAGAATTGTGCTTCAAATAAAGAACTTTATGTTGACCAGATTGTTAGTTAATCGTTTACTAGTCAATATTGCCTATTTAATTTACGTAAAAATTTAGGTGCACCTAACCTAACTGCAAAAAGTTTGTCTAGAGCCCTGCACGGGACATCGAGTATCCTATATAATCATGACGGGTTTAATGCACTCACAGAGACGGAGAAATGATTCACGCTCATCTTAAACCGGAGCTGCCGTCAGTGCTGTGTGTGCGCGCGATCGCGAGAGCTCTCAGACGCGCACCAAACTCTGCACTCGCCAACGAAGCATTTAAAGTCATTGTTAGTTGTTTAACTGTGTGATGGACAGGACAAGCCTCGACTGGGCTCATATATTTAAAAACGGGCCGTCAGCTGTGATAAAACTTCCCGGTGTTATGACGCCATTTTGATTCTGTCGGTCTTGTGTCCTGAATGCGGTTGTGACTTCAGCTGTTCATTCATATACAGATATGTATTCAAGCAGATGTTTTAATTCTGCTGAATAAATAAAACATTTCAAGTCTCTCACCTGTAAGTGCTGTCAGTCCCAAACAGTAACTGTGAATGCACCATAATGTGCTTTTCTATTGATTGTATAACTGCCCTGTAATTTTCTTTCTTTCTAGTTATTGTACTTTAGTTATTGTTTTTTTTTTTTTATTATTTTCTTTCATTTAAATTTTTTATTATTATTTATTGTCGTCATTTCTTTTTCTCTCTTTTCTTGTTATAATTTTTTTCCTTTTTGTTATTTATTTTTTGTAAAGTATTAATTATGAGAAAAGGTTTGAATAAAATAAGATTAATAGCAGAATTTACTGTTATTATTTGTTGATAGTTTAACTAAAGAATTCATCAACTGATGAGAAAATAATAAATGAATAATTGAAAAATAATTGAGATTAGTAGACTAATCAAAAAATAAATCGATAGATTAGTCGACAATAAAAATAATCGTTAGCTGTAGCCCTAGTCCTATCCCTACTAAACACACTTGAAATGTTTTATAGACCAATACAAACTGTGCCTTTTTAAAATTAAATAAATAAATGCTTGATTAATTGAACCGGATAGAGGAGGAAAAGCAGTCATCAAGTGTCCAGCACACATGTGAATTTGCTCAATATGGTTAAAATCATCCCAGGACACAGCCCAAAAAGTCGGTTGACTGAATGTCCAGAGTGTGCAGAGCTGGAATCTAGACAAAGGGTGGCAACTCTGAAAATTACTAAATATAATTTTTTGGTAACTACATAATACAAAGTTGCCAAGTGTCATTTCATAGTTTTGCAGACTTTATGATGTCCAGACTTTTGCCACTGTATAAAATAAATTTTAAAGCCTCAAAATTGCACACATCAAATAACGCTTCCCAGCTTTTGAGGTTAAACTTCAGGTATCTCACCTTTCCTGCGGCACACTTTACAGCGAGCGTTCTCTGCAGACATATCCCACTTGATGCAGGCGTCCAGCATGCCGAGCAGAGCATGCATACGAGAGAAAGTCTGAGCTTCGCGGACAGCAGTTTTCCACTTCTCCACCGCAGTTGCTACCTAGAAATTCAATATGCAGAAATTTAGTCTTGTGTGAGAATGTGAATCCACACATACACTACCCTTCAAAAGTCTGGGCTCAAAGAAATTATTACTTTTATTCAGCAAGTATGCGAGCATAGGCACACTCATTTCTCAATAGTATAGCTTAACACCAGATTCTTTTCCTTTCAAAAGTGAGCTAAATCACTTAATAGCCCTATAGATTTTGCTTCGTGTTAGCATTCTAATAAACTACATTGAAGCTTTTCATCTAGAATTGTGTATTTATTCTTCTTGTGAGTGTATTCTTGACAGAACTTGTGATATTTCAAAGATACTGAAATACTTTTAGAGTGAAGCAGCTATTTCGTTATACAGTGAAGGCGAAGCAGCGTTTCTGTTAACAAGCGAGAAGTGAGCGGGAAATGGTCAGCGGAGGAGTGATTATTGAATGCTTGGAGCGTTTAAAGGAAATTGTTGCAGATCCACTACACTCTCTTTCTCTGACAAGGACAAATTAAACTGATCAGTAAGAGTAAAGACTTTGACAAAAAAAAACGATTTAAATAAATGCTGTTCTTTTGAATATATACAACAGTTTCCACAAAAACATAACGAGTGTTTTTGATAAGAATGGTTTCTTTTCTATAAATTAAATGCACCCTTAGTGTCTGTTTTATCATCTTGTTTCTCCCTCTCATGTTTTTGCTAGTACTAATGAAGACAAATTGGTTTCTTTTCCCTTTATTTCTGCTTGTTCATTCAGTGCCTACAATGTTCACTTCACTAGGACATGAAGAATACATGCCATTGTTTTTTTGTTTATTTAGTCATATTTTACCTATATTATATATTTTTGGCTATGGTATTGGGAATCATGAAATAAGCTACTGCAATGTTAGTATCTTGAAAGCCCATTGATCACACGCACTCACCCTGGCCTCTTCAGCCAGTCTCTTCTGATCATCCACTTCCTCCGCCGTCGTGCTCTCTTCTCCCCCGGTCTTCTTTTTCTTCTTCTGTTTGGGTGCCATGAAGCCCTGCAGAAACTTCTTGATCACGCTCTCTTGCAGGGTGATCACACACTCTCCAAAGTCCTGCAGCTTCTCCAAGTCACGCACCTAAAAGCACATGTGAGAGGTCAGGTAAGGTTCAAAGTGATGCATCTAGCTGACTGGCGAGTAACATGTACCATTACCAAACCGTGAAAAAAAGGTTTTGGTTATAGTACCCACCCCATGCAGTCTTAATATCTCTCACCCTTTCTTCAAATTCTGATGTGTCCTCTATGTATCCAAGGCCTCCTTTCTGAAGACGAGATGCTACCTCGATAATGTCACTGCACAAGAATTTAAGCAGCTCCTGGTATCCGTCACAGGTCTTCAGGCCTGGGTTACCTTTTTTCGTCAGATGAATGGAATGCAAGATGTCCTGGTAACTAAAACAAAGATAACATTATTAATACATTTTCCTGGGATTGAAAGCAAGTAAAGTGTGAAAAGATGTGTTTTCAGGAAAGAAGGAAACGAGTGCGTGTGTGTATACTTACTTCATCTGGAGCCTGAGTTTGAGTTCACTCTCTCTTACTCCCTGAGGGTGAAGACTTTCTATTAGTTCATCGAGGTCTTTTTGTGAATCACACACAAACCTGGGAAAACAATTTAAGAACAAGCATTTGTGTTGCTGCCCAATACCGATGTCCAGACAGATGTCATGCCATGTCCTGATCCATGGGACTGTAAATCTTCATTACAACTCATTTTAGCCCATTTTTCTTTTAGGAATTCTTTGCTACAAAACAATGCATAGTCTCATACAAAAAGAGCTCGGAGCCACAAATTACTTAAAGGCTGATTTCCCAGACACCAACGATACAACTGGGAATTTGCAAGAACACTTACCAGAGGTTTTGGCCTTGTTTGGGCACAGTGGTCTCAATGCAGGTCTCAGGCACTGGTGCCCCCTGTTGGCCATTTTCATTAGAAGTGCTGACTATGCTGTCCTCATCCTCTTTCTCTCCATCTGAACAGACACATTCAAACATCATTTTTTTTGCTGTAAATAACAGCATTTTTCTGTATATTCTAATGGTTGAACAAAAGCTTGTACAAAGAACCAAAAACCAGCAAAAAGAGTGGCGAATAAAATCTGTGAACAACAGATTTAGTAGCAAATTAACAATTTTATGTGGCCAATATTTACACTCTTCCAAGTATTGTTAATAGTACCTGTTGATTTTGCCCTACTAAAAAAAATCTGTATTTTAGAAAATGTATAGGTAGAACAACCTTCCGTCTCCTCCTCTTTGTCTTCCTCTGTCGACACCGGCTCCTCTTCAGGAGGAAGATTGAATGTGTAGTCTATACTCTCATGAACCCATCCCTTCTCAATATACAGGCCAGGAACCACATCAGAGAACAGCCAGTACCGGTTGTGATTGCGGTCGGCACCCAGTGGTGTTCTCCTCAGCACCAGCTTCGCTTTAGCGATGGCATCCTGGAAGGCTTTCTCTGCTGCGGCTTTCTGCCTCCTGCTTCGCTCTTCCTCCGCTTCCTTCTCCATACGCTCTGCAGCAGAGGCATATACAACAGTTTAAAATAAAGTGTGTAATCTTAATGTTTTCCATCATGACATGTAACTCCTGCAGTTCCATTATGCAGCTATGGTTTTTTTACTTGGTGCATTTCAAATATTTTGAATCTACATGGCAAACTTGTCCAACAAGGTCAAAGTTATACTAGTTGTAAAGTGACCCTTTGTATTCACTAAAGCAAAAGTTACATACACGCTACCATTCAAACATTTGAGTTTGGTAAGAGGTTTAATGTTTTTGTAAGTCCTTTATGCTCTTCAAGGCTACATTTATTTGAAGATTAGAAAACAAACAGTAAAAACTGTAGTATTGTGAAATCAAATATTTCAAAAAAAATAAAATTATATTTGAAAATAACTTAATTTAACTTAATGGCAAACCTACATTTTCAGCAGCCGTTATTCCAGTGTCGCATGATAAAAAATCATTCTGATTTGGTCTTTAAAAATCATTTATTATAATCTTATTTATCAGTTGTGCTGTTAAACATTTTTCAGGAAACCATGATGCACTTTTTCAGGATTCTTTTATGGATAGAAAGTTTAATTAATTTGCTCAATTTAACTAACTTTGATTAATTTAATGTGCCTTTCCTGAATAAAAATGTACTTGATTTTAGAAGTGTAAATGTTAAAGTGCAGCATAAAACTGCTTTCACAACCCATTTTACTCCAAAATGAGGAAAGAGTCAGATTATTTTCAAAGAAGGGAGGGCAGCCATTTCCATTTCACATGCTGCTTTGAGACTTCTCTTCATTGTCTTCTTACCCTACTTTCCTCTAGTGCTGCTGGTTTTATTTCTTAAAGTCAGCATTTTTCTCCATTACTCTTTGCAGGTTTCTGGAATACCACTTTATTCTCACTTTCAGCTAGTTGTTTCTTTTAACCAAGATTCTGGCATTCTAATTTTACATGTCTCTCACCTTTGTTTAGCCGTTCCTGCTCTTCCTTTTCTTTCTTAGCCTGAATGGACATCAGACGTCTGCTTTTCACTGTGCTGATCATGTCCTCCGGCTCTGGTTCCACTTTGACAGGGACCTTAGGTGTCTCTTTTTTCACATTTGAATCTTTCCTCCCATCTGCCCCATTTAGTACCTCTCCGCTAACATCGGTTTTTGCCTCCATCTGCTCTTTGCGTTTCTGCTTCTCTGCCTTTTTGCGTTCATTGGCTTCTTTAAGCATGGCAAGCCGCTCCCTCCACAGCTCGGCCGATCGCTGATGTATGGCCTCCACGTGATCTTCCACCGAATAGGTCATGAGGATTCGATGACACAGCGCCACCAGCAGGCTGACCTTCTCCTGAGAGTTCAGTTCAAACACCTCCGACGTCTCCAACTTTTCCAAGAACTCACTGCTCACCATGTCATCATAGCCCACACCTGGCTGCCAGTCATCCGAGCCGTGGGCGCTCTCTTCCTCATGGGCATCAGATGGCCGCAAACACAAGCGCACCAGCTCGGATACGGAGTGCATGGCCAGAGGAATCTCAGATAACGGCATGTCCAGTTCACTGTAACCTTCCGCCAGCTCATCTTGCAGAAGTGTTTGCAGCATCACCACCAGCACACGGTTCAAGTAGAGGAAACCCGCCTTCTCTCCAGCTAAAGCCTCCATCAGAGCGATAGAGGTGATAGGATACTGGTCATCAGGCATCAGGAGGCCAGAGTAGCAGTGAAGGAACTCGACTACCATGGCTATGTCACCAAAGAGGGTGTTGGGAAGCCCCTCAGGCATGTCGAACAAATGGAACGCAGGCAAGTTCTTGCCTTCGAGCTCTTGGTCTTCATAACGGCGTGACATCTCCCGTCTCATCTGCTGCTCTTTCTCTCGCCGCTCTTTGGCTTTCTCACGAATCTTCCGCTTGATTTCCTGGCGCTTTTGCCGCAGAACATCCTGTTTCTCCTCCTCGGTCATAAGGGCCCATCTGCGTTTCTGCTCAAGCAGTTCCCAGCGTTTTTGCACCAGCTCTTTCAGCTCCTCAGGAAGCAGGCCACGATCTTCTGCGGACAGTGTTTTTGCCGCCTTAGTCACCAGTGAGGATAGAGTGGTCTTCTTGTCTTCTTTGCCTTTATTCTCCTTGTAAAACCGAAGGAGATGCAAGGCCATGGGCGGCAAAGGTTTGCCCAGCTTGGCAGAGCCAGTACTTAAACTTCGGCCTCGCTTTTTTGGGCTAGCTGCAGCATGTTGGCTTTTGGCAAGATCCAAAAGGGTCATCTGCTTCATTTTAGGTTTCTTGGCGCTTCCAGCGCTTTTATCCTCCTTTTTGGAGAGCTTCTGGCTATTGGGAGTCTTGGTGACCCCACTCCTGCGGTTCTTTTTGGGGTCAGTGGATTTTTTGTCTCCCTGCTTTTTATTTGATTTTGGGGTGCTGAGGATGTTTTCCCCATCACATTTCTTGGATGTACCAGAGTTTTGAATTTTTAAGGGAGATCCATTAACTTTCTTCACCTGAGCAAAAAAAATACAGAAAAATAAATAAATCCAACAAATATTTAAGGAATAAATAACATTTATATCTCTTGAAAACCCCATTAAATAACTTAAGATTACAAGTCAACTTATAGACAAACATCTGACAAAAACAATTATTTCCAAATATTATTTATAATGCAAAAGTTAGTTTATTAGTTTTGTTTATCCTATATTGTCTCCCTTAAGAAAAATTTGTCTTGAGCAATCAAGAGGGCAGGTCAACAGGTCAAAGTGTATCCATATACTAAAGTGAATCTGATAATCACCACCAATCAATTTATCATTAATTAACACCCCTACTACCTAGACAGCATTTTAAGACAGTCTTGTACTTGCAATACATTCTGTTCCAAACAGTAAACAGCAACATTGTGATACCCTGTTAAGGTTAATATAATTTAATATTTTTTCAGTATAATTGTGTGCCATGTTTTTTACACTTAGAGTATCCCATTGGTATGGGATGGTATTATCCATGAACACCCAATTTGTAAATTTTTGTGGTAGACTATCAGAATCTAATGATTTATGTGAAGAGTGCTTTTATGCTTTGGTTAGTATTATACATACCTGCATATGACCCCAGAGAGTTGGGCTGAGAGGCATGTTCTGGGAATCTTTTTCTTTTTCTTCTTTTCCCCTTTGACTCCCTCACGGTCTTTTCCTGTCTCCGCAGTCTTCAGCTTCTTATTGGGTTTACCTTCCGGTGAGCTCATGCTTTTTCTCTTAGCTGATGGGTTGTCTGCCAAAAACTAAACAGAGGAGAAAATCTAATATAATAAAACAATTTAAAAAAAACTTTTTCCTGAAGCATCACATTAATGTACCCCACCTTGTGAGGGTCCAGTAAAAAGTCGCTGAATTTGCTTGGCAGGTTGTACTTTTTCACCAACTCATCCTCCACCACCCAGGGGGCGCTCTCTCCCGAGCCCAACCTCAGAGCGTAGTGTCTGATGAAGTAGCGCATTATTTCTTTGTTGGGAGGCCGCTCAGTTCTGAACAGGCTGTCTACAGGGACGTCACTGATAACTTTGTCCTCATTGAGAAGTTTGACATCATACTTGTGGGGCAGAAATTTGGGCATGACCCATTTCTTCTTCTCTTCTTTCATACTAGTTGGGAGTTTTCTGGGCGAGCGGCGGGCCCTATCAGCTAGAGACCCCAAAAAAAGTAAAGTAAAAAAATTACATTTTACCTCACAAAGAAACTAATGTTATACTTCAATGTAAAAGTATAAAAGATTACAACTAGGCTACTAATCATTTGAATATGAACCAACAATTATATTATAATATATCATGAAGAGGATGACCATGAAGAGCAGCTAAGACTCACAGAGACTCTCTCTCCTGCTGTCCTCCTCTTTGGACTGTGGCTCCTTCTTCAGGTTCTCCTGACTAGCATTTTCTTTATCACTGGATGGAGAATCACAAGCACCGTCCATCTTTTTCTCCACATTTTCTTCTGGAGGATTCTCCAGCGGAAGAATCTTTACCACTTTCACCTGCAACGTCTTATCCTTGCCAACCTTACAGAGAGAGACAGAATTAATATTTCACATTCATAAAGAGCAAACCGAATAATTGGCAGATGGGAACAGACCTTGCTTTTTCCATTAGTTACTTTTACACAGATAATACTTTTACCATTGTAGGTTGTGATCTAAGCAAATACTTTGAACTGAGCATAAGTAGACAGAAGAGGAAAAATTACAGTTATAGAGCAACTTTTAAAATTCTTGACATTTGCATGTTTTCCAGGACAATGGTAACCCACTTATTTGGATTTTAAACAAATTCCATTTGACAAAGTTTTAGTCCAAATATTAATTCCAAGTACATACCAAGAAGTCGCACTCCTCATCCACAGCATACTTGGTGAGAATCTCCACCCAGACCAGATCCACAAGCTTATCAAGAGATACTGTGTTGTGATGCACAATCTCTAGAACCGGCTTCTCAAACCACACTGGGTACTCCTCCTGAAGCCTGCCAAAAATCAGACCAAACAATGGCTACATGAGTTTAAAACAAAGTTACAGTGACAGTGCTACAAAGTAAAAAAGTTAATTTAGAGCCCTGTATGAAAACAGAAAATATGTAAATGTTAACCGTTTTATTGGGCATTCAGTTGTATTAAAGTACGTGACAGTTTAGAGAGCCAAAACTTGTCTGAAAGTCACAAACCCGACACAATGACGTCATATATATGCTAATTAATGTCTCAAAATCCTGTGGGAAACACTGGTTGCTCAAGAAAATAATTATCACTGGGGTGTTTTCTTCCCTGAAACCTACTGTTAGAACTACCTGAAAACTAAAAGCAAACTTTGCTCCATTGTATTCATTAGTGCTATTGCTTCTAATTTGTTTTTATTTTATAACTGATTTTCTACTTGTCTTTAATAATATTTGAACTTTGTATTAGTTAGGCTAGTAGTTTTTGCTTGGAATCAAGAATTGTGAAATTTCACTGCAATCTAAAATATTAATGTTATGACAGTCTATTTATGTCATAAATATTTGTTTGAAATAAATAAACTGCAGTTGAAATAAATATAAGTTTGTTCCACTTTCCCACCAGAAAAGTGCAAAACTTGAACGTAAATTTCTGCTAAAAGTGAATAGTAATGACTCAATGACTTATAAGAGTATAATGGTGTAGATGACTTCAAAGCTAAAAGATATGAACAAAAAAACTGTCACAGAACCACAAACGTACTTTAAGACCAAAAACAAAAATCATTGGCATTTGATAAGGTCTCTTGTTTATATGGCCTTCATTTATTTGGGGAGGATTTATAAACCAGTCAAGCTCATATGAAAACAAAATTACTTAATAGACTTGATGACCAGCAGAGGGAGATGAGAAACACAGGAGTGAAGAATGAACTGTAAAAATAGCTTCAAAAACACACTGACCCTTACAGCAGCATAACTGTGCTCTATATGGTCTGTCCAGCAAACTGTTCTCCGAGTGTCTGGTTACATAAGCAGCTTATGAGACTAAACCGTTGTCAATCTGTCACTCACACTCACAGAAAGCTGTTTGCACATCAATTGAGCAGGTCACATTTACTTGAAATTGTTTTACGAAGTAAAAACGCATAGTATTTCTCTACCCTGATTGCTGATGACTCAATCAATAATACACTCTTATTAAACTGGAAGGGGTTGAAGGCAAACGTGCACCAATGAGAGAGCAGAGGTTTGGTCATATGACACAACAGGCTGACAGTAGTTTAGTTTACAAGCTCGCTGCCATATACAGCAGACTAGCAGGAAATTAAAGGGTTCCCACACCCAGTGAATGTGTGCCTTTAAATAGTTATGGATTACTACTCTTTTTTGTTGCATTTCTCAAACTATATTAAGCCAATCAAATATTTTAGAGCTGGCAACAGCTATAAAAAAAAAATACTGGATGAAAAATAGGACGAAATACTGAAAATTTCTGATATATTTGTGATGCCGCTGACAATATAAAATGTGTTAAGGCAGGTGTGACAGACAAATTACTCTGATTCAAATATCAGTAGCAAAAACCGTGTTGGCACCAGTTGGTAAGACATTTCTGTGAATCAGAGCCTGTCGCACTGAATCAATTCTTCTATGACTGAAGATTTGGGACTTTTCGAATTTGATAATTCTGATATTTCCAGGTAGTTCTGGGCGGTTTGACGGAATATATCTTTACCGCAAAATAACCGCAACCCTAACAGATTTTTTTATTTAGTGTATACCGCAAAATGTAAATAAGTGGGCGTGGTTAACTCCCCGCATGAGACTGAGACGCTGCCAATGCCATTTACCAAAGAAACGAGGAGAAAGACTAACGAGCAGATCAGGATGATCCACAAAGGATTGAATTTTCTAAACAAAGGTTTGTTAATAACGTTATATTGTCTGAACAAAGGTGCAACACCCGGACAATTTAGAGGAGCGCACAGGCTCACAATGGAGGATGCATTATGAATCTTGACTACAACAGTTCAATTATCAATGTCGTAACGGATAGAAATAGCCTTAAATAATGTATTTGCATCTCTCCACCTGTTATGCATAGTTTATTTTTACACACGGTAATCGTATTCAAGACGTGCAAACAGTTGCTGTGGTAAAAACAACCTGCTTGTTAAAGCAAATCTATGCAGTATCTGAGGCAAAATTACTAAATATAGAGAATGCAACAGCCTGTATTATATTTTTCTAACTCCAAACGATTGGACAATAATAGTATCCAGCTGATAACAACCGCTTCTAATTCAATAAGTCTCTCAACTTGACGCACAAATTTACCAAATCACATTTTAACGATAAAAGATACACACGTGTGTCCACACACAGTGAGAGGTGAATATGAATGGCTGAGCGGCGTGTCAGTCTTCACTGGGCTGAAGTTAAATAATGATGCGGTTATGTACATGTACAGTTTAAACTTCTTAGTCAGCATTATCAGTAGCTGATGTTCGGTTTGCATACTGCTGCTCTCCTCCTAGTCACTCTTGAACTCTTCCCTCTTGATTAAAGCTCCAGGTGAGGGGTTGCCAGATATTACAAAAAGAGCTAAACAAGCCTCTTAAAACGCAGCATCATCAGACACAAGGGAACATATTTAAACAATATAACTATTAATAGTATTCTACTAAATTAAAAGGAAGTAAATGTAATTTTTTATTAATAAATATTGTAATATAAAGTATTATTAATTATTCTGAGGGGAAATTCAGTGCAGTCCTTTATCATGATACGTATCGTATCGTGACTTTGCTGGTGATACACAGCACTACTATATACTGTTACCGTGAAACTGAATTTGTCATACCGCCTACCCCTATTTGCAGGTGTTCTCAAAACTGCATTATTTTACGATCACTGCAACACAAAGTTATCATCAAATATTCTGAACAAGATTTAATTGTTTATTATTTTCTGTTTTATTAGCCAAATTGTAGGGTACCTACTCAGCATTTCTGTGGTTTGGACACCCAAAAATGCTAGGTTAGGCACTGATAACTAAAGAGAAAAAAAAAACTCAGTAAATTTCAGAATATTGATGCATCCAGAGTCAGAAAGAGACTTTGAAAACAACTGACAACTAAATGACGCTGTTAATGCTCAGAGTTCATTCATTCACTCGTTTTCGTTACTTACAGCTCTGTGACCTCCTGTTCTTCTTCCCATGCCTCCTTATGTGTGAGCTGGTTGCTGCCGGTGCTTTTACATGTCCATATACGCTCTGCATACCTGCGCAGACGAGCTTCATATTCTCTGAACAACAGTGTTAAGGACGCTTCCAACTCTTCTGAAATCTCAAGCGATACTTTCAAACCAGAGCCGATCAAGTGATGTTAGCTCCGCTGTCCATCCTCTGAGAGAGACTCATTCATAATTAATACATGTAGCACAGCAGCTCAATAATTAAAGGGCCAGCAGCAGCAGATAGGGCATGAACACATTTTAATAATTACACTTGCAATTAACACCAGTCAGAAATGGTAACCAAAAATACAACAGCCTCAGCAAAATTGTTATTACAAGCACTTTGAAAAATTTAAATCATTTCAGCCAAGATAAATACTTGTATAAGTTATTCTCGCATTGTTCACGTGTTATATAAATGTGTATCAATGCATAATTATTAGTGGTCACCCACCATGGGCTTTAATACCCAATGTCAGTATATCTAGAAACCAGGGTGTTTAATGACAGCAAACAAAATTATTATTTTTTTTAACTATGACATGGCTGTCAGTATATTTTACAACGGACACAAAGATGATGCTTATCAGATGGTGTAACAACAATCAGACAAGCAAAACTAAATAGCAGATAGTTAGTTAATCTCAAAATGGCCAAATATACGATTAATCAATATTACCCGATGTAACGTTATTATTCTATCGTTACATGCATGACATGACACCTCTCGTGGTGATTCAAACATTGATTTGGCAGATCTAGAACAAACGTAAACCTAGAACACGTTAAATGATGGGAAATCGTCTAGCTTTAGGTGCCAATTGAGATGGATCTAAAAGCAGGCCTGAAGTTTAAGCACGTGATTAAATCTTGAAGAACGAGTCTGACCGATCTGAAAAGTATAACCCGCAATTAATACATGTAGCACAGCAGCTCAATAATTAAAGGGCCAGCAGCAGCAGATAGGGCATGAACACATTTTAATAATTACACTTGCAATTAACACCAGTCAGAAATGGTAACCAAAAACACAACAGCCTCAGCAAAATTGTTATTACAAGCACTTTGAAAAATTGAAATCATTTCAGAGCCAAGATAAATACTTGTATAAGTTATTCTCGCATTGTTCACGTGTTTAAGCACGTGATTAAATCTTGAAGAACGAGTCTGACCGATCTGAAAAGTATAACCCGCAACAGTAAACTCAATCGTTTTGCAATCTGAATAAAACTTCCCTTCATCCTTTCAGGAACACGCGTTCACTCTAAAGCCCGCCCTCCGCGGACACGGCAGCCAACCAGATGTCACAAACCCCGAACGCGCAGAGTGACTGACAGGCAGAGAACGTTTCTGATTGGCCAGTCTTCTGATTCGGTAACACATGCTGGCCACATTCCTTTTTATACTGTTTAGAGCAGGACTGTCCAAAGTCGGTCCTGGAGGGCCGGTGTCCTGCAGAGTTTAACTCCAAGTCCAACCCTAATCAAACACACTTGAAGCAGCTAATCAAGCTCGTACTAGGTATACTAGCACCTTCCATGCAGGTGTGTTGAGGCAAGTTGGAGCTAAACTCTGCAGGACACCGGCCCTCCAGGACCGAGTTTGGACAGCGCTGATTTAGAGACAGAAGTAAGTTTCTATGGAAACCTAGTGCAGTGATTTGTCAGATAAGAGATTTTGTGTGGTATAAATAAGATCACGCTTAAATAGCATTTCAAAGCGTCTAGTTATGGTTACAAAAAAGGTAAAAAATTAAATAATTCCACAAATATGAATTAAACAGCATACACCAGATAAGTAACATCTGACGCCCTAAAGTTAATCTCTACACATCCTGTCCCTCGTGACCAAATCCACTTGGCGCGCGGAAAACCTCTCGCGCAGAAGCAGCTGCACATGAACTCGCACACTTCTCTCCCGCAGCAGCCTGAGCTAAAACTGTGTGTACAATCATAATCCCACTCTCCCAGCATATAGGAACTATTACACAGTCTCACTCAACAGATGGTTGGCTGTTCAGGAGCATCAGTCTATAAGCTCACATCACAATGTCTCTGCCTGTAAATAAGCGCGGGCTCGTGCGTTACACAAGATTGAGTCATGGCAGTTTGGATGAGAAACTGTTCAGCCAGACGTCACACGCACTGTGCGTCCTGAAGCTAGCTCGCTAGCACTAGCCCGTTCTAAAACACACAGCACAACAACCCCTCAACATCACGTAATCCATCATGCTTCAGTACTCAAAACAGACAAATATAGCATTTAGCCCTGTCTTAATGTTAAGCCCCAGCTGATCTAAACGTCATGGTCACCTTTAGCCGGCTAGCGTTACAATGAGATGCAGCGCGCAAGATAAAAACAATAACGCATAAATGAAAACCCCGAGCTCGCACACGCTCGGGCTCCACGAGCCGCGAGGAAACAACGGATCGAGAGACTTGCGAGCACGTGTTTGGATGTATAGTGCTTGTAAGTATATGGTGGAGACAGTGAGAAAGGATACTCTTTGTTCCTGAAGGCCTCTTTAGTGTGTTCGATGATGAACACCTCCTCTCCTTGGCCCGGCGGCTCCGACAGTGGCTTAACCAACGGGTACGGCTTCCGGCCTAGTAACGGTGCCATGGCGGGCTTGCTGCGGTCCTGGATATGTCTGCAAAGTAAACTACTGAACTAACCCTCCGCTCAATCTCAGCTTGAACTGAATATGCAGTGAATCCGCGCGTCTCAGCGGCGTAGCATCGGGCTAACTTAGGCTAGCGCGCGCTGCTTTACTTACTTTTAGGAAAACAAAACCAAAACAAAAGTACGGTGTTATCGATCAGTTACATTCCCCGCGTTAAATCCGCTGGTTTGAGGTGAACCGGTGGGGTCATGGTGAAATGCCTGAAGAGAGCGTGAGGAGTGAGCGGAAGCGGTACCAGGGATGGAAGCGCGAAAGACGGCACGTCAGAGCTGGTATGGCGGGCTTTCTTATACCGCTCAGGTCCGTGTTGTAGTCGATTATCCAGGCCAAAGCTGCGTACCAATCCCCTGTCCGCAGCGACTGCAGACCGTGTAGATGCTGTTTTGAGAACGTGCTGATTACATAAACAAACAAGAGGGTTTATAGCTGATTGAAAAATGGCGGGAGTTCCTGCTACACCGGCAACATTCCGTGCAACCTCAAAACTCCGTTACCCCGGTAGCAAGCAGCGACGCAAGAATAAGTCCCGCCCATTCGTCTCCAACGATTGGTTACTAAGAAACTACGACACTGACTGAGATATTTGATTGGCCGATTCAACTGTCAGTTTTACCTACTCCACCTTTTGTCAAAGCTACACCCCTCCAATCACAAATACAAGGAGTGTTTGGAAGCGTGACTAGAGGTCAGTTTATGGTAAATTCATAGATCATTTCAAAATGACAGTATGCAGGTTGACTCATATACTTTAGTATTAATAACAGGCATTTTATTTTTATTATAACAGTTGATATAGCCAAATGCGTAGAGTTTAGCTGAAAGGGGCAGCGGTTGTAGAATTTAAAATGAGACAATAGAGCGTGCACACGACACTTCTGATCCAATTAAAGAGACAGTCTTGATTAATGATAATACCAGTCTTAGTAGTGGAGACAATGCACATTAAATACGTTTTTCGCGGCCACATATTAAATAATAAAGCTCTGTCTAAAGCATATAAACACCGCTAAAATATTAAATGTATAAAAACTCATTTAAACATTGTATTGGAATCATAATATTGGGAATCGCCCTTAAAAATAATTTCATACGTACAGTGTCCTATCTCTGCCATATAACTTAAATCAAGTGGTTTTATTTCCATCTGTCTAGTGAAAATGTCCAATTTTTACCAGGCAACTCTAAATGGATCATACACAAATATTTATTTTTTTATAATATTTGAAAAATACTTCAAAGACTATGGAAAGTGGAAGTCTCCATATTTAAAATACAAATCTGTGAGTGACCTTACCATTTATAAAAGATAGGCATTCCTTCTTTTTAATACAAAGTTTGGTAATTGGATGCAGTACATTGAACAATAATAAACAAATCAAGAAACAGATAACACAGATGTTATTTAAAACTGCCCCAAATGCATGCATTTAAATATTTTTTTACAATAAAACAAGTAAAACAGGTCAATACAACATATTTGTATAATCTTTAGAAATGCCACAATCACAAAACAAGCTAACAGTTTAAAATTCAACTGTTTTGCATACTGTATACCAATCATTACTCTATGCAGTCACATGTATTAAGTCCTTTAACAGTTGAGAAACATGCAATATAACGGTTTATTTTCAAGATGCAATACAAACTGCTTTACCTTCATAAGAAAATATCTCACAAGATCTAAGATGATCTTTTAATGTACAAAAAAAACATTTCAAGCTCGTTTCTTTACTTGATCGTATACTGTAAAAGTGAATTTCAGGCATTTGTCAGGTTGTAAAAAGTCTCTTAATGTCCAGTTTAGTCTCTTTCAGATATACTTCTATACGTTTGACCTGCGATGTTCAGAATAGTGGTGCTAACTGAGAGTTGAATTGTGCTCAGTGCAAACTCTTTTAAGAGGTGGGGCTCCAATCACCTCCTCTTCCTCCTGTGAAAAACATGATGTCACACATGGCATGCATTCAACCATGCATTTACAACATATATTTGAATTCCCACAATGCATTAGGTGAACATTTATTTGAAGACTATTGGACGTTACCTGAGTAGAGAGAGACAACACATCTTCTTTAATTAGAGTCGGGGGCTCATCCGTCACCTCACTGCTGGTTGTTGATGCCTCTAAATATGGGGTTTGATCATGAAAAATCAAATGTGCAAATACATGTTTGCATGTGAAATGAAGGATGCACCATTATTACTGTTATCTTACATACTTGGGTCTATCTTACAAAACATGTCAATAACATGCATACAATAAAGCAGAATTCACCCCAAAATTTAAAAAAATATTACATTAAAAAAATAAAAATTTTTTAAAGTATTAAATATTAATTTAAATGGTCTATTTAGATAGTTTTTTGTGTTATGGCATTATTTTATGACAGTTCAGCACAATTATACCCTAAATTATTATAATTTCAGAATTGTATTATTGTAATATGGAGAAAAAAGTTCATTACATTACAAAAAACAGTACATTTTTATTTGACGTACTGCCTTAACTTATCCTAACAAAATACATCATTGTATTTTGTAATAAAGTAAAACAAATCTTTATTAAAGTAACAATAATCACTATTCAGGATAATGGATATTGTAAAAACTCTAATGGAAAATAGTTACAATATATATGTGACCCTGGACCACAAAACCAGTCATAAGGGTACATTTTTCTAAATTTAGATTTATGCGTCATCTGAAAGTTGGATAAATAAGCTTTCCATTGACGCATGGTTTGTTAGGATCGGACAATATTTGGCTGAGATACAACTATTTGAAAATCTGGAATCTGAGGTTGCAAAAAAATCGAAATATTGAGAAAATCGCATTTAAATCGTCTAAATGAAGTGCTTAGCAATGCATATTACTAATCAAAAATTAAGTTTTTATATATTTACAGTAGGAAATTTACAAAATATCTTCATGGAACACGATCTTTACTTAATGTACTAATGATTTTTGACATAAAATAAAAATCTATAATTTTGGCTATTGCTACAAATATACCCCAGTGACTTAAAACTGGTTTTGTGGTCAAGGGTCACATATATATATATATATATATATATATACTTGGTGTCAAAATTAGTGCGTTAACGCAGGAAATATTTTTTTTTCAGATTCGCAATATTTAACGCAATTATGCAGCGGTGGGGCTAGGGTTGGCCACTCCATTCACAACTGCTGCCTCCGTCTATTTTTTCTAGAAAAGGATTGTGTTTATTAAGATGCAGAATGTCTTTATGACCACATCAAACGGGAGACGTTTCAGACATGCGCTCTAACTTCGCCTCCGCGCCAGGCGATCGATTGACAGCACTAATATATATATGTATATATTTGGAATAAATAAGGTTTATAATGTCACCAACTGCATTTATTGACAAATAAAGTAAAATCATAAATTGTGAATTCTTTAGTCTAACATGATCCTTCAGAAATCATTCTAACATGCTATTTTGCAGTTCAGTTATTATTGGTACTCAATTATTATTTAATATTAATTAATGTTGAAAACTGTTTTTACTGCTTAATATAGTGCCCCATCAATAAATTATGTTATTTTGAATTCTAATACAAATTTGCATTTACTTTGAAGACCAATATTTTTTATCTACCTTGTCAGTTAGGTAAATAATCTTTTTCCTGAATGTTTTCACTGGTCTGACTCACCTCTCTCGGCATCCATGGTCTCCTGTCCCAGGGTGGGCGGCTGGGAATCCTCTGTACGGAAGTAGGGTGCATGGGAAGGGCTCACTGCTTCACTCACATGCTGTGGACTGGAGTTGCTGCTGCTGTCCACTTTGGTATTAGACTGATAGGCGTCTGATAGGAAACTCTGGTTACTGTTGTCATCTGTTTAGGAGAGTGAATGAATGAAAACTTTGTGTGAAGTCTCCTGAAGAAATATGTAAATTATGTTTAAGTACTTTAGCACACTGTAATGTAACAGTGCATACTATGTTAAAATTGATATGCAAACTACACTGTCAAGGTGCAAGGTCATTTATGTAACTAGAGCGTAACAACACAAACCAGGGTTGCATTATATACTATATATATATATATATATAGAGAGAGAGAGAGAGAGAGAGAGAATGTTCTGAATTGTTTTCAGAGGAAATATCAAGTTTCCTTGTGTTTGACATAAACATAACCTTAAGTCCTGTATTACCCTGAAAATCCAGTAGCACGGAGCGGGCGTTTTCCAACACTACATCTGTAGGAAAGCCCTTCAGCTCCCTCATTGCAGTGCCTGACCCTTTAGGCTTGTATATCTACAAGAAAGAAAAAATGACATTTTGAAAATGAAACCTGTATTTATATATCTGAGAAATGGACAGCTGCTTGAGATGACGTGATATACTGTACACACCTGTTTAGTCTCTGTAACCGGCACCCATTTGAATATCCGTAAATGATGTGTCTCCCACTGTAACCCACTTCTTTTCCCTAAGAGGACAAACATGTTTCACAAAAAATGGCTTTATTAAAAGAAGAAATATTTTTTTAGGACTATTAACTTTTTTTTACATTCTGAGAACTGTTATGCAGCTGTATGTTTTTTTCTTTTGAGGCTATTAGTCATTTGTGTTATTTTCAGTTCAGTGGTAATGATCACTAGATACTCAATATACTTAAGTATTTTTTTTTACCACAATGCAAAATAAAGTATATATATATATATATATATAAAATGTTCTTGGCAGAATTTGCGAGATTCACTTATATACGTCACAAGGATGTTCAACAGAGACTAACTAAAATTAATATATAAACCTGCTCATTTTTACATTTTAGACATTCCAAGCAGAAATGTATATGACATAATCACTCCATTACAGACCATTGTTCAATCCCAAGACACGCCCACATACTGTATACAGAGAGGCCCATTGGTTGCCCTGCTTGTCTGTCATGTTACTGAATGACGTCACCCTCCCCGCCACGCTGAAGTTTATTTTTGTAACGTAGCAGAAAGGAAACTTGTCCCCCTCTTCAAACAAGCAACTTACCACCGACGGACCTTTTCAATTGCCGCCATCACTTTTTTGATATCATCCTTTGCACGGCTGCGTGTCTCCGCTCGCACGGACCTTCCCGACATTTTAGTGGGTTTTATTAGTTTGTCAAGATCTCCCTCTTTTTCTTGCCTTCCTCCGTCTGCGACTTGATCTCGCCCTGTCTTCGTCTCCGTCTCGCGAGACTTCATATCGCGCCACTGGCACTGCCTCTTTGCATTTTTTTTCACTAGCCCTATTTAATTTATTTATACATTTAATTTAATTATAAAACATTCTTTAGATTCTGTTATCTAATAACCACACTATAAGTGTGGATCACATTATAAGTGTTCACGTGCCTATAATGCCCTCATCACACCACTAGAGAGCAGCGTTTTTCACTTAAAAATGCTTTCCATTCGATTGACAGGGACAGGATC
Organism: Ptychobarbus kaznakovi; assembly: GCA_027422405.1. Classification (NCBI taxonomy): domain Eukaryota; kingdom Metazoa; phylum Chordata; class Actinopteri; order Cypriniformes; family Cyprinidae; genus Ptychobarbus; species Ptychobarbus kaznakovi. The sequence continues at coordinate 22,454,795 of CM049809.1, forward strand.
ACTGCAGTATAGTTCATGCCTCTATCATGTTATATTTGATAATTATGTGATAAACACGTTGGACGGAATATTACATTTAGTTATTTAGCAGACGCTTTTATCCAAAGTGACTTACAAATGAGGACAACAGAAGCAATAAAAACCAACAAAAGAGCATTTTAAATTATGTTCTTTATAAATAAAAACTGAACATAGGATTTCATTTTAAACTATTTTGTCCCCAGCTTAAACTCACGTCTAGCATGATGCAAAAATAAATGTTTCAAACGTTGTGTATTGTTGTCATATTTACTTAATTCATTTTTTAAGTTAAAGTTTAGATACTAAATAACATAAATGTTGTGAAAATCTCATAAAATATATTTGCCATCTCCCTTTATCAGTTATTTTAAATGACAGTGATGTTTAAACTGAGTGACACTGGCAACTAATATTACAAAATAAACAAAAATACAAAACTCAATTCATTAGATTTTTATTGATATTCTCCCTCTGCATGTTGACAGGCAAACAAAATTCAGTCATTCAGAATTTATCAAAGAACCTTCACACACACTTAACACTTCAGAAGGCACAAGGAGTTTCTAAAAAGCTGAATCTTTTGATTAACAAACTATAGTTGTGTTGCTACACCATAGAACTCCACTGCAGCGATGAATAAACCACATCACCCTCCACACTCTCACTGCGGCTCCGCGGAGAGCAAAGCAATACTGTCTTCTTCACATTAGAGCCCAGACGAGCTATAGCTAGAATATCACAGAGAGGTAGCTCTTCATCCATGGAGATGCATAATGCAATGAAATGAGCGTGGAAACGCAGAGGATCACCTGCAAAATGTCAAAATAAAGATCTCAAATGTTAAGCATTTTTTATATATCTATCATCAATGAAAACAATAGGCCTTTTGATATTCCAGGTCGACACAAACATACCTGGATAAACCAGGAAATCTCCTCCAAACTTCCCTGCGGAGGTCAGGTAGAAGCCTTTGTTTCTCAGATCTCTGTATACACTGAATCTAGTGTTCAGGCGTTCATCTCTAGGCATTGGCCAATCAGTGGAATGGAAACTGCGTTCCTCCGGACAGTGGCTGAAGCCGGCGCGGGCAGTGCAGAGCTGGACCGCCATGGCCGAACACGGGAAGCGGAAAGCCTGGTCCAGTGCGTTAAGACGGTCTCTAATTGCATTGTCAGAGTCATCAGTGCCTGTGGGATCATATACAGTATCTTATAGCAACAGACAAAAACATGCACAATTATATCAAAACACTTATCTTGCCAATTAGCCTCATAAACACAGTCAGTAACGACTAAAGTGAACCTAAACAGTTGAGAGAAAATTGGATATGCATCAGTATATTTAATCTGAGCATAAGGTATAAGTGGCAACAGTCTAATAAACCTGCTGCTGTCTGTGCCATTAATGTTATCAAACAACAAAAGACTAATTCACTCACTGCTCTTGACTGAATAAATACTATAGCTTTAACAAAGATTAAAGTATATGTAATTTATAGTTATTTTCCATTTAATTACTTCAAAACATTTCTTATCATAGTAGTCTACTGTTAGACCAACCTGAAAACTACATACAGCTGTGTTTAAAGCATTTGTTCTCATTTTATTACTGACTCTTTAATTTCGTTTGGCAAGTAGTTTTAGCTGTTATTGAAATTGGAATCTAATTGTGAAATTCAACTGGTATCTAATATTTTGGTCTCCTAACAACTAGTGCTGTCAAACGCTTAATCGCATCTGAAATATATTGTAGAAACTTTCCTGTTAAGCTGCTTTGCAACGATTGTATTGTAAAAAGTGCTATACAAATAATCTTGAATTGAAATAAAAGTTTTTGTTTACATAACATAATGTATATGTATACTGTGAATATTAAATTATGTATATATAAATACACACATGCATGTATATATTTAAGAAAAAATATGTTATGTTTATATATTAAATATTTAATATCAATTCTATGAATAAAAATATATACATATAAATATTATCAATATATATACTGTATGTGTGAATATTTATATACAGAGTACACATACATATATTATGTAAACAGAAACTATTATTTTGGATGTGATTAATCGTTTGACAGCACTAGTAACAACCTTATTCATTAAATTACTAGGTTATATGGGTCAAAAACAAACAATGTTTTCTTTTTTTTGTGGTGGGGGCCAGTATAAAAATCTGTATCACTGAGTCCTGAGTATGTATTTTATTTTATTATTATTATGTTAACACAGTTGATTTTTGTAAATGTCCAGTACTTTACAGTAAATACAGTAATTTTACTGCTAAAAGTTCTGATCCCTTAAATTAAAACTTGTAAACATGTATTTATTTGTATTATTTGCATGTTATCTTAAAGGGATAGTTCACACAAAACTGAAAATTCTGTCATTAATTACTCCCCCTCATGTTGTTCCAAACCCGTAATACCTCCATTCATCTTTATCAAAGATAAGTACAACATAGAAAACAGTGTTTCCCCTACCATTACTTTAGAGGGGGAAATATGTTCATATACTATGGCAGAAAAGTCACTAATGACAAAAGAAAATAAGCATCTGAATATGTAAATAGGTAAATAGTAATGTCTTCTATTTATGATTTTACCAGACACTCGCTCACCGTTCTCCTTCTCATCCATGATTCTCCTCAGCACCGTCTTCTTGTCCTCGAGGGCCAGAGCACGCTGCTCCTTATAACTGCTCTCCAGACCGGCATCATACCGTCTCACCGCCTCCGAATGCCTCTCCTCATCTCCACAATCCTAACGAAAATAATAATAATACACACATACATTACTCACAAAGTTACAGACATTTGATCACTTTCAGATTACTTTTGTAGACTTAGATAGAGACAGACATGGACAGATGGTAGACAAATGGTATAGAGTTTGTTTATAGATAGTATCTTAGTATATAAAACACAGACTGGTGCATTTACAAAGAGACTTATAGAGACAGAATATAAACAATGTTAATTAAGACATATAAATATAGATGTATGTATATAGTATATATATATATATATATATATATATACAGATGTGTGTGTGTGTGTGTGTGTGCGTGTGCATATATATATATAAAAAAAGACAGATTAGAATAAAGACGATAAGAGTAGTAATAGACAGATACCCATCCCTAATTAAAATACAGTATGAGCACAGACAGACAGTTTTTTTTTCCTCTTTAAATACATAATGTTTAGTGAAATTATTTGGTAGATAGACAGATTTTTTTATAGGTTTAAGGGGGGTTTGAGGAGACAGACAGACAGACAGACAGACTGATAAGAATCAGTGTAGAGGGACCAACAGACAGATAGCCAAGGCCAAAGACAGACACAGGAGACAGACATGTGACAATGGAGGATACAGACACAGAGACAGACAGCCCTTAAAACACAGATTTTATTTTTATTTCATTTACTTGAGAGACAGACACAGACACAGTAAGACAGACAGACAGACAGACACAGACACCGACAGACAGACAGACACAGAGACAGACAGACACAGACACACACACACAGACACACACACAGAGACAGACAGACAGACATACACTGTGTGGCTGTAGCGGTGGAGCTTGCAGGGATGCAGCAGCAGTGCTCGTCTCCTCCAGCAGCAGCGCCTCCTCCTGCAGGAGCTCCAGCGGTCTGCCCAGCCGCACGTTCTGCCGAGGCTGACGGGCCAGAGAGCCCACCAGAGCCCCCATCACACCCACAGATCTGCACCTTCTCATGTCCGACACCTTCCACAACAGAGGAGTGGATCCGCAAAAGCTGATGTCAATCAAAGCATCTTTTGATGGCTGATGCTCACTTTCACTTTTGGTTTCCAGATCCTCATTCACTTCCACGCTTGATGACTGTTGTGATATATTCATTGCTGCTGGATCTCCATCCATCACGTCTCCAAAACACACCTGGGCGTCTCAACATGTGACTATCGACTTTTAAGCTGCGCTTCCGCTCTATAATGCATTAGCATACTTTTTGTATTGGTACTAAATATGATAACAGTAAATACATGGCGATCATATGAAGAGTATGACTAACGTTATTCAAGAAGCAAATTTGAGTAACGTTAACATGATTGCGCTGATGGCACAGATAACGTTAGCCTGTTTGAAAAATAACTCATGGTTACGTTCACCTCAGAATCTGCTGAAAGACTTTCACATTAAAGATTAATTACAAAGAAATAGAACAAAGATCACATTTCGATTTACAGCACGCGTGTTCTCTCTACAAGTCACTTCCTTTGCTAAGCATGCCACGTGACCACGATCTCTGAACAGCGAGCGCCATCTAGTGCTCGTCTAAACGTTACACGTTCAGTTAGCTTTACATGCATCGTTTTAAAAAGCCTCACATGGAAAAACATTGGGAATATTCTATAACTAATATTTGTTAATATTCTTTTTTAAAGTCATGTTATTTCTATCGAAAGATCCAGTACATGTTCTTAGCCGCTTTTTAATGTGATATGTTACTTTTTTCATCGCTGTTTGGGATGAACCAATCACACAATTGATATCAGATTACTTAATCGTTTTAGCATTTCCATTTGAATACTTTTAATGTTTAAAATCCTACTGCTTAATGAACAAACGCCTCCTACAAACTGAAGAAAAAACAAACATCCTGAAAGATTAATGGTTCAGTCTTTGAGAGAGACACCGAAGAAAATGTTTTCCAATGACAAGACACCATTTGTTTAGACATCCATTGACCGAATTTATTCAAAACAGAGTATTAACAAATATGAAAATGGTCAAAAATCAAACTGTATTAAAGTACATCCTTGATGATATGTACATATTTAGTTGTTGGATACATATACATAACTGTTTACATTTCTTAATGAATACTGGCATGGTCTAAAAAATACACTGAGAATTAGCGTAAACATCAGTGGAATTAATAAATTGGCACAAAATCATATTAAGATGAAAGCATAAAGAAAATATGAGAGAGAAAAATAAAATTCTGCACATATTACAAGAGTAATATCCCAAATTAAAAACGTTATTTAATACAGCAGTACACACAACCAAAACAGGTAAACACTGTTTTACACCAATACGCCCACTTAACAGCGTGTGTTTTTATTGGTCGATGACTGCAGAATATCTGCAAGTGAAACTTTCCACTTCCTCCAGAATTCTTAGCCGTGGCCTGTGGGAATAAAGAGACCCATGGAGCAGTGAGAGAGGGCTGGACATCCAGTCTGTACCAGCAGACACACTGCCTTCAGTGCAAACCTTCATTAATGCCATCTCACACGCCAAGGCCTCGCATCACACACCTAGAGGAAACGATGAAGGTGTGATGAATGAGGTTCAAAACCAACTGCAAAGTTTTCAGAATATTCTTCAAATCCCAATGCTTCTGGACCAGGGTTTCTGCAGGTCTTAGGACGGTCAAATTAAGACCAATTAAAGAAGATTTAAGGAATAAACTGAAGGGAACACAATTCATCAATATGTTTACTATACAATGAGTGGAGTTGTATTAGCAACTGTTACCCAGTCCAAATGTCTAAGGTTCTTAAATCAAGATACATTTACTTGAAAGGCAAAATGATAAAAGAAGAACTTTTGTTTCTGAGTTTATAAAAAAAAAAAAAAATCTGCCAACAGGGTCAGATAAATCATGGAAAAGTTTTCATAAAGTTATATCTCAATTAATGTATTTTGATTACATGTTTTATATATATTTGCAGTGGAAAACAAACACAAAATACAGAGGAAGATATTTTGTTGCAATGCATACAACATTTAATGCGGTGACTATATGAATATAAGACTCTGATTTCACCCAAAACATTTAATTCTGTCAACCAAACAGTTGACGGTAGCTATTGACTTCCATAGTAGTGAAAACATACTATGGAAGTTAATGGTTCCACTCAACTGTTTGGTTACCCAAATTCTTCAAAATATCTTCTTTTGTGTTTAACAGAATAAAGAAACTCATACATGTTTGGAACAACATGGGGGTGAGATGATGACAGAATTTTCATTTTTGAGTGAACTATCCCTTTAAGACATATTAACACTACAAAAACCCTGTGGATGCATTCAATATCTTTATATGGTTGCATAAAAACTAGTAGACTACCCACAAGCCACTGCCAGCCGGTTTAGTTCCTACACCTTTACTATGCCCGTCTGTATGGGAGAGAGTCCATGTGTGCACTCAGCTTCATCTCATTCTCCAGAATCTGCACCAGCTGCTGCAAGGAGGGCAGGTGTCCCGACTGCAGCTTTGACCATACAGGCACATCTGTGAGCACATAAACATACACGCAGAGGACAAATCACCAGTGTTAAGGGGGTTAAACATCATGCAGTTAAACAGCGTGAAATCATCTGCAATATTAAGATCTGTAATTAATCATCAGTCTTACCATTAAGTGTGATTTCAAAGGCACCAGTGGACATACACTGGTTTTCTATCATGTTGCTGAGGAAGAACACCATCATGCAGGCATATATCTTTACAAAAACACAACAAACTGAGGTCACAAACACATGTAATACGCAACGGAAACATTTGAAATGTGCACTGTAATTTCTTAAGATCAGTGACTTAAAATCTCAAAGGTTCTTACAGGAAAAGACTGAGTCTCATTCACTAAACGGTGTACAAACATTTAAGAACAAACTGTACTTTAGTACTAAAATGTATTCTACTTTACTAAAGAAACGAAGGAACAACTGAAAGCACAGATAAATTCTCCAAATTCATGAACATTAGAATGACTTTAAGAATAATCGAGATTCATGCGGTCTTTAATTTTGTGTGAGGGCAAAAGATTTCCCAACAGGTTCAAGCTGGTCATGAGAATGTGCTGCACTGACAGAAAACAGTGGGTTTAAAGGTTGCTTCAGTGCGGGCTGTGCTTCATACGTCCCTACGCTGTGACAGTAGAAAATTGCCTGGCAATTTTAACATGACAAGTTAAACATACAAACAGGGTGTAATTTATTTATTAATAAAATATGGAGAAATTTAGACAACGTGGAAATACAGGGCAATTCATATAAAATTAACAGCAAAAATATTTTTTTAAACCGAATAAGTAAAAAAAAAAAAGTAACAATTGATATTAAATGTATTTATACAATTGATGTATCCCTCAAGGAATAAAAAAAATAATGATTAAAAGGAGGAATATCAAAAGCAGAGGCAGAGAAATTACACAACTACACAATTATGAGTGAATGAGACTCACTATGAATGACATAATCCAAAATATAACGTGCCATTTTTGAACAGAAGTAGATATGCACTACACAGCTTTCCATATTTTACCAGAACTATCAGTAGATTTATTTGACTTTGACTTCTTGTACAATACACTTATTTTTTAATAAATTCTTAATTTTCTATTATAAAAACTTAATAGGGGCAAAGACTGGAAACACAAATACTTTTTCATACTCTTTCTTTTTTTCAGACTTTCCCAAACCCCGTAGGAACCCTGACCACGTAATTGGCCCTCGCTCACCTTATTCTCTTGAGCCCAAAGCCAGATTCCTGGAGTCTCCGTGTTGAAATATGTGAAAGGGTCCTTGCCCAGGATAATTAAACCAATCACTGCAAGTTTGAAGACAGAGAGGAAGGAAGCTATGTGTCTAAAAAAATAAATGAATAAAGATCTTAATTTCAGTTTCAGTTCATGAATTAAACTCACTATTACTTCAATAAGAACGGTCCATAAATCTATATGGTCTACAATAGAAAAGTTCTTGATGAAATGCACGAGAAAGCCACCTGTATACAGGCTGTGGCAGGAAGTTTTCTCCCTCGATGCGGATGTCTGGGTACCTCTGGCTGAGAACCCGAGTGTACTCTTCAAACACCCGCCTGTACCCTCAGGATACACTGCAACAGAGAGGAGACCCGCACAGTGCTGCTGGCTGTTAGTTGACACAGAGAACTGACAAGAAACTAGAAGGTCAAAAAAGCTTTTACACAACTGCATTCGTTATAGTAAGTTTGTACACTAAGACATTTTACATATGCAAACAAGTGCACTTGGGCACTATACTTGCATACTACTATACTAATAGCATACTACTAAACTATACTATTATCTCTTTAATAATACTAAATAATATACATTCAGTAAACGTCATGAAACTACGCATACAATGGTATAAAAAGGTAATTATTCAGTTACATTGTTTATATATGATTCTTGCGCACTGATGCTTACTGCTTAGGCAGTGTACTCAGCTAGATAAAGAAAACGAATAGAAATTATACATAAACCCCATTTAATGAATTTACTGAATGTGCATAGTCAGTTAAGATGAAACCAGTTGCTTTATCGACACGGATCAGCACGCGCACTGACAGGAAACGGAAATATATAACGTGCACTCACCAAAACTGAAACTTCAGCAGTGGCATTCCTGTATATTGCATTTTCATCTGTTTAATGCTGCCATTGTCGGCTGTGGCAAGATACAGTGAGAGCACACAGACCAGTAAAAGACATAAACAACGCGTTTCCATCTCGCACAGTCCGCTCGTGGAAGCCCTGCTCGAGTCTAGCCGGAAATACACGCAGAATATATACAGCCTGTCAAAATAAAAGCCTCCAACGTCCGTCTGAGTTAAAGTGATTTGACAGGTGGTTATTATGTGCGTATTCTGCGTACCTCTCTCTATATAATAAAACCGTCTTATTATTGACGACATGCACATGTTCAGGTCTTACAGACGCATTAACAGCCTTTCAATTCAATTATATTAATTTATCCGCACCGAGCGTTAAGGTCATTGCACACTGTCGAATTTATTTTGTATTTTTTTGTAATTAAAAAACATTACAATATTTGAAAATTAACAAGGGGCATACGGACAACATCACATGTAGATATAAGGACTACACAAATCAGCATAAATTATATATAATATATATATATATATATATATATATATATATATAGTCACAAAATAAACTCCTTTACAGATATCTACAGATACAGATTCCAGGATGTTAAATGTTTTAGAAGCCTTTGAATTTAAAGGTTTGGACACATTCTTGAAATAAGTAAAAATAGGTTTTATAGCAGATGAAAACATTCTAAAGTTAGGTTTACAATGAATAATTCTGGCTTTATGAAGGTGAAATTTACCCAGAAGACAAAGCAATAATACAGTATGTTCAAGATTGCTGTCTTTAGAATAAAAATCTGACAGGGAAATAATAGATTATGTCATATTGATCATTTGTTTACAGCAGAAAGAAATTAACACAATAACTTCTGACCAAAAAGACTTGGAGAATGGGTAATGACAAAACAGATGTAGAATAGATTCCTCATCAGTATTACAAAATGAACAGAATGAAGAGATATTCTCAAAAAACCTGCTTAAGATTACATTACATGGGTAGTATCTGTGAACAATTTTGAAGTGGAGTTCTTTAATTTTACTTGGGATAAGAAATCTGTGAGGAAAGGTCCATAAATTATTCAAATCAGAGTCCGGATAACAGATCCTCCATTTAGATTGTGCTTTAGAGGGGCATCCTGGAGTTGAAGATAGAGCATTTCTGATAAAGACGTTATTGCATTTTTTATCTAATACATAAACTCCATTAAATGCAAGTGTAGGAAAATGGTTGTTTATAGAGCCATAATATAAATGTGCTTTAAACTGACAGGGATACTGTTAATCACTTTATTATAATATCTTAGTGAGATTGTTACAGCTTTTAAAGACACACAATCAGGAAAAGAAAGGTCTCCCTGAGCATTGAATAAATCAGAAACAAAAAATATATTTTGATTCACACATTCAATGAAAAAAAAAAGTGATTTGTTACCAGACAATATATTTTCATTGTTCCAAATAATACATGTGTGCGGGGAGAAATTATGTTTGAAAGCAATCTTCCAGGATTCTAGGGTTTATGAAAATGTGAGAGTTTAATGGGTCATTTACTACACTTAAAGTTACAGGACAATACAAATGTAAGGTCACCACAACATTTGAAGATTAGGTTAGGGATCCAAAAGGAAAGGCAGCGCTATCCTGAAACTATGGCGGATAAACAAAGCGGTTTCCCAGAACTCAACGCGGCGTTACGTCTCATTCTCTGCCCTGAACACTTCAAGTGCACTTGCGGTCTTACAATGGCCGCCGCATGCGCGTGTCCGTTAAGTTCGTAAGTAGGGTGTTCCATTCTTCTTTCATTTTAGCGTTCAGAAGGGTGCTCGCGAGCGCCCCCGTTGGACCCATTATGCGCCCTCGATCCGCACTTCTGCCGAGCCCGCACTGGGCAATAGTACCCGACAGTCAAAGCGGCATTACGACACGAAAGTGCAGACTCCGAGGAAGACCGCGAGGGTTTAGGGTGCCATTTGGGACAGGGCAATGTACCAAGACAGTTTTACCTTTTTATTTACATGAATCCATTTGTTGAGATGGTCAACTACAGTAGTCAACATTTGAAATGGATCAAAACCTTTCATCAAAGTCGCCTTAAAACCTAAAAGCGTTCTTGTCATAGGACAACTTTGAGGGACTTTTTTGATCCACTTCTAATGTTGACTATTGTACAAATAGATGCTCCAAATCTACATAAAAGAGAAAGACCATTTAAGATGAAAGGCGATTCTCTAGAATGAATCAAACTTTTTAACGCCACATCTCCAGATAAGAGCCGTTTCTACCGTTGTGATAATGTGGGTTAATATCATCAAGGGATTTTAATGTCAGAGAGCAAGAAATTATTTTTAATTCATAAATCCATAACAGAGTAAAACAACAACAATTGACAGTAGGAATAAGTCACATTTTATTGAGTAAAAATCAGACATAAAGACGTGCAGACTGAAAACCAGTGTAACAAAGTCACCATGATCCAAAAAAAGAAAGTCTGCATCCAGTTGTAAAAAAATTATCTATTTTCAGAGAAACCAATTTTCTTCTGCCAGTAGAGCATCTTTTTTTATTATTAATTTCTATAGCTGTGCAAAGCATTGGTGTCTTTCCTGAAAACATTTTCCATTTTTCTGTGATTAGTGATTTTCCCACCTTCTGAAAAAGGTTGCTTTTATAAATCAAAGCATTTCCCATATTACATCAACACTGAACCCATCTTTACACTGTAAATATGTAGTTTCATATCCTTTCAACATTTAAAACTAAACCGCCAAAATAACAAGAGAAAAACAAATTAAACAGACAACTAGGTCAACACTGACCACTTTAAATCAAACACAAACTCACTCGCAGTCACACAGACGTGACATAACAGGAAAACACTCAGCGTCGGTGACGACTGTGGCTTGAATGGCTGCTGCTGTGGGGTTTGCTTTTATGAGAGCGTTCGTACGAGCGCGAGCGTTCCTGCCGGTCGCGGTGATGGCCTCCGCTGCTACGCTCCAGCTTGTGCTTCTTCGCTAAGTCTGAGGAACCTCGGTCCCGGGCCCGCTCTCTCTCTCGCTCACGGGGCTTGCTGGTGGAACGAGACCGGCTGCGTGAGCGTTTCCTCTTGTGGCCATGTCTGCTGTGCTGGTGCAGGTCGTCTGACCGCTGCTTTGACTTCAAGTGTGGCAGGAGAGGAGATGGAGGGCCGTGGTTGGCGTGCCGCCGTGGGGATGGGCTACGGCTGTGAGAGCGGCTCCGGGAGCGAGAGCTGTAGGTGCCTGAGTGACTGCGCCTGTTATTGTAACTACAAGAAAAACGGTTGAGTATAGACACCAACAGCATAGAGCAGTTCACTGCAAGAGATACTTACTGTCGTCTGGGGGAGCGCGATCTGGACCGGGATCTCGTTCGGGAACGACTTGCACTTTTACTGTTCCGACCTAACTTACTATCTTTCCTGAGTCTAAAGAAAGGACAAGGAAGATTCTTAATTAGTGAGCTTTAATTAAACAAAACAAGCACTTGAAAGTCAAGCCAGTCAAACCCTCACCCGTTGTGTGGGCTCTTAGAGCCCTGAGGCCGATCTTCGGGTTCTTTCTTCATGGCCTTAAGCATTTGAGGGTTAGGAGACTTCTCATCGGCTTTCATTATATTAGGTGAACCTAACAGGAAGAATCAAATTTTATGAGGACAAGTTTAGAAGAATGTTCCTGCTGCTCTTTCCAAAAGTCAAGCTCCAACAATCAAGAGGTATTAAAACAGTTCACATGCTTCTTGTGCTATATTTCAAGTCTTCTGAAGCCATACAAATACTTTTTCTGTATGGAAGAACACAATAAATGTATTCCCATAAAAACTTTGGGCTTCACGTGAATTGTATAGAAAAGAGCAGCCTGGACCATCTACTATTTTCGTGTCATAGAAAGAAAAAAGTTCTGTGTTTGGAAAAAGTAAAGCCAAGGCAAAGAGCAAGATGGTTTTAGCTTAAAAAAAAAAAGGTTAGACTGCACAATAGGCAGTGGAAGTGACAACTTACATGGTTTGGATCCAGGAGAGAATCCACCCAAAGTGGAGAGAGCAGGAGTGCCATCTGGATTCAGTCCTTTGGCCTTCAGTTTGGCTTCCTGTAGAAACACCTTCCGCTTGTCCACTTCCTTCTCCAGCCATTCATAATTTGGCTACACATCAAAAAGGACAAAATAAGAAACACAGACGCGATATAACACAAGTGGAGATCAACTCTAAAACGGGAGTGAGGTCAAACAAGTCTAACCTTTTTTCTTGTGTACAACTTCAAAGTGGTTACACATATATCTTTGATCTCCTCCTCTGTGGCACCAAACAGCAGGTACCAGTGCGGGCGAGAGGGTAAAGATATCTGAGACAAAGAATGATTGGAAAAGATCCAAGGCATTAAACCAGAGCTTAGAGTAAACGGAGGTGGAGATGAAGATGGCCAGGCAATGGTTTTGTACCTGTAGCACTCGTGCAGCGAGGGAAATACAGGCACAGGCGATGGTTTCGGCTTGAAATCTCACAAACACATTAGTGCGAAGGCTGTCATTCATATAGTTCCTGCAACACAAAAGGTGAACCACAAAATTGCTACTTCCCTGCATGGGTTGTTCATTTATAAATTTATGTACGAGGTTTGTCACATGACGCAAATATAAATGGAGGCTTGAGTTTAACTTTGCCCTTTCCCTCTCTGCCTCACGTTCCTCTGTTGTTCTACAAACGTGTAAAGGCAAGCATGCGGTGTGGACGGGGACATGTTCAGTGCACATGTGCGCACACAGACAAGCTCATGGCAGGAGGTTTGTCAAAGAGAGAACTGGTTCCACTAGTTTGCAATGCATGCAACAAATTACTACAACTCCAGTTCTTCAAAACTTCTGAAATAACAAATTAACTTTCCATAAAATAAGCAGATGAGAGAATGGGGGTGTAGCATTGCATGCAACTCATAGTACTAAACAGCATGCATGGTGACCAGGAGTCAAAGCGGGACTGAGAGCAGCTGCTCTGGGAATGAACAAATACACATCTCACTAGATGGCTAAATGGAGACTTGCAGACCGACAAAATCTTTAACTTCTGAATGACCATCCAAGTGGATGCTGCACACTGGTGGTGGTTGAGGAGAGACCCCCCCACATGATTGTGAATCGCTATGGGTGTACAGCAATACACAATAAAGCACTATATAAATGCATCATTCATTCATGACGGCCAGATATGGGATGCAAAGCTCTCTGAAAAAAAGCAAACCGGCAGATGGACCTGAAACGCTCTGTGTCATTGTGAAAAATATGGGAAATACTACACTGATGTGCATAGTGCTGGAACACTAAAGAGTTTATGCTAAAGGCCTTAGAACATTGGATTTATGTGGAAAAGCTGAGCTTCAAACAAGTCATTCAAGCATAGACGGAGCAGGAGAAAGTTCCTGTAAGACAACGCCTCGCACCAAATTATTGATAACAATCGCATATTTAAAGGAATGGTCACCAAAAATGAACATGGTCATTTATTCACCATTATGTCATAATCCTAAACTTTCCTCAGTGGAACACAACGAAGGAGAAATATTTAACAACATCAAGATTTAAGATCCTCCATATAATGGATGCATATGGTGAGAAGAGACCAAAATGAATATAAAAGCACGAAGCAACACATTCTCAAGCCATAGGATGCCTTTAAATGTGAAGTTGTTATACCATTTGGCTACACATTAGTATATTTGCTATGAAAACGTATCAAAATCATTTTAAAAAAGCCTATCAAATAAGACAAGACCAAATTTGAATATGCAGTCGCACAAATGAGATCAGAGGATGGGATTTAGCTTAAATCTTTAGTTCAGAAGACTTGGAATAAAGAAAATATTTGATCTGGACTCTATATGCTTTCAATTTATGGGAAAGAGAATGTGAACTTTTTCCATTGCTATTCTACGAAGAAAAAAATGATATAGGATTAAAGACATCACGGTGAATAATTTTCATTTTTGGGTGGTTTACCCTTTAAACTGGAGTACATTTAGAAAACAAAAGACAAGACTACTTACACCCCCTAAATCTAGTAGTTGAGGTTTAATAAAGAATTCTAATATTCAGGCTTTAAAACTACTTAAAATAAAAAAGAGAAAAATCTTGAGACTTGAAGCAGAAACCAAAATACAAATCCTTCTGGACAACCGCAAGAAAACAAGATGCTGCTGGCAGCTGGAAAAGGCCCTTCAGTGATTCTCGGGCAGAGAGCTCTCACTGGATTGGCTGTCTCGAGAAGGCCAGCCAATGGGGGAGATTCCTGAGGTCATGTGGTTGGAGGAGCAGAGTTCAGAGGTTCTTTATGACACTTACCATCATGGACTACCCTTTAATCAAAGAGTAGAAAGAAAGGACAAAGTTAAACTAAGCTCTCCATTTTCTTTTAATTACAGCCATGAACAAGAGATTTAAAACAGAAGACACACACAAACACATATGAGTCACGAATACACCAATCCATCAGATGAGAGGACAGAAAAGTTACGTAACGAAGGCAGAGGGGTTCATTACTGGTTACACCACTCAATGCAGGATTGTTTATTTACTCACCAGGCTGTCTGGACCAACGTTTGGTTCTTCTCACAATCAAGGACTTGCAGGTACATGACGATAATCTACAAAGCCAATGAAACTGCATGTTACAGTTATTCCTTTTCATTCTACTAAAACTTTAAATTCTAAAAACAAAACACTGAATGGTACCTTGTGTGGGTGTTTGACGTGGACGCAGAAGCCCAGCTCCTTCAGCACACGCCGTTCAGCTTTTATCACCTGGTTTTTGGTGTTTATGTAGTTCTGATCAAGTGTCAATGGAATTGGACTCCTGATTTGTGAAGGAACGAAAGCAAAATCGTTTCCCCTGACTCAAATATTATTCAAGACAATGAAAAAAAATGCTTTTTTTTTTGTTTGCTTCATTTTAAATTCATATCATTCTGTTTCCCTTCCAACCAACTACAGGCAACAGGTCCAGTTTTTTCGACTCCTGTAATTTCAGTGTAAGACTTTTAGCACTGCCACAAGTGACTGTTAGAGAGAAGAAGAAGCTCACCTCTCACCACATCATAGCTTCAACAGAAAGTAAAAACAACAAATAGTTATTCTATCACATAATACACTAACCAGATAAATCTTGCGGGACAAAAGCACCAACAATCTCAACACACAGTTTACACAATCAAAACACGTAGAAGAGACGTAGTGAGCTCTTCATCATAAACACTACTAGCAGAACAAGTTCATGACATGCTAAAAGTGCCGAGTCATGATCTGAAAAACCAGATGTGTCAGGTAATCATGTAAATAACAAAGGTCACTTTCCACCACATTATCTAAATATGCGATTCAAAATAAAGAAATGCTGCCTAATTGCAAGGCATCTAAATGACATTCATTCTTGTACTCCTTTAACTATTGAAATACTGTAACAGTCCAGTTATGATAAAAACAGACACACTTCAAATTTAATTTTTTTACTAAAAACAATTTGTATACCTAAACTAGTATTCCAAAATATAATATTACCGGTCTAGTCTATATTTGACTAACCTAACAGAATTTAAATATTTCTCTCTTCTACTTTAACCATTTAAATGGTTGTTTTTCCGCACAGTTCTTATCTGAATTATTTTATTTTCACTGCAGCCATCCACAAGTGCATGAATATTTCATAAAGCACAAATACAATCTCTTTAGTTTTATTTTTTCACAAATTCATAATAAAACATCTAAATCATCTACACTAAACAACTTGGTTAGTTATTCCTAAGAGTGAACACACAAAAAAACTCTTTGACAACAAAATGCCAATGATAATTAATTACTTTTCTACATGTAACGTAACGTTTAATTGTGAATTTTAGACAATAAATCGTCTAAGACACCCAATCTAAACAATGCTTACATTATTAAACAAAAAACAGCACGTTCTCATTGTGCAACCCTCACAGCTCCCATCATGTGAATATTTAAGAGATTTCAATCTTGCATGTGCAGCGTGAAATATTTCTGTGGAAGCTATGATGTGTCTTTTTTAAAAATGAAAATTAAGATGGTCACCTGTGCTGGCAGAGACAATAAGCTTACACTGAGATACAGGAGTCACCCAGACGCTTCGGACCAGCGGCCAACCTGTCGATCCCCGATATCCCAGTGACCGCTTTCAGACCACTGGCTTCTCCCGGGGGAGGGGGGGAAGCGACACCTCGCTCACTGTTGCCATGCCGACTGCTTCATCTCTACGTACCATTCCACATCACCCAGGCATTGGTAAATGTAGCTGGTCGCTGTTAGTTGGTTGCAAGGGAAAAAAGAATTCAAGTTAATACCGCGTCCTTGATTTCAGATGAACAATTTTTCCTTTTGATCCTCTTTAAATGGTTCTCTACTTCATTCTGAAATTAAAATTATACTAGCCAGTAATCAGCCACAATATAGCTCAATTGGCATCACGTTCCCTTGCTCAAGATAACACTTTTGAGCCGTTTGAATGTTTTTACTTGCTCAGGCAATCAGAATATCCTGCTGTTACTACCAATTATGACTGATGAAGGAACTGAAAAGCTTTAAAATGGTTTAGAATAAAGCAAACAAAATCAAGACATCATATCAACGACAAACAGAAGTGCACACACTACTCACAGTTAACATGTTTAAGTATACCTGAATCATTTACAATTTGAGGTGATTACATTAAATGTTATCCAAAGAAAAATAAATCGGTTAAGGTGGGAGGTTGCTTGCACAGGTAACGAACAGAGGAAACGGTGGGAGAGAAACTGCGAGAATGTGCCATGCTTACCTTTTGCCTCGGAGCTGCCTCAAGTGATGAAACATGTTGATGACGTCCCTAATTCTGCGAGGGGCTTCTTCGATCTTTGAAGCCAAGTTAACACAGGTCATGGCAACAATCTAGAGAGAGAACAATGACAGAAAGAGCTGTCAAAACACTATGACAGACAGTGCACACATTAGTTAATAGACTGATAAATATATCAACTTGTTACCAAATAACATTTTCTGATGATAAATAGTGAAATTGAGCAAATGTTTGTGTAACGTGTACAATTTAATTTTAATCAGCCAATAGAATTTTAATCAGCCAAAAACAATGGTCTACTACAACTACATACAAAATGTAAAATCTTCATAGGATAATTATATCGATAGCTATGCATTATGTATACACACACACACTTAAGTGAACTGTCTAGCTCAACAGTAATCCGTTCTAACCACTGTTCTATATATAATGATGACCATTATATATAAGTGGTTCTAACACGCATATAATGCACAAAAATGCCATCTAGTTCACTTGTATTTGAAAAAAAAAAACGTTATAACTATCATTTTATGACGACAAAATTTAAACATAATATGTATACACCACTGAGCAATAATCAGGTTGATTGTCATTTACAGTACGTTAGCGTTAACTCAAACAACATGGCTGCCATCCGCATTGCTTGTAAATACGGCTTTATTCTCTTACCTCAAAACTGTGTTTCACGAAGGACTTCGAGTAGAAGAATCGATGAAAAAGCACTTGTCCGGTCGCCATGGCCACCTGAAACATAATTAAAGAAAATTTTATATAAAATTATATCGTTAACGTTATCTGTTTCGTTTCAAAAGCGACGTCCGCCATTTTGTTTTTGTCTAACGTTAGCCGACAGACACCGCTCGCGAAAGACGTTCAAAATCACTGAGATTTACCTTTAGATTACACACATTGTATAAACTAAATATCTAATTTATTTGAGAGGAGGGGTTTGTTTAGTCCGTTGAAATGTCTGTGTGGTGTGTTTTGTGTTATGGGTTCTTGTCTGATAATGTCACATCGAAATTGCTTCACAGCATTGGTTTATTTCAAGCCAGCATAATTTGACAGCTTCACTTCATTAATCGTTAGTTAGACAAACCGATTATTTACCTGCGGCAGTCGCAGCAGGATTCCGGCGGACTGGATGAGCTCGCAGCCCAGGATCCGCAGGTCTGTCTCGGTGTACAGGTCGAGGCCATCCTGCATAGACGGGGTCGGGGAGAGATTTTCCTCTGGAATCAAAGAATTATAGATGGTGAGGAAAACTTTGGAATACACTTTATCCCCTATTAATATGCCATCGCTATTAGCAGGCGCGTTTGCGGCGGGACCGGTGGCCATCGACGCCTCCATGATCGCTGTCGTCGGTACCTGCCGAGGACGTTACAATCTAGAAATGTCGTGACCCAGAGCGGAAAACCGCACTGCACATCGCTGCTTATGGGACAGCTCGCTGATTGGTGCAGATTGTGTCATGTGACCTCAACATACCAATCGCTGTCAGTTAACTGTTACTTTATTCAACGCTGTAACCCACCATATTACTTTAAACTACGTTTTTGTGCCCATACATAATTATACGTTTTAGATATATTCGTGGTATGCTGGGATTGCAAGCACTCTCAAACAGTTAGAAATTATCACACGAATTTCATAGCGCCTCCTGCAGATGGAATTTAATGCAGTCCGTTACTGTAAATTATACTTGTACTTCCAGGTGTTTTGTTTTCTGTCAGGATTGAACGTTGCTCTAACGTAAACCTTACAAACAGATTTGTACACTTCCGCGGCCTATTGTAGAGCCAAATAAAATGTATTGTATTCACGTATAACATAAATGAATACATAAAACACTCCACGTAATTACGCAGGAGCAAGCATGGCAATTTATCAGTATACTTCTGTTTCCAAGTTATGTGTATTCGGAAAAAATAGATAGACATTTTTCTCAGGCATTAACCATCTTGTTGAACTTGTTTTTTTTTGTTTGCTTGTTATTTACAACACCAAATTCCTAACTCTGCCTAGATTTCAAGTCGTCCTTGCTGAGATTTTTCTCTAAAAATCTCTCAAACTAATAACAAATTCCCTTAATCTACTGTTTTATCTTTTTTGTGAATTTTTCCTTAAGTTCTCATGTTACATTATTGTATTTCAATGCTGTGCTGTTTCTTGAATTTTTTTTGTTTTATAATGCTGAAATGTTTTATAATGCTGAAAACTGAGTCTATTCAACATCAACGCATTATGAAAAATAAATAGTACCCTTAGTGGGCTCATATACGTTGTCTCCTTGGAGAAAGTAAGTTATAGGCGTAGGCTATTATGTAATATGTGTATTTTATATCACATTCTTTTTATGTGTGCTGTAATCCAGTGACTGTATACTGACGGGAAGCGGTGACGCTGATGACAGGAACTGATATGAAATTCTTGTGCAGTACATATCAATCCGCGGGGACGTTCCACAGCTGTGTACCTGACGTAATAAAAGTGAAACACACACACACACACATTTTCACAAACATACATATATATATATATATGAACGATCCCCTGGATATACATTTTACTGGAACTAGTTTTGGCAGTATTTACTACAAAAAAGGCATGGTTACTCCCTGAAACCACTGCATTTATAAATAAATAAAATAAGTACATTTTAAGATATCTCCCCAACTAGAATATAAATTGCTCCTTTTTCCGAAGTTTCCAATTTTGTATTCCATAAAACTGAGGAAGTAACTTTGTTAATATATTTGTCATCAGTGCAGTCAGATTTTCTGTGGGAGAAATATATGAGTGGTTCAGGGATGGGGAGCAAGTAACTATACACGTAACGGATTTACATTTAATTACAAAAATAAATATAACTGTAATCTGTTACAGTAACTGAGAAATGTATAATTAAATTACAGTTACTTATGAAAATGTTAACGATTGCAAAGGGATTTATGTATATGCTTTATTTTTTTAAGATTAACAGTTTTTTCCTAAACATTAGATGCTTGTGTTTTCATAGCTATGCAAAGATTTGATTTAAAAAATAAATAAATAAAACCGGTATCATAGTGTCATGAACTGCTCCAAGACACGGAGGTAGAGGATCCAAATACAGTGTATTTAATTAAGGGTAATCCACAAACAGAGTTCATAAACAGGCAAGGGTCATACACAGGTGATCAGTCCAAACAATAGCAACAGAGCAAAACAGACAAAGGGCTAATCAAAAAGACAGGCAGAGTAACAGGACCAGGAACCAGGACACTAGGGATGGCTGACGCGAAACTGACGTTTCGACACGGTGTTGAGATCCCGAAGCGCAGATGTTTCCAAACACTGCTCCGAAGAGTGAATCGAAACACCCATGTCACGTGACTAAGGCGATTCGATGCATCGGGCGTGTCACAAGTGTTTCGAGACGTGGTATACCTGCCGATTCTGCGTTTGATTGACAGGGTCGGGAAAAAATCGCACAATTACACATCTGTCTCAACCAAACTCCCACAAAGTATAAAAGTGGAGTTAACGCATCTTCACTTCGTGGGTTTTTGTGAGAGGATTTTTTCAAAGGCTGGAGAAATTCTATGTAAAAAAAAGAAGTAGGCCAAGTCCATCAATAGCTGAACAATTAATATTTTTAATAAAAATCTTTATATGTAAAAAAAAAAGATAAGACATTGTGGCTTGATGTATTTTATTGTCTATTTGTCATTATCAAAATAACACTTATTTATTCACAAAGAGTTCATTCAGATGTCAGACCGATGTTTCAACACTTTACAAGAACAGAACAATAAAAACACACAATTTAATTGTTTATTATAATTTTGTGAAGATGACTGCTTCACCCAGGATTCAAACCCAAGGAGACAGCATTCCAGTTAAGAACACTAACCACTCCCCCAAATCACTTGGTGGATCGACTAACACAACATACCTTATAATTCATCAATTTGCTTAACTATTTCTTTGGCCCTGTCCCAAATGGAACACTTCATGTGCACTTGTGGTCTTACGGACTTACAATGGCCGCCGCGTGCGCGTGTCCGTTAAGTCCACGAGACCGTAGGGTGTCCCATTCCTCATTTTAGCGTTCAGAAGGGTGCTCGCGAACGCCCCCTTTGCGGCCGTTATGTGCCCTCGATACGCACTTCTGCCAAGCTCGCACTGGTGCGAGCTTGCAGCAGACTTCTACCCGACAGTCAAAGCGGCATTACGTCACGAAAGTGCGGACTCCAAGGAAGACCGCAAGGGTTTAGGGTGCCATTTGGGACAGGGCCTTTATCAACGTTGTTTCAGACCAATGCTTGAAAATGACCACTAGGTGTCACCATAGAGACGGGTGTCGAAATGTTTCGAAGCCTCAACACATTTGCTTCGACTGCTTCAGTGTTTCACGAAGCCTCACTCTGCCCACCACTACAGGACACAGAAAGAAACATGGAACGAGGCTTAGAATTGCAGCAATGACACACAAGACTTCGCAAAGAATGGCAAACTGAATCAGACTTATTTAGGGTGAGCAGACAGGGTAAATGTGACACAGGTGAAAACAGTGAGTGCTAATGAGTCCGGGCAAAGGATTATGGGAAATTAAGTCTTTGACACTTCACTTCCGGTGGCGCCACTTCACTTCCGGTGGCGCTGCTGAGTCCAGTCGCCTGTGAATTAGCTCCGCTCAAAATTGTGCTTTTATGTGTTTTTTTTTACCTTTTTTTACTTCTCATCTTATACGTGTAACGTCTACAATGTTAATGTACGACAAAATAACACTTTTGGACATTGGACAGCGCTACACTAACCTGTTCCAGGACACTTTACCCACGGATCCAGCGTGGCCATTGGAGATACTTCGGAACACCGAGGTTAACAAAGGCTACCTCAATAGCCCCAGGAGGCGAAAGAAACACCGCGGGAAACGTGCTGGAATTCGTAACAGACTGAGGAAAAGGGCTCACAGTCCTCCTCTACCGAGTATTCTGCTCGCTAATGTCCAATCCTTGGAGAATAAGATGGACGATCTTAGAGCCAGGATAAGTTTCCAACGGGACATTAGAGATTGCAACATCCTTTGTTTGACCGAAACATGGCTCACGCCGACGGTCCCGGACACCGCAGTAACGCCGTCTGATAACTTTTCTGTTTTACGGATGGACAGTACAGCCGAGGCCGGGAAAACCAAAGGTGGTGGAGTGTGTTTCTTTATTAACAAAAAATGGTGCGACCCCAGGAATATCTCCATTCTGTCGCGTTTCTGCTCGCCTCATCTGGAGCATCTCTCCATCATCTGCCGCCCATTCTATCTGCCCCGGGAAATTTCATCAGTCATCGTTACTGCCGTTTATATACCACCACATGCAGATACTAGCTTGTCTTTGTCCAAGCTCCACGACGAGCTCAGCGGATATATAAACAAACATCTTGATGCTGCATGTATCGTCGCGGGGGACTTTAACAAAGCCAACCTCAAGAAGGTGATGCAGAACTTTTATCAGCATATATCCTGTCCAACCAGAGGACTGAATACTCTCGATCATTGCTACACCCAGTTCAAAAATGCCTACAAAGCCCACTCACTGCCGGCTTTCGGAAAATCAGACCATGTCGCCATCTTCCTCACACCGGAATACAAACAACGGATTGTCCAAGCCCCCCCGGTGGAGAGAGAAGTGACACGCTGGTCCGCCCACTCTGAAGCTACGCTACAGGCGTCGCTTGATGACGTCGACTGGGACATGTTCCGGGCGAGTTCATCTGACGTCAGCGAATTCACGGATGTAGCATTAAGCTTTGTCTCCACGCTAACCGAACAGGCCACTGAAACGGTAACAATAAAGACTTTCTCTAATCAGAAACCGTGGGTGGACAGAACAATCCGTGATGCGGTTAACCATCGCACTGCCGCATACAACGCCGGTATTTTGTCAGGAAACATGAGTGAGTACAAGGCATCATGCTACTCTCTCCGTCGGGCAGTTAGAGCCGCAAAACGCCGGTACAGTGAGAAAATTGAGTCACATTTCCAGCTCAATGACTCTCGACGCATGTGGCAAGGACTAAAGACCATTTGTTCCTCTGGAAATAACTCCTCCGCAGAGGTGAGAGCAGATCCGTTGCTGGCCGAAGAATTAAACACCTTCTACGGCCGCTTTGAATGTAACGGCGGCGCGACTCTGCCGATCAGCGTGTCAGAAAGCGGCAGACAGAGCAGCGATGATTATGCTATCACCTTTTCAGAGGACGACGTTCGGAGGGAACTAAGGAGAGTGAACGTCAGGAAAGCAGCAGGAACTGATGGGATTACTGGCCGCGTTCTGAGGTCCTGTGCTGATCAGCTTGCTGGTTTGTTTACTTCCATCTTTAATGAGTCCCTTGCTACCTCTGTTGTTCCCACCTCATTTAAAAAATCTGTCATAATCCCTGTGCCTAAGAACAGTAAACCCTCTTGCCTGAATGACTATCGCCCAGTTGCCCTCACATCGACAGTCATGAAGGTTTTTGAGAGACTCTTAAAGAAACACATTTGCTCCTCCATCCCTGTTACCTTGGACCCTCTTCAGTTTGCCTATCGGCCAAATAGGTCTACTGATGATGCCATCTCCCAGGTCCTGCATTCGTCCCTCACACACATTGACAGTAAAAATGGCAACTATGTCAGGCTGCTATTCATAGACTATAGCTCAGCTTTCAACACTATAGTCCCCACCAAGCTAGCTGTCAAACTCTCAGACCTCGGCCTAAACACTTCACTCTGTGACTGGATTCAAGATTTCCTCACCGCCAGACCACAAGTGGTGAAAGTCGGCCAGTTCACCTCCAACTCCATAACCCTGAACGTAGGAGCCCCACAGGGCTGTGTCCTGAGCCCCCTGCTCTACTCTCTCTACACACACGACTGTGTGTCCTCTCACAGCTCCACTTCTATTGTCAAATTTGCTGATGATACTGTGGTTCTGGGCCTCGTTTCCAACAATGATGAGGCCGCATACTTGCAGGAGGTGGAGAGACTCACATCATGGTGCCAGGACAACTGTCTCTCTCTGAACGTGAGCAAAACCAAAGAGCTGATTGTAGACTTCAGGAAGAGACAGCAGCAGCCCTACACTCCTCTCATGATCAGTGGGACCCCTGTGGAGAGGGTGAGCAGCTTCAAGTACCTCGGTGTAAACATCTCCGAGGACCTGACTTGGACTGCACACATCCAAACACAGATCAAGAAAGCCAGGCAAAGACTGTACCATCTGCGACAGCTGAGAAAATTCAGGGTCTCACCAGCTATCCTGAAAACTTTCTATTCAGGCGCCATAGAAAGTGTTCTGACTCAGTGCATCTCAGTGTGGTATAATAATGCCACAAACCAGGACTGCAAAGCTCTACAGAGAGTCGTGCGCTTAGCTGAGCGCATCTCAGGGTCTGCTCTCCCCTCTCTGCAGGTCATCTACCTCAAACGCTGCAAAAGCAGAGCTGCTAAAATAATCAAGGACTCAACCCACCCCGGTAACCATCATTTCTGTTTACTGCCATCTGGCAAGCGCTTCAGGAGCACAATGGCAAAAACTGAAAGACTGAGGAGGAGTTTCTTCCCTCAGGCCATCAGGCTCCTTAACTCAGTCTCATAACATCATTACATCCACAGGACTCAATTTAATAAACTGTAAACACATCCATTATTCTCCATCATCCACACTGCTGCTATGTGTACATACCCGGTACAACCTATTTGCACATTCTCTTGCACATCCGTGTTTTTTATTAATATTATTAATCCACAGTATACTGTATTGCACATTTTATCTCATTGCACATCTTACTCATTTTATTGTATTATTTGTTCCCTTTTTCATTCTCACCCATATTTATATATATATTATCTTGTGTTATGTTTCATTGTTTTATTGCTTATGTTATTTTTATTTTATTTTCTATTTTATTATTATGAATATTTTTATTTTTTTTGCACTTTCCATTGAGCGGACCTGTCCTGACCTACATTTCACTACTGATTATACCCCGTATGATTGTGTATGTGACAAATAATAAAGAACCTTGAACCTTGAACCTTGATGGAGTGGTAGAAGTCTGGGATGGAGTGCCCTCTAGCGAAGCTCACGGACACTCCAGCTAGAGATCATGACACAGCTATTATCTTCACACGATTTTCAAACTGTAACTCAGAATGATCTCACATTAAAAAGAGATGTTAATGTCTGATTTTGTGGTGGCTGTGCTTTAAAATGAAATTTGTATCATCTTAATTCAAGTGCATTATATAATATTAAGAAGATCAGGCCCTTTCTCTCGGAACATGCAACACAACTCCTTGTTCAGGCTCTTGTTCTGTCCAGACTTGACTATTGCAATGCTCTCTTGGCAGGTCTTCCAGCCAGTTCCATCAAACCTCTAAAATTAATCCAAAAACGCTGCTGCAAGATTAATATTTAATGAGCCGAAAAGAACGCATGCCACACCTCTATTCATCAATTTGCACCTTTACCTAAATTCATTACTTCAGACTTATATGCCCTCTAGAAGCTTGCATTCTGCAAGTGAACAACGCATTACTGTACCATCCCAAAGAGGCACAAAATCACTATCACAGACTTTTTCATTAACTGTTCCCATCTGGTGGAATGATCTGCCCAACTCAATCCGAGCAGCTGAATCATTACCCATCTTCAAGAAACAGCTAAAACACATCTCTTCCATCTTTATTTTACCCTCTAACTCTAGCACTCTCTATTCTAATTTTATTTTATCTAATCTGTCTTCTTTTTATAAAAAAAAAAAACACACACACATTTGACCCTCTATCAATTGCATATTTATTCTCTAACTGCTAGCTTTTCTTGTAAAACTAACACTAAGTTTCATTTTTCTATATTCAATATACTAATTTTCCTAAAAAATCACCTTCATGTGTACTGTGTTAGGCTAACCAGGACTTGTAATAGCACTTGCATGTTGTTGCTCTTTTTTGCTTCTATTCTTTTTGTTGGTTTTGATTGCTTCTATAATGTCCTCATTTGTAAGTCGCTTTGGATAAAAGCGTCTGCTAAATGACTTAATAAATAATAACAATAAATAAGTGATGAAGGATTTTGTTTTGAGAAGTCTAACAGTAATCACAGGTGTTCCTGTGGCTCAGTGGTTAGAGCATTGCGTTAGCAGCGCAAAGGTTGTGGGTTCGATTCCCAGGGAACACATGTACTGACAAAATAAATGTATAACCTGAATGCACTGTAAGTCGCTTTGGATAAAAGCGTCTGCTAAATGCATAAATATAAATGTATAAATATAATCACACTCTATAAATGCTGGGTTAAAAACAACCCAGCTCTGGGTGAAATGTGGAGAAACAGTGATTAGGTTGTTTTGACCCAGTGGGTGGGTTACATGGTTAACCCATTAAACCCAAACTTCTCGGTATTTTCTTTTGCTTAAAAAGGCTATTTATTGCTTAAAATCACTCAGTACCACCGCTCCCTATACGCAGAGTGTAGGGCATCATCTCGCAGGGGGGCGCCATCCCAGTTTCTCAAAAAAAGAAAAAAAAATATTTCGTTCTATATTAGTATTAAAATTACATAGCCTATAAGATATATTATAACAACATATAGGCCTACATATACAAAAAAATATATATATATATAAAATATAAACATGAACATACATATATCATTATAAAAATATGCATTTTACGGTGAACGCAGTAGACGTGACGTGCCATTCTCGCATCCGCGCATGCGCCCGCTCGCATCTCATGTTGGCGGCTGAATGCAAATTATCATAATTGATTGGACAACTATACCAGCGAGCAATCACAATCTGGCGCCGAGAAAAGATGAAGCACGTGCATCACTTTCAGGTAGGGTAGACGTGCACAGTTGAAACACCTTCAATAACTTGTGTACACAAGAACCCAGAGCCGTGATCTTTGCTCCACACATGTGTATTAGTGTTCAGTGTGTATTAGTGTTATCTTTGATCGTGGGACATTTGAAACCTGTGCGTCTTTCCACAACGAAGATATCGGCAGGTATTTTTTCCAAGGTGAGATTTTCATTTCACCATGTCCCTTCCACAATTAATATCTTATTATTATTTCATGATTGTTAAACTTATCATTGCAAACGTTACTCTATGCTCTAAAAATAGACATATTTTATGACATTAAATTAAAACAAGACAAAAATGATTGTTTAATTAAAAATATGGTTTCATTGAATAACACTGTTAAAATACATAATGTATTACAAAATAAACAACTTATGTGCATCACATATTATTACAAATTCCTGTAAAGTGAGTTGCTGCTGTTACACTTACAGGACGATCAAATCCTTGTCTAATATTGTCCAAACATTTAGGATAATTCAAATATTCACTTAATCTTTCATTTTTGGCCCCCTTTTTGCGATAGATGACAGAGCCTCTATAATTTCTTCTTCAAAAAAACATGTGGACATCACAACCCTTACAAAAATGAACCATGCTTTATCGTAGTAAAACTGCCTCATTTTCTTTTGCGTGATTTCTGAATGTTTGAGAATAAAATCAATCTAGATTTAATACATTTTAATTACAATTTATATTTTATTAAAGTCCTATTTTGATCCTGATTCCCTATGGCTTTTTTTTTTACTTCCATAATATTTGGCAAAAGGGGCACAACAATACACTTCTGCTTAGGGCACATATTTAGCCAGCAGCGGCCCTGCTTAAAATACACCCAAAATAGGTAGGACATTCAATAAATATGTTCAATAAATGAACCCAGCAATTTTATAGTGTTGAGTGCTACTGTAATGTTAACCCTGCCTGCTTTAAATGTTTCAAAATGATAAATTGTTGAAAATATTTGTTAGAAATTTAGAAAAGTAATCACATGTGATCAGTTTCATTGAAAAGTAATTGAAATAGTTACACTACTTATTACCTTTTAAATAGGATAACTTGTGATCTGTAACCTATTACATTTCTAAAGTAACCATCCCAACACCGATGGTAATTTATCCCCTTTTATAAAATGTGACTTAATCTTTGTATGTAAAACCAAAATAGTGGCTGTCCAGTGCCCACTGCTCTGGGTGTGTGTTCATGGTGTGTGTGTTCATAGTGTGTGTGTTCATGGTGTGTGTGTTCACTTGGATGGCTGAAATGCAGAGCACAAATTCTGAGTATGGGACACCATACTTGCCCACACGTCATCCTTTCCTTTCCTTTAGTTTCCTTTCGAATTTCCTTTAATGCTTCAGCTGTTTTATTAGAAATAGTCACATTCTGTAAAATATGATTTTATTCCATATATACTCTTAAAAATATAACACACTTTACAACAAAATACTACAGTTATTACAAGAGTTTTTATCCACCATCCAAAAAAATAAAAGTAAAAAAAAATAAATAATAATAATTAGCAATGGCCGTAGTCATAATTATGGTATATACAGCTCTCACAGAAGTCACTTTCAAACCAAGCAGCTTTCTGTTGATCAGTGCAGTAAATTTGTCTGACCGACTTGAACCCGAGCAAAATCTCCAATCTTTTGCCTTCAAAACAATTATTGGTTACATGAATTCCCATTACATTTGCCAAACAATGTTAATAAATGTGACCATAGCCATAATATAAATATTCTTGGAATGCGACTTGTCCAATCAAATCAGTGGACTCAAACTGTTAAGGCCCGTTCACACTAAGACGGTAACTATAAAGATAACTATAGGAACAACTTGAGCCCTTTAAAGTCAGTCGGATTTGAATTGGCTGTCAATGATTTTATCATCCATCAGCTGGAAAGGGATTCATTTTGAAAGTAATTCCAGTGATATTTTCATCAATGTTATTATAGTTAGAATTAGAATGATTAATAAAACATTATAGTTATTCTAGTTTTAATCCTCAGTGTGAACTTGTGGTTATTTCTTCTCTCTCTCTCCACACTGTCCGGAGCTTGATCTCTGGTGTTGCTGCAGGAGCTGGACTACACCTAGCTGACCGTGTGCCCTTGCGACGTCCTCCGCTGTTTCTCTCCAGCTGCTCCTTATAGCGGGATCAGTCCCTTTGTCTAGCAGAACCTTGAGCACCTGTGGATTGAATCACAAGTGTAGTGAGAAAAGAAAGACGCAGGTAAACATTTATAAAGACATTTAATTCCTACATTTTCCTGTATGAAAGCGAAATCACATCATCTCAATTGTTTTTAATATTTCATTATATTACAGTTTTTACTGTATTTTTTATCAAATAAATGCAGCCTGAGTGAGCACAAGAGGCTTTTTTTTCAAATACTTCAAATGATCTCAATTATTCCAAACTTCGGATTGGTAGTGTATGGAAAGCATAATGAGAGAATCAACACACCTTGCAGTGACCCCTCTCAGAGGCCAAGTGCAAAGCTGTCTGTCCAAGCCTCTCCACAGCATTCACATCTGCCCCATAGTGCAGCAACAGTTTGGCAGCCTCAACATTGTCCCTGAGTGTTGAGTAGTGTAGTGGTGTCATTTTGAGGTTGTCCCTGTCCTCAAGTCCTGCTCCATTCAGAATCAACAAGTGCACCACAGCCCTGGAGCCACTGCGGGCAGCCAGATGCAGCGGAGACGCCACATCTCCATCCCTGACATCAACCTTAGCCCCTCCTCTTAACAGCTGCTGGAGGATCTATGGGGAAGGAGAAGATATGGTTTAGATGAGACCGATGAAAAGTAGAGAGATCAAATGGTGCTTAGAAGACAGGAACAGATCACTGCCCTTCACCCACACAAATGCCATCTGTTTCACAACGCGCAGTTGGCGTGACTCTGACAGAACACAGCCAAAAGGGCAGCAAGACCTTGAATTCAGTCTTGGCAAATGTAAGCTATGCTGCGGCAATAGGGTTGATTGGAAACAAATGCATTGATGTGTTTATAGGACACTTCATGTATACAATATTTTTTTGGGGGGGAACATTGATTACATGATCTTGCTGGATGACATTAGATAGCATAACATTAGTATTATTACAGTTGTTGTAAAGTAACTAACATGTCACACTGCCAATTGTATATATAATTTGTATGTGTCATCAAGCTGCATTTAATATAGCATCCCACTTGTTAATGTTCCAGCCACAAACTTCATTTACACAGTCTCTGGTTTTTTCCCTCAAAACAGTTGGTAGATGTGATGTTTTGCCCATCGATTTCATGGGCAACAGAGGTATTTTCAGGTATATGCATCAAATTAACAAACAGTTGTAATATTTAACTGAAAAAAAGTAACTCAACATAATTAACTCAAAGGAGGCACCACCCATAATTAGTTCAATTCGACTAATTAAAAAAAAGATATTGATTTATAAACACCATATATTCTGTACGCCTTTAGACACGAGACAAAATGTTTCTTACTGTAGGACAATATAATATTTTGGGGGGATTTTTACAATTCAATTAGCTATTGTATGTTAGAATTTTAACTTAAGAAAACAAGTTCAAGTCTGTTTAATTTAGTTTACTTAATATGAATAAACTCTTCAAAATACTTGAATATTTTTTCCCATGGGAAGTGTCATATACAAACTAAACAGAACAAGTTTAAACCAGAAACCTTGATTTTCAATTACGGTACACCAATATAAAAATTGTATTAATAATATTATTATTTTCAGTGCATCTTGCACATTTGAAAGCATTTGTGAAAACCTCTCTAAACCAGATTGACATTAGGAGCCATTCTTTGAATGAACTAGTAGCAGGACTTGTCAGGTTAATGAAATCAAATCTTTGAAAGACCAAACAAACGTTGGTTGTTGCTTGTTGGTTTAAGCCCATAGTCAATCACCTTCTTGTCTCCAGAGCAGGCACAAAGGTGCATAGCTGTGCGGCCGTTAGGACCCCTCATATTGGCATCTGCACCTCGGTGGAGCAGTAGCCTCACCCCCACCTCATTCCCCACCAACACCGCCAGCTGCAGGGGGCTTATGCCCACACCCTTTCCTCCCTCCACGTCTGCCCCATTATCTAGCAGGAGCTCCGCCACGTCGCCCCAGCCTCCAAAAACTGCCCAGTGCAGGGGTGTCCACTTATGAAAGTCCTGGTGGTTCGGTGAGGCCAAGTGCTGGAGCAGAACCCGAGCCGTGCCCAGGTGTCCACTGGCTGCAGCCAGGTGAAGGGGCGTCTGGCCGGAGCAGGACCTCGCTGAATGTGACGCCCCCTTCTGGAGGAGAAAGTCTGTGGTCTCAGGGTTTCCTCCACTGCAGGAGCGGTGCAAGGGCGTGCAGCTGAAGAAGTCCTGGCTATTTACCTCCATCTGGCCGGTTTGCAACAGGAACTTGATCAGCATGAGATGACCCCTGAAAGAGGCGTGGTGGACAGCTGTCCAACCATACGGGTCCCTGGAAGTACAAAATGGCCCAGTCAGCAAAAGATATGGCTATATATTTATTTTGGGAATAGCACAACAAGTTTTCATGGTATTAGACATTACTATTTTTACACTGGCTTCTTTTGTTACTAACGTGTGTGACACTGTAATAATAGGCCTACTTATTTCAAAGGGACATATCATTGATAGTGTGACATAAAAACATTATAGTTCAAAATACTGTCAACGGAAAAGTGATAAGTATAATTTTGTATATTACAAGTTAAAATATTTTCTCCTAATTCATAGTTGACCCAAATATGAAAATCCTGTTATTATTTACTCAGGCTCATGTCATTTCAAAATTCAAACCCATAAAACCTAAACCACAAATTAAGTTTTTTTTTTTTTTTAAACCGAGTTTATTATGTTCCTCATTGAAAGTCCAGGTAACCCAACATATCCAAAAAGGGAATAAAGGCATCATAAAATAAATCCATATAAGGAGCTAAATGATCCACGTCCTGTGAAGATAGACTATCTTTATATGATGAACATGTCTATTTTAAGGCTTTAAACATAGTTTAATGATAACTTCTAAACCGTTAAAGACAGACCTACTGTGAGCTACGAGGTTTTTAATTGATGGTATATGCTTTTGTTGAATCCTCCAGCTTGCATTTATACTTTTTAAGTAATAATGTTTAACTGCAGGAAGTCTAGTGAGAAACTTTCATTAACATGATTCTCCAAATCAGAGAAATCTCCGGCATTTTTACACTCTATATGAGAGCAAAAACTGAACATGGAAAACTTAGCTTATACCGTTTGTCACTTTCTCAGCTACAAAATCAGATCATTACAAAATGTGCAATATGTTCCCTTTACCAGGTTAAACATGTAGTTCACCTTAAAAAGACCATAATTTGGAATTACATGAAAATAATGGCAATTATTTTGGATGAACTATTGCTTTAAGGTTCTAGATCACGAACTGGCAGTTAGCAGGCACGCCACGTTCCAGCATGGCCTTGACTTGCTCCAGACATCCATCCCAAGCAGCGTAGTGCAGCCTGCGCTCATCCAGAAAGGAGTGTCTTGGTTTGGGTCGACGGTGGATCCTCCACTGTCTGGTCCCTGCAGCCGTCCGGACCTTCCTCTCCACAGACCCCATAGACACCGAGTCGTGGAGCTCCAACCACCTCCAGTGCACCTCTGGGCCTGCGTGGGCCATGGCAGGAGGATAGTCTGTGGAGGAAAAAGATTTACAAGGTTTAGTAAAATGGATTATACTGTACTAAGACAGTTGTACAAACTAGTTTCTGGATCACTACACTAATTCCACCAGGGGGTGGTAAACGTTTACAGCAGTTAGAAGATTCTCGGCCAGTTTGGTTGCATCATTAAATTGGACAGTTTCTGACCTACATTTAAAGTGTGATCAATTTTAAGAGTGTGTAAATCACTTAAGCAGTTGCGTAACCCATAAAGTCATTGTCCAAATGGCTCTAGAAATTCTATATTGATCATTTAGTTAATATTTTCAATGACTCTTCTGATCTGTCTTTCTGCTGTAATTCCATCTAGAGACACAGTTGTCATGTAACAATGGATGCAATTTTACTATTTGAGAGGTTTCCATTAACTTTACTTTAGAGAGAAACAACACATGGAAAACATTTTAGTGATATTATTTTCTAACTAACTCTTCTGAGTTTACTGTTTTCTGCTTGATAAGACTAAACAGTTGATACAGTTGTGTACCAATGGATGTAATTTTACTATTTGAGAGGTTTCCATTAACTTTGCTGGCGTATAGAGGAGAAACAACACATGGAAAACATTTTAGTGATATTATTAGAATTTCATTGTAAGTCTATACAATATTTTCACTCATATTATCGCTCACTTGTCCTGTTACAGTACTTATCATGTTAATTTTGCTTATTGGGATCTTTCACAATTCAATGCATTTATAATGTATACTACCATTAGGTTTCCATCAGGGTTGTGCACCATGCAGAAATTAATTGATAAATGCCTTTTAACTTCAAATTCAATTCCTGAATATGAATTGAGATTAAATGCATTGATTGATTGAATGAAATTGAATGCATAATTTAAATAAAATTTAATTCTAAAAGTCTATAGGATTGTTTTGCCCGTTTTATCGCTCACCTGGCAAAAGTTCTAAATCTCTCCGTAACGAGCCACGCAATCCGAGATATCATGTATGTCTGTAACACAAAAGTTTAATACAAATTGTATGAGCAATAGCTTTAGTAATGCATGCTTCAGGTTTGTTTTAAATTACAGTTTCGTTAGTTCGTTTGCCGAAGAAAAAACTAATTTCATTCCAAACCTGTATGACTTTCTTTAATTTGTGGATTTCTGAAGAATGTTGGTAGAGCTGGTTTTGGTGACCATTGACATCCATGTGTATGGGTCAAAAGATATTTCTCTAAATATCATCTTTTATGTTCAACAGAAGGAAGTCATACAGATTTGGAACGACACAAGGCAACGGGAGTAAAATCAGGGAGGGGAGAGGGCAGCCAATGACTTCTGTGCTGCCTTTTTCATTTTTGGGTGATCTATTCCATTGTGCAGTATGTGCATCACACTGACTGATGAAAAGTTTAAGTGTTCTAAGAATTCTTAGGAAGTTAGTGTGAAAGCGTGTTCCACATCAAGCTATGAGCCACAGGAGACCCTCTCCACACATCTGGAGGCGTGTACGGCCTGTCATGTCGTGAGAGTTCGGGATTATGTGGGCGGACAACTGGCTCCTGCCCTTGGAGATGAGTTGCCATTTAGTGTCGTCAAGGCAAAATATCTTTAAAAATTGTGGGCCGGACATGCTAATGCACAGATCAGCACACACACTGCAGCGGGTGGAGGAGAGGTGAGGAAGAGTCTGGGGTCGGTTTAACAATTAGGCACGAAGAGGAGGAAGGCCAAGATGCTATTTGTATAATTTGTCCAGGGAAATTATTTGAGTAAGCTCTGCTGCTTCTATTTCTTAATAATCCTCTGTGGCTATTGCGAAAACTCTGGGGGGAGATATTTGAATGGTACCCCAAACTATTATAAGGGCCACCGGACAGTTCATAAGACAACTGGGATTATTTGCATCTTGTGGGCCAGGGAGAAATTCAGGTGGGGGCAATGACCATTCACATAATCTGGGCCGGCAGCTTTCTTGGGGTTACACATAACCAGAAATTCCTAGGTGGGGGAACTGAGTTGACTGGAAACGAGACAGAAGTTACCTGTGCGTGCCAGTTACTCACAGCCCATGATGTCTTGCTTCTCTTGAATTGTTCCAGTGTGCATCCTGTGGTGTTGAACAGCTCTTTTTATTTCTCAGGGTGACATAACATGTAAGTCCAGTCTTGAAGGCAGCGTCCGGGCCCTGAGGAGTGTGCCCTCTGATATCGTTCATCTGGTTAGGAAAAGTGTTTTATGTTCATCTGAGGTTGCTATGGTGACCGTTCCTGTGAATGGGCTTTTAGAGCACTGTTATTGTATGATGACACAAACGAGTTTTTTTGGTGGGCCTGGATGTCTGGGGGGGTGAGGCTGGGGAGAGCGAGAGAGAGGGAGAGAGGGGGAGGAGAGGAGGAGGGAGGGGGGATTTGAGGCTGCGCATGCCTGAGTGTGTGGGTGTTTGTGTGGTGCTGTGGCACAAATTACATACACACTGCATGCAATTATCTCTTTTATTGTATTCTATCTAAAACACTTTGAATTGCCATTGTATTTGAAATGTGCAACTCATCTTGTTTGATCAAGAGAGAGACTTTGCTTATTACGCTGGCGTCGGGTGATATACACAGCCGTTCACATTTCAATGCATTTCTTTATTTCTGAAATGATTATACTCATTCAAAATGTAAAAATACCATCAAGGTTGTGCACAATGCAAAAAGCCCCCCTCCTCTGCTCTTACCAATCAGTCCTGTCCTGAGAAATGCCTTTTAACTTCAAATTAAATTCCTGAAAAGGTTTCGGTGAATCAGAACACAGCAGTGAGGAAGCAGATTTTAATTTAAATAGAATGAAGTAGAGGTGGCTTGTGTGGTTGTTTTTTAAATAGAATTAAAGCCCCGCTTCTGCTTCCTCTCCCTCCTCCGTCTGCGCCGCCTCCTAGACCCGGCAATATCACGGAGAGCCCGCCGGTCTCGCTATGTGCTGTAAGTGTAGGATATTGGTGGCAAACAAAATTAAATGATGGTTAATTGGTCTGACACAACTGGACTTCACAAAGTAAAGAAAAACACTAGAAAAAGAAAAATCTGGAGAGCCGTTCTGCACCATGCGCGCCGCATAGACACCAAAAAAAAAAAAAAAAAAAAAAAAAATGGAATAATTCTTTGTATTTCTGCATAATTAATTATAAAATGATTCATGTCTTTTCACACAACATGTTGGACTAATGAAATTCCTTTGCTGCATGACATTGTCAAATTACATTGAATCATAATTTAGTAAATTCATGTTTGTGGCCAGTTCAATTCAATTTCCCAATTATGAATCAAAAGACAGCCACTTTGTAAGTTTTCCCCCCTCAGGTTTTGATGAAGTCTCAGAAAACAATGCAAACATAACATCTCTTAGACATGGTATTTATTTATTTAATTTTGTATGTCTACAATACTGAAATTAAGTGTGAAATAACAGCATAAATTTACAGCAATGATTCAATTTGGAATCTGATCTTTTTATTTATTTTTTTTTGAAAGAGACTGGTTTGAAAATGTTGCTTAACCATCTGTAATCCATATATATTCACACACTAGTGGCTAAATTGTTAGAACACTTGGCATATTTAAGAGGTTTCAGTTGTTTTTGTTGAATTGGCCATTACATTACCCATAAAACCAACTATTGCCGGAACTACCTGCGATGGAATTAATCTGCTGGACAGATCTATTGTACATTCAAAGGAAAGTCTTTGTCTTGAGTTGCAGAAGCCAGGGGATAACATTAGTGCTGAAGTTCTCAGAATATATATTGACACTACGCCAGAGAGATGTGCTGCTGTAATTGCTGTAAAAGGTGGACAGACCAAATATTACAGTTAAAAGTGGATAAAAACAGTACAACTCACTTTATCTGATACTTGTTGTGCTCAGAGCAGCCATTTGCATGTTTCATGAACATTATGAAATTAAATTATGTTTTGGAGGCAAAAAAGGTCAATATTTTCAGATCTGTCAGGTGTTCTAACAATTTTGGCCACCAGTGTGTGTGTGTGTGTGTGTGTGTATACACTAACATATATATATATATATATATATATATACACACACACACACATGGTCAGAATTGTTTGTACCCTCCTTGGTAAATATGATCAAAGGCTGTGGAAATAAATCGGCATTGTTAATCCTTTTGATCTTTTATTAAAAAAAAATCACACAAATCTAACCTTTCATAAATTTAAAATGGGGGCGGGGTATCAATATGAAATACATATTTTTCTCTAATACACATTGGACATAATTAATGGTACTGTTTTATTCAATACATTTTGAAATCTCCATTTGCCAGTTTAACAGCTCTAAATGTTCTCCTATAATGCCTGATGAGGTTCAGAGAAACACCTGACAAGAGATCAGAGACCATTCCTTCATCCAGAATCACTCCAGATCCTTCAGATTCACAGATCCATGACGGTGCTTCTTCTCTTCAGTTAACTCCACTCATTTTCTACAGGGTTCAGCTCAGAGGACTGAATGGCCATAGCAGAAGCTTGGTTTTGTGCTCAGTGACCCATTTTTGTGTCGTTTTTTTAAGGTTTGTTTTTTGATTATTGTCTGGTTGGAAGATCCAAACATGGCCCATTATAAGATTTCTAACAGAGTCAGTCACTTATTTATTTTTTTATCTGTTAGTATTTGATAGAATCCATGATGCCATGTGTCTAAACAAGATGTCCAGGACCTCCAGCAGAAATATAGGCCCACAACATTAATAATAAAAATACAGCAGTATATTTCATTGTAAACATGGGGTACTTTTTATACCTGTGTTCACCAAACCCATCTTGAGTGTGGTGCTGTTTGGTCCTTTTTTAAAAGGTTTTCGGACCCCGAATCTTAACCCTTTTCTGTAATTCTCCAGCTGTGCTTTTTGAAGAGTTTTTAGCCACTCAAACTCTCCTCCTCACCGTGCATTAGGATGATAATAGACACATGTTCTCTTCCAAGCAGATTCATACAATTTTCTGTTGATTGGAAATCCTTAATTATTGCCCTGATGGTGGAAATGGGAATTTTCACTGCTCTAGCTCTTTTTTTTAAAGCCACTTCACTAATTTGTGAAGCTCAATTATCTGTTGCTGTACATCATAAATATATTCTTTGTTTTTTCTCATTGTGATGGATGATTAAGGGAATTTGGGCTTTGTTTTCCCTCCTACTTATATTTCTGTGAAACAGGAAGCCATGGCTGGATAATTTCATGTTCATAATCACGCTGGAGTGCTCAAATTTGTAAACTTTTATTTCATAATGATATTTCCCCACATTTTAAATTAGTATTCTCCAATCTAAAAGAAAAGATCAAAAGGATTAACAATGCACATTTATTTTCACAGCCTTCTTTGAACATACCAATTCTGACCATGTGTGTGTGTGTGTATATATATATATATATATACATACACTGAACAAAATTAAAAATGCAACACTTTTGTTTTTGGCCATTTTTAATGAGCTGAAATAAAAAATGTAAGACTTTTTCTATGTACACAAAAGGCCTATTTCTCTCAAATAATGTTCACAAATCTGTCTAAATCTGTGTTAGTGAGGACTTCTCCTTTGCCGAGATAATCCATCCACCTCACAGGTGTGGCATATCAAGATGCTGATTAGACAGCATGATTATTGCACAGGTGTGCCTTAGTGTGCAATTTTATTGTTGCTGAAATGTTGTTTAGATGGAGTTCTCTTTTACATATCAACTTGAACAGATATTTCTCCTAAAATTCATTGGAAGAAATAAAAATAAACAAATATAATGTTAATACAGTAAAATAAAATGAATGTAAATCATGTGGCATTTGAAGAATCTGATTAAATGTTTCAGTCTGAGATCTTTGTCATTTGATGGCAGACATTGGTATTTTAGCAGCTCTGAGCACAGTTTGAGAATCATTGAGTATACTGAGTCTTCCTTATTATTTGATGAATGTCACCTTTGAAGTTGCTAAACAACAGCAACGATGCTGTGACTGGCTCCGTAACCTGCCCATGAGATTAGGGAACATACTTTACCATCAGATTAATCTCAGCATTATAACGAATACAATGCATTTATGTTATGCAAGGCAAAAGACGTTTCCATCATGTGAAGCGACTCTAAAAAATGATGGGTTATTTTTTTATCCCAACCGCTGGGTTGAGCCTGTCTCCGATTAAACAACCCAGCTGCTGAGTTACAGTCAGGCTTCTTGTGTCCTCTACAGGAGAGGGCGGTTCTCAGCACTGTTGATTTGGTGCACTTCTTCAGCAAAATAAAGGTTTGTATACATTTTATTTCATTTGTAAAGTCTTAACTGTGCAGTAAATTGTAAAATTTTGCACAACGCAGCATAATGACAAGATGTCAGTAAGCTGTGTTAGCAGTGGTCGCTTCACATGATGGAAAAGTCTTTTGCCTTGCATAACCTAAATGCATTTTATTCGTTATAATACTGAGTTTAATTTGATGGTAAAGTATGTTCTCTAATCTCATGGGCAGGTTACAGAGCCAGTCATGGCATATTTCAGCTACAAGTGAAACACGAGGCTGTGGTCTGAGGATATTTAGCTTTGAGCATTGTATCTGAATGTTGTGCTAATAGCGGGTGGTTTTTGGGCGGTGGAGGAAGGGCCGTTTTTTATGGGCCTCATAGGGGAGTCACTTCAAGAGCACGTCATGTTTGTTTGGTTTCCCAGCAGGTTTCTGCCATTGACCTTCATCAAAGTACTTGCACTGAGCCACAAGAGGGCAATGTCTGTCTAGCAAAGATTTATTATTACACTGAACCACTAGAGGTGCTGTTTTGAACATTCATTAGCCTGCTTGTCCAGCAGTCAGTCTTATGCTAGAAGACATCAGTGAACCGAGACCTCGGTCGGTCCAGTGTGCCATAATATTGTGATATAATGTCATCTATGCATACAGTTCCAATCGACCACACCTGCTTTGCACTGTTCAGCTTCAGAGACGTGACATTTCTGTGTCTTACGTACTGATTGTTTTAGTAAATCTTTGAGGAAAAGTAGTTTAAAGGTATATAGTTCAAAAGATAAAAAACTGTTCAATCTTCAACAACATAATTAATGAATACCTTTATCATGCA
The DNA here is from genome assembly GCA_027422405.1 of Ptychobarbus kaznakovi. Classification (NCBI taxonomy): domain Eukaryota; kingdom Metazoa; phylum Chordata; class Actinopteri; order Cypriniformes; family Cyprinidae; genus Ptychobarbus; species Ptychobarbus kaznakovi. Next base: position 22,494,813 of record CM049809.1, read on the forward strand.
TTGTACATACAGAATTCAAAGAAAGTGTAAAAAAATCTGCATTAACTATACAATATGAGAACAAATATTAACTTCCATGGTTATAAGTGAGTGCAATATTGAGTCATTTATGAGTTATTCAATACTTCACTTATTCATTACTAAAAGGTTACTCTATGTGGATGAATACAACCCCCAGATTCCCTAGTCACTGATTACAACATCCATATGAAGCAGATAAAAACCGTCCCAGTGATTGAGCAAGGCTTTCTCTTTTAATATATGTGGAGATACCATAATCCATGTTAGACCGATTCATAAACCAAACTCTGAAACTGGCCTGCCCACCGGTATGCAGGGGTTCTGCTCCTAAAATCTGCCAAAGCTCTCACAGAACGTCACGTTCACGTTATTCACCGCTCCACTGACACAGCAATTCCCGTTAAGAGCTCCAACAGATGGATTGAGTCAATGGCTGGATGATAATTCAAACATTATATTCTAAAAGCACAGAGCGTTCAGGTTACTGAACGGACATGTATATGTGTAGAGAACATATAGTTTAGAGAAGAATATGTGTCTTTCATAAATCAAATGACAAACGTGCCTTGATGAAGTTGTTTATGATACTAATGAGCAGTTTGGGAATTACACAATGGCTTTCAAGGGGGTCGACTTTAGAAATAGAGCATTTAGTGCACAAACCATAGTCTTAAAAAAACGAAGTTTCTGTGATTTTTTAATTTAGAGATAAGTGATAACAACACAAACTAATGGAAATTAGTAAATATTTTTAGCTAATGCCCCAGTGGACAATATTTAAAAAATGAAATTTTTAAAACAGTGTGTTTTTCACTAATCGTGTTGATATTCATGAATGAATGAATGAATGAATGATGCATTTATATAGCCTTTTTGTGTATTGTTGTACACCCAAAGCGCTTACAACAATGGGGGGGGGTCTCTCCTCAACCACCACCATTGCAGCATACTTGGATGATGCGACGGCTGCACAGACAACGGCGCCAGTGCGCTCACCACATACCAGCTACAGATGGAAGGAGAGAGAGAAAAGCCAAAGTGCGCTCTCACCACAATACAGGTGGAAGAGGAGAGAAGTCATAGAGCCATCAAGTGGATGGGGATTATTAGGAGGCCATATTGAAAGGGCCAGTGGTGGGAATTTGGCCAGGACACCGGGTACACCCTTTTTCGAGAAGTGCCATGGGATTTTTAATGACCACAGAGATCGACCTGTTAACGTCTCATCCGAAAGACATCAACACATCAAGTTTATCAACATGTTTAGTCAACATTCTGCATAATGCTCAAGGACAATACTGATGCTATGGTTACCACCTCAAATGAACATTAATAAAATAATAGGTACTTGAGACTTTTTTCGTCTCATAATTCAGACATTTTTCCTTGCGATTCTGAGTTTATAACTCACAGTTTTGACTTTTTTTGCAATTCTGAGAAAGTCAGAGATGCTAGATATAAATGTGAAATTCTAAAAACAAAAGTCTAAATTACATTTTTATTCAAAAAAAGAAAAGAAAAGTGAATTGCAGGAAGAGCCCTGCACGGGCCTCAAATATAGGCCCTAGCCCAAGACGCTCAGGGGCCCTAGCCCTGCCCGTGTCTGACAGCTTATTTTTCCCCTTCTCCCAAAACAACTTATAGACCTTCTACTGTTTCAGCTATTAAAATAGCTCAGTTTTGTATGTAATGATAAATTGATTATATTTCATTTTTTTACAAAGTTAATTTAGAAAAACGTTTGGAGCATTTTTTGTTTGTCAAAGGTAAGTTTTTGTTTTTTTAAAGTAACGACCAAGTGGCCAGAGTTGACCATAGCCTATGTTTGATCAATTTAGCCTGTTCTCAAATAATCAAAATGTTAGTTTAAATGTTTAACCTAGATAAATAGCGCTATAGGTGCATAATCGTTTGTGCAGAGAGTGGACATGGAGGCGCCAGCGCGATGTGGAAACAGCTTAAAATACACCATTTGTTCTCATAAAGGTAAGAGTAATGCATAATTCATAGCTGTAATGGGTCTACTTTTATTTGTGTTCTCTCACAATACCAACAAAACAAGAAAAGAAAACAAACAGTATGAACTTTCTGCCATCTCAGACTTGAACAGGAGCGCTTCACAACAGGCCCGTAGCCAGCTATGAGGTCACCGAGGTCAGGATCTCTCTACATTTTTCATGTTCAAAAATAAAATTTGTTCTCTGAATGACTAATTTGCTAATAAACTCTTCATATGAATGTCTGCATGAAATGTACTGTATAATTTAGTTTAGACAGTTTGCAAGAATGTTTAGCATCCGTGATGTGAAAATGATCGCAGGCTCAGCACCCGTGTTGCCAAATCCAGCTGTTTTAAGCATCTTTGGACTTTTCCACTTAATTTGACACTTTAGAAAGCTAATAAAGTAGGACACTGCAGTTAAGGGTCAGCAATATCTTTATATTATCTTATTTGTAACAGTGATATGTATTGTTGCAACTAATTTTGATGCAATAAATAGGGTATGATTTAAAAATGATCAGAATCGTCAACTTCATCTTTGCGAAACTAACTAATAAAACACTATTTCAATAATACAAATTTCTCTTTACTATTTCCCCTGACACATTCATGAGAATGACTTTTGTTGGGTTTTGCGGCAAGCTTTAGCCTAGAGTGGGGGAACTATTACCCCCTTTCCACCAGCAGGAACCAGGTGCTAGTTCAGAGCCAGTGCTATTGCCAGTTCTTCGTTGGTTCGACTGGCGAGCCCTTTAAGAACCGGTTGCTTTTCCACAGGCTAGAGCAGTGGTTCTCAAACTGGGGGCCGCGGCCCCCTGGGGGGCCACTAGATGGCACTAGGGGGGCCGCAAAGAAATTCTAGAATATGACATTTTTTTATTATTTTAGCTATGCAACTCAGGATTTTCCTATCTGAACTATGATGTATTTAAAAAAATAGAAATATTTAAAACATAATATCAATTATGCGCAGCACACTACGCTGAAACATCACCAAACCGTTGACGTACTAGTGAACACAACGACATGAACACGCTGATAAGTGCTAAGACTATTTAAAATGTACAAGTTTTTAGATAGAGGATGCATGTCTCAGCTGAGAAGGTAAATACAGAAGAGCCCAGCATGAAAAAACGAAACTTAAATTTGACGACTCGTACATAAAATATGACGTTATGGAATATAGTGATGGCAGAACACAGTACACACTGCTTGAAGATTTTATCCATTGAAGCACTGAAACTCAAATAAAAGTAAGGATTTTTTGTCAGAGAAAGAAAGAAGAACACGTCAAGCAAACGGTACGACTGACTAACACATCACGACAATACACGAGAAAGCACAGCAAGCATCGTATCTTGCAGCCCTGCGTATAGCCAAAAGTAAAAATCCTCACGCGATCGGGATATGTGCCGAGTGATGGTCGGGGAGGAGCAAAATCTGCATTGCAAGATTTCTTTTATATTGTAAAACTTGTATAATATTGTATATGTCTTCTATATTGAAAAACGATTTCTTTTTTATGTAGAGCAGACATTTTTTAATGTTTCTTGCAGAAAAACAGATTGTTGAAAAAACAAACAGATTGCTATTCAAATTGCAAACCAAACTTGAGCCTCTGTCATTTACTCCATTAAAATGTAAGAAGTTTAATGCACTTTTTTACAAATCAAATGTAAATGAACTTTTCAGTATTGATCTACTATGCACGTCATAAATAACTGTTCGGTATTCAATACTTTTGTTGCACTTATCAGACAATATTATTGTTAACCGTCAAAACTCTTTTATATCAATTTGTTATATTTTATGAAATGTAGACTTTAACCAATTTTGTATATTCAACATCGGAGACATAAGGCTACAAACATAATTGTTGTTCCAGCATAGTAAAAATGCATTTGTTTTTGGTACAATCTAAAATTTGTAAGTAAAATTGTAAGTTTGAGGATGTTTTCGTCATGAGTTTTCTTTTGGGGGGCCACAAAATAATTCACCCTACACAAGGGGGCCTCCTCCTGAAAAAGTTTGAGAACCACTGGGCTAGAGAGCCAATACAGAGCCAGGTCTTACGTCACTGAATACGTTTCATGTTTCATTTCACTAGTGCGGCCGCGGCAGCACCAAACACAACAGACTTGTTTGAGGTGCATCACCCCACGCAGATCAAACGATCGGCACACAAAACACTAAAGCACCGCGAGAGCGATCCAAAAGCATAAAGAGCCGTCTGCTTTCCAGTCGCTCCCGCAGCACCCCAATGCCTCGCACTGACCAGTCCGTGCAGCGCTGATCTATCCCGAACAAGCCTAAACAAACTATCAACAATGGCGGACGTTGCGTTGCTATTGATATTCATGGCTTTGCGAACCTAAATCGGCATCCATACACGGCGAATCCAATGTGTTCGTGTTTAGCTGCTATTTTAAAAATGGCGGTCCAAAGTTTCTGTCGTCGCGTTGGTCCCGGTAACTCTGCCCCCAGCCCCTGACGCAAGCGGTTCTTCTTTCTAGCCCAGCAATGTTTTGGTGCTACTTACGAACCGCTTTTCCTGGTTCGGAGCTGGTGCTTTGGATGTCGAAAGACAAAGAACCGGTTTGAAACTAGGCTCTGGCTCCGAACCAGCACTGGAACTGCCTTGGTGGAAAAGGGGTATATGACGTCACTCTGTATGCGGATCGGCAGTTAGCATGAAACTGGTTCCCTCGACAAAAAGCCAATAGGATTTTTCCATAGGCTTTTGGATTATTGCAAAAAATAAGCTCTGTGTTCAATAATAGTTCATGAAATGTACACGTTTTATCCATCAAAATAATCTTGATTCACAAAATAATATAACTTTATTGAATTTTGAAGCCTAAATAAAAGCGCCAGAACTGAAAAGCTAAACTTAGGCTATAAGTGAACTACTGCACCACGGTCGCTCGCCTTCAACATCACCACCACCGCCTCTTCTGACAACTTTCTCAAACTTATTTTTAACTGTTCAGTGAAAAGGATTTACACTGTATATGGATTTTAATCCACGCTACATGCACCTTTTCATATAAACTGGAATAAATACAAAACTAGAGGCAAACTGAAATGAAATATACATTATAAATGAAATAATCATAACTAAAAGGACATTTGAAAGCACTTATTTCTGTACATTTCGAAATAAGGTACATTAAGTCAATAAATCCTTGATTAATATGAATATTTTAATAAAAAACGTATCCCCATATCAAATTCTAGTGCATTTAGTCTATTATAAAAGCAGAGTGAGCGAGTTTTTTGATATGGTAAGATTAAACTTATTTTAGTGAACTAAGCACCACATTTCAGCTCATTGTGTTATGGTGGTTACACAAAATGTTATTTTATCCTTACTCTATATGCTTTCCAACAGCTTCATGTGGCCGTAAACATTTAATTTGAACTTTAAGCACTATGGCTTTAAGCACTATGCATCTTTAAAGTTTCACTTTCACCACGTAAAGCCGGTAAATGTGGTGTTTACATGGAATAATCATAATATGAGTTTACCTTACGGTGCGAACCCAGAGTCTCCATGTCAGTAGGAAAGCGATAAAACAAGCATCTTCCCTCCGGAGACGTGTCGCATTTCGGGGCAAAGCAAAAAAAACATTGTCGAACAGAAAAATAAAATGCAGAAAACTATTCATTGGTTATTCTACAATTAATTAAATTACAAATTATACTACAACCGGAAAATACTGTTAAGTATAACTGTTCAGCATGGACGTTTAATGTCTCAGACCGCGCCCGTAGTCCAGTTTAGCAACTTGTTAGCAACCGTCTTTTTTAAGACACATAACAGTTTAAAAAATCACGAGTGTGGTGTAACTGGTGTGTTTTATGTCGTAGAATAAAACATGAAAGTATCTTGAGCTTGTGTGTACCACGGACCTTATTTAAGGGATTTAACCAAAATCCCATTCAAAAAACCCATTGACTCTGGGACGATGGAACAGGAAGTGCTAAATGCTAACTCTCTTCCGGGTTTTTGCCTGCAAAGTGACATCATAGTTCCACCACTGTATTGGGTGTGCTTGCACGTGAAACTCTTCCAGCTGCTCGCTACTTCTGCTGGCGGAGACACTACACTTGTCAGTCGCGGTAGCACGGTCTCTTGTTGTTTCCATTAGCACGGGAAATGTTTTCAGCAGTATAATTGATGGATGTCTAAAATATAAAAATATGGAGAAGCCTATAACAGGCCCGAGGCCCGGCCCGTGTCTGTGCTATGACGTGAAAATTGTCCCTGAAGCCCGGCCCTAGAAGCAAAAAAAAGTCAGGGTCCATCGGGCCCACTGTGCGACATAGATCGTAGACTGTACGATGATGACACCTGTTGACTCGTATGCAACAACACACGTTACTATAGAAGAATAAAACATCATCAGCATGCACAAGTGGTAAACAAAATGATAAATCACACTTTAGCAGTTGGAGCTGCTCGTGCACGAACAAATAGGTAGCCTAATTCTGATACATGCAATGACTATCTATTATGACATGTAGGCATTTTATATTTATGTAGCCTACACAATAATTATATTTTACATTGTAATCCTTTAATTTGTAATATTTGGCACGTTTGTGTGCTGCTGCGTGTCCCTGTGCGAGTAATAACCAGAGTGTACGCGCGTTGTGGACCCGCCTATAGGTGCATATTACTAACAGGCTCTTTAAATAACAAAGAAAATTCTGCACCATTGACTTTAGATCAGGTTTTAGTTGATCAATGGCACAGTCTATTTCAGTTACCTCAAAATAGCAACCCGCCGAAAATGCGCCTTAACACACCTTGTTTTAAAACTCCCATGAGCACATCATTTCACTCCCGTGAAACAACGTGGTGCAGGACGTGAAAATGATAATGGCATTGGGCTGAAACTAGCAAAACGCACTTGCGTCGCGCCTGGCGCCGAGTGTATGATGATAGTAAACAAAAATTATTTTGAGAAAAAAGCCAGAATTGTGAGATATAAACTTGCAATTCTGCGAAGAAAAGTCTGAACTGTGAAATATAAACTATTGTAAAAAAAAATAATTAAACTGATTTGCAAGATGCAAACTTAAAAAAGTCAGAATTGTAAGATATAAACATGCAATTCTGAGAAGTCTGAACTGTAAATTAAATTGTCTACTGTAAGAGTATAAAAAAAAAACGTGAGTCAAAATCTTGTAATTTGCTTCTTCAGAATTGCGAGTTATAGCCTGCATTTCTGTGTTAATATCGCACAGGCAAGAATGATTTTAGCAATGTAATGAATCTCACTTTATCAAAGCAAGATGTTGCATCAGGAGTTTTTGGGATTGTGCGCTACCTGTACTTAATGCTCATATATCACATTCCTGCATGTACTTTACAGAGTTAAAGCAGTATGTGTCGGCTTTGTTTTGTTATTTACTTGAAATGTTACATTCAAGTCACAAATCAGCCTCTCTGGAGCCAGGAGTCCAATCAGGTAGAGTCAACGCTCTACAGAAAAGCTTATTAAAGCAAAATTTGAGGTAATTAAGACAGATGTGGGACCCCACAGGGCCTCTAAGCAAATCACAGCCAGAAGACCCAATTGAAAACACATGCTGCCTCTCTTTTATTGTACGCCGACTCATTCCGTTTCTCCATCGCTTCACTTTTGTCCCACTCAATGATTTTTACATGTATTTGATTGGCTTCGAATACAATTTCTAAATCTTTAGTATTTTATTATTAGTTGTTTTGTTTCTCTATTCTTCCCCCTCAGTCTTCGGGGAACCTCAGAACAACAGTCGATTATGACATTTTATGAGGAGACTGTGCGTAACTGACTTAAACAAACAAAGATGTAGCATCCGTGGAGAGAAGATTTTCTGCATGTGACTGATTCACTGTGGTTTTAAACTCAAGACGTGTCTTGGCACCACAGATGTCCAAAAACAACCCTCACAGAGCGGGGCATGTGTCTCTGAGGGAGAGAAAATATCTGGAATTCAATTGCACATTGTTATTAATACTTTGAAGTGCACTGTGCTGTGTAAGTGACAAAACAACTCAAAAGAAAAGGATCATATTTTAGATATTGTTTATATTTAGACGGTTGTATAGAAGCTCGTACTGTATGTGCAGCACAAGGCATCTTTACACTGCTTAGTTACGGCTTCTCTGTGCCTGCTTAAAATTCTGTGTGAAGACATAATGCCACATAAAAGCCATATCAAATTATGCCTGCCTGCCACCTCAGCCCCTGTATCAAAGTATACCTTGAAATTGCTGTGCAAATGTATTTATCATTAGACCCCTGTAAATATAGAAACAGTAAATGCTACTTCAAAATGCTTCTGTGCCACCTTAATTGCCTGTTCAAAATTCAGTTTGAAGACACAATAATGCATAAAAGCCACACTAAATTAATATTAGGATCAGAGCAGGCTTAAAGCATATGTCAAGTGTAAATGCATTTATGCCACCTCTGAAGAAGCATTAAACATTCGGTGTAAAGAATGTTTCAGAAGCACTTTGCTACTTTTGTGTAACGTTGACATTAGATTAGAAGAGCACCCAAGCAAAATAAAATGAACGAATACATATTTTTGGCCAGAAACAGCAAACGCACTGTCCCGTTGTACATACTTAAAGCCAACAGGAAACATTTTTACTTGCCTCATCTGTGTAAAGCAGTATAGTCTACAGGAAAATATAAAGCTGAATATGATTTTACAGCATGAGAGCATGTAAAGCTACTGCCAGTTTCATCCATCAGGTATTGATTGGATTTTGAAAAGCAAGTGTTTCATACCAGAATTGAGCTGGGTAGGACCGAAACTACGAACGCTGAAAAGGAAAGTAATTTGAGGTATGCTTATTGAACCAGACGTTACAGGTCACGTGCTGTACAGTTTAACTTTAAAGCCACTTGCATGGTGCTCTTTTGTCACTAATATTTGATTTGGGTGCGTCAATCTACTAGTATATGAAATATATCAAAATGTTTGAAGCCTCAACACATTTGCTTCGACTGCTTCAGTGTTTCGGTGTTGCCCACCACTACAGACACGGAAAGAAACATGGAACGAGGCTTAGAATTGCAGCAATGACACACACAAGACTTCGCAAAGAATGGCAAACTGAACCTCTAAGCGAAGTCACGGACACTCCAGCTAGAGATCATGACACATAGTATTATCTTCACCGCTTTTCAAATTGTAACTCAGAATGATCTCACATTAATAATGTTAAAAAATTATGTGTTGTTTATTAATAATGTTAATGTCTGATTTTGTGGTGGCTGTGCTTTAAAATGAAATTTCTATCATCTTAATTCAAGTGCATTATATAATATTAAGAAGATCAAGCCCTTTCTCTCGAAACATGCAACACAACTCCTTGTTCAGGCTCTTGTTCTGTCCAGACTTGACTATTGCAATGCTCTCTTGGCAGGTCTTCCAGCCAGTTCCATCAAACCTCTACAATTAATACAAAATGCTGCTGCAAGATTAATCTTTAATGAGCCGAAAAGAACGCATCATGTCACACCTCTGTTCATCAATTTGCATGGCTACTAATATCTGCTCGCATTAAATTCAAGGCATTAATGTTTGCCTACAGAACCACTCTGGCTCTGCACCCCTTTACCTAAATTCATTACTTCAGATTTATATGCCCTCCAGAAGCTTGCGTTCTGCAAGTGAACGACGCATTATTGAACCATCCCAAAGAGGCACAAAATCACTTTCACTGACTTTTTCATTTACTGTTCCATCTGGTGGAATGACCTGCCTAACTCAATCCAAGCAGCTGAATCCTTACCCATCTTCAAGAAACCGCTAAAACAACACATCTCTTCCATCTTTATTTGACCCTCTAGCTCTAGCACTCTCTATTCTAATTTATTTGATCTAATCTTTTTTTATTTAAAAAAACAGACACATTTGACCCTCTATCAATTGCATATTTATTCTCTAACTGCTAGCTTTTCTTGTAAAACTAACACTAAGTTTCATTTTTCTATATTCAATATACTCATTTTCCTAAAAAATCACCTTCCTAGTGTACTGCGTTAGGCTAACCAGGACTTGTAATAGCACTTGCATGTTGTTGCTCTTTTGTTGGTTTTGATTGCTTCTATAATGTCCTCATTTGTAAGTCGCTTTGGATAAAAGCGTCTGCTAAATGACTAAATAAATAATAAAAATAAATAAGTGATGAAGGATTTTGTTTTGAGAAGTCTAACAGTAATCACACTCTATAAATCCTGGGTTAAAAACAACCCAGCTCTGGGTGAAATGTGGAGAAACAGTGATTAGGTTGTTTTGACCCAGTGGTTGGGTTACATGGTTAACCCATTAAACCCAAACTTCTCGGTATTTTCTTTTGCTTAAAAAAGACTATTTCTTGCTTAAAATCACTCAGTACCACCGCTCCCTATACGCAGAGTGTAGGGCATCATCTCGCAGGGGGGGCGCCATCCCAGTTTCTCAAAAAAACAAAAAAATTTGTTCTATATTAGTATTAAAATTACATAGCCTATAAGATATATTATAACAACATATAGGCCTACATATAAATAAAATATATACATATATCATTATCAAATATGCATTTTACATTGAACGCAGTAGACATGACGTGCCATTCTCGCATCCGCGCACGCGCGCATCTCATGTTAGCGGCCGGATGCAAATGATCATAATTGCTTGGACAACTATACCAGCGAGCAATCACAATCTGGCGCCGAGAAAAGATGAAGCACGTGCATCACTTTCAGGTAGGGTAGACATGTGTACAGTTGAAACACCTTCAATAACTAGTGTACACAAGAACCCAGAGCCGTGATCTTTGCTCCACACATGTGTATTAGTGTTCAGTGTGTATTAGTGTTATTAGTGTATTAGTGTTCTCTTTGATCGTGGGACATTTGAAACGTGTGCGTCTTTCCACTCCGAAGATATCGGCAGGTATTTTTTCCAAGGTGAGATTTTCATTTCACCATGTCCTTTCCACAATTAATATCTAATTATTATTTCATGATTGTTGAACTTATCATTGCAAACGTTACTCTATGCTCTAAAAATACACATATTTTATGACATTAAATTAAAACAAGACAATAATGATAGGTTAATTAAAAATATGGTTTCATTGAATGACACTGTTTAAATACATAATGTATTACAAAATAAACAACTTATGTACATCAATATTATTACAAATTCCTGTAAAGTGAGTTGCTGCTGTTACACTTACAGGACGATCAAATCCTTGTTTAATATTGTCCAAACATTTAGGATAATTCAAATATTCACTTAATCTTTCATTTTTGGCCACATTTTTGGATAGATGACAGAGCCTCTATAATTTCTTCAACAAAAACATGTGGACATCACAACCTTACAAAAATTAACCATGCTTTATCGTAGTAAAACTGCCTCATTTTCTTTTGCGTGATTTCTGAATGTTTGAGACTAAAATCAATCTAGATTTAATACATTTTAATTACAATTTATATTTTATTAAAGTCCTATTTTGATCCTGATTCCCTATGGCTTTTTTTGACTTCCATAATATTTGACAAAAGGGGCACAACAATACACTTCTGCTTAGGGCACATATTTAGCCAGCAGCGGCCCTGCTTAAAATACACCCAAAATAGGTAGGACATTCAGTAAATATGTTCAATAAATGAACCCAGCCATTTTATAGTGTTGAGTGCTACTGTAAGGTTCACCCTGCCTGCTTTAAATGTTTCAAAATGATAAATTGTTGAAAAAATTTGTTAGAAATTTAGAAAACTAATCACATGTGATCAGTTTCATTGAAATAGTTACACTACTTATTACCTTTTAAATAGGATAACTTGTGATCTGTAACCTATTACATTTCTAAAGTAACCTTCTTAACACTGATGGTAATTTATCCCCTTTTATAAAATGTGACTTAATCTTTGTATGTAAAACCAAAATAGTGTCTGCCCACTGCTCTGGGTGTGTGTTCATGGTGTGTGTGTTCATGGTGTGTGTTCATGGTGTGTGTGTTCACTTGGATGGCTGATAGCAGAGCACAAATCTGAGTATGGGACACCATACTTGCCCACACGTCATCCTTTCTTTCCTTTAGTTTCCCTTCGAATTTCCTTTAATGCTTCAGCTGTTTTATTAGAAATAGTCACGTTCTGTAAAATATGATCTAATTCCATATAGACCTTTAAAAATATAACACACTTTACAACAAAATACTATAGGCACTACAGTTATTACAAGAGTTTTTATCCACCATCCAAAAAAATAAAAGTAAATAAATAAAAATTGTAGCAATGGCCGTAGTCATAATTATATACAGCTCTCACAGAAGTCACTTTCAAACCAAGGAGCTTTCTGTTGATCAGTGCTGTAAATTTGTCTGACCGAACCCGAGCAAAATCTTCAATCTTTTGCCCTCAAAACAATTATTGGTTACATGAATTCCTGTTACATTTGCCAAACAATGGTAATAAATGTGACCGTAGCATAATATAAATATTCTTGGAATGCGACTTGTCCAATCAAATCAGTGGACTTGAACTGTTAAGGCCCGTTCACACTAAGACGGTAACTATAAAGATAGCTATAGGAACAACTTGAGCCCTTTAAAGTCAGTCGGATTTGGATTGGCTGTCAATGATTTTATCATCCATCAGCTAGAAAGGGATTCCTTTTGAAAGTAATTCCAGTGATATTTTCATCAATGTTATTATAGTTAGAATTAGAATGATTAATAAAACCGTACTCGGTTACTATCGTAACCTCGGTTCCCTGAGATACGGAACGAGTACTGCGTCTTATTATTAAGACGCATATGGGAAAATGTCCATTTTCTCCTAAACCTGAAGACTTATTTAATCACGCAGTGAAACTGCACGACTATTGGTTCGTGCAGTGGTAGAAAAACGAACCAATGAGTCGGCAGCGGAGCTGCACGAACCTATTGGCGACGATCACCTCCAGTTCCCGCCGAAATGGGTGGGGTATCTGGCTATATAAGCGGTCGTTTCGCCATAGGATCCTCAGGTTTACTTCGACTGAAGCGACGACTGAGTTGTGCAGCTACCTGGCACGGCAAAGTACGCAGTACTCGTTCCGTATCTCAGGGAACCGAGGTTACGATAGTAACCGAGTACGTTCCCTATCGATACTCCACTCGTACTGCGTCTTATTATTAAGACGCATATGGGAACTGAATTTAATCACGCCGTGCTAGGGTAGATGAACGACTGTATATACCTCCATAAACATAAATGCCCATAGGGAAGTAAGTAGTATACTTCAGGCTAAAGCGAGCTAAACTCATAGAGGTCATGCTCGGCCTGGATAATCGTTCCATATGACTCCTGTATACTCAGTTAACGGAGTATGCAGGGTGCCAATCAGAGGGCCTGAGCGCATTGCGGTCAAGAATCTCTGACAGGACTGTTCCCACAGCGTATGTGTACAAGCTCATCTAAGCAGAGAGGACTCTGGCCTGTAAGGCCGGTATGTCCAGGTTATAAAACCTAGCAAATGTGGACGGAGTGGCCCAGCCAGCCGCCGCACAAATCTCTGTAATGGGTACACCGCTAGACCACGCCCATGACGAGGCAATGCCTCTAGTCGAATGGGCTCGTACTCCAATGGGGCATTGCAGGCCCAAAGAAGAGTATGCCAGCATGACAGCATCCACTATCCACTTAGAGAGTCTGCTTCGTGACCGGATGCCCTTTGGCGCGGTTACCGAAGCTAACAAAGAGCTGTTCCGTATGCCTAAAAGGGGCGGAACGCTCAAAGTAGATTCTCAGAGCTCTGACAGGACATAACAAGGATAACTCCCGGTCCTCCTCAGACGGAGGAAGCGCGGAGAGCGTGATGACCTGAGCTCTGAACGGGGTTGAAAGTACCTTAGGTACGTAACCATGCCTTGGTTTCAGGACGACCTTGGAGTCGTTAGGCCCGAATTCCAGGCAGGCAGGGCTAATCGAAAGCGCCTGCAGGTCTCCAACTCGCTTAACCGACGCTAGTGCTAGTAGCAGAGCAGTTTTCAGCGAAAGTGACCGGAGGTTCGTAGACTGTAGCGGCTCAAAGGGAGGGCCCTTCAAGGCCCTCAGTACAGTGGGCAGATCCCATGTAGGGACAGTAAGGGGCCGAGGTGGATTCAATCTCCTGGCTCCCTTCAAAAAACGGACAACTAAGTTGTCCTGCCTACCGACTGGCCCGCTATAGGGGCATGAAAAGCCGCTATAGCTGCTACAAATACCTTGAGTGTAGAGTGAGAACGTCCTTTATCTAGCAGTCCTGCAGAAAGGACAGAACCACTGCTAACTCAGAGGTAGAGGGGTTTTCACCACGGTTGAAGCACCAAGTGGAGAAAACAGACCACTTAAGGGCGTAGAGGCGTCTCGTAGACGGGGCTCTAGCCTCAGAAATGGTGTTTAATACTCGCTCTGGGAGGTCAGTTGGCTCCCGTTGAGCGGCCAAATGCAGAGAGCCCACAGCTCGGGTCGAGGGTGCCATATCGTTCCGTTCGCCTGAGAGAGGAGATCCCGTCTCAGGGGCACGGGCCAGGGGGCTGCTGTCAGTAGCTGAGTCAGCTCTGACAACCAAGGTTGGTTCCTCCACAAGGGGGCCACCAATAGCACCTTGTGACCCTGTTCCTGATACGCCTGACGACTGTGGAAGCAGGGCGATCGGGGGGAATGCATAAAGGAGGAGGTTGGGCCAGTCGTGGGCCAACGCGTCCCTGTCCTTCGAATAATAAATTGGGCAGTGAGAGTTGTCCTTGGAGGCGAAAAGGTCTACTTCTGCCTTGCCAAAGGTCTTCCAGATCTTCTGAACCACCTGCGGATGGAGCATCCACTCCTCTGAGGGGACATTGCTCCGGGATAACATATCGCTCCCTGGTTCAGTCTGCCCGGCAGGTGTGCTGCCCTCAGCGAGCGCAGGTTGAGCTGAGCCCATTCCAGAAGGCGCTCTGCCAGAATAAAGAGGCGCTTCGAGGAGACACCTCCCTGGTGATTTATATAGGACACCACGGACATGCTGTCTGAGCGAATCAGCACATGGCATCCTATTAGGTCCGGCAGGAAAAACTGGCAGGCTCGACAAACTGCTAGCATTTCCAAGCAGTTGATGTGCAAGCCGCTCTCCGCCTCCGACCAATGGCCGAAGGTCGGTTTGCCTTCGCACAGCGCCCCCCAACCTGTGTTGGAGGCGTCTGTTGTGACAACTTTCCTGGTGTGGACCAACCCCATGGCCACGCCCTTCCTCATCCACTGTGGGTTCTTCCAGGGGGTCAGGGCTGTTACACAGGCCTGATTCACCCTGATATGCAAGCGTCCGTGACGCCATGCGTTGTGTGGAGCCCGTGGTTTCAACCAGCGTTGAAGAGGGCGCATGCGGAGCAGGCCCAGCTGTAACACTGACGAAGCTGCGGCCATAAGGCCCAGCATTCTCTGAAACACTTTGAGTGGGCGAGCGGTGTCGCTCTTGAAGCCGCGAGTTTCTGAATGGCCAGAGCGCGTTCTGGCGCTATCACTGCTCTCATGTGAGCCGAGTCCAGGACTGTACCCAGGAACGATACTCGTTGGCTGGGGGACAGTGCGCTCTTGGCGAAATTGACCCTGAGCCCCAGGCACTCTAAGTGGCTGAGGATGAGGGTTCTGTGTGAAAGTAGTTCCACCTCTGACTGGGCCAGAATGAGCCAATCGTCGAGGTAGTTGAGAATGCGGATTCCCATCTGTCTCAGAGGGGAAAAGAGCCGCGTCCATGCACTTCGTAAAAGTACGGGGGGCCAGAGACAGCCCAAAGGGAAGGACCGTGTACTGGTAAGCCACTCCCTCGAAGGCGAATCTCAAGAATCGTCTGTGACGGGGGGCTATCTGGATGTGAAAGTATGCGTCTTTCAGGTCCAGAGAACAGAACCAGTCCCCTGTGCGAATCTGCGAGAGGATCTGCTTCAGCGTGATCATCCTGAACGGCCGTCTCATGAGGGCGTGATTCAGGCATCTGAGATCGAGGATGGGCCGGAGGCCGCCATCCTTTTTGGGGACGAGGAAGTAACGGCTGTAAAAGCCTGACTCGCTCAAAGCTGGAGGAACCATTTCTATGGCTCCTTTTTCCAGCAACGTCATCACCTCCGAGCGCAGAACGCGAGCGTTCTCGCCCTGCACCGAGGTGGAGACCACGCCGCTGAAGCGCGGGGGTCTTCGAGCGAATTGGAGTGAATAACCTCGTTTATTATCCCCATCACCCACTCTGACACTCCGGGGATGGCCTGCCAGGCCTCGGCCCGCGTGGCAAGGGGTTGGATAAACTCGAGTGGCCGGCTGCACGGAGGCAGGGCACTCGTGAGGGACGGAAGAGGAAAATTGCTCTCTTCTTGAGAATGTTTGTGTTTTATTTTTTCCGCTTTCACAGCAGACAGTTGCATGGTCGCTTGCACGGACCCTGTAGCAACAAACCAATTCCCTCTGCACCCGGAAAAGAACGGGGTGCCAAGAGGTTTCTCATGAGAGGCCTTTTGGTGGGCGGTCCGGCCGTGGCGGGACTCGACCCTCTCCTCTTCCTGTCCTGCAGGTCAGGAGGACGCCGGGGGCGCAGGGTCCAACGCTATCTTGAGTCGGGGGCCCTGGCGCTTCGGAGGGGGGGGTGGCGTCTGGCTGAGCGTAAACGCCCTCGCGGCTGCTGAGTTCTAGCAGGCTGAGGGGCGTAAACGGCAGGTGCAGGTTTCGCAGGCTGCTGAGTCGGCACAGTCCTGGGGCGACTCTGAGCAGCTGCTGGGCTGGAGCGCTTGGGCAGGAAGTGTCGCATAGCCTGTGACGCCTTCTGTGCTTCTGTGAAGCGCTCAGCAAATCCTTTCAACCGCAGGTCCAAAGAGGCCGCTGGGGGGGAAATTGGAGCATCAAGGAAGGAGACCCTGTCCGTGTCCTTGATCTCCGTCAGCGTGAGCCACAGGTGGCGCTCAAGCACTACCAGGCTGGCCATAGACCTTCCTATGGCTTGGGCGGGTAGTCTTGGTGGCTCGCAAAGCTAGGTCCGTTGCGCTTCTCAGCTCCCTGAGAGTCGCAGGATCAGGCTCAGACTCGTCTACGGCAGAGAGGAGCTTGGCCTGATAGACCTGGAGAACCGCCATGGAGTGGAGCGCCGAAGCCGCCTGTCCAGCTGAAGCGTAGGAGCGTCCAGCGAGCGCTGAAGTGGTCCTGCATGGCTTGGACGGGTGACTGGCTTTCGCCTTCCAGCCGAT
Source organism: Ptychobarbus kaznakovi (assembly GCA_027422405.1). NCBI lineage: Eukaryota > Metazoa > Chordata > Actinopteri > Cypriniformes > Cyprinidae > Ptychobarbus > Ptychobarbus kaznakovi. Next base: position 22,512,077 of record CM049809.1, read on the forward strand.
GGCAGTGGGTGGGCAGAGATGTGCAGCCACTGACTCATCTAGTGGAGGCATCCTCTCATATCCCTTTTCTTCAGCGCCGTCAATTGTAGTGAGGGCGGATGAAGCGGAAGTACGGAGGCGGGCAGTGTAAGGGGAGCGCCAAGATCTCGTGAGCTCGTCGTGAACTTCAGGGAAGAACGGCGATGGTCGTTGTTGAGGGGCCTGACGGCACCCAGCAGAAACCATTCATCCAGACGGCTGCGAGAGGGCTCCTCTGGTGGAGACCACTCCAAACCCAGCTCATCAACCGCTTTTGAGAGGACACGGAAAAGTTCGGCATCCATCCCGGCTTTGGCGGCGCTGGGCGCGGGCAAACATGAGGGGGCGGGGTCAGTCACTGAGCCAACAGCTCCTCAGCATCTGAGCTACCAGTGACATGCTGTCATTGGCTAGCTCATCGTCACTTCCCCCGAACGAGACCAGATCGCTCACGCTTGCAGAGGGACGCTGGTCAGGCTGGGAAAAAAGGACGGGAAACATCTCTCTGTGTGGCAAAAGCGAGGCACGCGGGATCTGAGCCAGCGTGAGCTCGCTCTCAACCGGGCGCTGAGAACCTCTGCCCCGCTGTTTTTTCCTCACAGATCCCTGTGAGGAAGAAAACGGGAGGGCGCGAGGGGCGGGATCACTCTCTGAAAAGAAAGTGATGCGCGTGCGCAGAGAGGCGAGACTGATGCTCTCGCAAAGAGAACAATCAGAGCCAGAGCGCGGCAACTGCATGGGATTTCCCCAAGCAGAAAACACACTCGCTGTGACCGTCATCGGCGTGCAGGGGAGACCTGCACGAGCCGCAGTAACGGCGCGGCATTAGAACGCCGATTTGCTCTTTTAGAAACTTACGTGATAATCGCCGGATAGCGGCAGCGAACGGGACCGGAACTGCTGCGATGCTGGGGCGCGAAGAAGGCGGATCAGCCGAGCAGATCGAGGTCGCTGGGTCCTACTGCGAGGCGTGTCAACGGCGAGTAGTCTTCCGGGTCAGTGTAGACGAAGTCGTCGTCGCTGAAGGAGAAAAAATCTGAGGATCCTATGGCGAAACGACCGCTTATATAGCCAGATACCCCACCCATTTCGGCGGGAACTGGAGGTGATCGTCGCCAATAGGTTCGTGCAGCTCCGCTGCCGACTCATTGGTTCGTTTTTCTACCACTGCACGAACCAATAGTCGTGCAGTTTCACTGCGTGATTAAATAAGTCTTCAGGTTTAGGAGAAAATGGACATTTTCCCATATGCGTCTTAATAATAAGACGCAGTACGAGTGGAGTATCGATAGGGAAACTATAGTTATTCTAGTTTTAATCCTCAGTGTGAACTTGCGGTTATTTCTTCTCTCTCTCTCCACACTGTCCGGAGCTTGATCTCTGGTGTTGCTGCAGGAGCTGGACTACACCTAGCTGACCGTGTGCCCTTGCGACGTCCTCCGCTGTTTCTCTCCAGCTGCTCTTTATAGCGGGATCAGTCCCTTTGTCTAGCAGAACCTTGAGCACCTGTGGATTGAATCACAAGTGTAGTGAGAAAGGAAAAACGCAGGTAAACATTTATAAAGACATTTAATTCCTACATTTTCCTGTATGAAAGCGAAATCACATCATCTCAATTGTTTTTAATATTTCATTATATTACAGTTTTTACTGTATTTTGAATCAAATAAATGCAGCCTTGGTGAACACAAGGCTTTTTTCAAATACTTCAAATGATTTCAATTATTCCAAACTTCGGATAGTGTATGGAAAGCATAAGAGAGAATCAACACACCTTGCAGTGACCCCTCTCAGAGGCCAAGTGCAAAGCTGTCTGTCCAAGCCTCTCCACGGCATTCACATCTGCCCCATAGTGCAGCAACAGTTTGGCAGCCTCAGCATTGTCCCTGAGTGTTGAGTAGTGTAGTGGTGTCATTTTGAGGTTGTCCCTGTCCTCAAGTCCTGCTCCATTCAGAATCAACAAGTGCACCACAGCCCTGGAGCCACTGCGGGCAGACAGATGCAGCGGAGACGCCACATCTCCATCCCTGACATCAACCTTAGCCCCTCCTCTTAACAGCTGCTGGAGGATCTATGGGGAAGGAGAAGATATGGTTTAGATGAGACCGATGAAAAGTAGAGAGTAGAGAGATCAAATGGTGCTTAGAAGACAGGAACAGATCACTGCCCTTCACCCACACAAATGCCATCTGTTTCACAACGCGCAGTTGGCGTGACTCTGACAGAACACAGCCAAAAGGGCAGCAAGACCTTGAATTCAGTCTTGGCAAATGCAAGCTATGCTGCGGCAATAGGGTTGATTGGAAACAAATGCATTGAGGTGTTTATAGGACACTTCATGTATACAATATTTTTTGGGGGAGAACATTGATTACATGATCTTGCTGGATGACATTAGATAGCATAACATTAGTATTATTACAGTTGTTGTAAAGTAACTAATATGTCACACTGCCAATTGTATAATTGTATGCATCATAGCACCCATTTTATTTATTCGTGTTTTCCCTCAAAACAGTTGGTAGATGTGATGTTTTGCCCATCGATTTCATGGGCAACAGTAGTATTTTCAGGTATATGCATCAAATTAACAAACAGTTGTAATATTTAACTGAAAAAAGTAACTCAACATAATTAACTCAAAGGAGGCACCACCCATAATTAGTTCAATTCGACTAATAAAAAAAAAAGATATTGATTATAAACACCATATATTCTGTACGCCTTTAGACACGAGCCAAAATGTTTCTTACTGTAGGACAATATAATATTTGGGGGGGATTTTTACAATTCAATTAACTATTGTATGAAGTTAGAATTTTAACTTAAGAAAAAAGTTCAATGTTTAATTTAGTTTACTTAATATTAATGTACTCTTCAAAATACTTGAATATTATAATTTTTTTCCCATGGGAAGTGTCATATACAAACTGAACAGAACAAGTTTAAACCAGAAACCTTGATTTTCAATTACAGTACACTAATATAAAAATGGTATTAATATTATTATTATTTTCAGTGCATCTTGCACATTTGAAAGCATTTTTGAAAACCTCTTTAAACCAGATTGACATTAGGAGCCATTCTTTGAATGAACTAATAGCAGGACTTGTCAGGTTAATGAAATCAAATCTTTGAAAGACCAAACAAACGTTGGTATGTTGCTTGTTGGTTTAAGCCCATAGTCAATCACCTTCTTGTCTCCAGAGCAGGCACAAAGGTGCATAGCTGTGCGGCCGTTAGGACCCCTCATATTGGCATCTGCACCTCGGTGGAGCAGTAGCCTCACCCCCACCTCATTCCCCACCAACACCGCCAGCTGCAGGGGGCTCATGCCCACACCCTTTCCTCCCTCCACGTCTGCCCCATTATCTAGCAGGAGCTCCGCCACGTCGCCCCAGCCTCCAAAAACTGCCCAGTGCAGGGGTGTCCACTTATGAAAGTCCTGGTGGTTCGGTGAGGCCAAGTGCTGGAGCAGAACCCGAGCCGTGCCCAGGTGTCCACTGGCTGCAGCCAGGTGAAGGGGCGTCTGGCCGGAGCAGGACCTCGCTGAATGTGACGCCCCCTTCTGGAGGAGAAAGTCTGTGGTCTCAGGGTTTCCTCCACTGCAGGAGCGGTGCAAGGGCGTGCAGCTGAAGAAGTCCTGGCTATTTAACTCCATCTGGCCGGTTTGCAACAGGAACTTGATCAGCATGAGATGACCCCTGAAAGAGGCGTGGTGGACAGCTGTCCAACCATACGGGTCCCTGGAAGTACAAAATGGCCCAGTCAGCAAAAGATATGGCTATATATTTATTTTGGGAATAGCACAACAAGTTTTTCATGGTATTAGACATTACTATTTTTACACTGGCTTCTTTTGTTACTAACGTGTGTGACACTGTAATAATAGGCCTACTTATTTCAAAGGGACATATCATTGATAGTGTGACATAAAAACATTATAGTTCAAAATACTGTCAACGGAAAAGTGATAAGTATAATTTTGTATATTACAAGTTAAAATATTTTCTCCTAATTCATAGTTGACCCAAATATGAAAATCCTGTTATTATTTACTCAGGCTCATGTCATTTCAAAATTCAAACCCATAAAACCTAAACCACAAATTAAGATTTTTTTTTATTAGTTTATTATGTTCCCCATTGAAAGTCCAGGTAACTCAACATATCCAAAAAGGGAATAAAGGCATCATAAAATAAATCCATAAGGAGCTAAATTGATCCACGTCCTGTGAAGATAGACTATCTTTATATATGAATAACATGTCTATTTTAAGGCTTTAAACATAGTTTAACGATAACTTATAAACCGTTAAAGACAGACCTACTGTGAGCTACGAGGTCTTTAATTGATGGTTTATGCTTTTGTTGAATCCTCCAGCTTGCATTTATACTTTTTAAGTAATAATGTTTAACTGCAGGAAGTCTAGTGAGAAACTTTCATTAACACGATTCTCCAAATCAGAGAAATCTCTGGCATTTTTACACTCTATATGAGAGCAAAAACTGAACATGGAAAACTTAGCTTATACCGTTTGTCACTTTCTCAGCTACAAAATCAGATCATTACAAAATGTGCAATATGTTCCCTTTACCAGGTTAAACATGTAGTTCACCTTAAAAAGACCATCATTTGGAATAACATGAAAATAATGGGCAATTATTTTGCCATATTTTGGATGAACTATTGCTTTAAGGTTCTAGATCACGAACTGGCAGTTAGCAGGCACGCCACGTTCCAGCATGGCCTTGACTTGCTCCAGACATCCATCCCAAGCAGCGTAGTGCAGCCTGCGCTCATCCAGAAAGGAGTGTCTTGGTTTGGGTCGACGGTGGATCCTCCACTGTCTGGTCCCTGCAGCCGTCCGGACCTTCCTCTCCACAGACCCCATAGACACTGAGTCGTGGAGCTCCAACCATCTCCAGTGCACCTCTGGGCCTGCGTGGGCCATGGCAGGAGGATAGTCTGTGGAGGAAAAAGATTTACAAGGTTTAGTAAAATGGATTATACTGTACTAAGACAGTTGTACAAACTAGTTTCTGGATCATTACACTAATTCCACCAGGGGGTGGTAAACGTTTACAGCAGGTAGAAGATTCTCAGCCAGTTTGGTTGCATCATTAAATTGGACAGTTTCTGACCTACATTTAAAGTGTGATCAAATTTAAGAGTGTGTAAATCACTTAAGCAGTTGCGTAACCCATAAAGTCATTGTCCCAATGGCTCTAGAAATTCTATATTGATCTTTCAGTTAATATTTTCAATGACTCTTCTGATCTGTCTTTCTGCTGTAATTCCATCTAGAGACACAGTTGTCATGGTAACAATGGCTGCAATTTTACTATTTGAGAGGTTTTCATTAACTTTACTGGCGTATAGAGGAGAAACAACACATGGAAAACATTTTAGTGATATTATTTGTTTCATAGAAAGGACCACAGGCGCTTAGGAGGCTATAGTTCTCGCCCTGGAACGTCGGTCAGAACGTAGGACAGGAGGCAGGAATCAATTTGAACAGTTTACTGAATTTCCTTTCACAGCACAGACATACATTAGACAGTATAGTAGTTGCAGCAGGGGGGTTACACTCTTGATATACTTTGTGTGGCTGTAAATACACAAAACAATACTAAATGTCTCATAGCACCATTATTGATACAGTTGTGAACACAATACAAAAGCTTAATCAGGCAGATTATAAGTTATAAATCACTATGCTTTACATATGAATTGGTACAGAACAAATAGTGAATTATCAGTCTCAATGATAAAGGAACAAAACTCAAATCACCTACAAACATCGTGCATAATCATGCAGTAGTGATGTTCACCGTTTACTATAATGACAAGGCATGACTCCTCATTTCTCTTGAGTTTAATTGTGAACCAATTACTCGATTATTCCTAAATCTACACATCTATAACCAATCTCAAACGAATAATGAATATTATATAACTCACTTTTCTCCAATGGACGCACACAGTTCTTAATAATTACCACCATCAGTGTATCGCGACTTCTGGAACGGTCTTCATGTGGCGCGCGACTACCCATCACATGCGCATTTCACGTGCATGATCATTTCTGGTGCGTCTGTCAATGGCCACTAGAGGGAGCCTTTGCGCTACCTTTGTAACAGCCGCCCCCACATTTGCGAAGTAAATGTGCTCCAAAGGAATTTAATCCTCATTAGGCAATTCTGGCAGCTTAATTAACTTTGCTACAGGTCTGGTGAATCTTTTGTCATTGACTTTTACCTCAGCTGCTCTCACATGTCCATCAGCACTTGGAAACACCCTTTCCACTTTGCCGACTAACCATGAAGCCCTTGGTAACTGGGCGTCAACCATCATCACAACAGAACCCTCAGTAAGGTCTGCAGTAGGCCCTTGCCATTTTTGCCTCAGCTGAAGACCAGGTAAATAGTAACGTATGAACTTAGTCCAGAAATGATCCACTAAGATTTGACTCTGTCTCCACCGCCTGCGACTCAAGGTTTCAGAATCATGGTAGACAACTTGAGGCAATGAACTATTAGGCCGCCCCATCAAAAGGTGATTTGGGGTTATTGGGTCTACATCTGAGATATCAGCTGACACATATCCCAATGGTTTGGAGTTCAAGATAGCCTCCACCTCAATCAGAACTGTTCTGAGTACTTCCTCCGGAACACTCTGAGCTCCAATTGTGGTGCTGAGTGCTGCCTTCACAGAGCGAATCTCCCGCTCCCACACTCCTCCAAAATGTGGAGCTGCTGGAGGATTGAAAAGGAAGTTGATCTGATGCTTTGCCAGCGACTCTTGCAGCTCATCCCTCATTGCAGAGAAAGCTTCTCTCAACTCGTTTTCTCCCCCTCTGAAATTTGTCCCTTGATCAGAGTAAAGCTCAGCAGGGGTACCACGGCGTGCTGTGAACCTCCGTACAGCCATTAGGAAGGCATCTGAATCAATAGAGGTTACCACATCCAAATGCACTGCTCGAGTCGTGAGGCATTTGAATATAATACCCCACCTTTTCTCTGTACGCCTGCCGATTTTCACCTGGAAAGGCCCAAAGCAGTCCATCCCCGTAGAATAAAATGCGGGCTTGAACAAACGAAGTCGGGCAGGAGGCAAGTCAGCCATCTTTGGCACGACAGGTTTGGACCTCATCTTCTGGCACTCTAAACAAGTACGCTGATGCCTCCGAACAGCTTCACGCCCTCTTAATATCCAGTATGACCGTCGAAGTTCAGCGAAGACACGCTCTGGTCCAGGGTGGCATAACCTCCGGTCAAAATCCTGGATTATAAGTTTGGTAATGCCATGGCTCGGATCCAGTACAATTGGGTGTTTAAAGTTTGGATCCAAATCTTCTGCTCTGCGGAGACGCCCGCCTACCCGAATGACTTCATCCGTAGCGTCGAACTCAGGACACAGAACAAGAAGGCGGCTACTGGATGGGATTGGTTTATTAGCTTTAAGGAGGTGATATTCCTCCAAGAAACTTTCGAGTTGGGATTGTTTAATGAGAAGAGAGACTGCCTGCTGATAAGATCTTGCAGTAGGTTGATCAGCTTTGTCTGCTTCTTCACGCTGAAGTGTGCGTGTTGTGGCCTCTACTAATTCACTCCATGTTGAATAGTGGCTTGCCTCAGGGACAGAGCAATCAGTAGAGGTTGAGATGAAATGACAGAACAAAGAACGTCGTAGCTCTGTAGGGTCTTCGTCTTTTGGAGCTGCCGGAGCTTCAGGCCACTCATGCGGTGGCCGTAACAGAAAGGATGGGCCTTGACACCACCTATTTGGCCGTGATAATTCCGCCAGAGTTTTGCCCCTGGTCAGATCATCTGCTGGATTGAAGGTCGAGCTCACATACCCCCATGACTGCTGATCTGTGAGCTCTTGGATTTCTGCAACCCTGGTTCCCACAAAGACCTTAAATCGACATGAATCTGACTTAAGCCAGGTCAGGACTGTGGTTGAGTCGGACCACAGGATGGTATTCCTGATGGGTAAGGTGAGCTCACTAACTACCAGCTTCGCAAGTTGAGCTCCAGTGACTGCCGCACAAAGCTCCAGTCTTGGCATGGACTGTTGTCGTTTTGGTGCGACTCGAGATCTGGCCAGCAGGAAAGCCAAGTGGACACCACCATCAGCATCCTCAGAGCGTAGGTAGGCCACTGATCCATATGCTCTCTCAGATGCATCACAGAACACATGGACATCCCTCATCACATCTGGCTGGTCCATAGTTGTGGGAACGTAGCAGCGAGGTAAGGTAACGTGAGATAATTCCGGCAATTCCGCTACCCATTCCTTCCAGGCTTGCAGTAGCTCCTCAGGTAATAATGGGTCATCCCATTCCCTGTGTTTATCCCAGAGTCGCTGTACAAGCACCTTAGCACGAGTTGTATAAGGCAATATTAGCCCCAAAGGGTCATACTGTCTTGCCAGTGTACGGTACACTGTACGCATGGTTGTTGGAACATAGTCTTCCAGTCGATGTTTATAGCCAATGGTATCTGTAGGGCAGTGCCATTTTAGTCCTAAGGTAGACTCTTGGACATCAGCAGAGCTCTGGGTGAGCCACAGTTCAGCATTATCTGATCGAGCATCTTGAGGCAGATGGCTCAGGATGTCAGGGGCATTGCTGGCCCACTGGCGGATTTCAAAGCCACCTGAGGCCAACAGGGACCGTAATTTGTCAAGTAAGTATTTGGCTTCAGCTTTCGATGGTAAACTTTGTAGACAATTGTCTACATAGAAACACCTGTCAACTGACATCCTGACATCATCTCCTTCTTTGCTGTGATCATGGACGTGCCGCTGGAGTGCATATATAGCGCAGCAAGGAGAACATGTGGTACCAAATGGCAGAACCTGCCATTCATAAACCACAGGAGGCACATCACGGCAGAGATTTCGCCACACAAACCGAAGAAGAGGCTTGTCCTCAGGCAGAAGGCAGACCTGGTGGAACATGGCCTTAATATCTCCGCTTATTGCGATGGCATGCTCGCGAAACCGAAGCAGAACCCCCAGAAGTGATGGACCAAGGATAGGACCAGGAAGAAGGGATTCGTTGAGATTGCGGCCTTGGACTTGGTATGAACAATTAAATACTATGCGGTTTTTCCCATTATTTTCCACCAAATGATGGGGAATGAACCATGTTTCTTCACTCTGTGCAGCTTCCTCTGGGGTCAGCTTGCGAACAGAGCCTGCCAGTTCAAGCTTGCTCATTTCTGCGGCATATGCTGAGGCTTTATCCTCATCTTTAGCAAGCCGTTTCTCTATACCGCGGAGGCTTGGCATGACCGTGTCTTTGGTTGCATGGTAAGGAGAGGTACCTCTCTTCCGTAACAGAGGTGTCGCATAATGCTGCACATTGTTATGCTCAACACGGACGGTTCTACTTTCCAGCAGTTGAAGTGCTTCTTGATCCTCTCGTGATCGTGTTGCCTGTTTGTCTGATTTGAATGGTAGGGTATCCACCTGCCATAACTTCTCCACATTTCTCAGAAGTTCAACTGTTTCAGGGTTTACCGAGGTCAGGTAACAGGTCGGAGATCTAGAGCGCTGTGGTAGATCTCTCGCAGGGCCTTGTAGTGTCCACCCCAATCTCGTCCGTATGGCAGCTGGTCCTCCAGGTGGTCCCAGACGCACTGGTTCTACTGGAGTGATCAAATGAGGCTGATCAGCTCCAATGAGAAGAAGAGGAAAAACTCGATCAAAGGGTTCAAGTGGCAAGCCTCTGAGATACTTGTGCCTTTTCTTTAAGGTGGCAAGTGGGTAGGAATGATCAGCTAGGCCCAGATTCTGAGCAGTGAATGCTCCACTTATGTGGTAATTCTGGTTTGGCTGTGAGGCCGGGGAAACGCTGAAAGAGACAGATGCTCCTTGAAGCACTTTGGTTTCCTGCCTTATTGTTCTCAATGCCAGTTCCTCAGGAATGCCCCGAAGGCCGAGTTTATTTGCAGCCTCACAAAGAAGTATGGTCCTCTCTGAACCATCATCGAGGACAGCATAAGTCTCCAGAGCTCGTTCTCGATACTGGAGACGAACCTTCACCACTTTCAACAATACCCGGCTACAGTCTGTAGGTCGATTCAGGTAAGCAGTGCCAACAGCGGAGCTCAGCATGCATATGCCCTCCTTACCAGCCTTGGCATTGACTTCATGCAGGATCTGGAGGTGTTTATTTTGACAAATGCTGCATGGTTTCTTGAGAGTGCAGTCAGTAACAGCATGAGATCGACCACATTTCATACACCTCTTGTTCTCTCTGATCCAATTATGGATCTGCTCAGTGGTGAAAGTTTGGAAAGTTGCACACTGGCTTAAGAAGTGTTCGGAGCTTTCACAATAGGGACAATAAGGTTGCACTTTGCCTCTTTTCCTGCCTGAGGTGGATGCTTTGCATCCTGGTTCTGGGCTCTTCACCTGCGAGACAGCTTTGGCACCATGGAAGACTGTGGCTTGTCTGGTTAGTCGGACTGGCTTTACTCGGTTCTCAGGATGTATTTTATTGGGCAGTTCAGTATGACTCTGACACCATGCTTCGTACTGGAGCCACTTAGACAATTCAGGTAATGTGTAGACTGAATCAGACTGAAAATACAGGTGTCTGCGGAAGTCTGCCTGCAACTCGGAAGGTAGTTTGCCAAGCAGTCTGGCGACATGGGAGCCACATTTTAGCTCCACTTCTCCCTTTACTCCAAGGGTTTCCAGCATCCCAACAAGAGCTCTGATCTGCAGCGCAAACCGTTGAAAAGCCTCATGATCCCCCCGCTTGATGTCAGGAGCATCCATGACTTGGGCGATTCTTTTGAGGGCCAACTGGTGCGGCTGACCAAACCTCTCGTTTAAGGCTGCCATTGTGGCAGAGTAAGGGGTGGCAGAGTTCAGGTAAGAGTCAGCAATAAGGGAGGCTTCCTCTAATTTAAGATGGTCCACCAATATTTGGTATTTAAAAAGCTCAGTGGCATCAGTTGGCAGCAAATTTTCCAATGACATCTTCAGTCTGGCGAATTCTGCAGGGTCTCGATGAATTAAAATGGGGATTCTTGGTTTAGGGCCTAGATAGACCTTTTCCTGGACTGGCATCGGTGTGGGAAAGGTCTCATAAAAAGATGGTTGCAGCTGACTGTATGGCATGTCTGGGTACGTAAGCCATGGTTCAGTCCGTTGCGCTGATCGAGGAGCATACATGGATTGATGCTGTTGTTGTGGAGGAACAGTCAGCCAGTGTGTCGAGTGAGGTAAAGAATATGGAGATTGAGTTGGAGGGCGGGTGTGGTAAGGATGTAGTGGACTGAACTGACCCTGCCTATCTTGTAGCACGGGATTTGGCCTGATATCCCACCTGAGAGGCATGGATGTAGGATTCTGGACTGAATTCACAAGCACCGGAGCCTCTTGTCCATAATAGGGCAGTGCTACAGATTTCTTTGCAGCTAGTTGCACTGGGTTCGAATGAATGATGGAAGTAGCATAGCTGATTGGGAATTCACATTCTTTTCTAGCTCTGTAAGGAATATCATGACATACAGGAGGTGGTGGATCCGGCCATAACTCATCCTCCTGAGGAGGTTGGTTTATCTGCACTGTAGTTCGAATTATCTGGGGTGTTAGGGGTGTAACTGAATGAGACTCATCTGAGGACACAGCTAAGACTTGGGACTGAAGTGGCGAGGCCTGAGATGACGCAGAGGTGGAGGCTGGTGAGGATAAGTTAGCAGGGTTCGAAAGTGGCTGCCTTGTTGCAAGTGAAGAGACATGCAGTAATGGGCAAGTGTCTGCTTCCTCCAAAGCCCCACAGCATTCGGATAATACATGCTGGCGCACTCGGTCACGTAAACTCCTTATAAGTTGGGTGTCTTGTCCAAGCTGAGCTTGAATATCCTCTAATTCAGTATAAAATGCTCCCCACTCATCTCTTGCAGTGTATCGACTTTCAGACCTGGCAGATGCTGAATCCACTGCAGGCCTCCTCTTAGCAGTTCCATCGCACCCCGTATTGCCCTCCTCTTCGGATCTAAATGTAGTCTGTGCTGCCATATTTCCTACATGAGAGGAAGTCAGTTCTCTGTGGCCAGTTACATTCACTTGGTAGTCTGACAAATAGGTTGGCAATCGGATTTGCCGTTTTGGCCGCACAAATTCTGAAAGGTCTTCACTCTTGTCTTTAGAAGTAGCCATCCTTAACCAAGGTAAGCCCTGAGATCCGGCTCGAAGGACCAATGTTTCATAGAAAGGACCACAGGCGCTTAGGAGGCTATAGTTCTCGCCCTGGAACGTCGGTCAGAACGTAGGACAGGAGGCAGGAATCAATTTGAACAGTTTACTGAATTTCCTTTCACAGCACAGACATACATTAGACAGTATAGTAGTTGCAGCAGGTGGGTTACACTCTTGATATACTTTGTGTGGCTGTAAATACACAAAACAATACTAAATGTCTCATAGCACCATTATTGATACAGTTGTGAACACAATACAAAAGCTTAATCAGGCAGATTATAAGTTATAAATCACTATGCTTTACATATGAATTGGTACAGAACAAATAGTGAATTATCAGTCTCAATGATAAAGGAACAAAACTCAAATCGCCTACAAACATCGTGCATAATCATGCAGTAGTGATGTTCACCGTTTACTATAATGACAAGGCATGACTCCTCATTTCTCTTGAGTTTAATTGTGAACCAATTACTCGATTATTCCTAAATCTACACATCTATAACCAATCTCAAACGAATAATGAATATTATATAACTCACTTTTCTCCAATGGACGCACACAGTTCTTAATAATTACCACCATCAGTGTATCGCGACTTCTGGAACGGTCTTCATGTGGCGCGCGACTACCCATCACATGCGCATTTCACGTGCATGATCATTTCTGGTGCGTCTGTCAATGGCCACTAGAGGGAGCCTTTGCGCTACCTTTGTAACATTATTAGAATTTCATTGTAAGTCTATACAATATTTTCACTCATATTATCGCTCACTTGTCCTGTTACAGTACTTATCATGTTAATTTTGCTTATTGGGATCTTTCACAATTCAATGCATTTATAATGTATACTACCATTAGGTTTCCATCAGGGTTGTGCACCATGCAGAAATTAATTGATACATGCCTTTTAACTTCAAATTCAATTCCTGAATATGAATTGAGATTAAATGCATTGATTGATTGAATGAAATTGAATGCATAATTTAAATAAAATTTAATTCTAAAAGTCTATAGGATTGTTTTGCCCGTTTTATCGCTCACCTGGCAAAAGTTCTAAATCTCTCCGTAACGAGCCACGCAATCCGAGATATCATGTATGTCTGTAACACAAAAGTTTAATACAAATTGTATGAGCAATAGCTTTAGTAATGCATGCTTCAGGTTTGTTTTAAATTACAGTTTGCTGAAGAAAAAACGAATTTCATTCCAAACCTGTATGACTTTCTTTAATTTGTGGATTTCTGAAGAATGTTGGTAGAGCTGGTTTTGGTGACCATTGACATCCATGTGTATGGGTCAAAAGATATTTCTCTAAATATCATCTTTTATGTTCAACAGATGGAAGTCATACAGATTTGGAACGAGTAAAATAATGACAACATTTTCATTTTTGGGTGATCTATTCCATTGTGCAGTATGTGCATCACACTGACTGATGAAAAGTTTAAGTGTTCTTCTTAGTGTGAAAGCGTGTTCCACATCAAGCTATGAGCCACAGGAGATCTGGAGGCGTGTACGGCCTGTCATGTCGTGAGAGTTCGGGATTATGTGGGCGGACAACTGGCTCCTGCCCTTGCCATTTATCAAGGCAAAATATCTTTAAAAAACATGCTAATGCACAGATACACTGCAGCTGAGGAAGATTAACAATTAGGCACGAAGATGATGCTATTGTGTATAATTTGCAGGGAAATTATTTGAGTAATATTTCTTAATAATGGCTATTAAACTCATATTTGAATGGTACCCCAAACTATTATCAGTTCATAATACAACTTGCATCTTGTAAATTCAAATGACCATTCACATAAATACACATAACCAGAAATTCCAACTGAGTTGACTGGAAACGAGACAGAAGTTACCTGTGCGTGCCAGTTACTCCATGACGTCTTGCTTCTCTCCAGTGTACTGTTGAACAGATTTCTCAGGGTGACATAACATGTAAGTCCAGTCTTTCCACCCCCTCTGATATCGTTCATCAAGTGTTTTATGTTCATCTGAGGTTGCTATGGTGAGAATGGGCTTTTAGAGCACTGTTATTGTATGATGGCACAAACGAGAGAGAGAGCGAGAGAGAGAGAGGGAGGGGAGGATTTGAGGCTGCGCATGCCTGATGGTTGCTGTGGCACAAATTACATACACACTGCATGCAATTATCTCTTTTATTGTATTCTATCTAAAACACTTTGAATTGCCATTGTATTTGAAATGTGCAACTCATCTTGTTTGATCACTTTGCTTATTATGATATTTCACAATTCAATGCATTTCTTTATTTCTGAAATGATTATACTCATTCAAAATGTAAAAATACCATCAAGGTTGTGCACAATGCAAAAATGAATCAAGAAATGCCTTTTAACTTCAAATTAAATTCCTGAAAATGAATTGAGGTAGCAGATTTTAATTTAAATAGAATGAAGTAGAATTTAAATAGAATTAAATTAATATAATTGCTGTAAGTGTAGGATATTGGTGGCAAAATTAAATGACGGTTAATTGGTCTGACAGAACTGGACTTCACAACACATCTGTTCTACATATAGAATAATTTTTTGTGTTTCTGCATATTTAATTATACAATTATTCATGTCTTTTCACACAACATGTTGGACTAATGCAATATATATTGCAGGATATATATATTGACACTACGCCAGAGAGATGTGCTGCTGTAATTGCCGTAAAAGGTGGACCGACCAAATATTACAGTTAAAAGTGGATACAAACAGTACAACTCACTTTATCTGATACTTGTTGTGCTCAGAGCAGCCATTTGCATGTTTCATGAACATTATGAAATTAAATTATGTTTTTTAGAGGCAAAAAAGGTCAATATTTTCAGATCTGTCAGGTGTTCAAACAATTTTGGCCACCACATTGTGTGTGTATACACAAACATATTTATATATATATACACACACACACATGGTCAGAATTGTTGGTACCCTTCTTGGTAAATATGATCAAAGAAGGCTGTGGAAATAAATCGGCATTGTTAATCCTTTTGATCTTTTATTAAAAAAAAAATCACAAAAATCTAACCTTTCATAAATTTAAAATGGGGGCGGGGTATCAATATGAAATACATATTTTTCTCTAATACACATTGGACATAATTAATGGTACTGTTTTATTCAATACATTTCAAAATCTCCATTTGCCAGTTTAACAGCTCTAAATTTTCTCTTATAATGCCTGATGAGGTTCGAGAACACCTGACAAGAGATCAGAGACCATTCCTTCATCCAGAATCACTCCAGATCCTTCAGATTTCCAGATCCATGACGGTGACGGTGCTTCTTCTCTTCAGTTAACTCACTCATCTTCTACAGGGTTCAGCTCAGAGGACTGGAATGGTCATAGCAGAAGCTTGGTTTTGTGCTCAGTGACCCATTTTTGTGTTGTTTTTTAAGGTTTGTTTTTGGATTATTGGAAGATCCAAACATGGCCCATTATAAGATTTCTAACAGAGTCAGTCACTTATTGATTTTTTATCTGTTGGTATTTGATAGAATCCATGATGCCATGTATCTAAACAAGATGTCCAGGACCTCCAGCAGAAATATAGGCCCACAACATAAAAAATACAGCAGTATATTTCATTGTACACATGGGGTACTTTTTATACCTGTGTTCACCAAACCCATCTTGAGTGTGGTGCTGTTTGGTCCTTTTGTAAAAGGTTTTCGGACCCCGAATCTTAACCCTTTTCTGTAATTCTCCAGCTGTGCTTTTTGAAGAGTCTTCATCCACTCAAACTCTCCTCCTCACCGTGCATTAGGATGATAATAGACACATGTCCTCTTCCAGGCAGTTTCCTAACATTTTCTGTTGATTGGAAATCCTTAATTATTGCCCTGATGGTGGAAATGGAAATGTTCACTGCTCTAGCTCTTTTTTTAAAGCCACTTCACTAATTTGTGAAGCTCAATTATCTGTTGCTGTACATCATAAATATATTCTTTGGTTTTTCTCATTGTGATGGATGATTAAGGGAATTTGGGCTTTGTTTTCCCTCCTACTTATATTTCTGTGAAACAGGAAGCCATGGCTGGATAATTTCATGTTCATAATCACGCTGGAGTGCTCAAATTTGTAAACTTTTATTTCATAATGATATTTCCCCACATTTTAAATTAGTATTCTCCAATCTAAAATAAAAGATCAAAAGGATTAACAATGCACATTTATTTTCACAGCCTTCTTTGAACATACCAATTCTGACCATGTGTGTGTGTGTGTATATATATATATATAATACATACACTGAACAAAATTAAAAATGCAACACTTTTGTTTTTGTGGCCATTTTAATGAGCTGAAATAAAAAATGTAAGACTTTTTCTATGTACACAAAAGGCCTATTTCTCTCAAATAATGTTCACAAATCTGTCTAAATCTGTGTTAGTGAGCACTTCTCCTTTAACGAGATAATCCATCCACCTCACAGGTGTGGCATATCAAGATGCTGATTAGACAGCATGATTATTGCACAGGTGTGCCTTAGTGTGCAATTTATTGTTGCTGAAATGTTGTTTAGATGGAGTTCTCTTTTACATATCAACTTGAACAGACATTTCTCCTAAAATTCATTGGAAGAAATAAAAAGAAACAAATATAATGTAAATACAGTAAAATAAAATTAATGTAGATTATTAATGTGGCATTTGAAGAATATGATTAAATGTTTCAGTCTGAGATCTTTGTCATTTGATGGCAGACATTGATGTTTTAGCAGCTCTGAGCACAGTTTGAGAATCATTGAGTATACTGAGTCTTCCTTATTATTTGATGAATGTCACATTTGAAGTTGCTAAACAACAGCAACGATGCTGTGACTGGCTCTGTAACCTGCCCATGAGATTAGAGAACATACTTTACCATCAAATTAAACTCAGTATTATAACGAATAAAATGCATTTATGTTATGCAAGGCAAAAGACGTTTCTGTCATTTATAAAGTCTTAACTGTGCAGTAAATTGTATTATTTTGCACAACGCAGCATAATGACAAGATGTCAGTCAGCTGCGTTAGCAGCGGTCGCTTCACATGATGGAAACGTCTTTTGCCTTGCATAACCTAAATGCATAATACTGAGTTTAATTTGATGGTAAAGTATGTTCTCTAATCTCATGGGCAGGTTACAGAGTCAGTCATGGCATATTTCAGCTACGAGTGAAACACGAGGCAGCGGTCGGAGGATATTTAGCTTTGAGTATTGTATCTGAATGTTGTGCTGATAGAGGGTGGTTTTTGGGCGGTGGAGGAAGGGCCGTTTTTTATTTGCCTCATAAAAAAGCATGTCATGTTTGTTTGGTTTCCCAGCAGGTTTCTGCCATTGACCTTCATCAAAGTACTTGCACTGAGCCACAAGAGGGCAATATCTGTCTAGCAAAGATATATTCTTACACTGAACCACTAGAGGTGCTGTTTTGAACATTCATTAGCCTGCTTGTCCAGCAGTCAGTCTTATGCTAGAAGACATCAGTGAACCGAGACCTCGGTCGGTCCAGTGTGCCATAATATTGTGATATAATGTCATCTATGCATACAGTTCCAATCGACCACACCTGCTTTGCACTGTTCAGCTTCAGAGACGTGACATTTCTGTGTCTTACGTACTGATTGTTTTAGTAAATCTTTGAGGAAAAGTAGTTTAAAGGTATATAGTTCAAAAGATAAAAAACTGTTCAATCTTCAACAACATAATTAATGAATACCTTTATCATGCATTGTACATACAGAATTCAAAGAAAGTGTAAAAAAAATCTGCATTAACTATACAATATGAGAACAAATATTAACTTCCATGGTTATAAGTGAGTGCAATATTGAGTCATTTATATTTGAGTTATTCAATACTTCACTTATTCATTACTAAAAGGTTACTCTATGTGGATGAATACAACCCCCAGATTCCCTAGTCACTGATTACAACATCATATGAAGCAGATAAAAACCGTCCCAGTCATTGAGCAAGGCTTTCTCTTTTAATATATATGTGGAGATACCATTATCCATGTTAGACCGATTCATAAACCAAACTCTGAAACTGGCCTGCCCACGGTATGCAGGGGTTCTGCTCCTAAAATCTGCCAAAGCTCTCACAGAACGTCACGTTCACATTATTTAACCGCTCCACTGACACAGCAATTCCCGTTAAGAGCTCCAACAGATGGATTGAGTTCAATGGCTGGATGATAATTCAAACATTATATTCTAAAAGCACAGAGCGTTCAGGTTACTGAACGGACATGTATATGTTTAGAGAACATATAGTTTAGAGAAGAATATGTGTCTTTCATAAATCAAATGACAAACGTGCCTTGATGAAGTTGTTTATGATACTAATGAGCAGTTTGGGAATTACACAATGGCTTTCTAGGGGGTCGACTTTAGAAATAGAGCATTTAGTGCACAAACCATAGTAAAAAAAAAAAAAAGTTCTGTGATTTTTAAATTTAGAGATAAGTGATAACAACACAATCTAATGGAAATTTGTAAATATTTTTAGCTAATGCCCCAGTGACAATATTTACTTATATTTCTAAAAAATTATGTGAAATCATCTTGTAAAACAGTTGTTTTTCACTGAGATCGTGTTGATATTCATGTTTAGTCAACATTCTGCAAAATGCTCAAGGACAATACTGATGCTATGGTCACCTCAAAACTGAAGGCAAACTAAAACTGAAATTAAATAGACATTATAAATGAAATAATCATAACTAAAGGACATTTGAAAGCACTTATTTCTGTACATTTCGAAATAAGGTACATTAACCCTTTAAGAATCCAGCGTACCGCCGGCGGGACGCCTAGTGGTGACAGGGTAAAGTCGTCAAAAAAAAAAAAAAAAATTTTTTTTTCATGTCATATATCCACGGAAAGCTGAGATTCTTGTGATTTCAACTATGTAAACCATTTTAAGATACAATAAACACAGCATGTACAATCTGTGTCTTTATCAGACCACTTTTTGTTGACATAATGAAGACATGCATGATAGTACAGACATACATAGGAATAACACAGTAGGGATGCAATATAACACCAATATAAGAAAAAAAAACAAATTAAATAATGTACTGTGTACAGAAATAGAAATATAGGAAAAAAAATGTATTTAGATTATAAATTATAAATATATATGTAATTTTAAAAGTGTTAACTTTTAAATCCACATTTTGGATTCTATAAATAAATGTCACTATAATGTGTTTATGCTTCAGTTACTATGTGTCAGCAATTATTGACAGTGAATCTGGATGAGAAATTGAATAGCTCTAAGTGTAACCTTTCATTAGAGCCCAAAATGATGACTGTACATTAAAGCATTCAAGAATTACAGCATTGTATGTGTCGTTGGTTACAAAGGGTCGTTTGGAGTCTCCCAAGTGTACATTTTTTTGGAAGCGTCTAGACATAAAATTAGATAAACATGTGTAAAACACAAATTTTCTAATATATTGTTTATCAAATGGTAAATTTGGCTTGGTAAGGCTTCATTCTGTGATCCAAATGTATTTTCCAGTTCATACCTCCCAGTTATAGTCATATGCAGGCTTCTATTTACAAAAAAAATGCAGGCGGAATAATTTTTTTCTTTTTTTAGTGTGTTCAAAGTGCTATTACTCAATATCAGTAAGACTTACAGTGATTCTGACTGTTGAGAAACAAACCTCAGAGTGTCACCTTTCAAAGGAGACCAACACCATGCATATCATCCAAATGGCTCAAGAACAGCATGCAATTTACTTTGGGTATGCCTTTTTTAGGCGTTTTAGGCAAATTTTACAGGAATCTTAAAGGGTTAAGTCAATAAATCCTTGATTAATATGAATATTTTAATAAAAAAGTATCCCCACATCAAATTCTAGTGAATTTAATCTATTATAAAAGCAGAGTGTGCGAGTTTTTGGATATGGTAAGATTAAACTTATTTTAGTGAACTAAGCACCACATTTCAGCTCATTTTGTTAGGGTGGTTACACAAAATGTTATTTTATCCTTGCTTTTGGAAATCCTCAATCTATATGCTTTCCAACAGCTTCATGTGGCCATACACATTTAATTTGAACTTTAAGCACTATGGCTTTAAGCACTATGCATTTAAAGTTTCACTTTCACCACGTAAAGCCAGTAAATGTGGTGTTTGCATGGAATAATCAGAATTTGAGTTTATCTTACGGTGCGAACCCAGAGTCTCCATGTCAGTATTAAAGCAATAAAACGAGCATCTTCCCTCCGGAGACATGTGGGGAAAAGCAAAAAAGCATTGTCGAACAGCAAAATAAAATGCGGGAAACTATTCATTGGTTATTCTATCAATTAATTACATTACAAATTATACTACAACTGGAAATTACTGTAAATTGATAAACTGTTCAGCGTGGACGTTTAATGTCTCAGACAGCGCCCGTAGTCCCATTTAGCAACCGTCTTTTTTAAGACACAACAGTTTAAAAAAATCACGAGTGTGGTGTAACTGGTGAGATTTATGTTGTAGAATAAAACGTGAAAGTATCTTGAGCCTGTGTGTACCACGAACCTTATTTAAGAGATTTAACCAAAATCCCATTCAAAAAACCCATTGACTCTGGGACGATGGAACCGGAAGTGCTAAAATGCTAACTCTCTTCCGGGTTTTTGCCTGCAAAGTGACATCATAGTTCCACCACTGTATTGGGTGTGCTTGCACGCAAAACTCTTCCAGCTGCTCGCTACTTCTGCTGGCGGAGACACTACACTTGTCAGTCGCGGTAGCACGGTCTCTTGTTGTTTCTATTAGCACGGCAAATGTTTTCAGCAGTATAATTGATGGATGTCTAAAATATAAAAATAAGGAGAAGCCTATAACAGGCCCGAGGCCCGGCCCGTGTCTGTGCTGTGACGTGAAAATTGTCCCTGAAGCCCGGCCCTAGAAGCGAAAAACAGTCCGAGTCTATGGTCCACCGGTTCCATCACTGTGCACATGGATAGACTGTACGATGATGACACCAGTTGACTCGTACGCAGCAACGCATGTTACTATAGAAGAATAAAACATCATCATCATGCACTAGTGGTAAACAAAAAGAGCATGATAAATCACTTTAGCAGTTGGAGCTACTCGTGCACGAACAAATAGGTAGCCTAATTCTGATACATGCAATGACTATCCATTGTGACAAGTAGGCATTTTATATTGATGTAGCCTACACAATAATTATCTTTTACATTGCAATCCTTTAATTTGTAATATTTGGCACGTTTGTGTGCTGCTGCGTGTCCCTGTGCGAGTAATAACCAGAGTTTACGCGCGTTGTGGACCCGCCTATAGGTGCATATTACTAACAGGTTCTTTAAATAACAAAGAAAATTCTGCAACATTGACTTTAGATCAGGTTTTAGTTGATCAATGGCACAGTCTATTTCAGTTACCTCAAAATAGCAACCCGCCGAAAATGCGCCTTAACACACCTTGTTTTAAGACTCCCATGAGCACATCATTTCACTCCCGTGAAACAACGTGGTGCAGGACATGAAAATGATAATTGCATTGGGCTGAAAATAGCAAAACGCACTCGCGTCGCGCCTGGCGCCGAGTGTATGATGATAGTAAACAAAAAATATTTTGAGAAAAAAGCCAGAATTGTGAGATATAAACTTGCAATTCTGAGAAGGAAAGTCTGAACTGTGAAATATAAACTATTGTAAAAAATAAAATAAAAAAACTGATTCACAAGATGCAAACTTAAAAAAGAACAGAATTGAGATATGTAAACTCAAAATTTTGAGAAAAGAGTCACAATTGTAAGATATAAACATGCAATTCTGAGAAGTCTGAACTTTAAAATAAATTGTCTACTGTAAGAGTATAAAAAAAAACGTGAGTCAAAATCTTTTAATTTGCTTCTTCAGACTTGCGAGTTATAGCCTGCATTTCTGTGTTAATATCGCACAGGCAAGAATGATTTTAGCAATGTAATGAATCTCACTTTATGCATCAGGAGTTTTTGGGATTGTGCGCTACCTGTACTTAATGCTCATATATCACATTCCTGCATGTACTTTACAGAGTTAAAGCAGTATGTGTCGGCTTTGTTTTGTTATTTACTTGAAATGTTACATTCAAGTCACAAATCAGCCTCTCTGGAGCCAGGAGTCGAATCCGGTAGAGTCAACCTCTACAGAAAAGCTTATTAAAGCTAAATTTGAGGTAATTAAGACAGATGTGGGACCCCACAGGGCCTCTAAGCAAATCACAGCCAGAAGACCCAATTGAAAACACATGCTGCCCTCTTTTTATTGTACGCCGACTCATTCCGTTTTCTCCATCGCTTCACTTTTGTCCCACTCAATGATTTTTACATGTATTTATTGGCTTCGAATACAATTTCTAAATCTTTAGTATTTTATTATAGTGTTTTGTTTCTCTATTCTTCCCCCTCAGTCTTCGGGGAACCTCAGAACAACAGTCGATTATGACATTTTATGAGAGACTGTGCATAACTGACTTAAACAAACAAAGATGTAGCATCCGTGGAGAGAAGATTTTCTGCATGTGACTGATTCACTGTGGTTTTAAACTCAAGACGTGTCTTGGCACCACAGATGTCCAAAAACAACTCCTCACAGAGCGGGGCATGTGTCTCTGAGGGAGAGAAAATATCTGGAATTCAATTGCACATTGTTATTAATACTTTGAAGTGCACTGTGCTGTGTAAGTGACAAAACAACTCAAAAGAAAAGGATCATATTTTAGATATTGTTTATATTTAGACGGTTGTATAGAAGCTCGTACTGTATGTGCAGCACAAGGCATCTTTACACTGCTTAGTTAAGGCTTCTCTGTGCCTGCTTAAAATTCTGTGTGAAGACATAATGCCACATAAAAGCCATACCAAATTATGCCTGCTCTGAGCCACCTCAGCCCCTAGTATCAAAGTATACACTTGAAATTGCTGTGCAAATGTATTTATGCCATTAGACACTGTAAATATAGAAACCGCAAATGCTACTTCAAAATGCTTCTGAGCCACCTTTTGCCTGTTCAAAATTCAGTTTGAAGACACAGTAATGCATAAAAGCCACACTAAATTAATATTAGGATCAGAGCAGGCTTAAAGCATATGTAAAGAGTAAATGCATTTATATGCCACCTCTGAGAAGCATTAAACATTCGGTGTAAAGAATGTTTCAGAAGCACTTCTTTGCTACTTTTGTGTAACGTTGACATTAGATTAGAAGAGCACCCAAGCAAAATAGAATGAACAAATACATATTTTTGGCCAGAAACATCTGTATGCAAGCACACAGATACAAACGCACTGTCCCGTTGTACATACTTAAAGTCAACAGGAAACATTTTGTCAGGGTGCGTGAGGAGCAGTGGTGGACGAAGTACACAAATCAAGTACTTGAGTAAAAGTACAGATACGTATAAAAATATTACTCCAGTAAAAGTGAAAGTACTGCTTTGTTCAATTTTACTCGAGTGAAAGTACAAAAGTACTAGATTTTTTATTACTTAAGTAAAAAAGTACTGATAGATAGATTTATTTCCAATTGTATATAGACTACTTTATTTAATTTTTCTATTAGCACATATTTTTTATATCCTACTGCCCAAAATACCTGGGATTTCCCAAAATAACCACTATATGGAGTCAAGATATATATTTGTTGTTGATATGGACTACGTGATGAGAGTGATGTAGTAATGTTCACTGTGAAGCTTACACTGCGATGTACATGAGAGAAAAACCGATTTGATCATCTAATTTTCACCAGTAGAATAAAGTGTTTGTAAAGCTTGTTGTTTTGCAGAACTGTCAGTTATATATGAAATGAGAATTAGGCCTGAAGTTAGGAAGAACATTTTAAGGAAATAAATTATATTTTCATAATGATTTTTTTCTTCTCAAACCTCGTCTGTGATGTAAAAACACTCCTGTCCAAATGCCCCCAGAGGGCATCACTTCCCACTCTGATAATTACTGAGTTACCATATTCTGAACATCACATCCTTTCTTTTTACCTCAGATGTAAATCTATCTAGGTGGTTGAATAAAAATATTTGTACTTATATCTAAACAATTCCTCAACTTAGCACCAGCAAGCTTGTTAGCTAGACAGTTAGTATCAGGTAACAATATTTACTTATTTTCAGCATGGTTATGAAGAATATTGCATATCTGTCTACTCGGCTAGTGATCTAAACAATATAAAAAATTATACTGTTGATAAACAATATAAAAATAGACATCACATAGGGCTAAATGCGTAGCATTTTAATAAAACTGCTAGTTACAGCAGTGGGGATATGAACTGCATGAGTTATTTTATTTAATCTGTGTTATTTTAATGTTTCGTTTTTGACCTAAAACATAGAGACACTGACGTTGATCTGTCTGCATTCAAGCATTTCAGTGGGCTAAATAGATCACCCTTTACAGCAGAATTAGTTCACAAACAACTGACAGTTTTGAGCTAAATGTGATTTTCAGTTACAATAATTAATCTAAAATTCGACATTATAACTTACTTTTCGCAGCATCAGTTGGCGCACGTGCGCCCGGTTCTTTACTTGTGAGTTCAGTTCACTGAGACTCGCTCTAAACGTTCATTTGAATCAGTGAGTTTTCGACTCGAGAACAGCTGCAATCGATCATTCCAATTTCGTGAAATGAATCGTTTGTTGCGATCTGCGAACCGATTGAACAGGTTCATTGAAAAGAATCAGTTTGTTCATGAATAAACCACGGCTTCTGCGTCTCGGAGCACTGATGTATTATAAGGAGTAACGATATGTTTTATGAAATGTAGTGAAGTAAAAAGTACGATCTTATGCTTTGGAATGTAGTGAAGTAAAAGTAAAAGTTACTCAAAATAAAACTACTCCAGTAAAGTACAGATACTTGAAAAATTTACTTAAGTACAGTAACGAATTACTTTTACTTCGTTACTGACCACCACTGGTGAGGAGAGAGATGAGGCGAGGACTCAAGCGCAGGAGAAATGGGTATTTAATAATAAAATAAAACCAAGAGCAACAAAAACCACCCCGAAGGGGAAAAACAGGCAGGCAGAGAACTGTTTCCACAGTCAACATAACACGCACACAACGAAAGACAATGGATCAGCACAAGACTACAGATACCAGGAGGCTAAATAGGAAGACAAACGAGGGTAACGAGGGAGACACAGGTGGAGCAACTGAAACAATGATTAGGTAACAAGATGGGAGGGGACAGACAATAGACAGGAGAGCACATGGCACCAACAACAAACAACAAGCCATGTGCTCAACACAGAGACATCTGGTGGCCGGTCAGGGCACACCAGCAGGACCGTGGTCCGTGACACATTTTTACTTGCCTCATCTGCGTGAAGCAGCATAGTCTACAGGAAAAATATAAAGCTGGATATGATTTTACAGCATGAGAGCATGTAAAGCTACTTAAATCTACTGCCATTTTCATCCATCAGGTATTGATTGGATTTTGAAAAGCAAGTGTTTCATACCAGAATTGAGCTGGGTAGGACCGAAACTACGAACGCTGAAAAGGAAAGTCATTTGAGGTATGCTTATTGAACCGGACATGTTACAGGTCACGCTGTACAGTTTAACTTTAAAGCCACTTGCATGGTGCTCTTTTGTCACTAATATTTGATTTGGGTGCGTCAATCTACTAGTATATGAAATTATGATCTGCACTCACAAAAGTTAATTAAACTAACCGTACTCATCAATTAAATAAATAACTACTGACTAAAAGTTTTTCAAATAAGATTTTACTGTAACATATTCTTATAATTGTTTAGGAAGTGCAGGAGATAAATTGAATTGTCGAATCCAGTTTTGATGGAAGTTAGTAATGCTGTTTTGGGTTTGCCTGAACTGTCACAAACTATTACAGACGCTGATCTTCCAATGTGTTAATAATACTTCTCAACCTCTCGCTGTCATTTCCTTTGGAAGTTTATTTACAAGACGACATTTGCTTGAGCTTGCTTTGGCCTCAAGATGATATTTTCAGAGGAGATGTTAACCATAACCCTTTAACATCCAGTCATCACCTCATCTGTGAATCCACAATCACTGATCTTTCCCACAGATTGGGCTCATGTCTAATTCTCATTTATACATCTCTTATAGATTTATGAAATGAGCTAATAGCTCGCACGCAGTCATAGGAACACAAATGTCCAGTTCCACACACGTGACGAGCACACACAGTCCAGCTTCAAAAAACAACCAGACATTTGATATACAACTTCAGCTAACAGCTCTGGACTTTGAAAACAGTCTGCTTGCCAAATGTAGTCTATGGCTCTGCTCCAATACTGGTCCATAGCGAGTTGCCTCACTATGTCTCCTGGCTACATAGAAAACTACCTTCATCCTAACCGTCATGAAACCTTAACGAATTTTCCAAAACACAAATATGCATAAAATACAGACATAATTGGTAAAATAATACATTTCTATTTAGGTTAAATTATTTTATCTACTATATATTTTTTGTATTTAATGATTATATGTATAACAAAAGTGAGATGTGTAAAGTGAGATGCAATTTAACAGCGTATCACTCTTAAGGTTCCTCAGACTTTTAATATTCATATAAAATCCATTACACATTTTTGTCACATTGACATCTGCACCGTTACACTGCGTACTTGTTCCAAAGTGGAACATTTCAAGACAGGAGTTTATTTGATCTAAAAGTGGCATCAACGGCTGCTTGGAATGATGAAGAGGAAGATTTATTAAGTTCTTCTTCACTTATGAGACCACTGTTCTAGGCACAAACCAAAATGCAGCCGAGCGGAAAGAACAACGCAAGCAGACCAGACCAGCCAAAGTCAATAAATACTACTAGCGGCAGGTCACACAGAACTGCTTTAACCTGCATTTAAAAACCAATTAGCTTTATTCTTGTACAAATGAACTGTAGTCAACTTCTTTCCCACGTCATCTTGGGGATGCAGTGCAGATATTGTGAGCTCTAAAACCGTGCCCTTACCAGCTGAAACAAGTCAAAATCATTAGTATAGCGATTTTCACGATATACATTGTTTCTAAGCAGCTTTACAGAAAATCATGACGTTAGTGTTTATAATATCTTAATATCGTCATGCTTTATAGTTGAATTGAGCAGATTAGAGCTGATAAACAATATACTGTAGTTCACATTTTTTGACGATACAAGCAATCAAGTAGTTGAGATATGAAATACAGTATATATTGCCCAATGCGAGTATGTACTGTATGCAGATAAAATCAGATACTTGCATATCCAACTTCATAATATAATTTGGTAGCACTTTATTTCGATAGTTCACTTTTTTTTTTTACTACTTTAGTAATTTTGAAACTACATGTCAACTACTATTCATTAGAGTATTTAACATCTGCTAACACTGTATTTTGATGGTCCTTAAACAGACATTCTACTGCCTATAAGTAAATTTGCAATTACATGTCAACTGATACAACTAACCGTAACCTTACAGTCTGCTAATACTCTGAGAACTGCTTGACATTAGTTGCTCATGTTAGTAGAATGTCTAAAGCGGACTATTGAAATTAAGTGTAGCCTATAGTTTATATTAACAAATGATTGGTCCCAAATCCTGCTCACTGAGTTATGAAAAATACCAATGAGCCATGCATTTGTATATGAATATGTAATTATTACATGATGGCATCCGGTGCTGAAATGTTCAGACCATCCATCATTCCTTTCGTCCCAAAGGACCATCATTACTTTTCATAACTCATTGGGCAATATGAATCTATGCACCAATGGGATGAAAAAGAAGTTTCCGCGAGTTCTGTTCCTCATCACTGTGCATTAAACATTAAATATATTCTGATTGGCTGTGAATATCAGATGCTATATTCTCCCAAGGGTCTTTTCGTGTTTTCTCAACTCAAGTTGGTGTAATTTACTTGCAGACACTCGTGTTTGTAATGTGTATTTAGTACATATGGTGGTTGCATTTGTTTTGGAGCCTGTCCAGTGTGTCTTCGGTCTGTTGGGGGGGTTGAACATGAATATGTTTTGGCAAAGCTGCTGTCTACTCAAGGGCGCTGAAGCACCGTCATATCATGTTTAAGGGCTATTCCTCTGTGTTCAGTGCAGTGACTGATTTTTAGGCACGTAGTAACAATTTAATGTACAACCCATGTGGTCACTGTGTCCGATGTGTGAACAACATGAAAAACTGTAAGAAAAGATCAACTTCACAAAGGCAACATGCTCAAAAAAACTGAGCACACATTGGATCTCGATTAATAAAACATTCAAGTTGAAAATCTTTACTTATATACATGGTGTAATTTGTTGGAACATAATTATATGACAATGGTCAGTGCAAACAAAAATCATCAATCACCCTATTGAGTAAAGAAATTGAAATTACAGGCTGATTAGACATTAATAAAGCAACTCATAATGTAAGTCAGCAGTACTCCAGACAATATGTAGGCATGCTCCTGAAGATTGTCTTTGTCTGTGGCAACCACCTGCAAAAGCTTTCTCTTTTTGGGGGTTGTCTTACTATTGTCTCTCTAGTCTCCAGTCAATCATTTTTTGAGCAACCTTTTAAAACTGTTTTCAGCCTATACCCTACAAACATGGCACAGACCTTCAGCTTGGTCTGATTTGCATTTACACATTTGGCAGACGCTTTTTTCAAAGCCACTTATGTTGCATTCAATAAAAAGATTTTTATTAGCTCATTAATTCCCTGTGATTCAAAACCATGGCCTTGGCTTCACTAGCACCAGGCTCTACTCTTTGAGCTACAGGAATGACTTAGTATGTTGTGTCTTTTCTAACCAATCAGACCTGTAGTCTTCCCATATATATTCCATTAAAAACTTCTGACTAGCTGTGTATCTATTACCAAACATTATCTAAACAACCACCCAGTATCCCCTGCAACACCTTCATTAACTAACTAAAGGTGCATCAATACATCATTAAAGGGTTAGTTCACCCACAAAATGGCAATTCTGTCATTACTTACTCACCCTCATGTCGTTTCAAACCTGTAAGACCTTTATTCATCTCCAGAACACAAATTAAGATATTTTTGATGAAATCCAAGAGCTTTCTGATCTTGCATAGAGCACGATGTAACTGAAATGTTCCCAGACTAGAGATGTAGTAAGGATATTTTATAAAATAGTCCGTGTGACATCAATGGTTCAATTGTAATTTTATGAAGCAACGAGAATACTTGTTGTAACCAAAGATGACAAAAATAACGAGTTTATTCAACAGTTCTTCTCCTCGTCCCATTCTCTGCTATTATCGAGAGTACCATGATGCAAACGCGTGCTGCTGTTCATGTAGAACATGCATACGCTGTGCTTTGTTTACGAGCAAAGGCGGAAGACAGTCACTTGGAGGAGAAGAATTGTTGAATAAAGTCATCTTTTTTTTTTTTGCGCACAAAAAGTACTCTCGTAGCTTCGTAAAATTATGGTTGAACCACTGATGTCACATGGACTATTTTAAGGACATCCTTACTGTGTTTCTGGGTCTAGGAACATTGCAGCTACATTGCTCTCTTTGCAGGGTCAGAAAGCTCTTGGATTTCAACCAAAATATCTTAATTTGGTTCTGAAGATGAACGAAGGTCTTACAAGTTTGGAACGACATGAGCGTGAGTAATTATTGGCAGATATTTCATTTTTGGGTGAACTATCCCTTTAAGTGTTTGTGATTCAAAGTAATGAAAGTAAATGCTGCCATAATAATAATTCAAATTATTTATTTATTGAAACAAATAAATCAGTTTGCATTTCATCAAACTACACAAAAAAAAACAAATTAATCTTTATGTTTTCATTTCTTTTCATTACATATTTAGTGAAATTGTCCAGCTAAAGAAACTATTTAAGCTTTGGAAAATGTCAACTAATATTAATCTTCAACAAACTGATATTATTTTAGTGTTTAGTTATATAGTTTTAAACGCTTAAAATAAATACAGAAAAAAACTGATTTAAAAAATGAATTACAATAACTAACAAATATTAGATTTTATACAGTGGGCTTTTCATGTTCAAAATTATTACACATTTTCATAATATCAACGTTAATTGCTGTTTGTAACCCTACATATTTCAGTGTGAATCAGTATATTCAACAAGAAAAATCTGGAGCAGGATTTGATTTGATCTATTGAGAAGCATGACCCGGACACAGAGTGTGCCATACCAGAATGAAGTCAGAATATGAATTGTGTTTGCTAAACAATGCTTAAATAGATTTGGCTACTCGCATTATCCATTAGCTCACATGAATAATTGGATACCAAAATTCTTTGGAATAACATAATCAGATGAATCTTTAACAACAAGACCAAGAACACATCTTAAGAAAGTAAATGGGGTCAATTTCATGTTGACTAATACTTCTATATATATATATACACAATTCTATTAACACTTAATTTCTTTGAAAAATCAACTCTCTCAGTCAGTAGTTCATTCACTGTACATTCCAGTATTAAAACAAACAAACAAAAAACATGTTTAGTAACTTCATTTGAAGAGGGCAAAACCCTCCAGCATTCAATACAAAGAAAATAGACATTCATCCCTCAGGAGAAACAACACAAACATAAGCCATGCTCGTGTCACGGAGGTCATGTGCACACCTTCATTTAGCAAGTAATTGGACCGATATTTATACAGCTGCCTGGAAGTGCATTTCAAATCAATGAACTAAAAACAGAAAACAAAACACTTTCAAAATAAACAGAATTTTGGATCAGAGACTCCAACACGATGACTGTGGGAATGTTGACAGCTGGTAAATGACGTAAAACTTTGTAACAAACCATGGAAATGCAAATGTGTTTTGGGGGTCTTCAAAGACACCTTACTGGGACCTTTCCTGGGACCTTGAGACACCTTACTGAGCTGAAAGCACATCTGTTATGGGCCATTAGGGGGTGAGATCTAAATAAATGCTACAAGACGCTGACATGCATCCTGACTGGATTATGTTGTCAACTCAAGTAAATAAACAGAGGAAATCAACAATGTGAAGCAAAACCAGAAACATCTGTGGACATACTTCTGTTTTCAACTACATCAGAGCTTTTCATGTGATGATTAACATATTTTTTAGCCCTGGGTTGAAGCCAGATTTAACTCTGGGTTAAACAATGACACAATGAAAAACTACAATGTAAGGGCCAAATGTTTTGTGTCAGTTATCCAATCATTAACTGCTTCAATGTTTACCTTAATAAATATCCTAACTTTGAATAGTCATCCAAAAAAACGCTCAAGTGAAGAATGAAAGTGGCCAATTTATCACAGAGAAAGCATTAAAAGATGAATACCTCAGGCAGACCCCTGTGTATAATATAATTGTGGCAAACAGGGCAGGGCCGAGAGTCGTGGGAATGGAGCGAGGCCGGTGGCACGAGAGCTAATGAGAGACATGTCTCGAGTCTCACGGAGGAACTATATAAGGAGATATAGAGTAACGATAATGGAGAGAAAGAGAGGTTATCTAGTTTAACCAGGGGCTAAATGTGCTGAAATATTGAATATTTAAATTATATTGTGAACATTTTCTACACAAACCTCTCTAAATTAGGTTTATTGTAGATTATGAATAACCTAGCAGTCAGAATCAAAGTGCACAGTGGGGAATTGCACCATGCACTGTGTTCAGAACACATTTTGTTGGTCCGTTTGAGTCATTACCTAATTTAATTCCTTCATTTAACCAGGCACCAAAACAACACTTGCAAATAAACTGAGCTATATTAATTCTTAGTGAATTCCCCCACTGCATTTATAAAAAAAAATCATGATTAGTGTCTAGATGAACGATAATCTTTAGAAACCAAACCACAGTAACTATATCAACACTGAAGCCTTAAAAAATATTGAATTCTGACTGATTTGAAATACAATTTCACACTCTGTTCTCTCTGAATCAAAACATAAGGCCGGGCATACACGGTGTGATTTGAGCCGAATTCTTGTGCGACTATTTTTTTGAGTCGGGCCGAATTTCAACTTTGTCGTGCAGTGTACAGGGGGAAACGAGAAGCGATTAGCCTCTCCCGTCCTGAGGGTCTCGCACAATTGAAGCAAAGCCTGCGCGGAAACAGATCTTTAACTATTTCAACTTTATTGCAGCAAGAAAGAAAACGAAAAGAGGGAGATCTTTAGATAAAATAATGTTATTATCGTGGCAAATGTGAATCATTGTCCATCATTTTGCAATCAGTGATAAAGACAAACACGTCGCAAAATATATTATATATTTATAATATATTATAAATAGTTCAGTTTTAAACCATGAAGGCGAGCCAGTGCATACCACACAAACAATTTGTAAACTGCATGAGCGTTATGCCCGTGAAGAAGTTTTCAAATCCAGTCCATTAAGCTACAGAAAGTGAAAACTGGCCGATGTTTCAGGATCTGTCGCAGCACATATTCTCTCAGAGGAGACGAAGATATATAGGGTGTTGTCTTCATTTATTTTCTAAAAAACAACAAAAATCTCTTATGGCTGATATACGTAGTGAAAAAACAACAACAACAGAATCGAAGTATTTCGTGTTAAACAAGTTGTTTTTGGAATTTCCTTGTCTGTAATAAAGGTTTTATTTTCATTGACTGAATATTCATTAAGCTGTTCATTCAGTGTTCGGAGTCCGGATATAGGCTAGCTAGACTGTTGAGCATTTTAATTATAGGCCTATTAATTGTGGAATATATCTAAATGTTTTAAATATTTTTCAGCGAGGCGTAATCTAAATTAATATTTTATTAATAGTAAAATATTTTACTCAGTTGTGTGGTAAATGCGCAATTATTTCGGGGCAAATGAATAGTAGTTGACCTTAATACCATAATAGCAATAATAATAATTGTAATAATTTATTACATTAATTGTAAATGCCAAATCCTCACGATATCACCGATAGTTTTTACATTTTTGAAAAGTTATCTCTGGCTATCATCCATATACGGTGTCATCATCTGCGCAAGCAGAGTATTTCACACGTATAGTGTGAGCACATAAGTCGCGCTTGACAATCGGACCGTATAGGCTTTACATCGCATGCGATCTTCTCGTACAGTGTGAGTTGATAACTTGCTGAAATCACACGGAAATCGCACAGTGTATGCCCGGCTTAATAGAGCCAAGCCCATTCGTCACCAGAGCTGGGTAGATTACTTACAAACCGTAGTATGTTACAGATTACATGATGAAAACTGTAGTTAGTAACGTAGTCTCGCTTAGACTGACGGCTGAAGGTCTGGAATAGATGGCTGCATTCATTAATGCACAAGCGTTTGTCGTCACAGTTGTAAACACGACGGCTTTCTTCTTTCGTGAGGGGGTTTGGGGTTACTGCATCTTTGTTTCCAGGCAGAACATTAAAGAACGCGACACATACGTCTCCCGGAAACCCTGTATAATTCAACCAATCCGAAGTGTTTCCATATAAGTGTACCATATGATCAGACGTTTAGCCAACGGTCCGTGGGCTGAGACTATTAGTGACGTATTCTAGGTTACTTACTTTAGGTAATGTATTCTCTGCTTTTTATTAAACTTTTTAACACTTACCATTAAACATACCATATTGATATAAAACAGCAAAGAGAAAGAAAATATATTCCTTAACATATTTCTTTTTCTTTGTGAATATAGTCAAAGCTGCATGGTTTGACACACAGTAGGATTTTAATTTAAAGTATTCTCGCTTTTTAGAAACTAAACATACATATATTCACTAATTATGAATAATTTACTGCCACTGTGTGAATAATATGTAGTCATGTAATCCATTAAAAAGAAACTGTTATCTGATTATGAGCACTTTAAAATGTACTATAACTCTAAATCACAAGTACTTAATTTTTGGAATTTGATTACATAATCCACAATACATGTAAGCAGTTACCGTTTGTCACAGCGCAGAACGTATTGTAGCAGGCCCAATCTGTCTTTGCATGACAGAATAATTCTTACTATAAATAGATAAAAGGCTTCAATTTGAGTCACTGTTACTGTACAACATAACTGGTATTCCATCCATGGATAAACAGGGACAAACTTTGCCTTGAGGCATGAAAGCCCACAAAACACAGCTCTGAAACAGATACCAGTGGAATGAATTTCTTTCACCACTATTGTTCTGTGGTTCTCTAGAACTTCGGAGAGGCCTTCTGAGTTATTCAAGAAGACATTGATCAACATTTCTGACACGCAAGTTTCTGTGGCCAAAGAACAGTCTGTACCTAAATCTGTTTTGCCACTACATTCATATCCCCAGTGGTGAATGCTTTCATGCACTGATTATTAGAGGCACTTCTTGATGCTTTTGTGAAATCAATCCAGCTAAATTCTTTTATTGCTGTATGTTGTAACACTTTGCATGGTTTGTAAGCTGAGGGCAAAATGTAGTATAATATTATTGATGTCAAGATAACATTGGCTCTTGCTGTATTCTAGGAACAGGCAGTAAAATTCAAGATTATGAAAACTTCATGCCATGTACTGAAAGCAGGGCAGTCAACTGATTAAACCAGGGTTTCCCAAACAAGCGTACTGCAATAGGTTCGTGGCTAGATAAAAAGCTAATAATTAATTATTCTGAATGTTAAGTGTGTACTGTATAACAGTAATATATTTATATTCTAATCATTTAAAACATACTACTACTAAAAATAATTGTAGACTTGTTTTATTATAGTCATTAGAGAACCATAAACATGTAAATATATCATTAAATTATTGAATTATGAACTTTAAATCTCAGGGTGTAGCTCAAGAACATAGGAGTAATATTACATCAAAGGGGTGTGGCTGATCAAAACAAGTTTGGGAACTCCTGGATTAACCCTTTTCATTTCTAATTGTTCTAGTTAAGCTGCTAACGCATTCAGTTCCTTTTCAAGGAAAGAAAATATAATCAGACTATTTAATTATTAGGTTCATGAATTTATGTGGATTCTGCTTATGTCGTAAATGTTACTCATCTCGCACAAATACCAAAAAGCGAAATCACAAAACAGGATAAGACAGTAAGTCAGTATATAACATCAAACTGAATAAATGTGGCGACGGTTTAAATAATGAAGTGTTAAAGCTTACTGTATTTACTGTATGCGTTAACATGTTAACTGTGACAGCTCTAAATGTATGTGATAGCTGATACTAAATAAGTCTTCTATACTTCTCTGGAAGACAAAGATGAACTAAATCATGATTGCTGTTCTGAAAACGTGAAGATATGACCCACAGAACGACCGTCAGTGCGAAGTGTACAACAGGTGCAGCTCAGTGTTACTCAGCCTCATTGTACGTCACTCTTTTCTTTGGCTATGTCCCAAATGACGCACTTGATATTGACTTGTGGTCTTGTGCTCTTTCCTAACACATGTCTGAGAAGTCTGTAGGATGTCCCATTGATCATTGCATGATTCATAAGGGTTCTCCTGAGGGATCCTTTTTGGCCACAATGTGCCCTTTGCCAAGCTCACCGTACAAAAGACCAACTGACAGTCTTAGTGACTTGCCATTGAAAGAATTTATGTGGAGGATGACTGCAAAGGTTGAAGGTGGCATTTGAGACAGGACTTTTGTCTCTGATGTTAATAAATTGTCACAATGAGAAATGTGGCAATAAGACGCACCCATCTGACTTGATAAGCCCACAGGATCCTCAGCAGAACAAGCATCACAGGTATGTTGTGGCCTCGCGGTTCTCACGTTCTTTGGCCTGGGCCACAGCCACATTGATGCACTGCAGCCACTCTTCCGCATGCTTCTCGTCTTGAGCTTTCAGCACGTAGGTTTTGCTGTCGGTGAAGATCTCGAAGGCTCTGGGCAGCCCGCGGTCACGCCTCTTCTTTGCAACCACCTTAACGCTTTGCACTTTGCTAAGTTCAATTGTGCTGTTGTCCAGTTCATCCTTCTGTGTGTAACAAGAGGGAAAAAGCACCTTCAATCAAAGCTAATGCTTTACACTCTAACAATCAGGAAGCTTTGCATGGACCACAGCCGTGTGCATTGAGACAGTAGTCTAAGTCAGAGCCTACACCTCGTCTGCATTGAATTTTTACTCACTTTACTCTGAGGTTCACCTGACTCCAATCAGACCTGTTATTTCCCTTGTGGAAAACAAGTACACTGCAACTAAATGTAATGTTTTTTGACAATTAATTGCATATTAATTTAAATTAAGACATTTAAAAAATTCTAAATGCAGTTAATGAATTTAAGTGATGTTTTTGACACACTTAAGTACATCTTATATGTAATTTAATAAACACTTCTCTTGTCTTTTAAACATTGTTAAAGTGTACTGCCAAATGTGCTGAAAAGCACTTATTGTAAACTAAAATATACTTGAATGTTATCTTTGTATGTTGTGTTTAAATACATTTATAATTACACATTTGTTGCAGTTTAGTAAATTTTTTATATGTATTACCAAACTACAGTTAAAAATTATAATCAGGTATTTTACATGCGCTTTAGTAAGTCAACACTTCAAAATAAGTGCACTTCTTTAAAGCACAACAAACATTTTATATGTTAAAACATGATTTAAAGTAAAACCTTTTATTTTCACAAAGGTTACGGTGCGTTTACTAGTCAAGCACTAATCCCTGATGGCAAAGCACAATAGATGGGGTTTAGGTTATGGGGTTTTCAGTTGGAGGATCAAAGCGTGCATGTCCTCTCTTGATGGTTCCAGTTCTCTTACTCTATTGTTCTGCCTGTCTCTCAACTTGTTTTTAAGAGGCGCTGCACAAAGTTTGCCAAAAATGAGGCTTATTGTTGTTTGTGTTCACTGATGAGAATAGGACCATTAAAATGAAAGAAAAACTACAGAACTGCAAGCAAATTAAAGGCATAATAAAAACAAGATACCGTGACAAGAGGCCAAATTGTCCCCAAAATCGTATTAAAATATCTTGTGTCATGCATGATAAAATTAAGACTGTCAAGACTTTACAAAATAAAATGACTGTAGCAATGCATTGCTTTTCCAAATTAAGATTTACAAGGAATCAAGATTTAATGTGCTTACAGCTCTGACAAATGAATTTATTTTTACTAAAAAGCTTTTGCTGGCTTTTTGTAGGAATGCTGCGAGACTGTCTGATCGTAGCTTTATAGTCACTCTTTGTATGTCATGTTTTTTTGTTATGAATTCTCTTTTGCACAACCCTAAATGGCTCCAATTTATATGGATGCATGCACAGTAAACTGGGTCTTTGCTTTGTTTAAACACAACAGAGTGATTTTGACAAGCCATTTTAATTTTATTTAGTTCAAGTAAATCCCTTCAAGGGAAAGTTTTGGTGAATCTCAAGATTAAGTGATGGATTTTTATAAAGCACTGACCATCTTCCATAAAACAGGGCACTAGACTAATCCAATTACTAGTGAGCCATTAGCTCCTAAAATAAAACATCTAACAACTGAAATACTTTTTGTAGTCACTAGATTATAGAATTGCTCAATATAGATGGTAGTTCAGGAACACTGTTTTTCATGCTCGTAATCTTTTGCAGTTGGTGAAGATTCACAGGCAGATGCAAAAAGACTAGTTTTCTTAAAAAAAGAGGGCATTTGGCCCCTAATTAGAATGATACACCTACTCATTTTTTGAGGACTTGATTTGATTGAAAACAACTGAATAAAACTATTAGTTATGCAAAAACTGACATTTTCTCTGCATTCACTCACTGTCATGACATTCTAAACCCATATGACTTATTGTCTTCCACGGATCGCAAAATAAGATTTATGGTCACCCTGCTCTATTCGGTATATTGAAAGCAGACCAGTGATCAGAGGTAGCAATACAATAGCTTTTGGAAATAATACAATAGCTTTGTGCGAGAAACAGACATAAATTTAAGTCATAATTCACTAATAATCAGTATTGCTCTTAGTTGTCGTTGTGTTTTTCAAACTTGCTAGCGAACGGCATTTGGCATTGATGTTACATTTTGGGTGACACGTCTAAGAGTGTCATAAAATGAAAGACTGAGCAAACAGCTTAAATTCTGGTTTGGTTCTTTCCACAGGGCTATCGTTTGACTTTTGAAGATCTGGAACATACCGCACAAGTTGTATGGAATATGTTTGGAATTAAGTTTTGAAAAATTAAGATTATAAAAATGGTTTTAAAGTGTCCTATGCTCACCAAGGCTGCATTTTTTAAATCAAAATACAGTACAAACTGTAATGTTTTTTGCTGCTTAATACTTTCGTAAAAAACAGTTTTACAGTTCTTAGATGAATAGAAATTTCAATGAACAGCATTTATTTGAAATATAAATCTTTTTTAACATAGATGTCTGTACTGCCACTTTTGATAACTTTAATGTGTCCTGCTAAATAGTATTATTTATTTTATATATATTTATTTAATCATTCATTTATTTTTTTTATCTTACTTACAACTAATTTTTGAAAGGTAGTGAATGCACATTTCCACAAAAATAT
This sequence comes from Ptychobarbus kaznakovi, assembly GCA_027422405.1. Lineage (NCBI taxonomy): Eukaryota > Metazoa > Chordata > Actinopteri > Cypriniformes > Cyprinidae > Ptychobarbus > Ptychobarbus kaznakovi. The sequence continues at coordinate 22,550,852 of CM049809.1, forward strand.
TGCACAGCAAATAAGGGTGAGTGAATAATTTTTTTAAAGAGTCTTAACAGTAAGTAATGCATAAATAATACATTCTGAGGCCTTGTGAATAAGACACTTACTGATTTTCCTCTTCGAAAGAGAAGCTGGTTGCCGGCGAGGGTAAAATAACGTGTTTTCCACCTTTTGATGAACTTCCAGCGCACTTGTTTCTCCTTCAGCTTCCCCTCAATGAGTGGCTGGCCATCCTGGTTAACAACTGAGCAGAAAGAGTAAAAATGAAACGGTCAGACAATGTTAAAGTAGAGGGAAGAACCACATAAGTTGTATGGACTATTGTAATTGTGCTTTTATGATGTTTTGGTGAAATGAGGATGTGAGTAAATAATGAGTTTAAATTTATAGGACAAGCCCTATAACATTAGCCCCTTTCACAGAATGATATTTTCCCAGTAAATACACAAAATCTGCTGTTCACAAAATAAATTGTGTTCTGGCTCTTTACTGTTAAGAGACCATTCAACACACCAGCACCAAAATACTGGCAAACTCTGTGATGTCATTTTTCAGGAATTATGCTGTGTTTTGGAGAATGTAGCATTTGGACCAATCAACACAGTTAGACATTTCAAAGGGGTTTTACAGTAGCTTACTGGCAACAGAAGTTACTGTAATTAAGATTTACAGTAGCAAACAGTATTTGATTTACAGTTGCAAACTGTACCGTTTTACAGTAAATTACTGTAAATACAATCCAATTCATCAGTATACTACTGTAATTCATTCATTTTAATATAGATTTAATATTTTTTTATATAGAATTCATTTTATTTTTACTCTACATAGGTACTACTGGCATTCAATTAAAACAGACACAATGATTGCAAAATATCACATTCTTTATTTAAAACATTTAATGTATAACACTTAAAAATACAGACTTCCAATGCTGGAACAGTGCATCTTCACACTTTCTCCTGTCTTAGGACGTTTTGCAGTGCATTATGTTGTATCCTCTGGACTTATCCTCACAAAGAATCTTTAGGCAATAGAAACATAATGGGGAAAAAAGACAAGCAGCCAAAGAATACAGCCATCGGCAAAACCCAGGTGCTGCTCCAAAACGTGGCCACCAACTTTGCTCACCATCCACTTTGTAAGTGACAGAAATGTCTTCTCTGAAGAACAAGAAGTAGAAATAGCACACTTTTAAAAGGCAAACCTCATATAGAATACACAAATCTCTCAAAACGATAGTTGTTCTCTTACCATGGATTATCAGTCTCAGGGTGGCTGGCATGCTAATGTCTACTATCTACTGATTGGCTTCATCACTTTGTCTCTTCTCCACCAATAAGCTGGTGTGTGGTGGGCGATCTGGCGCAATATGGCTGCCGTAGCATCATCCAGGTGGATGCTGCACACTGGTGGTGGATGAGGAGATTCCCTCCTTCTATGTATAGCACTTTAAGTACCCAGAAAAGCGCTATAGAAAAGTAACAAATTATTTTTTATTATGTCTTTCTTGATGCTTCATTGCAGTTGCCTTTAAAACACAAATACAAAAAATGCAGTAAATCTTAAATTCCATTAAAACTATAACAAACTAATTCTAAAACTAGAAAGGCAGCTAGCCATAAAACTAGTTTAACCTAGCTAACATACGATTTTATTTTCTCAATAGGCTACTGGCCAATATTAACTACTAATACCTGAACAAAATTTCACAATAGTTAACCTAATGTTAATATAAGATGAGCATTGCTCTTTAAAAATAATTTTAATTCAGTAACTTAATTCAATAAGCTGACAAAAGTCGTTTGAAACGACAGCGCAGTTTACCGTGGTAAAGTTCTGTAACCGCCATGTTGACGAGTAAATGATACTATGGGTTAAACTGGTGTGCAAAAATCTGCCACAAACTATTCTCTCGTAAGGTGCATCGACACATAGCACAGATGTTCTCCGGAGCTCTTCCACTCTCGCGGGTTCATCCCTGGGAAAAACCCGCGGCGCTGCCCCACTGCTTCCATGTCTGCCTCGGATGTGAGTAGCGCCGCACGGCGCGGCTCGATTCAATAAAAAAACAATATAAAACCCATTATATATACTATCAATCAGTGGATGCGGATGCCTACTATCACATATACTATCTAGTCATGCCACGGTACATTTCTGATGTACAGATGTACTCACGCTGTTTCTGACATGAAGGACAAACAGATTTTCTAATCACCACAAGCGATGTAACACATTCAGTGTAGTCAGTCCCAAGCTGTTGGGGCGTTGTAGACATGGGTAGGGCAAATCGGGTCATTCCAAATGTACGAAATGAGGAAAATAAAACTACCTCAATAGAATGGCGCCAAAGAGACCATTACAGCAAATACAGTAGTATACAGCAATTTAAAAAAAATACAGGAAGTCTCTGTATGTAGGGTCTGACATCACAGAAAATACCCGCGATGCAAAGGGTATTACAGTTATTTACTGTAAAGGGAATTTGCAGTATTATACTAAGTGATACACAGTAAATAACAGTGGAAATTACAGAAATGTCTAACAGTAATACTCTTGTGCACAAATTACATGCGTTTCTGATTCTGCCTTGTAAATGAATGTCCCTTTTTCGATTCCGATCAAGCTACATGCTCTAATGCTTTAATACTATAAGAAAATAATTTTCTGATATGACATTACACGATCGTTCGCTGGACGAACAGATTAGTTGATGGCAATTTCATTCATTTCATTCAACAGTTACTACTGGCTGTTGATATAAATAATTGTAATTATTTATAGACATTCTTTTTTGAGCTAATTTTCTACAAGAAGAAGACCGCTTCACTGTGCGTTCACACCCCAGGCGGCGAGAGCGTTAAAGTGGCCGGAATTCATTTATTTTCAATGTGAGCCGGCGGTGAGCTCCGGCGAGAGCGGCGTGGCAGGTCTTGGACGGTGAGAGCATCGAGGAGGGTTGAAATCAGGTCAACTTTATGGTAATGAGCTATGACGCGGTTCGGCGGCAACCAATCTGAATGTAGAATTCCTCTGCTTGAGAGGATTCCAGAGAACGCAGCGGGAATGCTATTAATTTCCTCAAAACAACATAGATTTGACCAATTACAGTACATTAAGGCTACACTTCAACCAGGACAGTTTGTAATGTAGGCTGCGCACAAATGAACGTTAATGTTAATTAAAGACCAAGGTTAGTAAACGTTTCCTAAAAAAAACTGCTTGTTGAAATTAACCATGAACACAAAAGCCACACCACACAAATGGCTTTTAATTGGTTTATTTCGTTAGCAAACATACAACTATAATTGTTAAGTTTCCATCGATCAATTTCTTACTTTCACATTTAAAATATTTCATGAGGTTAACCTGTACCCTACTTGTGGTCAGTCTGCACAAGATCAACGTGTTTGTTTGCTTTGCGGCTCCTTTAAATACATGACAAGCATTCGATCTACGTCCATGAATCTTTCTACAGCATTGCTGGCAGGGTGGTCAGGGCGAATTTTTACGCTCTCGCCGGCGGCGGTGTGAACGCACAGTTAGAGTAGAAACCGCAACCCAATGATCAAAGACGTCTAAATAACAGATTTAAATAGAAAAAAAACTATTTAAAAAACTGTAAACAGCCTGGAATAATATAATGTGTGTCAGAACTTTATGACTGACCCAAAGCAGACTTCTTCCGCCAGTGTGTCCAGACCTCATGTGTTGTCCTTCCAGTGATCTTATTTTTTGTTCACACATAGCATGGTACCGGTTATTTCATAGCGGAAAATAGCCAAAACCGATTTACCGGTATTTCTGAAAAGGTCCTGTTCACCAGTGTTAATTTCGTCAACGAAGACCACGACAAAAAATATTTGTCAACTAACCTTTTTTCTGTGACTAAGACGAGAGACGTTGACGAGCTAAAATTAATATCTGATGATAAAAACTATGACGAAATTTATGCTGCGCCTTTGTTAACAAGACGAGATGGGACTAAAATGTTATTTGAGGACTACCGGACATTCAAAATACATCCTATAGGCTAAATTAACTGTCTTGTCTTTCAAAATGTGCGTCTCTGCCATTGAATAAGGGGCTTTAAATCTAGTCTCAGTATGGCAGCCGCAGTGGACGGACGGATAGGCTACCAAAATACAAACTAACGATCTGAAACAATGGCCTCATCACCCGAGCGTAAACAGGTGGGTGAAAACTGAATGTGTGTCAGTATTACATGCATACCTTCCGTCTTAAAGGGACAGCATTACTAATTATCTGTGTCATCAAAGTTAACAAACAAAAGATGTTAAATAAATGTATACTTGTGAAGTAAACCTACTGTATCTGAAAAATCTGTTTAATTTGTATCTCTACCAAAAAAAGAAAATGTATTCCAGTTTTTTTCAAATTCAATCCTTGATTCAAATCTCTCATAAGCTTAATTGATTTGGTCCAAAGAGAGAATAATTGAACTAAAACTACATATAAAATAACTACCAAAATAAATGTTGGTAACTGCAGTTTGACTAAAAGTTGACAAAAATGCAATGACATTTTGTTGACTAAAACTATGAAAGACTAAAATGCGACTAAGACTATTAAGCATTTTTGTCTCAAGATAAAGACTAGTAAAAAATTCCTGCCAAAATTAACACTGCTGTTCACTATACCTCTAAATTTACCAGTAAAGATAGCATGTGTAAAATGGGCTAAATTCTGCCCAAATAAAATAGAAACAGCCACTTAGCACTCAACACAAAACAATACTCTTCACTCACACAACCACCCTCTTCTGGACTTACTCCATGCTATTTACACACATATATAATTAAGGGTGAAGTTTTCTCATTAGACGAACAAAAGAGAGTTGCTCAGTGTTTACCACCACGTTGAAATATCTGGTGTGGTTTCAGGCATGGTGAATATTTTGTCTCCTGCCTGTGTTTGCAGGGTCTGTCTGAACTACACAAAGCGTTTCACAGATCTCTCATGGGTCTATTTCAGTTAAACAGGAAGCTGTGTTATAGCCCTTCCAGCATGGTACAAAGCAGCCCATTGTCTGAGTTTTCCTTTTTTTTGAGCAAGGAAAACAGATGAGAATCTGCAGCACTTTGATAGCCCGCTTAAGATTAAGCAAGACTGATCTCTGATAATCACCTAACTATGATCCCCACTGGCAGAAGTGAAGCCCACGGTGTATTAGAGAACATTGGAGCACTGATTAACACTGGGGTAAAAAAAAATATTGCCCTTGACCTGCCTCACTTCCCTGGAAAACAAAAAAGTGCCATTTGCTTTTTGCTTAAATTAGGTTAATATAATAATTTAATTCTGGGATATAAACGGCACATTCTATGAATAGAGTACAAAACAGGGCTTGAAAGTCTTAAAATTAAGTCATATTCTTTCTATTTTTCAACAAACTGTCAGTAAAAGATGGCACTTAATCCTCAGAAAATGTTGGTCTGTTATTAAAATTAGTTAAATAAATAAAACATAAAACACATTGAATTCAAATTCAACAGATTATATAAAAATAAATGATGTATTGGGTGTCGGATACACTTGAAGTGGTACAGCCAAAATCATATTTTCAAATTTCAAACTGATAAAAATGAGAAGCCTTAGAGGAGATAATTGTTGTTCTGGTTATTTCAACCCAAAACTTTCTGCAGATGTCTACATTATAGTGCTGGTAATGAGTGATACAATAATTAGTGTGTGTTTATTCCATGAGCAACATAATAATTCTCTATTATGAATTCCAAATAAATTTGTTTTCATTTTACTTAGATTTTTTTAAAACTCTCTGCCGTTCTCTGGCATGCATGAATAAAAGCGCTTGTATGTGTGTGTGTGTGAGAACATTTGCAAAACAAATGTAAAATGTATGTTTTGTAAATCCCAGAATATTAAAAGCATCTGTGCTGTAGTCTGCATTACATTTGTTTGGCTACAATGATTTCTGTTCTGACTTTATTTTATTGTGTATATGACACTTTACTTAAAAATGAGTTTGTCTGTTTGTGGTTATGAAAGCGAAACATATACAATGATAAGCGCAGAGGCCAAAACTGATGTTCGGCAAGTCCAAAGCAAGATAGATCCTCAAGTGTTCAAGGAATTTTGGTCTTAATGAAATTACAAAATATGCCAAAGCATTTTAGCTGTTTGTGACGCACTCAAATGTGCTCTCCCATCACAAGCGGAGTACAAACCTGCAGTAAACAGCATATTATACTAATTTGGATGCAGCCCATTTTGAAACATGGATTTTGGCAGTTCCAATTCCACACATAGCACAGAAAGCAACAACAGCCAATGCGAAAAGAGTTTGAGTAAGATGTTTGGAGCACTATGTTACCAATACATCAATATATCTAATGAGGTAAGTATTGTTTATTCCAGTTATCATACAACTGTACATTTATGCAATGAGGATATTGCTAGTCACTGTAAGGAAAGAAAGGCTTGTGTTTATTTTTCTGCTGGTTGGTGTATGTTATAGTTTTTCTCTGGGCTTTGGCCAGCGTTCTACTTTACTGTTGATTTAGAGTAACTAAAGAAAGAAGCTCTGACAGTCAGACAGGATTCCAGCAACTCCTGCTGAGAATGTGGATTCACTTCTACATCATTTACTGGACAGGGTTTCACATATTTTAGCAAAGTTGGAGTACATCCAACTCCATGTCAAAAACAACACATAAGATAAAGGTTCAAGAGTTTATCTGGAGCTTTGAAAAGGTTATATATATATATATATATATATATATATATAAAGAGAGAGAAAGAGAGAGAGTGAAAAGGTCTTATTAAATGTATTATTTATTTATATGTTCATGAATTTTAAATAATTTGGGACATGTACGTTTACAAAATTAGCTATAACATTACATATTAAATTCTGGTTTTAATGGGTTTTTCTATTTAAAGTTCCCCTTGGAAATGTCTGTCAATTTCGGTACTTTACATTAGGTGTCTTTAATTGCCATGTACAGGTGCATCTCAATAAATTAGAATGTCATGGAAAAGTTAATTGTGACGACTGGGGTGGGTCCGAGAGCCATGGGAACGGAGCGAGGCCGGTGAAGTAAATGATAATGAACGACACCTGCGCCACTCACCATTCTCGAGTCCCACGCCTGGATTTTAATTTGTGTTTTATGTGCGGCAGTCGTCCGTGGGGGGCTGCCACTTTTCTTTTGTGTTTGTTTATTTTATTATTAAAGTGTTTAAATGTTCGCTGGTTCCCGCCTCCTTCTTCCCGATCTAAGAACTTCATTACATTAATTTATTTCAGTAATTCAACTCAAATTGTGAAACTCGTGTATTAAATAAATTCAATGCACACAGACTTAAGTAGTTTAAGTATTTGGTTCTTTTAATTGTGATGATTTTGGCTCACATTTCACAAAAACCCACCAATTCACTATCTCAACAAATTATAATACTTCATAAGACCAATAAAAAAACATTTTTAGTGAATTGTTGGCCTTCTGGAAAGTATGTTAATTTACTGTATATGTACTCAATACTTGGTAGGGGCTCCTTTTGCTTTAATTACTGCCTCAATTTGGCGTGGCATGGAGGTGATCAGTTTGTGGCACTGCTGAGGTGGTATGGAAGCCCAGGTTTCTTTGACAGTGGCCTTCAGCTCATCTGCATTTTTTGGTCTCTCTCATTTTCTTCTTGACAATACCCCATAGATTCTCTATGGGGTTCAGGTCTGGTGAGTTTGCTGGCCAGTCAAGCTCACCAACACCATGGTCATTTGACCAACTTTTGGTGCTTTTGGCAGTGTGGGCAGGTGCCAAATCCTGCTGGAAAATGAAATCAGCATCTTTAAAAAGCTGGTCAGCAGAAGGAAGCATGAAGTGCTCCAAAATTTCTTGGTAATCGGATGTAGTGACGTTTGGTTTTCAAAAAACACAATGGACCAACACCAACAGATGACATTACACCCCAAATCATCACAGACTGTGGAAACTTAACACTGGACTTCAAGCAACTTGTGCTATAAGCTTCTCCACCCTTCCTCCAGACTCTAGGACCTTGGTTTCCAAATTAAATACAAAACTTGCTCTCTTCTGAAAAGAGGACTTTGGACCACTGGGCAACAGTCCAGTTCTTCTTCTTCTTAGCCCAGGTAAGACGCCTCTGACGACAACTGTAGCCAAATTCCTTGACATGTCTGTGTGTGGTGACTCTTGATGCCTTGACCCCAGCCTCAGTCCATTCCTTATGAAGTTCACCCAAATTCTTGAATCGATTTTGCTTGACAATCCTCAGAAGGCTGCGGTTCTCTCGGTTGGTTGTGCATCTTTTTCTTCTGCACTTTTTCCTTCCACTCAACTCTCTGTTAACATGCTTGGATACAGCACTCTGTGAACAGCCAGCTTCTTTGGCAATGATTGTTTGTGGCTTATCCTCCTTGTGAAGGGTGTCAATGATTGTCTTCTGGACAACTGTCAGATCAGCAGTCTTCCCCATGATTGTGTAGCCTAGTGAACCAAACTGAGAGACCATTTTGAAGGCTCAGGAAACCTTTGCAGGTGTTTTGAGTTGATTAGCTGATTAGCATGTCACCATATTCTAATTTGTTGAGATAGTGAATTGGTGGGTTTTTGTTAAATGTGAGCCAAAATCATCACAATTAAAAGAACCAAAGACTTAAACTACTTCAGTCTGTGTGCATTGAATTGAATTAATACACGAGTTTCACAATTTGAGTTGAATTACTGAAATAAATGAACTTTTCCACGACATTCTAATTTATTGAGATACACCTGTACTTATGTCAAAATAAATAAATTAATGAATGTTAGGGACAATGTACCTATTGCGTTCATGTTGAATTGTTAAACATGGTTACACTTTAATTTAAGGAGTCCTTGTTACAGTGTATACATTTAAGTACTGAGTAATATTAATTAACTACATGTACTTACTATATGGTTAGGTTTAGAATTAAGGTTTGGACTAGGGTTACTTGCATGTAATTATGCATAATTTATTGTTATTATAATAGTAAGTACATGGAACATGTAACAAGGACACCTTAAAATAAGTGTTACCCAAAACTCTTTAGCTGCTATCGAAGTGGGATGCAGTTTTGCTGTATGTCGGCGCACTAACCACAAGGCTATTGACTAATAAAATAATATCTTCTAGAGTTTCCAAACAATAGTTTGGAGGCAATAAATGACACATCAACTCTTTTTTAGTTCACACCTGATTGAATTTTCTGATTTGAACTAAGGCAATGTTTAAATACAACCCAAATTGCAGAAATGTTGGAACATGTTAAATTTTGATAAAATTATAAAATTTGAATAAAATGAAAACTAAAGGAATTTCAAATCACATGAGCCAATAATTTATTCACAATAGAACATAGATAAAATAACAAATGTTTAAACTGAGAAATTTTAAAATTTGATGCACAAAATGAGCTCATTTCAAATTTGATGAGTAGCAGTGACTGGGACAGATTTTAAGTATCAATTCTGCTTAAAAGGATGCGATCTAATCCTGCTTACATGAAATAAGCCTGCTCCCGAGTAGGTTTAAGCTTACGGACCCGTTGCTATGACAACAACTCTGGGATGAGCTTCGAAGAACAAAACAATACAAGATCAAGCGAAATTGTCAACAATCAAATCCAGCTAACTGAGTTAGCGACGTACATGAGAACGGAGCCCATTGGAATTTGGTCTCATTCTTGCCTGATATTAGGTTTCCAGCTGCTGAAGAGTTCATGGTGGTCTTTGACGTATTTTTCGTTTAATGTTGTGTCAAATGTTCTCTATATGTGTCAGTGATTTGGATTTTTGGTCAGCAATTTTTTTTCCTTTTTTTTGTGTATGTGTTTGTGAGTTGGTGTATCCTAGGGTATGGCTGTGTACTCCTCTCTGTGGATGATTGCTGAGATGATAATTACCTGCTGCCAATCAACTCATCTGCCTCCAGTATTTAAACCCTGGGTCTTCAGTCATTCTCTGCCAGATTGTTCAGTCTACTTATGTTACTGTTAGGCCTCCCAGTGTCTTTAGACCAGTTTTTGTGTCATGTGTTGGAGTTCCCTGTGCTTTAGACCTCAGTCCACCAATTCATCCTGCATTCTGCCTGCCACGCCCGAAAAAATTACTCTCAGCTCTACCTACATACCTCTGGCCTGTTTAGTTTCCAGCTCACCTCAGCCAACAATCTTCAACAGCAAATGAGAGATGGAATCCTGCAATAAATTCATTATTTGCATCATTTTTATTCAGTATTCTGCTTTTGGTTGAACAGGTGAAAGATCTGGACTGCCGATTCAGCACCCAGACTCTTCTACTGTGAAGCCATGCTGTTTAAGCTGCCCTACGGACCCGATGAGCATGCTATGCCCATACCACATGGCACAACTGGTTCTGGGATGTCACTCCTGACCAGCTTCGCCCACAGACGACAGCGCTTCTGGACCATATTCACATATGGCTTCCTTTCGGATGATAGAGCTTTAGTTGGCATCTGCAGATGGCACAGTGGTTTCTGGAAGGGCCCATTTAGTAATGTCAATGACAGAATCATGCGATGAGTGATGCAGTGTCGTCTGAGGGGCATCCAACAAAGGTCTTCGGCTTGTCCCTTGCGCACAGAGATGTCAAATTAGACAGGACAGTGAAAGGCAGCCAACAGCCAGAGCACCTCGTGAAATTTCTGCAGCAATGTAAGAAGCATCATTTTGGTAGTTTTTGAATCACTGCATTCTCTCCCCCTTGTTTGGATTCTTCGGAGCCGAACATTGGAGAACTCTAAAAGCAATAATGTGCTTCATGAGCTGACGACACACCAGGCCTTAATCCAGCTAACTGAGTTAGCGACGTACAAAGAACGGACCCCTGGGCATTGAGGTTATGAGTTTCTGGTGTTTTGATGTTGGAATTTGGTCTCATTCTTGCCTGATATTAGGTTTCCAGCTGCTGAAGAGTTCATGGTGGTCTTTGACGTATTTTTCGTTTAATGTTGTGTCAAATGTTCTCTATATGTGTCAGTGATTTGGATTTTTGGTCAGCAATTTTTTTTCCTTTTTTTTGTGTATGTGTTTGTGAGTTGGTGTATCCTAGGGTATGGCTGTGTACTCCTCTCTGTGGATGATTGCTGAGATGATAATTACCTGCTGCCAATCAACTCATCTGCCTCCAGTATTTAAACCCTGGGTCTTCAGTCATTCTCTGCCAGATTGTTCAGTCTACTTATGTGGTACTGTGCTAAGGCCTCCCAGTGTCTTTAGACCAGTTTTTGTGTCATGTGTTTTGTTGGAGTTCTAATTTTTCCTGTGCTTTAGACCTCAGTCCACCTATATTCATCCTGCATTCTGCCTGCCACGCCCGATCAATAAATTACTCTCAGCTCTACCTACATACCTCTGGCCTGTTTAGTTTCCAGCTCACCTCAGCCAACAATCTTCAACAGCAAATGAGAGATGGAATGTGTTGCTTGACTTTTGGCAATAAATTCATTATTTGCATCATTTTTATTCAGTATTCTGCTTTTGGTTACAACAACAGGTGAAAGATCTGGACTGCAGGCAGGCCAATTCAGCACCCAGACTCTTCTACTGTGAAGCCATGCTGTTGTAATAGCTGCAGTTTGTGGTTTTGCACTGTCCTGCGTAAATACACAAGGCCTTCCCTAAAATAGATGTTGCTCTAAAACTTTTATATATCTTTCAGCATTCATAGTGCCTTCCAAAACATGCAAGCTGCCCATACCGTATGCACCCCCATACCATCAGAGATACTGGCTTTTGAACTGAACACTGATAACACACTGAAAGGTCTCAATTCTCTTTAGCCCGGAGGACACGGTGTCCGTGATTTCCAACAAGAATGTCAAATTTGGACTCGTCTGACCATAGAACACTTTTCCACTTTGAAACAGTTCATTTTAATTAGCCTTGGCCCACAGGACACGACAGCGCTTCTGGACCATATTCACATATGGCTTCCTTTTCGGATGATAGAGCTTTAGTTGGCATCTGCAGATGGCACAGCGGATTGTGTTTACCGACAGTGGTTTCTGGAAGTATTCCTGGGCCCATTTAGTAATGTCAATGACAGAATCATGCGATGAGTGATGCAGTGTCGTCTGAGGGGCATCCAACAAAGGTCTTCGGCCTTGTCCCTTGCGCACAGAGATTTCTTCAGTTTCTCTGAATCTTTTGATGATGTTATGCACTGTAGATGATGAGATTTGCAAAGCCTTTGCAATTTGACGTTGAGGAACGTTGTTTTTAAAGTATTCCACAATCTTTTTACACACTCTTTCACAGATTGGAGAGCCTCTGCCCATCTTTACTTCTGAGAGACTCTGCCTCTCTAAGACATCCCTTTTATAGGTAATCATGTTACAGACCTGATGTCAATTAACTTAATTTGTTGCTAGATGATCTCCCAGCGGATTTTTTTCAAAATTTCTTTATTTTTCAGCCATTTGTTGTGCCAACTTTTTTGAGACCTGTAACAGGCGTCAATTTTGAAAGGAGCTCATTTAGTGGATAAGTGTAAAATTTCTCTGTTTAAACATTTGTTATGTTATGTTCTATTGTGAATAGAATATTGGCTCATGTGATTTGAAAGTCTTTTAGTTTTCATATTATTCAAATTAAAAAAAACGTCCCAACATTTCGGGTTATATCAATTCTACACAGTTTTTTAATGTAAACTAAAATGCCAATTAAAAGCTTCTGAAATGTACAAATTAGACAGGACAGTGAAAGAAAGGCAGCCAACAGCCAGAATGCACCTCGTGAAATTTCTGCAGCAATGTAAGCAGCATCATTTTGGTAGTTTTGAAGCTGTATCACTGCATTCTCTCCCCCTTGTTTGGATTTCTCATTAATGTCGGAGCCGAACATTGGAGAACTCTAAAAGCACATAATGTGCTTCATGAGCTGACGACACACCAGACTTCTGTCAGACCGTAACACTGCCAAGGTATGTGCTGCCTGTCCAAGATTTGCTTACCCCAAAAATCCTTATTTCTGTAAACATTCACCTCGCTCTATTAAGAACCATTACAGCGCTCTGCTACTGGAAACTGTCCCACATTCCAAATAAGTGAAAAGGAGGTAGAATGTGTACTACAACCCTTGTTTAATGAGCGGCTCTTGTTATTGAGGTTTCAATGAGTCTTTTATTCCCACCTTGGCTGCTGGATAGTGGTGTATAAAAACATTTCCTGTCTCTTTGTGGCCTAAACATTTGCTTTCTGAAGTAAAGTGACGGCATCAAAATTTCATGTACTGTAGCAATCCAATCGGACGGTGTTTAGTGTCCACCAGCAACAGCGACAGGGGTGAACAATTTTAACATCCAACACCGGGGGTGAAAAAATATTACAAACGAAACTACCCAACCCCCCCCCCCCGTATGCGCAAACAATACATAGGCTACACAGGACTCCTCTCTTGCCCTGTAACACCCACCCAAGAAAAACGCAGTAAAGATCCAAAGCCTACAAGTACTACTGAGCATAAAATATTAGAAGTGCTGGTAAATGGAACTACAAACAAGTTTATTGGGAGTGAGAAGTGCGAAATGCAAAATGTTCTATTACCGGTAGCATTAAATTCTGCGTTTTGTGACAATCTTAGCAATATTAATGGCCTGCACCAATCGGGCAACTCCATTAAACAGCCTTCTTCCTACTGTATATTGTTTAACCAATGTGCCACAGTTTCAAACAATTTTTTTTTTTGCAGTGGGTGAGTGGCATAGTTTGGCTACATGACTGGTTTTGGAAATGCCAACGTCATGAGAAGCTAGACAATTTAATTCACATAGCATATTTCACACACAAGGGCAAGTTACGTCAAACTGCTTTATAGGGAGAAATGTTACACACTCAAAAATGCTTTTCTTAGCTTTTTTTGGTCTTGTTTCCAATACAAATATTTCCAAATAATAGTTAAAAAAAAAAAAAATCCAGAAAAAAATAAGTCAAGTCTCAAAATAATATTGTTTTCAGGCTTGAAATAAGATTATTTCGATTGTTTTAAGGAAAAACTAAATTTGTACCTTTTTTCTGAAAACAAGACATTTCAATTGATTACATATCTAGAAAATGGCAGTCTTGTGGCCTAATGGAATTTTTAGATATTTGGACTAGAAACAAGACAAGAACTAAGTAGGAAAGCATTTTTTTCAGTGCCCCATTCAAGGATAAACACCTTTATATGATTAAATGACGTTTGAGCGACAACTACGGTCTACAATCAACAAGGATTTTGTTAAGATGTTCCACGACTGAGGTGAGACCCTTAGGCAAGGCACCGAATAAACTGCTCCCCGGCACTGTAAATCTTCAGTGTCGGCTGCCCACTCAAAATTTTGAAGCTCCAGCTTGGATGGGTTAAATGCGAGGTGTTTCTCCGTATTGAACACAGTTGTGACTACCTCCACTTGAGCTGAGTGATTCTAATACTACTGTACATTAAACGGTATGCTTTACTTTGTATGTCGAACAGTTCTCAAATTGAGCTTCATCTCAGAGCTTAATTTGTAGCTTATTGTATATCATGAGACAAATAGTTAAGGTCGAGACTGAGGAGCATTGTGTTGATTTTGCAATTAGGCTTAGTGAGTCACATAATGTAGCTGGATAAAGCTAGTCAAACTACTACTAATCTTCATAGCTATTGCAACCGCAGTTTTTTTACACGCGGAAATCACCATTTAACTGGAACTCCATCATTTACAGTAGAAACAAATGCATTTCGTACTGCTCTACAGCGAACTTAATTTATCGGCGTACGGTCGTTTCTACGCAAACAGACTTGGAATTTAATCACCATGGACATGAGCGGTGGCAATTGCGACTTCAAAAATAAGTTGCTTCACTGTCAGGTCTGATGCTCGTGTACACAAGTATTTCAAATACATGTAAGCCTTAACTTGTGTGCAGCATAGAGAATTTCAAGATACAAAATACTATTTAGTATTTTAATGACAGCATTTTGTTCATGTAGATAATTTTTTTCCTTTCAGGGCTATTAGCCTTACATGCGCAAATAGCAGCATAAAATACTTTTTACAATCAGACCTCTTTATTAGACTGCTGATTTCCTGAATCACACATCGTCGTAGCTCAACACACCTGCAGCACTTTCATACTTGTCCGGGAAAATCTTATTGGAGTCAAAAACGTAGAAATTATAAGATATTTGATTTTGAATAACAATAAATAGGGCTACATCGCATGTTGACAACTATATCATCATTCACAGTGCTATCTTTACAGTTAACATGATTAACAAAAGATAATTCTGAAAAACAGATTTGCGACAAGTTAAATAGGCCATGCTTTCGTTTTGCTGTGTATAACACTCATACAACATGCTTGAAATGGTTATTGGACTCCTATATGATCTTTAGTTTGTGGGGAAAAAAGCATAACTGATCCCAGCAGGTAAAAAAAAAACTAGCAAGGGTGCCTCATCATTAGCACACACACAACATTTCAGTCTTGTTAGGTTTGATATAAAGATATATGATACAGGGTTCTTACGCCATTCAAATTCAAACATTTTCACTTTAAACTGTGGTAAATTACATGTTTACAACCAAACATACACTAAGTTTTTCCACTTTAAAGCTCAGATGTTATTGTGCTATTCAAAACCACCGGTCCACTGAATAGCAAATCAGCATTCGCATCACCGAAATAAAAATTGCCAACATACAGTAAAATATAAATTATAAATAAAAATAAAGGAGGAAAGCATTTACAGGTATCTGCAGGATTTGGGCTATCAGGCTAATGTAACAGTCAGAACTAATTCACCCTAACATCACACTCCCACTCAACACAACATATTATTTGCACTGTTCACTTTAACACAGGTTCCCACTAGAAAGACTACACGTACACACTGCACTAAGTGACAACATATCTGCAAATTTCAGCCTTGGATACCATTTTTCAATGCACATCCACAACATTGCATAGTCAAAAGTATAATCTGTTGCACCTTTGCACAACTATCTGTTGCACAACTAATCTGCTGTAAATTTATAATCTGTTGCACCTTCACATATTACTATGTATAGATGTGTACATAATGTAGAATGTGTACATACGGTGTATAATGTGTATTGGTAACTAAGTATGCCTTTATAGTACACTGTGTGTACTGAGTATATTTATGTGTATTATGCACATTGTCTTCTGTACAGTCTGTACTGTCTATATGTAAATTTTTATTTTTACATATAGTCTGGAGCACGCTCTCAAGAATTTCACTCACCAAGGCACTTGTGCTGTGGTGATGTGACAATAAAAGTGATTTGATTTGATTTGTGTTTTTACTTCATAGTTTAATATAAAATTTTATAGCTACTAATTTTTTCATTCTTGTTCTGTTATACCGTTACATTTAAAGGGTTTGTTGTGGATTAAGGATAACAAAATAATCTATATAGTGATTATATATGTTTTGGTTCAATATTGTAACTCAGGTATTTAATATACGATATAAATTGGGCCATATGACCAAAACTGTATATGAAAGATTTATAAGGTTAAAGGGTAGTTTTTAGAGTATAGATCAAATTATATTTTCTGTAAATAAGGTTGCTATGAAGATCTAAAATTTAGAGACCAGCGAAATGTCTTTTTGGCCGGGTATTGTTTCTCCGTGTCGTAACACTCTAGGGGCGAGCTTCAGAATACCAGGGTGTTACTAATATTAGTAAAAAAAAAAAAGAAGAAAAAGGTCCGTCACATTTTCAAACTGATTAAACTGTTTTTCAGCCAGTAATAAAAAAGCAAAAGAATGCAATAGAATAATAAAATATATAAATGAAACAAACTGTACGATTAAGTTTTTTCATGTAAGTCTAAAGAATGGGAGTTACAGCCTAGGCATACTAGAGAAATTAAAAACCTAATGTAAACATAAATCACAGTGTAGAACTCTGTCACTGTAAAGTTGATTTGTGCGTTCACACTCGGACGCGAATGGCGCGAATAAATCGTTTCTACGCGAATGATTTACATGTTAAGTCAATGCAAAGACCCGATTGTGTTAGACAATCCTGCGGCACTACACAAACTGCACTGACGGCAATGCAGAAGCTCTGTTAAATACATGGAAAATGATGCCGTTTCAGCCATATCAATGCTGAGACCTGAGACTTTCTTTTTTTGTGATTCAAATGCCTATAAATGATCTCAGATTAAATTTACAATATGTTTCATTACGAGCGGAGGCCGAAACAATTACGAACAATTAACGTCATTACGAGCGGAGGCCAGAAAATCCGAAACCTTCTTCATTGTATGGAGACAAAGTAATTGTGGTTCTATGTGGGTACCCGGAGCCTTATATGCATCTTCGTATCTAGAAGATTACAAAAACAGGAAGCAACATTTTGCAATGAGACTGGAGCTGCACACTTGAATGGGATCAGAAGCCCCTCCCATGACGCGTATTCGCGTCTGTTGTCTAAATGATGAATTTCACGCGCGAATGAAGCGAATTTCTCGCGTGAATGAAGCGAGTAAACTCAAAATGTTCAAGCATCCAACTTCACGCGATTTATTCGCGCCATTCGCGTCTGGTGTGAACGCACCTTACGAATGAAACTTCCTTTGTTTCTTATTAAAGCTACAAAGGTCCTTCAGTCAAGAGCAGATAGTGATTTTGAATTTGTCTTTTGTTGTTTGATTATTAATATAAAGCACAGAGTCGCAGCAGGAATATAGCCTGCTGTCACATCTTTAAGAGCCGCACAGATCCAATTTACTGTTACTCAAGTAATTTCATCCTCAAATCTTTACGTTTATTTATTACATAACCGACGAGGGTTTACATGAATAATAACTAAGCGCCGCATTTTTGCGTGTATTTGACCGTTTAGGTGCTAAAAGATGACTTTACATGTCCATGTTGTGTTCTGTCTCTGAGCGCATACACAGTAAGTTAATCTTCCCGAGGAAGCGCATGTTCTCTAGTCGTTACCAGCTTGTAAAAACAAAAATACATCGGTAATCAAGTTAACGATGAATTCAAGAACCATGATCCCATTTTACCAAAGTCTAGTTGACATGAATCATTCAGACCTTTCTGTGTGTGTGTACCACAAGACAAAGGTAACTATAATGCTCATAAAAGAGGGGGAAAAAAATATTGTTTTAAGGGCATACTCACACTAGGCACAGCTGCCTTGTACTAAAGCCCAAGTGATTGTCCTTTCGCTAACAGACAGATATGACAGGATTATTACAGAGGCAACTGAGGATAATGCTGGAATTTGCAGATTTACTTACAAACTACAATACCTGTTCATCAATAAAATTATAACCAGACCCATTGTAAATCTAAATGTACTCAAATTAACTTAATTGAAAAGTGTGATATCCAAGTAGTTATAAAAGTTTTTGCTGTCATGATAACAATAACGCATACAAAAATAGTACATTAAAGGTGGGGTAAGCGATTTCTGGAAGCCAATTTTGATATTTGAAATCATCAAAATAAACACGCCCTTAACCTTAAAGGGTCTCGCCCCTATTTTGATAGCTTCGCCCCACACATACGTAGCCTACGCAACCAAGGCAACGATTAGTTCTGTGAAACAAAGCAAAACCAATGTTACACCGCGTCTACACCGGACGCGAGTGGCGCGACAAAATACTATAGAAGTCAATAATCAGTGATGCTGTCAACACTGGAGGCTGTGTGGTGTGACAAATCCCTGACAGAAAACTGCTGCCGTGTAATTAATTATGACGACACATGAACAGAATGATTTTACAGTCGCTTTATGTCCATGATTTTCAACACGACTAGCTGTCGCAGCGGTTGTGTAGACAGCGCGCTAACTGTTACTCACCTATCGAGAAGAACCAAAGCAACCTCGGCGTCCGATCACAGGCCTTCAGCTCCTTGAGTTCTCTCCAGTGCTGGAAATCTGATTTGATATGAACACGGGTCCCACTTCTTTGCCTTGTTTACATTCCGCAGTTGAAAATGTTCTGCTTTATGTTTTTAGGATCCGCCATCTCTATCTTTCTGTCACTCGGACATCGGCTGTTCACTGAACGCTCTCTCTCTCTCGTTATCATGAGTAGACACGCCCCTTATATTGGCTAGATATCCATCAATTAGACATTATGCGTGATGAAAAGTTTGATTACATACCCAGCCTGCACTGGTAGAAACAACACGAGACCGTATACATACCAGTGACTGTCCACGAGCACCCTCCGGGACAGGGTGTTTAGTGTCACCTATAGCACCGCAACAGCCGACAGCAACCTCGGGTGCAGTCATCAGGGCTTGTGAAAAAAT
The DNA here is from genome assembly GCA_027422405.1 of Ptychobarbus kaznakovi. NCBI lineage: Eukaryota > Metazoa > Chordata > Actinopteri > Cypriniformes > Cyprinidae > Ptychobarbus > Ptychobarbus kaznakovi. The sequence continues at coordinate 22,570,179 of CM049809.1, forward strand.
TGACAAACTGACTTCCACCCACTGGACCACCCTGCAGTCGCGCTTGTGCACAATACATCGGCTACCAGCATGGACTCCTCAGATCTTGCCCTGTGGGCACATCCTAAATCTAAGTGAATAGAAGATAGCTCATAACTATAACCCTAACAGCACAAAAAATTATGAATGCTAAAAACACTGACAGCCAATCGGAATCATTTCTGCTTTAAAGAGCTTGAGCATTTAAAGTGACCGATGACACAACTGCATTTTATACTTAGAATACACTAATATAGTTATCTTTATAAGTATAGTTCTTGGTGTAAACAAGCCTTAATAGTGTTACTTTACTGGATGGCCAATTTCACATGTATTTTGTGTATTTTCAAAATACTGTATTTGTATTTAAATAAATTTTCCCAAACAGTATTTTGTATTTGTATTTAAATACATTTTTCCACACGGTATTTTCTATTTTAATTTCAAATACATTTTGATGTATTTGTGCCAATCTCTGCTTACCGTTAGCTTGTTCCATCACGTTTTACATAGACTCTGGAAATATGGACAGTTGCCTACAGTGTCAAATTTAGGCTTCAGGAGTTAGATTGGTTGGATGAGGGAAAGAACATTAAGGTAAGCCAATCAGAGACAGAGTAGAGTAGGGCGGGTCCATTCCTGCTACAGGAAAAAAATGCTACAGGTGATATGACACAGATGACTCGCAGACACGACTATGACGACCCCCCCCCCCCCACACACACACACACACATTTTTTTTTCAAGGTGAAAACGGTGTATTTCGCCGAAAGGTGACAAGTTTGCACCCCTGAGCGAGTACTGAAAGAGATCTGCGTTAAAGTGCACGTAAAGCTTGCCGCAAAACTCCAGCAAGTAATTACCATGTGTCGTGGCCAGGGGGAAAATAATATTCTCTGAGTTTCGGTTCATTTTTGTGAAGCCCTCCTGCTCAAGCCCGAGACGTTTTCTAAAAAAAGCACAATGTATGCTCTATTGTGAGTGCATACAAATAAATGTAGACTCTTAACAGACCCAAGAGATGTATTACTCTTACCTTTATGAGCAAAAATGACGGTTGTTTTCACTGTTAGAAGAAAAAATGCAAATGATTGCGCTGGCGCCTCTGTGTCCTGCAAAGCACGCTTTAGCTTCCACTCTCCACATAAATTATAGGACACGTGCCTAATAGCACACATTTATCTAGGTTAACCATTTAAACTAACATTGTGATATGCTTTAAGTATTTTATATATAGATTTTATTTATGATGATTTGAGAAGACTAACATTTTATCAAACATAGGCTATGATTAACTCACTGTCTGCCGCTGGCCGCTTGGTTATTTTAAAAAACAAAAACTTGAATTTAACAAATAAATTTTTTTCCCAAACATATTTCTACATTTACTTAATAATGAACCAAAAATAAATATAACCACTTTGCCATTCATTTTTTGCCAAAAATGAAACTGAACTATTTTAATGGCTACAACAGCAGCTGTGTAATAGGGCAAGAGAGAAAGAAACAAAAGACACGGTCTCCAGTTGGATTCAGCACTCAGGCCGAGAATTCTGATAAGCTGTTGTACAAGCGCCAGACTAGGGCATATGTTTGAGGTCCGTGCAGGGTTCTATTGAGCTTGTTTGGTACCAAACTCAATTTGGTACTCGCAACGCAGCTTTATATACGCACGCACGCGCTTTGGATGTGACTGCGCACCGCCTCTGGAGCGCACGAGAACCGAATGGCTTAAAAAGACATGCAAATAAATAATACATGTTGTGAAAATGCAACAATGACCCGATTAGGGAAGTGACAATTCTGTCAACTGTAGGCAACTGAAACGTGAGCGAAAGTCTTGTATCACAGTGTACAGCAGCTCTTTAGTGCAGACGAGATGCACCGATGTGAAGCCGGTTGAAGAGAAAGTCAAAGAAAGAAGATGCGGTACAGCTGAATCACTCAAGCTCTTTTTAAATGACTGACTAGTCTGTGTGGATTTATTTACTCATCAAACCTACATACTATAGGCTATTGAATAAATCTGTGAATATCCATCATTTAAGTAAAAAGCTGCGGGAATGAGTAAAACTATATGATATAGCCTATGCGCAATCCCGCACCAAAATTCAGGACCCGATTAAACATAATTATATTATACAGAGTTTTGTGAAATAGATTTCCATGACTTTTCCAAAACTTTCTGGGTTTATTTATTTTTCAAAAACTTTTCCATGCCTGGAAATTGCTGTTTTAAAATTCCATGACTTTTCCAAGTTTTTCACGACTGTACAAACCCTGTATATTGTCACAGGTTTGACTCATTTATTGTGTGCGTATGTTTATAGAAGACCAACAAGAAGCAAATCTCATTTACCTGTGGCTTTCTCAGGGTTACTGCACATGAAACAGAGCCAGCCACCCTCCTCTTCACTGTAGCTGAACAGGTCAAAGAAACGAACCTCCTTCAGATACATCTGCAAACTGTCCACATCCTGAGAGTGAATACAGAGAAGGAGTGATGAAATTTAGCAGTTGAAGCTACTCCACAGCACTGAAGATGACACACAAGAGAAAGGGCCATTAGCCGCCACATTTCTTTTGCACATTTTAATGAAACAGCACAGGCATTGTTAAAATAGGTGTCCTGAGACATCAAACCTCTTTCTGTCTTGAGATTCTGTAATCACCAAAAAAGTAAGACAGCAACCACTGATCTACAATAGATATAGATCAGTGACAGCAATACATTATTGTCTTGCCAATCGAATAACTTTGAGAAGCTCTCTGTCTGCAAGTTACTGTGGGTACGGTTTGCTGCGATATCTCTTAAGGGCAAAATTTTGAAGAGAAGCAATGTCTAGCTGAAGCTAGAAAAATAGCTAACATTTATGACAAAAGTGCTACCTTGCACATGTAAATAGTAACAGTGAGACAGCTTACTAGTCTTTGGAACAGGGCTAACACGTACACTATATTGATTTAAGTGTGAATATTTACACTGTGGAAGTAGTAAACCACAAGATAGCCTTGGAAGTTTTGTGATAAGCTGTGGTTAGCCACTCAAGACTGATGGACCTTTAATAGGGTTAAAAGTCTTTAAGCAGGACAGACGTTTGATCTAGTTATCCTAAAATCTGTCTCTTAAGTCTTTGTGGAAGGCCTTCAATGGACTGAAACAGCAGCGTAATGACAATCTGGGATTTACTTTACGTATTAGAGAGTCAACAGCACAGCTAGACACCAATGAACAATGAGAGTCAACATCAAAATGTGCTTGCTGACTAGAATTTCCAATGAATGTGATGGTGTGTGTCATGAAGAGCAGTTTGCCAAAATGAAGATAACCAATGATATTTGAAAATTATCTGTTTTTACAGATATTAAAATAAGTGAAGTGAGTATTATACTGCGCTGAGGTATTCTGGAAATGGATGATCACAAACATCACACAGAAGAGTTGGGAGAAAAAATATTTTTTAGAAATCCTTTCCAAGAAATTACGATCCCTGGCTTGTGCATGGCCTCCACCCTTAAAGGGATAGTTAATATAAAAACGAAAATGTTTGACATCTATTGCTCGCTCTCATGTCGATCCAAACCCATGTGAAATTCATTCATCAATGAAACAGATTAATACATTTTTAATGAAACATGACAGATCACTGTGAAAGAAAAAAAGGTTTGTTCTTGTGCATTAAGCAAGTATGGCTGAGCTGCCGTTGACCATATTTGATGTGCTTAGATCATTGTTAACACAAAATAAAAATCAAATAAAGTAACCATGACTTTGCAGAAGACTTCATATGCATTACTTTTATGATGGCTTTTGATGAAATTTAGCTTGAATGGTCTTTCACTGGAGGGAGAGAAACCTCTCAGGTTTTAGTAAAAATATCTTCAAATATTGTCATCATTACAAAGATGGTTTAGAACAACATGAGGGAGAGAAATTGCGGTTAATCAAACTACTTAAATAACACAAAGGAATGCATGAAATTCTTCTGTGGAAAATTAAATATATTTTGAGAAAGTATTTTTTTCCTACATTGGAAGTCAATGATAAACAAAACCAACTTTCTTCAAAATATTTTTTTGTGTTCTGCAGATGAGTCAACCAGATCAGTAAGTGATGACAGAATTTTCAATTTTGGGTGAGCAATCCCTTTAAAATGATAAAGCTTTTTTCTGAACTATTCCACTAAGGTCTGATTTTCTACTTTCTGCATTACACACAGTTTCACCTCAAGCAAATAAAACCAGGTCGTCAGTCATTCCAGCTTTCTCAGACCTGAGGCTCAAAAAGATGAATGGCATGCAGCAGACTGCATGGTAATGTAGTTCACTTTTGGGGGGTTTTCCACTGGGTACACCTGGTATCAGTAAGTTCCAAGCGATCCGTACCGTTACCAAAACGTGATGTGTAAACTCTGCTGAACACTGATTTTCGTCACTGGTATTTTGGGTGAGCAACGTTCCTTTTTTTAAAATGATAAAGCTTGACTAATGACAGACGCTTTTTTATTATTGAACTTCTATATTTTCAGAGTATAGTTTATATTTTTACCTTTGTATCTGGGCTTCAATTAAAAACAATCTGACGAATATACCTCCACTAAGGTCTGATTTTCTACTTTCTGCATTACACAAAATACAGTTTCACCTCACAGCAAATACAACTGCCACCAGTCTCTGCTGCTGGGGGTCAGTCCTCTCAGTCATTCACAGCTTTGCCTCCACAGTCTCTGCTGCTGGGGGTAAATCTCAAGCGTTCTCATAGTCCTCTCCATTGCTGTTAAAAACATCCACATGCGAGAATGAAGAACACTATTCCGTCTCCTTTTTTTGTTGTGAGTTTGTTTGTGGCGCGTTTACGATGATGTCACGGCAGTAGAGGCGGCGCCACTTTAACGACACGTCAATAATCCCGCCCACTATAGCGGTACTAAACTGCAGTGGAAACGCAAACCGACCCGAACTGAGCCATACCGTACCGTAACGAGCCGTGCCGAACCGTACCGTACCATGCAGTGGAAAAGCGCCATTAGATTAAGGTGGGAGACACAGTAAAGCCAACTTCCCCTGAAAATTCAACAACACCAAATTTGTTAGAAAAGAAACTGCTTCAAGAAACCTGTTTCAAGCCCTAACAATTTCCATTAGAACTACATGATACAAATTATTCATCCCTAAGAGTAGTCTGACACAAGGGGTAGAGAAGAGTTTAATTTTAACCTATCCTGTGAGTGACTATCACAATTGAGAGCGTTGAGTTTAAAGCAAAGGCAGATGAAAGACCATCCATCATACATCTTATGTTTAAATTTCTCTTTTTGCTTGCCTGTAGATTGATGCAGGTCATTATCGAAACCCCACGGACAACCTCTCTGGCAAGAACAGTCGAGTCATCTTACTATTGCTCTGCCATCACTTATTTCCCGTCAACTAAATCAGTGTAAGAATCGAGCAAGAAATGTAATGTGCATTTGATTATTTGTGCCATGAAAACCTTTCAAATAGCACAAATTGCATCTGATGTATTTTTTACAGATGAGTCAAGTACATAGATCTAAATGAGGGCCATGTGTGTGTATGTGTACATGTTCTCACATGTGGAGCCTGGTAAGGGATATTTGTGCTGTGGTTTATGTTCCTTATTAAAAGCTGGGCTCCAAAAATCTGAGCTGAAGAGGATTTGCCCAAATCATTCACTCTAAGGTAGTGGCCTTGAACTGGGGGTTAACCCAAAATTAGGTTGAAGGTTCAGGGTTCTGTCACTTTTGGTTTGGGCTTTTTATTACGCTGCTTGAGGTACATATTGTGACTGTTCAGAATTCAAAAATCCAGGAGTGTCACTAAAGGTTAATGCTCTATCGTGTTGGAAATATCCTCTACACCAAACCCAACCCTAAACCTACCCTATTGAGTTAACAAATGCAAAAGTGATATAAAAACCTATTTGTTTATGCAACTGTGCTATTTTCACTTTCTCATTCAGATTTGAGCAGTTTTGTCAAACCGTAGTCTCAAGGGGTCCATACATGAGCTCTTCATCTCTCAAGTGCAATGCCGTATCGCGTGAGCTACCGAGCAAACCTGCTGAATTAGAAAACGTATGCATATGAAGCTGTATATGCGATGACAATGTTCAAAAGTATACATTTTCTAATTGAGCAGGATATTAAAATTGTTTTGAACTCATAACCTAATATTCTGCAAGCCATCGTGTGAAATTAGCCTTTATAAATTAAAACTCTGTAACTGTGTCAGCGCCAATAATCTTGTGGGCAGCGCGTCGACATGTAGCGCCGTTGTGCTTCAGGTGTCCCATGTTCGAGTCCCGGCTCGCGGACCTTTACCGATCCCGTCCCGCCTCTCTCTCTCCAACTTCATTTCATGTCTATCTACTGTCCTATCAAATAAAAGGCAAAAATGCCAATAATAATTATATATATAAAAAAAAAACCTGTAACTGTAAATCATGCTTTGTGTGAAAAGGCATAAAAGTTGTCAGTGTTTTACCACCTAGTATTCATTTCAACTGGAAACTGCAGTGATTCATACATATAGGTACATTTTTTTCAGTTTTGCAGAAATATATATAGAGGCATGTATTTTACAACGAATCTATGTTGTTTGTCAGGTCTTTGTTTTAGTTTAGCACCTCGCTTTCATTGGCTGGGTGCTCTTGTGTTGTCATGTTTGGTGCAGCACATGGCTTGTGAAGCTTTTCATTGGCCACGTGCTGTCATACCGTCTTGTTTTGTGTGAACAAATGTCTTCTGTTTGTTTCTACTGTTTATGCCATTTGTTCTCCTATCTTTAATTGTAACTGCGCCCTTCTAGTTTATTCCACCTGTCCTCTTTCATCCATCTAATGTTGCATGGTCCTGTCCTGACTTGTTGATTCAGTGTTTTTGTTCTTATTTTTTTACTTTATTTTTGAATTAGTAAAAAGCCCACTGCACCCTGCACACTCTTCGCGTTCAAACCCAACCATGCCAACAGGTCAGGTTGTTCAGGTTGCAGCTGTAAAAACTATGGTAAATGCAAGTAACAATGTAACTAACCATATAAATAATACATAATTAGGATAACAATAAATAAATGACCATAATTCAAAGGATATGTTTCATGTTGTCAAAGGTTGTACATCCATTCAGATATTATGGTATTTTGGTGCAAAATTGTCTCTTAATAATATGGCTTAATGGTAATATATTTGACCCCGTATTTGTTCAATGTGCTGTAAATCACACTACTCAAATGTTGTTAATGCATTTTCCTATTCAGACTTTGTCTTGATAATAATTCTGCATATTGTTGATGAGCCAATCCCCAACTAATGGCAATAATTCACATAGTTAATTTTGAGGATTGTGTTAACCTTTGAACAATAAATATGTCTCGTTGAACATTTGTCTAAGGCAAAATCTCAGCTATGGCTGTTCGTCATGGTTGGATGAAAGCTAGAGATGTTAAAAGGAGGAGCAGACATCTGCATCAGTATACATATATATATATATTAGATTGCAGACAAGCCATGTGCTGTTGACGTATTTGCACATGTAGACTTTCAAAGATTCTCTCGAAATCCCACAATCAGCAGAACACTTGACAAATTGACTGTAAATGGTAGTTAAAGCTGATGTGTGTCATTGTTTGGATCTCAGTTTAATGTGCAGAGACAACTTTAAGTAGTCATTTTTTAGGTTGATTTCCCACAAGAGAGAAAACACTGTCTCTCTATAATGCTATGAAAACATCTCTATTTGAGTGGCCCAGTGTGTCAACTTCTGGCTCCACCAGTGGTGTGACTGCTTATATAAGTGACACCGTACAACAACATCATTCAGATTGTTAGCTGGAAAGTGTGTGGTTCACTTATATTTGATAACATATTTTGTGAACTCAATGCATTACATTTTCACATAATTCTGAATATATTTAGCTGTTGCAAACTACCATACCAAATGGATGACACATAACAACATTGAGCATGCAATTTGTACAGAAGTGCAAATGAAGCCATGTGATCCCTGATGACTAGCTGAAAAAGACCCAAAACATATCTTGGTTATTTTTTTGCCATTTTTCCCAATCAAAGGTTTGCAGCCAGTTACATACAAATGTTTAAATCACAATTTTTGCACTGCAGTTTTAAATAGAGATAATATTAAAGCATCCCAAAACCATAAGACTATCTTCACAAATTCAAGTATTTTTAATGAAACCTAAGAGATTTATGTCCTTCCACTGAAAGGCCATTACTACAAAACATTGAAATTTAAAAAATGTCAAAGAATGGATGCACAGCCATCACATGCACGAATCGATGAGGTTTGTTCGCCTCTCAGTGGTTAAGCTACCATCGACAGTATTTCATGCACTACATGCATGTGCATTGATAAACGTGCGTCTGTCAAGACAACTCTCTGAGTTTAGCATGGTAATGTACACAGCAATTTTAATGTGTTCGGTCTTGGTGGAATAGATCTACTAAAGTGCTGCTGCTGCTACGGCAGAGCAAGTACCAAGATTTTCTACTGACAATATATCCACAACATGCTGCTATGAGCATAAGAAATACTGCTGCTGCATATATAACATTCATGAAATCACCCCGTAGCAGAGCTACACAGGTGGAGCTGGGGAAGGTGGAGGGTTTCTGAAGCTTGCTGCGAACTGCTCTAGTGACTGCTAACCAGCCATTTAAAGGTGCCATAGAATGAAAAACTGTCTTTACCTTGGGATAGTTAAATAATAACAGTTCTGTACATGGAGATGACATACAGTGAGCCTCAGACGCCATAGTTTCCTCCTTCTTATGTAAATCTCATGATTAAAAAAGACCACTGAAAAACAGGCAAATCAGAACATAACACTGACTGTGACGCAACAGTCGGGATCACTACGCCCCAACATTGCATAAACCCGCCCTTGTTCTAGGCCAGCGCCAGCTGAACCATCAGAAGTTCTGCAGGTGTAGTAAATAAACAAGCGCGGACAACAGCGAAAATGGCATATCATGGAAATAAATGTAATGTTCCAGGCTGTGCAGGGGATGTGAAGTGCAGGGATGGGTTGGTGTCTTTATTCAGAAAGGCACGGAAAGCAAATAACGCGTTCTAATAAAATAACGTGAGCCACTAAAGGGACATGTTAGCTCCTTGTTAGCTGTAGCCTGTTACAGTACATAAGATTTCACTTACCACATAAACAGAGTAAGGAGAGATGAGGATGATGGCGAATGATTTACAGATCCTGAGCACCACTGACAAGCATCTGATCTTGTGAAATCTGTGGTAAGTACTGTTGCTCTATAATATAAACAGAGTTTGTGCATCGCGTCTCTTCAAAGTGAAACTATAACGCGATCGACTGATCGTTCAAAAGCAGTTTCAATGACTCGCGTATTAATAACGGCTCCCTGATGCCTGCGCTTTATATACAGTATAATTACCCGACAATATAACTGCGAGATAATGTATTTAAATATATATTATCCTCCCTGTGTTTTCTTGTTGCTGATGAGGGACACTGTGAAAGAGCCAATCAGAGCAGAGCTCAACATTAAGCAGCACTGTGAAACAGCCAATCACAGCAGAGCTCATTATTATTCATGATCCTGCCAAATAAGCCAATAACAGACCGTTTCATTCAAGAAAGAAATCATAGGGTTGTAAATGGACATGTAAAATCGTTTCTGGAGATTTTTTGCCCTTACCTAAGCCACATACCTTCTATGTAGATATCAGAGAACAATTTAAAAAACTGTATCAATGCATTCTATGGCACCTTTAAATGTACTGCAAGCCTTTTGGCTGAGTTTTAGGGGTGTAATGATATTCCAACCGAGCCGAAAAATAGGTACGTACTGTGGTACTCTCATGGCATTCCACCAATTCTCTCTTGGACTACCCCGCCCCCTGCTGAGACACTTTAAATGAGTACAGCCATGATGATTTTGAATTGCCTGAATCACTTTGAAAAGGAAGGTTGGCCTACTATTAAGAGCAACATGTTCAGAACAAATCTGTCATATAGGCTACATAAAATTATAATGAGAACATTACTGTAAAATAATATACCATATTTCAGCACTTTTTATGGAAAGAATGCATCCACAGAGTTATATCTTCATTATTAGCACAGTCAAGTTTGCTTGTGCAGCCACTCACAGTCTTTTGTGGAACTGTAAGTTGTAATATTTTGCTTATCCTGTATATATCATGTATACATTATTTCATTTAAGATGCATTTGATCGAGTTTAGGGCTGTCTGCGATTCGTCGATTTTAGTCGACTAACCGATTAAAAAAAATCGTCGATTTTAGTCGACTATACCAGAAGTGGCGCATTTCACATTTCGCACAATTTTAATATCCTCCTCAATTTGAAAATTGATACTTTTGAATCCATAAAACACATTATTAGAGTATTTTCCAAGGCTGAATGGTATATTAAACCCATTTAAAATCATAATTAAGCATAATTGTGAATTCCCAAACGCTTTGATTTAATTACATAATTATATGCGATGCAGTATATGCGCTTTAATTATTTAAAGGCATGTAGATTAAGTGCGCGTGCGTCACACAGCGGCTCCGTTCACAGTAGTTCAACAGAAACGTATAACTTAAATGTGGAGCATCTCAAACTCCATCTCTGCATGTTGTTGTGAGTTTGTGTTTATTATAACGTTCATCTGGAAACGCAATGTGCGCCATTTCATCAGATTTGTAAGGCAAATAATTTATAAATCTAAGCAAACACAGGAGAATACATCGCGATTTCAAAATAAAAGCTCAAACACTCACTCTGAGTTTACATGTTTTGATGTCCACATATTCATTTAATTACAGTGGCTATAGCATTTCTGTCCTAAAGAAATGGCCAAATGTTAAAGATTAAGTGGACATTTGAATTAAATGGTGCTTGGTCAATATTAAACAAAGATTAGATCGCACAGTAATGTATAAAATAGCCATCAGGCGACAGCGCCCCCTGCAGGCCTTTATTATTATGCATTATGTATTTGAACAGTTTTGTTAAAAAAAACATGATTTGTTGCTTTTGATACTTTATTTGAACTAGTTATTAATGCATCATTTCTATTATATATGTATTTTAAGTAATTTTAAAAGCTATTGTACACTTGCATCTATTTTTATTACCACTCTAAAGCCTTTATATTTTTAAAGTGTTTCTTTTTTTTTTTTACATTTTTCTAAATTCTCTGTTTTAAGTTAATAAAAATGTTTTTTTAAAGTGTCAAACGTGGATATGTCATTCTTACAAACACAATTTGATTTCAGCTGATTTACTATTGGACACTTGCTTCTTATGCTGCACTTTACTTTTGCTTTTAAAAAAATTTCATAATTATTAAAGTGGGGGAAGATAAAAATCTTTATTTTTTTATCTTTGAATCCATTACATAATATTTAATAAAACACAGAACAGTGTTTTCATTTTCAGGTATTAATAGGTGTCAGCAGAGCATTCAAGACAACTGAATGAACAAATATTAATAACACTCATATGCAAAGCTATTAAAGCATGTGAATTTGTGATTTTTTTTCTGCATTTGTTCAAAAAGCATTGTTCTGCTTCTTGTAGTGATCTACAGCATTAAATGTGGCTTATATGTATATTATACATATATACTGTATACTTTCACTTGAATATACATTCGAGTGAAAGTGACTTTCTGGTATGGTGACCCATACTCGGAATTTGTGCTCTGCATTTAACCCAAGTGCACACACAAAGCAGTGAACACACCTGGAGCAGTGGGCTGCCATTTTATGCTGTGGCGCAGTTGGGGGTTCGGTGCCTTGCTCAAGGACACCTCAGTCGTGGTATTGAAGGTGGAAGAGAGCGCTGTACATTCACTCCCCCCACCTACAATTTCTGCCGGCCGAGACTCGAACTTGCAAACCTTTCGATTACGAGTCCGTCTCTCTAACCATTAGGCCATGACTTCCCCCACTTCAAATGATAAACATTCACATGAGACGCTCGAAGATCACCTCTGTAAACTAAGCATGAAAATGTATCATGTTCATCTAGCATACTTTTCGTTTTTCGGAAGACACGCTGAGAGGAATAACCCAGAATTTACCTCAGACGCGATGTGCGGCTTGATCCAGTGGAGGATCTCGTTCTGACGAGTAAGATTACTTGTGTTAGTTGTTATTGTGATGCAACTTGAGCATATTTTACTAGGTAGACTTTCCCAAACTATAATTCCTGACTATGTATGAAATCAAGTGAAACATTTTGAAATATGTGTAATTTCATTGCATCTAAAGATCGCAGGACACCAAGATGTTTTTTAATGTTATATAAAATATAAAACCACAAGAAATAAAAGTAGTAGGATATGAGTTTTTACACTGTAACACTATGAATGTTAGAGTCTAAGAATGTTTGGCACAAAGTTGTGTTACTATTCAAGTCTCAGTGTTTAGATCAGTATGTTCAATAATGTGTCCTTGACCTTCACTGTGTATATTTTCATTATACTGTGTTGTAAATAAAATACAAATAATCAAAACCCTCATTATCCATTATTTTACTCTCCTCACATTCTTTCTTTCTTACAGTCACAGTTACATTGATGGCCCACTATGGGAGGCCTTTTTTCTCTCAGGTGTGAATCACTAAATATTCATGGCCATTGTCACTCCCTCACATACAGCCTTTGTAACACAAAACATGTCTTACAAAAGTTAAATCAGTACATTGTTTTCTGTGTTTGTGTGCAGGATGATTTTGACACCGTTTTGTAGCAAAAACTCTCGTCTACCACATCCAGTTCTCAAAAGTCTTGTGAACAGATGTTCTGTAAGTGTTTCATGGCCTTATTTCAGTGACTTAAAAAAAAATTGTTTTTCATTAATTATACATAAACGTTGTTTTCTCAAAAACACAAACATGTACATTCCTGCTGCTCACATATTATTGTAGCACAGATAGTGCTGATTACAGTGTAATCAGACTTTTGACATATGTTTTTAAGATACTAAAAGAAACACAAATGTCAGGGCATGTCAAAAAATGTCCAGGGCCCAAAAACCCCCCCAGACCCCAGAGGATTAACCCATAAAGTACTCGCGCACTCTCTGAGAGACAGTCTTCAATGCGCTCTCAGCCAAAGCATACACAGCCACCTCTCAGACAGCTTGCGACCCCTGAGTGTTAGATTGAGTTATTACATATTTGATTAAATAAATAAAATAATTTAATTATTTTAATATTATATTATTATTTTAACTTTACATTATTTTAACTTATAAACAATTTTATTTATCCATGGCACATACATTGCACTACGATGCATCGTGGTTGTGGTAATCGACGTGGTACTCTCGTGAGTGGTAGTGGAGACTAATCGGAAGAGAAGAAATTGTTGAAAACATTTTTGTTTTCTTTGCGCACAAAAAGTATTTTTGTTGCTTCAAAAAATTACGGTTGAACCACTGATTTCACATCTATTTTAATGATGTCTTTACTACGTTTCTTGACCTTGAACGTGGTAGTTGTGTTGCTGTCTATGCAAGGTCAGAAAGCTTTCGGATTTCATCAAAAATAACTTTGGTAACACTTTAGAATAGGGAACACTTATTCACTATTAACTATGACTTTTCCCTCAATAAATTCCTAAGTTTGCTGCTTATTAATAGTTAGTTAGGTAGTTGTTAAGTTTAGGTATTGGGTAGGATTAGGGATGCAGAATAAGGTCATGTAGAATAAGGTATTAATATGTGCTTAATTACTACTAATAAATGGCTAATATTCTAGTAATATGCATGCTAATAAGCAACTAGTTAAGAGACCCTACAATAAAGTGTTACCCTTATTTTGTATTCTGAAGATGAACAAAGGTCTTATGGGTTTGGAACAACATGAAGATGAGTAACTAATGACAGAATTAACATTTTTGGGTGAACTATCACTTTAAGTTAAAAGTGATCATGTGGCTGGTGCCATGCCATGGACCCTACCCCCACAGCAACTAGAACCAAACCAGGATATGAACTGAACCGTGGTATTGGTATATCATTACACCCCTACTCCGCCATCTACATTTTTATGACAGATCTTGGCATTTTAATGACATGCCTTTAACTAATACAAAAACTATTAAGAAGTGCATTAAAATCATTCACAAACTCAATCTGTAAACTGATGACTCAAGATGACTTGAGTGACACACAGATGATGAGTCAGTCCGGTGAATCACAGAGACATATAACACATTTAGGGTGGTTGGATAATTAACAGAGAGGTCCCCGATGGCATTTAACACGCCTGGAAGTTAATTTTCCCTTTCTTTTTCTGATCCAAAATGTTGGGCAATCCGGGCCGGCAGCCTGCCAGCGTTGGGAAACAGAGCTGAACAATGAGACTACGCTATTCTAGTATGTCAAAAGAAACACGTCAACACTAACCTTGACTCTCAAAACCCCAGTGTGCATGTGCACCGAATACGCTAAGCCCCAGCTGTACAAAAGCGTCAGGCGAGAATAGCCAAAACCATGGGGCCTACTACATACTAGCTAACATGTCATCATTATTCTGTGGAGACCAGAAAAGTAACAGAGGTCCTTCTGTTTGTAATGGATACTATTGCAACACTCTTCCCAGTGTCGTTTTATAGAGACTTAGTCTGCCTAACACACACAACACATGCACATATACACTCACACAGGGATGGTAATAAGATCCCATCCACCAGTCAGTAAGATACAATGATGTGAGGCACACACAAGGGTTTTTCGACATTCTCCAAGCAGTTTCCATTATTTACTATAATTTCAGTATGATCTATCATTAGCAAAGTGACACATTTATAATGCCTTCAAGATGTTGTGTGGTAAAAATTCCTCTAAGACCTCCTGCAATTTTATTTTTGTCAACTTTATTTTTTTCTGAGTTGCAAAGGCATACTGCTGGCACACTCTCTCAGGCCTGTGAGGCATATGACCCCATGCCTTCTACCATTTAATCCAATTTCCACGGCCCACTCTGATCCACTAAAACACAGGTTTACACATGATTTTTGCCACCTGTCCACCCAGCCGGAGTTACACTAGCAGACTCAAATTATTGGTGTCACACTGACCTTAAAGATTGGAAAGAAACTGATAAAACAAATGATTATGTCGTGTATTTGGGGAACAGTACAATTAGCACTCAAACTCAAACATGATCATATTACTTCCCAGTTCTTGGCTCATTTCGAGTTGGACACGACTGAACACTGGACCGAGTGAGTAGTTCGGGCATCTCTACAGAATTCGCAAATGATTCATTCATTTGTCAGATGTCTACAGTACGGACCAAAAAAGTATCTTTGTTCCTTGAGAATGCTTAAGTTTGTTTATCCTTGACATTTGTTTTTAAATATAAATGGGATTTTTTTTTTCTCTTACAGTTTTGTAAAAAAATGTCAAATAAATTCAAACCTTGTGCAAACACTGTGGAATACAATGTAGCACACTGTAAAAAGAATAATTTTAATGGCAAAAGATTGCAAAAATGCTACACTAAAAACCTGCTTATTTGATTAACAGTAAGATCCCCCTTACTATTCACAGAGCTAACTTGACAGTCTGTGTAATTTTACACTAAAAGAACGAGCCATCTTATAATTAACAGTGAAATAATATATATTGACATTCCCAGATTCCCTATATAACACTTCACATTTGACAATTTTTTATAATTATGTTTTATTAACATTATCTATCACCTATCATAACTTTTATTTTGAACTTAATGTATAAACGAGGGGGTAGTTTCACATTTTACACTAGTAAATATTTGTCAGGGTAAGTTATTTGTCCCCTAAAGTCAAACTCTGTATAGACACAAACCGTAAAATCTTAACCACAAAAACCTACTTAACATTTCCACCGTTACTGGCCAGGAAAATAGAAAGCTTTTTTAATGCTCCAATACATGGACATTTGTCTCACTATATAGGGTCAGATATGTCTACAGTATGTCTATACAGCACAAAATCATTTCAAAACAGCATGAAACAAATCCAGTTTTTATGATATGAACTTTTCAATGCTGGCAAAAGCAGTTTCTTAAAGTGTAGGCCAGGGAATAAATCAAAGGAAATGTCAGGGGTTAGGGCATCGTTTGGGGGTTGTTTAAGAGTGCATTCAAGATGGGTTTGCTAGTGTCCTGCCTCGTATTTTTGAATGTGCACATGTGCCCAACACAAACAGATTCCATATGTGCTATGTGCACACAAAGTTCTTTAATGGACGATAAATGACCCCAGGTTTAGAAAAAAGGTTAGGAAGACGAAAAGGAAGACAGCATAAAGACACAAAAGACACCAGCTGTACTATGTAATTATTCTAAAGTTGACATTTACGATGTTTGATGAGATCATCTGAGCGCTTGGATTTACATGGCACCATAAAGAGGAAATGACCTAAGGTAAACATCCCCGTCTCAGCAGCTATCATGACCTCTGACCCGTCGCAGTTTGTACAACGTGGCTGTTTTCCACTATGGACGTGGCTATAATGGAGGGCGTATATTGGGCTCTGCAAAGTTAAATATCTACACTGTTAAAACTACAGTTTCCAAAATTGTGTTTTTGCAGTAATGCCATAGAAGAACCATTTTTGGGTTCTTAAAATAACAGTTTTTTCCAAGTGCGAAGAACATATTAATAACCCAATGTACCTTCTGTGCAATGTAAAGGTTCCATGAATGTTAAAGTTTATTCATAGAACCGTAAATGCCAATTAAAACCTATATTTTTAAGAGTGTACTGTATTTCAGTGCTTTCTTTATTGATCTCTACAGAGAACTTTGACTCATACAGCAAGGTTGCTGTTAACACATGCATATGTAGTTTTCCACGGTGGTAACCTATACCTTCTTCTCAAAGTCATAAATGTAAACCTTGATCAGGATCAGACATACTTTTCCTATCCTGCTGAGCCACTTCTTCCTCATAATATCCTGCATCGAGGAGGGGGGGTGACTGATTTTTCCTACATATTTAATATATCTTAGAGCTGGGGATTATCAGCAGAAAGCAATATAAATTACTTATTACACTGTCTATATACACTACTACTAAAAGGTTTAAATATTTACGTTTTAATGTTTTTGAAATTAGTCTCTTAATGCTCACTAAGGCTTAATTTATTCGGTCAAAAATACACTAAAACGGTAATACTGAGAAAATATTACAACTTAAAAATGTCTATTTTAAATTGTCAGGACAAAAAAAAAAAAAAATAAATGTATCTCTATGTGGAAAATTTTCAGCAGCCATTACTCCAGTCTTCAGTGTTAATTTGCTGATGCTTGGCAATACTGAAATTGGCAACACCAAAATGAGACAATATGCACAGTGGATGAGAAAAATGAATCGAGATAAAGAATTAATCACAAAATAGAGTTATTAAGATGGTCACTCTATTGGTCACCCACAAATACTAATTCTTCCTGGTGTTTCAAATGAGACTCACTTGTGTTCAGCTTTCATTGAGAATACACAGACTAATGGCCATTAATGCTATTGCACGTGATCAAGCATTATGAAATCATTAAAGGGGTGGTTGACTGTTTTTTTTCTAGGCTTGATTGTGTTTATGGGGTGTAATCTAACATGTGTTAATGCTTCGTTTGTTAAAAAACACATTATTTTTCACACAATTTACCTTTATTTCACACCTTTTTATGTCCCTTCTCTGATAAACGTGCTGATCATTTCCTGCTTTTATGACACCCCTCCCTCAGAAATACACCATGGGCTCTAGGGCGTGTCTAAACGTCTCACCCTCAGCTCAGCGGCATGTGCTCTGGTTGTATTGTAAACAATGGCGTCGTCTACAGTGTTTATCAATTTGAGCCCGATTGAGATGCAGAGGATATTAGTGAAGAGGATTGCGCAGTACCTGTGTAAGCACAGCTTTTAAAAACAATAGGCCTAAGTTTTTTGTTTGTTGTTGTCTCATACTTTTAGATACGCTGTTATTATGCTACTGCTTATTTTAGCTTTCAATATACGCAGGGCTTAAAACTAACTTTTTGCCACACCTGCCAATGGCCGGTGACGTAATAAAATTTACCGGCCAAAAACATTTTTTTACCGGCCATGAAACTCTTTTTGCAAAAACAGGCAGTTATTACTACTACAATGACTAAACATATTTACAATGTTTTTAACAAACTCTGTTTGCAGTGCGTATGTGGTGCGTATTTCCCCCCCGCACCCATGCTAACGGATTAGACCACACTGTTCAGTTAGCTTCATTTGAGGGCCAGATTATCGAACAGAAAATTTGAAGGGGGCCAAGGGGGTGGGGGCCATCCCCGTCCCGATCTATAAATTGTATATGCATTAATTATTACAGATTCATCTTTACTCAAGCTACAAAAGTTAATCAACGACTAGAGCAGTCCAGTGATTTCTCTTTTTCCTTTGATTTACATCAATGACAGACTTCAGCAGGTTTTACTTTAAAAGCAGCGCTATCTCTTTAAAATCTGATGCACGACTTAGATCTATAACACGTACCCTATTTTCTCCAAACTCTTTTTAAACTCATTTAAGACTTTATAATTAATTTAAGACTACGTTTACAAGGTAACTTGCCAAAACCACATATTTTTTTTTGTGTTTTCATCCATTGAAGTGCTACTGGTGCACTGTCTGAAGCGGCTCAGCGTATGTGTTCAGCTGAACGAGCAACCTTTCAAACTATAGCCTAGTTCACTGCACCGTTTAGGCGGCGTAACCCCAGGTATGTGTCGCCACATTCTCGAGTTATGAAGAATAAAGAAGAGAAAAGTTAATCTTTTTAAAATATGTGGCAATATCTTCTCAGGTAAAGTTACTAGAACCGTGTCTAGGGACAAGCTGGCCATCACACTGCTCTGACCTTATCAGCCTGTTTGTATCCTATGATTTGATCCGCTCTTGTAGCTTATAACAGAGCAGCTAATCACGATGATCTTGTCTTTGGAAAATATAATTTTATTCCCTAAAGTCAGAGACGGCAAATCTCTTTAAAAACTGGCTGTTGTTCTCACTACATTGCATTGTAATATTTCGTAAAAGTTTTACCCGCCAACTGTTACATGTACTCGCCAACACCGATTTTTTTCTTGCATTTGGCGCTTGGTGAGTGTTAATTTTTGGCCCTGAATATATGGTTTTATCATGATTAAAGCTTTAATGGCAACCACATGCGCGTCCATGTGTAACGCTTGTCATAGCTATGTGAAAATAATTGTATAAATGGAACAGTTCATTTTTGGAGATGAGCTGATCTGAATGAGAGCGAGAGAGAGAGAGAGAGAGATGCAGAGCAGAGCATGTGCAGAGCAGGCGACACGAGGAACAGGATTAGAACCGCTGCTTTAGAACATTTTAAAAACTTGATTTTAAAACTTGTGAATCCATTAGAATCGTTAGAAGACAGAATCACGATTCAAACAGTATATGAATAGATTTTTACGTACACACCTAGTTTTCTTCCTCTTCTCAAAAGCAGCGTAGCATGGCCTCGCCCCCTTCGTTGCATGTTACCGGGGGCGGGGTTTCTCTGGGTTTATGATGTCACTAAGCCGGAATTAGTTTGTTGTACTCAGTTACCAGCTGTTCGCTGTAGGCGATGCTATGCTAATTCTGTAAAAAGACAATTTCTTCCTTTGCATTGAACTTTGCAGATGTTGTTAATGCTCACACAGCTACATTACACACTAACAAAAGTTAAAAAGGTGAAATCGTATTATATGACCACTTTAATGAACAGTTTACAATGTCCTTTGACTTTAGTCAAGTTTGGCTCAAAATCAGATGGACTGGTGTGTGAAGCCAAATCCAGTGTCATTGCTCAAGTGAAGAGAAGTGCCGAGTGAATGGATACATGTTGGTTCATAAAAGTATGTGTTTGTGCGAGTGACAGACGGATGGAGAGAGTTTAAAAGAAGAAGAGCACAAGAGAAACTGTTGAGGACTTTACCTTCTTGTGAGGAACAGTTGCCTGGGTCATGGCCAGCTCAAAGCTGTGAGCTCCCGTCAGCTGTGTTTTCTCCCAAAGTTTCCTCAGCTGCTTAACACACTCATCTTGACAGCAAAACGCCTCGCTTACTTTACTCTGCACACAGACATGATACAATGCTAGCTTGCCAAAATACACGCTACTCATAATTAGAATCACACTGACCGCTGCTCATGGTAAGATAAGATTAACCACTAAGTCAAAATAATAAAATGAAGAACAAATAAACACATTACAAATAATAAAACAAGTGAGAGAACTATTAGTATGCATTTACATTCAAAGGCTTAAAGGAACACTCCACTGTTTTTGTCTTCAATGATCTATGCTAAGCTACGCTAAAAGTGCTACTGCCAGATCCAGAGATCGGCTGACTGGATTAAAAAACTGTAAAACTAAATTGTGACCCTGGACCACAAAACAAATTTTTCGAAATTGAGATTTAAACATCATCTGAAAGCAGAATAAATAAGCTTTCTATTGATGTATGGTTTGGGCAATATTTGGCCGAGATACAACTATTTAAAAATCTGGAATCTGAGGGCGCAAAAAAAATCTAAATATTGAGAAAATCGCCTCTAAATTTGTCCAAATTAAGTCCTTAGCAATTCATATTACTTATCAAAAATGAAGTTTTTATATATTTACGGTAAGACATGTACTAAATACCTTCATGGAACATGATCTTTACTTAATGTCCTAATGATTTTTGGCATAAAAGAAAAATCAACAATTTTGACCCATGCAGTGTATTTTTGGCTATTGCTACAAATATACACCAGCGACTTAAGACTGGTTTTGTGGTCCAGAGTCACAATTGTTTAACTCTTGGGGAGTTGGAAAATGAGCCTATTTTCAAAAAAGTGGAGTGTTCCTTTAATGCACGGATTAATTTAGTCCCGTCCATTGTTACGGTTTCTATGTCAGTCATCACATTATTTAAATACAGTTTTCATTCCACAAATTCTGCAATTTGAACTTAGTATCATAGAAAATACAGCTTTTATTCAAATTGTGAATGGATTGGATACAGAAGTGAGCAAAGAGGCCTTCTATCCATCACTTTACTTAGGCGTGAGTAGTAAAATAGTTCTTATAAATACATATTTAGAGTTTATATATCTATTTAATATTATATAATACATATGACATATATTTAGCACATAATGTATAGTATATGTACAGCAAATGAATCCAAAACACACTATTTATTTCTCTACAAGAAATGAAAAAATCCTAAGGGTCACAATAGGACTTCTGGTAACACTACTGAGTGGACTGCTTTTCCTAAAATAAATCAGAAATTATTTGAGAGACTTGGCATTGTAGGATATTGTGTTGGGCTCAAATTCTTACTTTAGTATGTAATATTTGACAGAACGAGAGATGTGGTGATTTACTGCAAGGCTACAAGTTTGGAACAATAGCTTGTTACTAGAAAAGCTTTAAAGTTACTTGAAAAGCTACAGCCAAGCTACCCATCATGTCCATCCCACAATCAAACATAGCCATAACAGAAACCTCCAAAAATCACTAGATCTAAGTAAAAACATGATTTAGCATACCTATAATCATTTTTAACTAGTGAGAACACTTGTAATGTCCTCACTAGTCGGCTGTCATGACATTTCCTTGGATAATTGAGGACATTCGGCCCTAAACACACACACACACACACACACACACACACACACACACACACACACACACACACACACACACACACACACACACACACACACACACACACACACACACACACACACACACACACACACACACACACACACACACACACACACACACACACACACACACACACACACACACACACACACACACACACACACACACAGCCACACACACACAGCCACACATCTTGTGCCACAAAACATGTCTGACTGTTACCTGCAGTGCCAGTAGCATGATTTGGATCCAGAGGTGTGGCTGATGGCTACACAGTGAGAAACAGGACTTCCCGTACAGGCAGTAGTGTCCTTTCAGTGGACAGGAGAAGGACAGCTTGGCTACACAGCCACGGTGTGAGTCTGGAGCACAAACACACAAACATAAACACAGGAGCATGAATTGCTTATGAATTCCTTTGCCAGAAATGGAATCTATTTCCCCAAACCACAAAATATCCTAAAATAAACTCCCAGCAGCTAAACGGCTCCATCTTTTAATACAATAGTGTAGTCAGATTACAAACCACTGCAGAAGAAAACAACTGAGTGTTTATCAGTAAAACCAGACACTCATAACGTTTTAGGGCAGTTTAGACCTGTAGATCATTTGCTTTGTTCATAAACAATGTTGCATTTAGTCAATCTTTGGCTAACCGCATGTTCATATATGCCACAATGAACCAAACTAAGGGAGAAACTGCAACAAGCCAGATGTCAGAACACTCTTAGTGAAATATGATTAAATATTGTCCATATATGTATTTTGGAACTGTTTTATTTGTAATCATTAAATTGATCCACATTTATACTGGCATTTTATTGGCCCAGTCCAACTAGTCTCAACTGATACATTTGGTCATTTTACATGCTGGTCACATGGTTGGGAGGTTTATTTATTTGGTTGTGCTATTTGAGACCATCATGATGGATTTATTGACATATTGACATTCCCATCAGCCATTTTGAAGCCTGTATTGGTAAACGCTACTCATAACAGTGTCATTGTATTCTGTCTATTGATTATACAAATCACATAAAATCAACCTCTCTGTAAACATCACTAATCATCCATTCTCTTTGGCCTTCATTGACACTATATGAGTGAAGGAGAAGAAGAGTGAAGTTAGTATTATGTAGCATTTATGTATTTGGGTTTGTATATGCGACCCTGCCAGTTTAGCATCAGCCTGAACGTCCCTCGACTCTCCATATGTGTTTATGAAACAACACTTGGAGCATACTTATGATTTGGTTCTCATATTCTTTTTTTAATGTGACTCAGTGACATGTGGATCATGCATCAACTGTTTAATGAAAAAAGAGAGAAACTGTAGTTGGGTCTCTTAGAATAACTAAATCCTGATGGAGATAAATGAGTGTATTCTTGTAAAATAAAATGAGCTCACAGAACTGGGAAGATAGAAAAAGACCAGCTTCCGCAAGACAAAGTAGAACATAGACAAGCAAATTGCACTTTGGGATTAATGGTGTTGATGTTGGTTTTATCTTAGTGGTTCAAATCTTTTGACTATGTTTATTAAAAATATTCAGTCCGATTAGTGCACTCACTTGTTCAGTGACTCTTGCTGTAGGTGACATCAATATACCAGTAGGTGACAACCGTTGAATATTTTCTATTGAGCAAGTCATTGAATTACTTACTCAACAGTTTTGCTCAAGTCTTGAATGTTTACAGATCTCCTAAGAGACTCTAAAATTAGTGTTTAGACATTATAAAATTGTTATCGACAATAACGCAGATGCATTCTTTGGCCTTTTTGTTGACTGATTTGAGAATGACTTAAACTATACAAAAAAGGCTGAGAAAAATATGAGGTATGTTTTTTTGCATATTCATAAATGAGCTAGACTCTTCTACCTAACAGACACTTTCTCGTGTAGTGCGCATTTCATTGGCTGAACCCATTGAACAAACATGCCTCTTCACATCCACACTTGAATGCCATTTTCTTGCTCTAAATGTGCACTTCAAAAGGGACTAAATTATAAAAAATTATATCATAAATGACTAGAGCAGAAGACCAGAGATCTGCTCTCTGCTTGTTAAGTCTGCCAATAATTGGACTCTGTTCAACAAATCTCTCACAAAATCCTTTCTGACAGCTTTACCACATACGACTATGACAGTAGCTGATCCTCCATGATGTGGTGAGTATGATTGCAGTGAATCCATCACACTGACACACACACACACACACACACACACACACACACACACACACACACACACACACACACACACACACACACACACACACACACACACACACACACACACACACACACACACACACACACACACACACACACACACACACACACACACACACACACACACACACACACACACACACACACACACACACACACACACACACACACACACACACACACACACAGGTCGCCGACTGATTGATTACCTTACAGTTTCTCTGTGGGAGAGCTGTTGAATAATGTGAAGGGAAGGCAGAGACCCAGGCCAGTGCAGGGGAGATGTTAAAATAGCTTTGCGTCTGGATAACAGAGCCAAGCTGCCCCTCAATCTGTCTGCCACCCTCAGCGTGTCACATTCAATGCACTAATAGATGATAATTAGTGGAGTTTGAAAAGGCAAGCATCACTCTAACTATTGTTCATACTTATGGATTTGAACAAAACCTTAACGTAATGAATTTGATTTAAACATGTAACTCATCCTGCACTGCACTATTGATATGAATCAAATCATTAACTTTTTCTAAGCAACTGAACTGAACTTCTAGATGCATCATGGACAATACAACAGAAAAAACATTCTGAACAATTCAATAGATTTGGGAATGAGGGTCCAGAGTCAGGAGAGCTGAATCTTTTCATATTCTTCATATTGTGTGTGGTGGTTCACAGCAGTGACAGAAAAATTACTAAATTAATGTTTTGAAAATAAAAATTTGAATATTAAAATATCAAATTAATAAAAAAAAATGAAATTATACTTTTAGTAGGTGGCTGCAAGTCATTGAGTCATTCATTCAACAAATTTGTTCAAACAGCTGAATAATTCAGAAACAAATCAAGTCACTGTCTTTTTTAATCATTCACTAAAATCATTTGTTCAAGATCGTAGATTCATGCAAAAGTGAAATACTGTTGCTTGAAGATATGTAACGGTTCTGCTGTGGCTTTGTTTGGAACTATTTTCATTGGCCAAATACAGCAAAAACAGTTAATACTGTCAAAAATGTAACTCACTTGATATTAACTTGTTTATTGAACTATATAATTCAGGGGTTAAAGCAAAAAAAATATTTGGACTGAAAATGTTTCCTCAGCCAAACACCATTCCACAGCCATACCTGTCACACACCCAGTTTAAGAGCTGTGTTTTTCTTCTTGTAATTAGGAGCGCTTGTCCTCCTAATTTAAAAAATTTAAGAGCACCTTCTGATCAATAATCAAAAATTCTGATAAAAAAAGCCTTCCTAATACGAGGTGACATTTGACTCCTTAAAGTGACTTACAGGGTAAATTATACTTAAATTATATTTAAAACAATATAATAAGAAGTACAATAAGACAAATAAGTTACCAATCATATAAAATTAGTATTAATAAAAATGTATTTGTACTACAGAGGTGGCACAGAAGAACACAAAAGTGGCTCGTACGTACATTTTCAGACGTTTAATGAGGCTCAGAGGTGCATGAGTGCAATTAAATTCATAGATTCATGTGGACATTAATGTTTTAAATATAAATTTGCTTTTAGAGATGCATAGTGGCTCAGCTGTTACTTTATTTGGAACTATTTTTGTTGATGATATAGAGCAAAATCATGCAGTACTTGTTTATTGATCTGTTGTATTAAATCAATATATCACATTTGCAAACTCCCCTTATAATTATTAAAAGCTGTCACTCAGAAAATGAGAGCGCGTGAGTGAGTTCTCAAGACTCAAAAGCACGTGCAAATGTGATATATTCTGTCGGAACCTGCGGGAATGAGTATAATTATTATTAATAGCTGCAATCCCGCGCCGAAATTCAAGTTCTGCTCTGTGTTCTCTGCTAAGAACCCGACTGTTAATGACGCGAGCAGCGTTGCTATGCTGTCAGTGAGAAGCTGCAGCCGAGGATGATTTTTGGTGTGCCGGTGTACCGACGAAACATGCTGCTACCAATAATATATTTGCATTGTTTTAAGGGTAATTTTATGGTAAGGGTAGGGTTGGTGTGGACGGGTAAGTTTAGGGTAGGGGTAGGTATGGACATTAAAAAAAGCCTCAAACCACATAAATAAGATGCTGGTAGCACAATCTGATAGGTAGCATTTTTTTATGTAAAACCCGGAGTGGATCCAGAGCGGAGTGATTACAGAACGCTTAGAGTGGAGAGAGGAACGTGCTTTAATCCACTCCAGGCTTTGATCACATCCCCCTCAGCAGACTAAATACACCTCGTCTTTTCTTAATTTAAGACCTATTTGAGCTAAAATCAAGATATTCATAACACTACTTGAGAAATGTAAGCATATTTACAGTCTTAAAATTATGAAAAGTGATTTTAAGACATACGGGAACCCTGCAATTGACGGAAATCCGTCGTAGACTTACTGCAATTAACGGAAATCCGTCGAAGCGACGGAGAACTTTAATCCCTGCATTTAGAATTAATATTCTGTAAAAAATGGCACTTGTGTTATGATAGTGTGCAACTATTTTGGAGTTTTGCCGGGGCAAGCACCACTTTCTCTACAGAAAATGTCAATAAGCAATGTGATTGCTAATATTAATTAACATTATAATCATGTTATAATAATACTCTGGTGGCCAAGAAACCACATCGCGGAATGGGCTGATGATGCAATAAGTGTCTCAGTGGGTTAATGGTCAAGTTTAATGGTTTCATGTGCGCACACCAAAGTCTGTATATTTGTTTATTTTTGCATCAATCCTTTTAGAGGCTCTGTAATAAGGTGCTAAGAATATCATGAGAAGAAACCCAAAACAGTTATAACTTGCATTTTTACATAATGAAAATGTACACATTGAATTAATTCAGTCATGTTTGACAATCACTAAAGAATCATTAAACACCTTCCATAAAAACAAGCTTCTTGTATGATACATTTATTTTCATTAAATTCTTACTCTTTTATTATCGAAAACTAAATAGTCAAAAGTCTGGAAATTCAAAAATGTTTCTGCACTCTTCTTTCTTTTTTCCATACTTTTCCAGAACTGGAAATTCCTCAAATCAAATGTACTACTTTTCCAAACTGCATAGGAACCCTGTAGATAACTCGACATGGCATTCCAATACGAAACTGGTGTGATTAGGTTTCTAACTAATATGTATGACAATCTAACATAAGCATATTTAAAAATATGCCAGGAAAATGGTCTCCTCCACTTGCTAAAACAACAACAAATAAACTGAACTAGAAGCTGACCTGAAATTCAGTCTTGTATAAACACATTCATGTCCAAATGAATTCCCACATCCAAAGTAATTTCTGTTCCTATGGCTCAGTGGTAGATCATTGTGTTAGCAGCGCAAAAGGTTGTGGGTTCAATTCCCAGGGAACGCACATACTGACAAAAAATAATTTATAGCCTGAATGAGCTGTAAGTTGCTTTGGATAAAATCGTCAGCTAAATTCATAAATGTGGATAAGAGTTCTCCTTTTGCACTACTCATAAATGCATGGTATTTTTTTACGTGTTAATGTGTGGATTGCTCTAAGATTTGAGAGGTTACCTTCAATGACACAGTGCTCAGGTATGGGGATTTGCTTGATCATTTCTGCACAGAAGGTTTTGATTTCTTCCATGTTGTCTCTTAGGTGGATCCAAAGTCGATCTCCCTCCCGGGGATCTGCAGCCACCACCTTTTGCCCCTCACTGTTTGGAGATGTGTCAGGTTGAGTCTCTGTGAGTTTGTGGTTCTCCTGCATGGTTGTGAGGGCAGAACCGGTCTCTGAACAGGGAATGGCCTCACAGACATCAAGTTCTGTGCTCAGATCTACCCCCTCTCCCTCTGGACTGCTGTCAGAGTTAATGGATCGTGTGCGTACAGCATGAAGAGCCAGACTCTTGGACCTGAATATGAGAGAACAGCACACGTAAAAATACAAAAACTTAGTCAGTCAATTTATTTTAGGCTGCAAGTTATTAAAAAGTGCCATACTCTACTAGAAGATGTATGTAGTATTTATATTTTTGCAGTGTTGAATTTTGCTAAATCAAATGTAAGACTTTAACTGACACCCATATATAAAATTAATACCATACGTATATAAAGATTGACGAGTGCTATTTAAAAACCTTCACCATACATTCTACTATTCCTTTCCATGTGCAAACATATTAATTCAAGTTACAATCCTTTATTACATGTTTAGTTGTTCGTGCAATCTACTGCAAAAAGGAGGTTTCATATCACAGACAGTTCAATAAGCATTACAATCAGAATAGCAAATAACAACAAGGCATATAAGCGCAGAAAATTGATTGACTATTTGGGTAGATAGCCATTTATCTATCAGAAGGTCTATTTCAGCAATTTTGAACTTTTAATTTACTTCTAAATCACGCCCACCTGTTGAACCTCATCTCTCTGCGCTCGTCTCGCGCTGCCTGACTCAGACTGTGGCGCCTCTGAGGACCAGGAGAAACACCCTCTTCCTCAAATTCCTCCACCTCATCGCCCATCTTCTGCTCGAAAGCCTGAATCTTCACCTGCAGACGCGGGTTCTCAGCAAACATGCCAGAACTAGACTCGGCTTCACATGACCTGGACAAATCCTGCAACTTCTCCTCCTCTCTGACACACAAAGATAAAGGCCAAGTTCAAAATGGAATACAACTGCACTATCTAGTGTATACTGAACAGTATGCACTGCATACTTTTCAAAAACAGTATTTGAAATAGGATTAGCAGCAGGAAACACTTTATTTTAGAGTGACCTTATTACACATATTTCATTACTATACTTACTATATTAATAACAGTAAATACTGCATAATCAACTACATTAAACCTTAAAACTACACTGTAAAAAAAATATATAATTTTAATTGTGAAATACAGCAAGAAAATTCTACAGCAAAAACCTGTTAATTGGTTACCGGTAAGTTCCTTTACTATAAACAAAACTGCAATAGATCTAACAGGAAGTTTAATGTAATTTTACAGTAAAATACTGTTAAATGCACAGTTTGTGGAAGTGAAAAATAACAGTCAGATTATAATTTTCAGTGTAACACTGTAAACTTTCCAGAATTCCCTGTCTGACACTGATATTATGTTTAAATAACTGGGTTTATTATTAATTAATGTTATCAGTTATATATATACAGTATATATATATATATATATATATATATGCATACAGTATCTCACAGAAGTGAGTACACCCTCACATTTTTATAAATATTTAATTATATATTTTCATGTGACAACACTAAATAATTGACACTTTGTTACAGTGTAAAGTAGTGAGTGTACAGCTTGTATCAGTGTAAATTTGCTGTCCCCTCAAAATAACTCAACACACAGCCATTAATGTCTAAACCGCTGGCCACAATAGTGAGTACACCCCTAAAAGAAAATGTCCAAATTGCGCTCAAAGTGTCATGATTTTGTGAGTCCACCATTATTTTCCAGCACTGCCTTAACCCTCTTGGGCATGGAGTTCACCAGAGCTTCACAGGTTACCACTGGAGTCCTCTTCCACTCCTCCAGTATGACATCACGGAGCTGGTGGATGTCAGTGACATTGCGCTCCTCCACTTTCCATTTGAGGATGCCCCACAGCTCAATAGGATTTAGGTCTGGCGGCATGCTTGGCCAGTCCATCACCTTTACCCTCAGCTTCTTTAGCAAGGCAGTGGTCGTCTTGGAGGTGTGTTTGGGGTTGTTATCATGTTGGAATACTGCCCTGCGGCCCAGTCTCCGAAGGGAGGGGATCGTGCTCTGTTCCAGTATGTCACAGTACATGTTAGCATTCATGGTTCCCTCAATGAACTGTAGCTCCCCAGTGCCGGCAGCACTCATGCAGCCCAAGACCATGACACTCCCACCACCATGCTTGACTGTAGGCAAGACACACTTGTCTTTGTACACCTCACCTGGTTGCCGTAACACACGCTTGACACTATCTGAACCAAATAAGTTTATCTTGGTCTCATCAGACCACAGGGAATGGTTCCAGTAATCCATGTCCTTACAGTGTTTCCCACACATAGACTTTACCTGGGCGGGCCGCAACTTTCAGAACATTCTGGCGGCTTTTTTTCCATAACAGGAACCTTAGCCTATCGTTCAGTTGGAAAATGTCTCCAGAGCGTGAGGTCTGACTTTCCCGGCGTCTGTTCTGAGCAGTGAGTGGCAGAGAAACAGCACTTTCAGCTTGCCGCAGCTGACTCGTCGCCAGTAAATCATTTACAGCGTTTCCAAGCACCTGTTGCTTACTGAATGTTTGGACCGTTAAATATGAACATAATTTGTCTGTTAATATGCGCATAGTTTTCTACTCAGACGCAGGCAGTGCGCTGAATGAGACAAAACAGTAATATAGCCAAAACCATCGCATATAGTCACGTTTTAGTGTAAGTTAGATGTATATTGATTTTATCAGACAATGTCACGATTATAAATCAGGATTTAAGGAGTATAGTGAGAGTGATTCCTGGTTAACATGCAGTATTAATGGGTCGTACTATTTATACTTGTTTTATGTATGACAACAGAAAATATAATGTGAACAGCTTTATTGGGCATTCAGTTGTATTGCATTATGTGACAGTTCATAGAGTAGAATAGATCTGAAGTGCCAAAACTCGTCTGAAAGCAAACTTGATGCAATGACATCATGAATATGCAAATTAATATGTGACGTCACCTGCCGTCACAAGTCTCACAAAATCCTGTCGGAAACACTGCCTTTGCCTTAGTATGCTTGTCTTCAGCAAATTGTTTGCAGGCTTTCTTGCGCATCATCTTTAGAAGAGGCTTCTTTCTGGGACGACAGCTATGCAGACCAATTTGATGCAGTGTGCGGCGTATGGTCTGAGCACTGACAGGCTGACCCCCCACCCCTTCAACCTCTGCTTTAATGCTGGCAGCACTCATACGTCTAATTCCCAAACACAACCTCTGGATATGATGCTGAGCACGTGCACTCAACTTCTTGGGTCAACCATGGCGATGCCTGTTCTTAGTGGAACCTGTCCTGTTAAACCGCTGTATGGTCTTGGCCTCCGTGCTGCAGCTCAGTTTCAGGGTCATGGCAAACTTCTTATAGCCTACGCCATCTTTATGTAGAGCATCAATTCTTTTTTCAGATCCTCAGAGAGTTCTTTGCCATGAGGTGCCATGTTGAACTTCCAGTGACCAGTATGAGAGAGTGAGAGCGATAACACCAAATTTAACACACCTGCTCCCCATTCACACCTGAGACCTTGTAACACTAACGAGTCACATGACACCGGGGAGAGAAAATGACTAATTGGGCCCAATTTGGACATTTTCACTTGGGGTGTACTCACTTTTGTGGCCAGCGGTTTGGACATTGATGGCTGTGTGTTGATTTATTTTGAGGGGACAGAAAATTTACACTGTTATAAGATAAGATTAATCTCAGATGAGCTTTATTTGTCACATACACAATTATACAGAGTATAACCAGCAGTGAAATGTGTTCTCTGCATTTAACCCATCCAAGTGCACACACACTTGGAGCTGCGGGCAGCCGACACTGCGTGCCCGGGGAGCAGTTGGGGGTTCGGTGCCTTGCTCAAGGGTCTCACCTCAGTCATGGACAATTTCTGCCGGAGCCAAGATTCGAACCCACAACCTCGGATTACAAGTCTAACGCTCTATCCATTAGGCCACGACTGCCCCTTATACAAGCTGTACACACTACTTTACATTGTAGCAAAATGTCATTTCTTCAGTGTTGAAGAGAAAAGATATAATAAAATATTTACAAAAATGTGAGGGGTGTACTCACTTCTGTGAGATACTGCATATATACACTCACCAGCCACTTTATTAGGTACACCTGTTCAATTGCTTGGTAACACAAATTGCTAATCAGCCAATCAGATGGCAGCTACTCAATGCATTTAGGCATCTAGATGTGCTGAAGACGGCTTGCTGAAGTTCAAACCGAGCATCACAATGGGGAAGAAAGGGGATTTAAGTGACTTTGAATGGGGAATGGTTGTTGGTGCCAGACGGGCTGGTCTGAGTATTTCAAAAACTGCTGATCTACTGGGATTTTCACGCACAACCATCTCTAGGGTTTACAGAGAATGGTCCGAGAGAGAGAAAATATCCAGTGAGCAGCAGTTGTGTGGACGAAAATGCCTTGTTGATGTCAGAGGAGAATGGGCAGACTGGTTAGAGATGATAGAAAGGCAACAGTAACTCAAATAAACACTCGTTACAACCAAGGTATGCAGAATACCATCTCTGAACGCACAACACGTCGAACCCTGAAGCAGATGGGCTACAGCAGCAGAAGACCACACCGGGTGCCGCTCCTGTCAGATAAGAACAGGACACTAAGGCTACAATTCACACAGGCTCACCAAAATTGGACAATAGAAGATTGGAAAAACGTTGCCTGGTCTGATGAGTCTCGATTTCTGCTGCGACATTCAGATGGTAGGGTCAGAATTTGGCGTAAAGAACATGAACGCATGGATCCATCCTGCCTTGTCTCAATGGCTTCAGGCTGGTGATGGTGGTGTAATGGTGTGGGGTATATTTTCTTGTCAAACTTTGGGCCCATTAGTACCAATTGAGCATTGTTTAAACACCACAGTCTACCTGAGTATTGTTGCTGACCATGTCCATCCCTTTATGACTACAGTGTACCCATCTTCTGATGCTACTTCCAGCAGGATAATGCACCATGTCACAAAGCTCAAATCATCTCAGACTGGTTTCTTGAACATGACAATGAGTTCACTTTACTCAAATAGCCTCCACAGTCACCAGATCTCAATCCAATAGAGCACCTTTGGGATGTGGTGGAGCGGGAGATTCACATCATGGATGTGAAACCGACAAATCTGCAGAAACTGCGTGATGCTATCATGTAAATATGGACCAAAATCTCTGAGGAATGTTTCCAACACCTTGTTGAATCTATGCCACGAAGAATTAAGGCAGTTTTGAAGGCAAAAGGAGGTCCAATCCGGTACTAGCAAGGTGTACCTAATAAAGTGGCCAGTGAGTGTATACACACACACACACACATATATATTAGGGTTTTATGCTACAACTCATGCTGTTTAATTCATGTTTATTGCATATTTTAGTGCTGTGTGTTAAAATTATGGTGTTTTGTATTTTTGTGTACTACTCTGTGCATTTTCTATATAGTGGTCCTTACCTCAGCTTGAAAAACTACTTGTAATGAACTTTATTTCTTCCTCCTATTGATATTAATTGCTTATTTATGTTTTAATTTACAGTCTAAACTGCAGTTTGAATGCAGTTCATTGTCAGTAAACAAAAATACAAGACTAATGTCACTGAATCAAGTACTCCAGAGAGCCACGTAATAAAAATGAAATTCCAAACAAAGATTTTAGAAAGCAATTTTGGAAAAGAAGATAAGCGGGAACAAAGGAAGAAAGTAAATAAATGTAGAAAATGGGCAGTTCTATCCAGTCCCTTCTATTGCTTGTTAAATAAATAAATAAAACAAAAAAAAACGATATCCAGTATTTCATTTAGTACATTTCTCTTTATTCGTCATCTTTCTTACGCAACCTATTTTCCTCATGAGAGAACAAATTATGTCTTAGAAACATCTTTACCTCACTGGACTTTTAGCAATGAAACTGCCAAAACACTGATTAGCTGAAGAATTTTGCAATGGTTAAGACTGACAGGTAGACTAACGCCTGCGGATTAGGGAGATTTTAAACAGAAGTTATTCCATCATAATAAAATGTAAATTACTTCAATAAAACTAATCACCCATGTGGTTTAAAAAAATGAATATTGGAACATGTCAAGGCTATTTAGGAAATCTAAGCAAGTGACATAACTGGGAAAAATGTGTGTTAACCTGCTAAGTGTGCTGTCAGCCTCCAGCTTGCGGCCCAGCAGTCGAGCGATGGCAGAGAAACTGTTGCTCATGCGGTAGATGTCTTTTCCTCCGCCACCCAGGATGGAAGTGTAGCGATCGGTCAGGTAACGGATTTCCAGCAATAGTGTGTGATGGGCGCTGTGCTCCATACTTGCTAACAGTGATACCAGATACTGCAGCGCCCCACGAGCCTGGACCTGTACACAAGAGGTCAGATTTGTGTGTCAGGTGTGACACTGAGTTATGGCTACATAAAATCGAGCTTTGCCATTACAGAAATAAATTACATTAAAACACATATTATAACAAAAATCAGATATTTTAAGCTGCAATAATATTTCACAATATTCCTGTTTTTACTATCATTTTTAATAAATAAATCCAGCCCTGGTAAGCATAATGGTGTGCACACCAGAAGTGAGTTGAATAATTCGTAGAGTAGATTACTTACAAAGTCAATGCAAAGGATCGAACAGACACAAATTCCTGTCAGGTGATGCGAAAAACGCAAATTGTGTGAAGCAATTGCAGGAAACTTGCAAAGCTGAAAATTCGAGTGAAAAAACGCATGACGTTGTCGTGCAAGCCAGTCAGTAAAGAGCTTATTGACACGTCTGGTTGTATCAGAAAATGGAAGTTTTCGTGATTTTTATTCAAGTGACACAAAAAACATCCCGTGAGCAATCTAAAGACATAACGAGATGAGAATATTTGCTTCACTTTTG
The DNA here is from genome assembly GCA_027422405.1 of Ptychobarbus kaznakovi. Classification (NCBI taxonomy): domain Eukaryota; kingdom Metazoa; phylum Chordata; class Actinopteri; order Cypriniformes; family Cyprinidae; genus Ptychobarbus; species Ptychobarbus kaznakovi. Next base: position 22,604,760 of record CM049809.1, read on the forward strand.
GTGTGCAAGAGTCTTCTCTTAAGATAAGATTCTTCTTATAAAAAAGATTTTTAAAATCTTACCGACCCCAAACCTTTGAACAGTACTGTATAAAAATAAGTAGTTCCATTCAAGTTACATTTTTTGCAATATGAATTCACATGAACTAATAAGCTATAAACCTATAAATAATATAAAAAAATCCCTTGCTGATTGTTATAATCGGTAACATACAGCATTCCTAAACTATAAAATGTTTAGGTAATGTATCTTTTTTAAACTTTTGAATATGATTATTTAACCCTTTCAAAAAGTACTTTAATTAAAATGTTGCATTAATCGTACTGAATGATTAGCAGGTACCTTAACACACACCACTTAACATGGTGCATTTGAGAAAAACAACATTTAAAAAAAAACATTTGATGCATGGCTCATAAAGCACAAGAAACCTGGAACAAAATTATTGGAAGCATTATATAGGGCCCTATGAAATCCATTTTATTTTTTCCCAAATTCAGTTTACTTTTTTCCAAATTCATTTTTTTCCGTTTTAATTTTCCTGGATTCCTTTTTTTCTCCGTTTGAATTTTTCTGGACTCCTTTTTAATGGTCGAATTAAATTGTATTATTACAAATACAAATACATTGTATTAATCAAAAAGCATGTCTAATTAATTAAAAGCATGAAACTTATATAATTTAACATTAATTTATTAAAAGTGTAACAAAAATGACATGTTTTGGGCCATATGAAATGTTTTATTTATTTCTCACCTTATGTTTTATTGTTACCAAATTCTGTGTTTTAGCATGTCTAATTATTTGAATGCATACAAACAATTTTTATTTATTCTTACAGTAGCCTTATGAAATAAGTAGTTAACTAAAATTTGTAGTTCTTAAAGGGATAGTTCACAAGGGTAGTTCTAAAGAAAGCGTTCACAACAGCCAGCGCGTGACGGTGTAAACAATGAGTGACATATACGTGTGACAGATCACTTCTGCACAAGCGTCTATTATGCCAGAGGACGCGTCACACGCCGGCTTTTGTGAATGCGCTCAGGACAGTTGGACATTGCGGTGGATCAGAGGTAACAAATGATATACATACTGTTCAGTTTCATGCACAGACCGATCGTTTCGTGTCTTTAGACCTCAATGTATTTTCACATGCCGCAGGGTTTAATTTGGTTTTGTCCGTGTATGTTGTTTTTCTCTCTCAAAGCCGTGAGTCCCATTGACTGCCATTATATGACTGACAGACTGCAACGTTTGAGTTAAAAATCTTCATTTGTGTTCTACTGAAGAAACAAAGTAACCTACATCTTGGATGCCCTGGGGGTAAGCAGATAAACATCAAATTTTCATTTTTGGGTGAACTATCCCTTTAATTCTTGTTACATCTCACATTTCTGTTCCACTCCCCCCCCCCCTCCCCTCCATGGAATAAAAAAATGAGAAAAACAATTGACCGTTCGCAAAGAGCTTGATTGACAGGAAATCTGACCAATCAGAACGCAGAGATTATGCGCCGCTGCTGCTTTTTTAAAACCATTTTTATTTCACCTTATATTGTCAGCTTGGAAAATATGTAAATACGCATGCCCAGTAGCCGCAGCTGTATCACTTCTAGCCTTAACAACAAATCAGACAGAAGAGAAGATTAACTTCGGTGGACTTAAACTTGAAAAATGGTGTGTTCTGTGGTTGAAATTAAAAATGTAATCTGCCATGTTCATTTCGTGCATAAAGAGCCACAAAACTGTATTTATTGTTTGAATTTATTTTAAAATTACGAGTAATAGTGACATCTGCCCAGACACATTAAAGAGCCACAAAACTGTATTTATTGTTTGAATTTATTTTAAAATTACAGTTTAAAAGCTGAGTGTCCCGAGACCTTGTTTCATTTCAGAAGTAACCTGCTCTGTCTTATCTGTCGGTTATCTGTGTGTTGTCAGTTTCCTCTTTGCTCTGCAATGTATTTTTCACTGTGTGAGAACATGTATGTAGTTTGAGAGCGGCATTGCATGTCGGGCATAGCAACAGTAACTAAGGGTGTGCGGGTTTTGCGAATGGTCAATTGCAAATTTATATTAACAATTCTGAATTTAGGCTATATCTTGCAATTCAGACTTTTTTCTCCCAGAATTGCGAGAAAAAGACAGAATTGTGACAAACTCGCAAGAAAAAAAAGTCCAAATTGTGATAAAGACGCAATTACATTTTTTATGCAAACAAGCTTCCATAGCTTCTACCAAAATCGAAAACTTAACTTGTAATGAGATGGGAAATGACAAAAAGTGTAATCAATCAATCAATATTAATTATGGTAACATTATCAATTTAATCAATAAATCTAAATGCGTTTTTTCTCCCTATTATGCCTATTTCCACATTTAAATCAATTTGCAATAGTCTTAATCCAGTGAACGTGACATGGCATCAAAATCATCAATGAGTCAGTCAGGAAACGGTTCCAAGGAGCCCTGCGCAGAGTTGTGCGCTTAGCTGAGGGTCTGCTCTCCCCTCTCTGCAGGACATCTACCTCAAACGCTGCAAAAGCAGTGCTGCTAAAATCATCAAAGACTCAACTCACCCCGGTAACCGTCTTTTCATTCTACTGCCATCTGGCAAGCGCTTCCGGGGCATGATGGCAAAAACTGAGAGACTGAGGAGGAGCTTCTTCCCCAGGCCATCAGGCTCCTAAACTCAAACCCAGTCTCATAACATCAACGTGACTCCATTTAGTAATCAGTAAAATATTCATTATTCTCTAACACTCGTATTGCTGCTATGTATATACCCTGTGCAACCTCTTTGCACATTTTTTTTGCACATCCCTGCTTATATTGTTATTTATTAAGTCCACAGTATACTGTCCTGCAAATTTTATTTGTTTTAATTTGTACTGCATTTTTTTCCCATACCTATATTGATGTATATTCTCTTGTGTTTGTATTCCATATAATTGCACTGTCCATGGAGCGGACCTGACTTAAATTTCACTGCTGGTTATATTCTGTATAATTGTGTATGTGACGAATACAAATATTGAATCTCTCTCTTGAAACCAGGCAGTTCCCCTGCTGAATTCTCTCCATTGGATATTATCGCAACTTCTAAAAACATTACAAGTTGGCGCTTTGGTGGCGATGACTATATGATTATAGCCTATGATGTCAGGTTCAAGGGTGGTGGATTTTGCTGAATTAGGTAAGACAGTGGTCGTTATTTATTATTCAGGTTGGCTGCCATGTGAATGGAAAACCAAAGCACGCCTGCATTATATGCTCTTGGGTGACTTAAATAATTATCAATATGACGTAAGTTGGCCTGCTGGTACGTGATAGTGGCTCTCTAAATGGGGGCTTCTACAGTCCTAATGTCATGATTGTTATGCAGTCATATATGGTCACTGAATAAATGTTAATCATTACATTGATTTAAAGGCACCTTTGAAAATACATTTTTGGTCATTCTTTATATAAACTTAATGGTCCTAAAACTGTGCTTCTCGTATTCTACACTCAAACCCAAAAGGTACAATTTCAACAGTGAAGTGAGGATATCAGGACAGAGCAATCACAGAATGACAAGATCGAGCTAGTAACAATAAAAAAAAGAGGTGACGAGGTGCAGTTTCTGTGCAAATCAAATGAGGGATTCAGATTCTTGGCATACACGTGAATTTTACAGGTTGAATACGTAAACATCTGGTTGTGTTTAAATCTGATACAAGCTTTGGGCCAGAGATCAAGTTATGAGTGCCAAGAAAAGCCTTGGCCAGCCAGCTCTGTCCCGTAGACATCGGGCTGAGCTCTGGCTCAATAAACCAACACACTCCATCTTACTGTAATCTCTGCTTATCACCACCACAAATTTGTGTATGGCCTAATAGGATCACTTTAATCAAAGTTATTATGTTAAAACTATCAGCCAAATTTCATGCAGCTATACCTTGCACAGTTTTCTGTTAAACATGTCTTAAATTTGTGAAAACATGAAATAATGGCTTTAGCGTGTTCACATGTGCAAATACAGTATGCATGTCAGACAGACAGATCTTTGGCAGTGAACTGAATAAGCTCTAACGATAATGGAGAAAGACTGGTATTGTTGCATTTTATTGCAGTATTGATTTGGTACCAAAGCAATAGTTTTGACATCCCTGTTGGTTATGATGCCGCCTTAGAAAGTAGCTCAAAATTTCGAAATAAATAAACAAGTAAATGCCTGAATATATTTTCTTAACTGGATTCAAAAATACCTCAGTGCTGTGATGCATGCGTTTACATTTTATACACTGACAAAAAACAGTATAGGATCTACAGTAAAGCAATTTCAACTAGTATATTTCACAAATAGTTACAAAAAAATGGGCATTCACACGTAATTGAATGTGAAATTTTGAAGTAGAAAGACTGAATAAGTACTTTCTTGTAAGGCATACTCCAATCATCTTGGTTTAGTTTACAACTTCAAAATATAATTTTGTAAATATTTATTTTGCATCTTATGGCATTGGTCAGTAAAATAAATCTGGTAAAAAGCTCTCCTGACATGTCATCATTCCTTTTAGGACTGTCATCAAGGCAAAAATGCTCCAGTGACTTCTAAACGTTTGTTGAAGTTTTGTTCAGAGCACTTACAATTTAAAGAAATATGTGAATAGGATTGCACCCCTCAGTGTTCATATAAACAGAACTTGAGAATCGGAAATTGGACTGGATTCATTGAGAAAATTAATTAAAATAAACATGCTTAGTGTTGTTGTAGAACAACAAAAAACAATGCTTGTCTAAGGAAAGCAGCGTGAGTGATGAAGGTAGGAGATCTGCCTCAGCACTGTTCTGTAATTACCAGACTAAAGCTTTTAGACTGTGAATTATAGTGATTGATTTGTTTGTCTGTGTGACTCAGTTAAGAGTCAGCTAAAATTCAAACTGAACTAATCAGAACAACAGCCTTTTCCCCTTGATGTGGCATGAACAATTCCGACCACTTTATAACTGTATTAGCATGCGTCTTAAAAGGATAGTTCATCCAAAAATGAATATTATGTCACAAATTATGCTTTCCTCGTGTGGTTTCAAACTTGTATGACTTTATTTCCTCTGTGGAAATATGATGTATTGCAAAACAACCACTGTAATCGTTTTTTTTTTTATTAAACTACATCCCCAAAAAAGGTACGCTGGACATTCTGCAATATATTTTTTGACGGGTTGCACAAAATAAAAATGAGGATGAAGTAATGATGAGAACTTTTTTGGAGGACTATCTTAGAACAATTCTACGTAAAATCATCAGTGCGTAGTTGCATTTTGTTTTTAGGTATACTAAAAAATAAAGTGAGAAATATTTTGTGCATATATACAGTACATTAGTGATTTCGAGTTCAAGTTCATTTATTTATCAAGCACATTTAAAAACAGCCACAAGACTGACCAAAGTGCTGTACATTAAAATCCAACCATAAACACATAAAACAGATATAAAACATATATATTGAAAACCAAAAGGAATGACAGATAAACATTCTTAAAACAGAGTAATAATCCAGACCATAATACAGTGTAATAAGAATAGGATATTAGTAGGCCAGATCAAGTGGTTTTAAATGTGAAACAATAGATAGTGGAAGTGTGATTATCCCAAAACATTTTTTTTTTACCACAATTTTTAAAAGTGACTTAACAGTCCCCTTTTGGCCTATTTCTTTGTTTTGAATATTTTTGTTTCCAAATATAGTGGTCAAATCAAATCAAATCAAATCATAGTCACATCACCACAAAAGTGCCTTGGTGGTGAAATTCTTATTTATGAAAAAACCCCAAAAACAAAACCCAAATATCAATTATACAGAAGACAATCAATTTAATTTTAATTAAAGACAATGTTACTAATACACATTATACACTTTTTTATCAATTTGTAATCTATACAAATTACATTTTTCAGATTGGTTGTGCAACAGATTTTGCAACAGATACATGAAATATGTCGTGGGTGTGCTTTGTATGGTGTCTGAATAGGAAGTGTGTGCGTGTACTAAAACTGTCATGTTGTGTGAGTGGGAGTGTGTTGTTGTCATGTCTTGAGGGAAAAATGAGTAGCCTCAGTGAGGCAGCAGAGAGAGCAGACATTGAGTCTTTTATCCTCCGGGCTTTCCTTGTCTGGTGTAGATTGTCTGGAGGGAGGGAAGTCATCCAACAATTGGCGGGCATTCACCCTTTCAGCCCTGCGGTTCAGCGGTGCTGTTTCCAAACAGGCATGCAGCCGGTCATGCTCTCCAACAGGTGTAGAAACTGATGCTGGGGCTCGTTCCAAACTTCCTCATTCAGAAGAAGAGGCGCAGGCCTTCTTCAAATGCCATGTGGACCCTGAACGCAGAGGCATCCCAATGTGCATATGGGTGTGTGTTCTCTGCTCTGTCCTCCTCCACCACCAGCTCCTTGGTCCGATGTTGAGTGAGAGGTGTTCCTCCTCCTAAACCTCCTCTCTGTAGTATGTGAAACCGTTGTGTTACAATAACTGTGTCCCGTGTGTGTAAAGCATGGAGGACGCAGTACGTCAGGGGAGATGAGGTGTTGTTGCCCAAAACTTCTGCTGTCTTTGCACAGAGATCTTGTAAAACTAACTATGGTGTTAAACAAAATATTCCACGAAAGCATCCTCACATTTAATGTGGGAGAGAGCAGTTCTATATTTTACATACTGAAGCAGGAAGCACAGAGCAGAGTTCTCTGAACGAGCTTTCAAAAAAAAAGAAACGGGCCTCCATCTTTCTTTATTTTTCTACGTGTACTGCGGGAACCACAGACAGAGAGAGGCAGATTGAAAAGTTAGGCAAACCAGAACTTCCGGGCCCACGGTAATGGCGGTTATATACTTGCATGTACAGTATTGCTCTTTTGTTTAAATCAATTAATTACATTGGATTAATTAATCTTTTACCCACAAAAGATTGAAAATCCCATTATCTTGAGAAAAGCATGAAATAAATATTAAGAAAATATAATTTCCTTTAAAATTTTTTTTATAATAATTTGGGGGGGGGGTAAATATCATTTGACTTTTTTATAAGCAAAAAAATTTTTTTTTTACATTAAATACTCGAAACTAAAACTTTGGATAAAAGCGTCAATCATTTATTCATTCATTCATTCATTCTGCTAAATGACTAAAGCATACATCCATCCTAAAATAAATAAATCCCAAAGCAAACGTTAAAAGAGTATGCCAAAAATCCCTGAATGTTCTACTATTTCAAGTAAATTTTTGAAGTGTGGATTTGTGCATACTCTAATGGCTAATATTGCCCACAATCCATTGCACTTTGGTAAAGGATTCAGTCCAGAACTACAAACACAAATAAAATGCATAAAAAACTACAAACATGGCAGATGTGCACAACCGACATTTAGGTAGAGAGGTTTAGAAAAATGGCATTTGATTTACTAATAATCAAAAAAGTTTCTACTAATAAATAAAAAATTGTAATGCTATCTGTGTATATATTTAATCTGCAACAGCAATTTGAACTTTTATAAACAACCATTTGGTCGTTTATAAAACGACCTTTTAATAACTAACTTTTAAATGCAGTTCTCAGCATGAAAGACCCGCGACTGGCAGATCGACGAGCTACTTCTTTTCTCTCCAATACGGTAGGAAGTTAAATTAAATGTGGCGAGTGTTAACAGTGATAAGATGAATGACAGGTCAGTTTACACTTTACAGTGACAGGGTGTGTGTAACTATGCGACAGAGCAGTTGAGTGACGTGATAGTACATACTTTAAGGGCATAGTATAAGTAGGCACATTGCTGCAATTCTTTATAAAAGGGACACTGAATGATTGGTTCACCCGATTCGTTCAAAACGCAGATTCGTTCTGAAATTGTGTGTTGCTTGGAGATGCACAACAGCTTTACTGTTGATTTAATAGATACTATTTGTGTTGGCAAAATTGAGCAAACACAGATATTGTGTCTAAGACATAATACAGTGCCTTCGGTACAAATTAGAGATCGACCGATATATCGGTTTACCGATATTTTTCCCGATATGTAAGCATTTTACCATAATCGGATATCGGTTTTGAAAAAAAAAGTTTTTTTTTTTATTTGTCACATACACAATTATACAGAGTATAACCAGCAGTGAAATGTGTTCTCTGCATTTGACCCATCCAAGTGCACACACACTTGGAGCAGTGGGCACTGTTCACTCAGCGGTTGATGCCCAGAAAAATGCTCCAGCACGGCCACCGCATGTAACTTTTAACAAGATTCACTTGTTTGAAACACGCTAAATTATATTAACATTTACTATAGAACCATTATTTTGCCAATAAACATCTCTATCGAAATTAATTATTTATTATCTCCGCAAGCGATCGCAGTTTGAGTATAGTTCTGTGTAAATGCATAGATAAACCGCGCTGTCAACAGTTTTCATAATTTAGGATGGCAAAAAACATTTTAATAATTCTGATAAAACATGCCAGTTAAGAAATGCAATAAAATACAATGTTTTGTTTGTTATAGCTTATTTCAATATTCCAGAGAATATTATTCAGTGAATTAACATTATCCAGTGAATTATTCTTCACTCTTTAGCCTAATAAACAGCTTATAAACCTACTAAAACTAGTTTAAAATGAAGTTGATATGAATTCTGTCCTTTATTTTCTCCATTTGAAAACATTAGATATTATTTTGCTTATTGTTAATATCAGTGTTGCTGATGATTCTTTTTATAAATACAATGTTTTTATTGTTGTAATTTGAAGATTACATTTTACATGAATGTTAATTTTCAACAGTTTTTTTGTTGTTGTTGAGATGACTGAAAGGAGGAAAAACCAAAGCGAAGAATGGACTTACTTCACTCTGTTATTTATTTACTTTATAACAGTAAATAAATATCGGTTCTGCATATCGGTTATCAGGTACATAAACATACAAATAATTGGTATCGGTATCGGTTATAAAAAATCAATATCGGTCGATCACTAGTATAAATACAACACTCATGAGATGCTGCACTCATTGCTGGTGTGACATTGCTGAACTATATCATATCGTATAAACATGGGACATTTTTGCCCCAATCTCTTGAAACTGAGGGGCATATAACTGCATTATATAGGCCCCATCATGCAGTGAGTTGTTGCCCTACATCAGGTTTATCACCAATCAACTGTTTGTGTTGTACCATGAGAGCTATTGTCACAGAACCACCAACTACAATCACAGAACCAGCCACTCAGCCACACCCTCAATCACCGGAGTATTGAGCACCTGCCCTCAATGACCAGTGCACTATAAGAGCACACTCACCCCTCTAGATCATCGGCTGGTATTGAGGTCACTTACCCTGTGTTCTCTCCTTCAGTCCTTAGGATCATAGACTCGTTCCTTTGCTCCTTCGACATCGTTTATCCTCTGAGGATTATTGGACTGTGGACTGGGACCTGGAACTTCAGCTAAGACTGTCACCTAGCCTACTCTACATTGTCTATCTCAGTTGGTTGGGCTCAGAACCTTGCTATGCAATGAGATTGTGCTTACACTATTAAAGAGAAGTTTAACTTACCTGCATCTTCCTTGTCCTTGGTCTTTGGTGTCCTGGGACAGAATACCAGCCCCTTACTACAAGAAGAAAGCATGGAACCTGATCCAATCTCAGAACTCATCACTTCACTTCGCGCAGCCATCACTCACTTCACTTCACATCTGCCTCCGACTGTCCCATGGCCAAACCAGCAGTATATTCGGGTGAGGTGTAAGAATGTAATGGTTTCCTGATGCAATTCCAATTATACTTTGAAATGCTTCCCCACCAGTTTTCCGGAGATCGCGCTAAAGTATACTTCATAATTTCTCTGCTATCTGGAAGGGCTCGTCAGTGGGCAGAATCCCTATGGAACTCGAAAAGTCAGTAATTCGATCCATTGACTCCTTTGTAGCACATTTTAAAGATGTGTTTGGCATTAGTACTTCCTCTCTCTATGTACATGAGGAACTATTTCAACTACGGCAAGCTGACCGGAACATCCACGAGTACACCATTCACTTCCGCATGCTGGCGGCATCCAGCGGCTGAAATGAAATTGCACTCCTTCAGACCTGCCCAGTCCGTCCTTCACGCCTTGCGGTGAGTCCCATTCAGATCAATACGGTGTTTAATAATCCACAATTTCATGATGCAGTGCTAATCCATGCCAATCAGTCTTTCCCAGTAAAATTCCTCTTCGATTCTGGTTAGTCTGGAAATGTCCTCTCTTCTCGTCTACCTTCAATGTTCCACGTCAAAGGAGTCACACCTGCTACCAGATCACAACCATTCAGGGAAAACCGCTGGGCAATGGACTGGTGTGATGGAAAACTCCCAAGTTAACCCTTCGTATTGGCTGCCTTCATGAGGAAACACTCTTCTTGCTGGTGCTGGAGGAATCCGCCATCAATGTCCCTGGGGTGACCGTGGATGGCCAAACACCAGCCTATTATTAGATGGAGTTCTGGAGGCATTGACCAATGGAGTAACTACTGCTTTCAACACTGCCTTATCGATCTACCACTATCGAGAGCCCTGAAATCACTGCAAGGATCAACCTCCCAGAAGAATAGCGGGCGTTCCAGGACATCTTTAGCAAAGATGCTGCCACAAAACTTCCACCACACCGGCCATGGGACTGTGCGATAGACCTCCTGCCTGGGATCAAACTACCTAAAGGTAGAATTTACCCACTATCGATCCCGGAGAGCAAGGCCACGGAGGAGTACATCAAGGAAGCGTTACAACAGGGGTTCATTGGGAGCAAATCACCCATTTGAACTCATAACTGATCATAAGAACTTACAGTACCTCAGAGAAGCGAAACGTTTAAACCCCAGACAAGCCCGATGGGCATTATTCTTCACCCGATTCAACTTCACCATCACCTACCGCCCCGGACATTAGAATACTAAAGTAGACGCCTTATCCCGAATCCACTCACCTGACTCTCTACCTGAAGAACTTGAACCGGTACTCCCTCCAGACTTATTTGTATGTCCCATCACCTGGTCTCTCGACGACGACATTTGTGCCGCCACCGAAGAGGAACCAGCTCCACCGGGAGGTCCAGAAGGTAGAACATACGTACCCACATCCTTAAGAATTTCCCTTTTGGACTCTGTACATGCATCTCCGGGATCCCTCGCAAACCCTCTCACTCCTGGAGGGAAGGTATTGGTGGTCCAACATGGCCCAGGACGTCGCCTGGTTTGTGAAGGGATGATCAGTCTGTGCCATTATCTTGACACCCCATCGTCTGCCTGAGGGCAAACTGGTACCTCTGCCTATTCCGCACCGACCCTGGTCCCACCTAAGAGTTGACTTTGTCACCGACTTAACTGCTTCCAACGGCTTCACCACCATCCTCGTAGTGGTCGACCGATTCTCCAAGGCCTGTAAACTCATCCTGCTCAAAGGTCTACCTACAGCCCTTGAAATAGCAGAGGCCCTCTTCAACAACGTCTTCCGACACTTTGGCATTCCAGAGGACAGTGTCGGATAGAGGGCCTCTATTCATCTCCAGAGTATGGTGCCAATTCTTCCAATTGTTGGGAGTGTCGGTTAGTTTGTCCTCCAGATACCACCCGCAGACGAATGGCCAGACTGAGCGGAAGATCCAAGAGGTCGGGTGCTACCTCAGGGCCTACTGTCACAACCACCAGAACAGCTGGGGACATTACCTTCCATGGGCAGAGTATGCACAAAATTATTTTCGTCAGGAGTCCACCGGACTCACCCCATTTCAGTGTATACTCGGTTTCCAACCACTACTATTCCCATGGACAGGAGAGCTGTCCGGAATACCATCTGTGGATTTTTGGTTCCGAGAGAGTGAGAGGGTATGGGACTCAGCTCATGTCCATTTGCAGCGGGCAGTCCGACGCCAGAAGATACAGGCGGACGTCCGTTGTTGAGATTACCCTCTTTATAATCCAGGTGATCGAGTTTGGCTCTCCACTCGAGACATTCGCCTGTGACTGCCCTGCAAGAAGTTGAGTCCCCGCTACATAGGTCCTTTCACCATCTTGAGGCAGATTAATGAAGTGGCTTATGAACTCCTGCTTCCCAGACAATACCTTATTTCCCCAACCGTCCACGTATCATTACTGTAATGCTTATGTGAACTAGGGTTGCACGATACACCGGTACTACGGTAGTATCGCGATACTAAAACTTAAAAATACCCGCGGTGCCATCGCATTTTTTAAACGGTAGTATCGTCCATAAGGTAGTACCGTAAGATATGTAGTATGCACGGCAGCAACACTGTTTTAAACGTTCATTTGAACATGCATGCCAGCAGAAACATTACAAGTTGATTGCCAAATGTCTTTCTGCTGTGCTCTGTGTAGTTTAGTCTGTGTATACGCTTTATATTGTATTGAGTATTTCCCGACGCTTCAGTTCAGTTTGCAATGAGAAGTTGCACTTGCACGTCGTTGTTCATGCTGCAGTTTATCAGAAGAAAGGGTCGTGATTCAGACCGTCTGATATCATTTTAAAAAACAGCAGATCAACCATCACTTATTCAACATCATAATATCTTGCAAGAAAGTATTATCGCAGCTTTCTTCATTTGACCACTTCTAGAACAGGTGAACTAGTTCGTTTCTGGAAGCATCTTTGCGATCACGAACGCAATTCCATTCATCAACATAGCGGCTTTGCACTTGGTTCTTATCATTATATATATATATTTATTCTAGGGATGCACCGGTTGACCGGCCAAAGATCGGAACCGGCCGGTTTTTGCTTATAATGCGCGATCGGCAACCGGACGGTTTTTGTCTTTTTTTCGGCCGATTTTTCCGAAAATGAGCGAAGTTTTGCGAACATGTCATTTGCGTGGAAGACATTCGGCACAAGCACAACAAACACAGAAAAACAGATACAATGAAGCGAACAGCCGTTGGTGTAACGCTACTGGCACACAAATAAGAGCCGCTTTCCTTTGCTGCTTTATAGCTGAAGTTGCTAGTGATGGGTCGGTCTTGAACGATTCATTCATTTTGAACAAATCTTTAATGTGACTCGAGAAGAACGAGTCGTTTCGGGGAGTGAGTCGTTCAGTCGCGCATGCGCACCATCCTAAAGGTTCTGTACTGGAATTAGTTCTCCTGTTTTCGAGTCGTTCGTTCATCACGTGACTAATGCAGTATGAGCCGGAAAGATAATTGATTAGTTTACTTTTTGAGTCTTCGGGTTTTTCGAGTTGTTCGTTCATCTTGAACGAGACTCAAAGGTCCGAGTCGGTAAAATGATCCGAACTTCCCATCACTAGAAGCTGCGCGAGCGTATCTGTCCACGCCCTGCACAAGCTTCTCACGTGTTGGATGAGAAAAGAAACAGACCAACTTGTGACAAAGCTGAAATGCTTCTTTTTGTAAAGAATAAAACGTTCAAACGTATAAACGTCAGTTCTGTACAAGATTATAATATTTTACTGGCCGAGCCTCGCGACGTCGAGGGAGTGATTGACATTGGTACTGGAGCAGTAATTCGATTTGCCCCGGCGGACGGCGAGCTGGGTCCATCTTTGTGCCACCGCCCGGCGTCGCTGGCACTAAAGGCCATCCAGCTGGGCGAGGATCATTTGGCGGCGTGCCCCGGGTCGGCGAATAAGCCCCGGCCTCATCTCTCTCTCTCTACTTCCCCCTTTCCCCTATTTAGTTTCACTGGTAAATACCTTCTCTTACAGCTCCAATTTTAAAAAAGACAACTGTCGCGGCTGCAGGGGGCCCCTCGAGCCCCACAGCGGAGTGGGAACGGCCGGAACGATCGCTACCCCCCGGCGTGGGGGGGGCCGGAGCCCACCGCGGGCCTTCTGAGACGATGCGGGGATCCAGGCACTTCCAGGACCACTGTTGACAGCTGTGTCTACTGGCTCGTCAGGGGTCCCCGATTCCCCGGGGGGCTGCCCCCGATCAAGCCGGTCAGTACCAGATACCTTTGAGTATCAAGGGGGGTACCTATCAGGCCATGGTGGATTCCGGGCTGTAACCAAACCCACCATCAAAGCCTGATTCAGCGGAGGGCGTTGGATATGGGCCGCAAGGTTAAGGTGAGGTGTGTGCACGGGTGACATGGCGGATTACCCCTTAGTGCCCGAGTCAACCTCCTGCCGAAGAATGGAAAACATGCTTTCGCTCAAGATGCTGGATTGGCGGTTGGCCGAGCCTACCGATTTTGGCCAGTTTTCAGTTTTCCATATTTGGTTGGGGATAATAATGCCTCTTCCAGCTCCCAAAGGGGCGGGGCCCGGCCGCTCCGGGAAGCGCTAGCAGACCCGTCCCCGCCTGCCTCGGAGGAAACGAGAGCCAGCGGGGGGTGAGAGCCCGGAGCTGGACGACTTTCCTCTGGAGCAGTCACGGACGAGACGCTCAACAAACACGTACGACACGGGTGCCGCTCCGTTGACGAGGCAGCTTCTCCGGCCGGACGTCCCCCTCTCCTTCCCCTATTTTTCACCTCGGATGCCTCTTGTTATATCGGGTAAGCCAAGATGCCCAGTCAAAGAGATAACAACCCAGTTATTAGTCCCCAGGAGCCGTCGGGAAATGCTATTCCAGGCGGCGCATTGTACGTCCCCCTCTCCTTCCCCTCCCTTTTATAAAGGAGATGGCCGGGTAAGCCACTTCAAAAGAGATAACAACCCAGTTATTAGTCCCCAGCCGTCGGGAAATGCTATTCCAGGCGGGATTGTACTCCCATGGCCGGCCACTTGGGGGAGGTGAACGTGAACGACTCATGGCCCAATTCTTTTGGCCGGGCATTCACGAGAACGTCCGCCGGTGGTGTGCGGCGTGTCGCGAATGCCAGTTGGTGAATCCACCGGCCACCGCCAAAGCGCCTTTGCGCCCATTACCGCTGATAGAGGTCCCCTTCGAGCGAATTGGGATGGACCTCATCGGGCCATTAGAGCGTTCCGCACGCGGATACCGCTTTGCATTAGTTCTGGTGGATTATGCAACGCGTTATCCGGAAGCAGTGCCCCTGCGCTCCATCTCAGCGAAGAGTGTAGCCGAGGCACTGTTTCGAATTATCTCCCGCGTGGGAATCCCGAAAGAGATTCTCACGGATCAGGGCACGGCGTTTATGTCACGCACGTTAAGCGAACTATACGGGCTATTGGGCATTAAATCGATTCGCACCAGCGTCTACCACCCACAAACGGACGGCTTGGTCGAACGATTTAATCGCACATTGAAGACCATGGTGCGTAAGTTCGTAAAAGAAGACGCCAAAAATTGGGACAAATGGCTCGAGCCCCTGTTGTTCGCGGTGCGGGAGGTCCCACAAGCCTCCACCGGGTTTTCCCCGTTCGAGCTCCTGTATGGTCGTCAGCCCCGCGGGGTGCTGGACGTCATCAAGGAGACTTGGGAGGAGGGGCCATCAAACAGCCGTAGTGAAATTCAGTACGTCATGGACCTCCGAGCAAAACTCCACACCTTGGGGCGGCTCTCTATGGAGAATTTGCTCCAGGCCCAGGACCGACAAACACGGTTGTACAACAGGGGCACTCGGCTGCGACAATTTTCACCGGGAGATATGGTACTTGTGTTACTTCCAACGTCTAGTTCTAAATTACTCGCGAAGTGGCAAGGAACCTTTGTGGTCACACGACGAGTGGGGGAGCTCGATTATGAGGTCAAGCGAACGGATAGGGGCGGTACATCGCAGATCTACCACCTCAACCTCCTAAAACGCTGGAATGAGGGGGCGTCGGTGGGGTTAGCTGCGGTTGTTTCTAACGAGGAGGATCTCGGACCAGAAGCGGCTATCCAGCACAATCCGCTCGCTCTGGTCTCCGGGGGGGACCACCTCTCGCCGCAGCAGCTCACCGACTTAGACCAGGTACAAGCGGATTTTTCGGATGTTTTCTCGCCCCTGCCCGGTCGCACGGATCTCGTACAACACCGCATCGAAACGCTCCCCGGGGAGGTGGCGCGCAGCCGGCCCTATCGCCTGCCCGAACACAAGAAAAATGTGGTTCGGGAAGAGCTCAAGGCGATGCTAGACTTGGGCGTAATAGAAGAATCGCATAGCGACTGGGCGAGCCCGATAGTATTAGTCCCTAAGACGGACGGCTCGGTCCGGTTCTGTGTCGACTACCGGAAGGTGAATGCAGTGTCGAAATTCGACGCTTATCCAATGCCCCGAGTTGACGAGCTGCTTGATCGGTTAGGTACAGCGCGCTTTTATTCGACACTGGATTTAACGAAAGGGTATTGGCAGATCCCCTTATCGCCATTATCCAAGGAAAAAACAGCCTTCACCACGCCGTTCGGATTACACCAGTTCGTAACACTTCCGTTCGGTCTGTTCGGGGCTCCCGCGACCTTTCAGCGCCTCATGGACAAGGTCCTCCGCCCACACAGCGCGTATGCCGCTGCCTATCTGGATGATATTATCATCCATAGCAATGATTGGCAGCGGCATATGGAACATCTCCGCGCGGTCCTAAAGGCGCTGAGGGGGCTGGGCTCACGGCGAACCCGCGGAAGTGTGCAATTGGGCGGGTGGAGGTACGGTATCTGGGCTTCCACTTGGGGCATGGGCAGGTGCGTCCCCAAATTGATAAGACGGCTGCAGTTGCGGCCTGCCCGAGTCCTAAGACCAAAAAGGAGGTGAGACAGTTCCTGGGGCTGGCGGGATATTATAGGAGGTTTATCCCTAATTTTTCGGACCTCACCAGCCCGCTGACTGATCTCACTAAAAAGGAAGCACCAGACCCGGTCCAGTGGACGGAGCTGTGCCAACAGGCCCTAACCCAGGTGAAGGCTGCCCTCTGCGGCGGCCCGCTCCTGCACTCTCCTAACTTTGCCCTCCCCTTTTTGTTACAGACAGACGCGTCGGACAGGGGGCTGGGGGCCGTCCTGGCCCAGGTGGTGGAGGGAGAGGAACGGCCGGTGCTGTATCTAAGTCAGAAGCTCTCCAATAGAGAGACTAGATACAGCACCATTGAAAAAGAATGCCTTGCCATCAGGTGGGCCGTCCTCACCCTCCGCTATTACCTCCTGGGTCGGGAATTCACCCTCTGTTCGGACCACGCGCCCCTCCAGTGGCTCCACCGCATGAAGGATACCAACGCGCGGATCACCCGTTGGTATCTAGCTTTACAGCCGTTTAAGTTCAAGGTGATCCACAGGCCGGGGGCACAGATGGCGGTAGCCGACTTCCTCTCCAGGAATGGGGGGGGGGGGGCTGCAGGCCGGAGGGCTCCCCGGAGGCTCCCCGCCTGAGACGGGCGGTGGGGGTATGTGGCGAGGGGGGCGTGGGAAGGTGGGAAGGCGGAACGCTAAGGGGAGAAGCTAAGGGAGGCTGAGACTGAGACGGCGGGGAAACTGAATCATTGTTGACATTGCTGGTCTACTTTCGGTGGGGGTCTACTTTCAGTGATTCCGGAGAGACATAAAAGGGCCCGCCGGCCGGCAGAGGGGGACCGAGATCCTAAGGGGAGAGCGGGCTACCCACCAGAGAGCAGAGCCGAGGAAGAGCGAGCACCCCGAGCCCGAGAGCCGAAGAAGAAACACGGTTGGAGTGAATCATTGTTTTGTTCTGTTTTATTTTGGTTTTATAATAAACCCCAAGATTATTGTGTTTTGTTCTGTTTTATTTTGGTTTTATAATAAACCCGTTTGTGCTCGTCACCCCCCTGACTTCCTCCCTTCCCGAATCAACGAACCTTTCCACAACAACAAATCTTGATTAAGTAACATCTTTGTTTGGACTGTTACCCACCAGAGAGCAGAGCCGAGGAGAGCGAGCAATGTGTGTTGATTGTGTTGTTTAGATTGTAACTATGCATTTGTTGCCTTTAATTTCACTGTTTTATTTTGGTTATTTTTAACCCTGTTTGTGGCTCGTTTTCATTTAAGGCCAGTTTTTTGTATTTCAACCCAATTTAAAAACCATCTTGTCTTCCTTCCTTCCCGTCCATCTTCAACTGGGTATGAGAGGAACCTTTCCACAACAACAAATCTTGAATTTGTAAATCTTTGTTTGGATGCTGTTGAATGTGTGTTGATTGTGTTGTTTAGATTGTTTGTTTTTTCTAATACAATATATTGACAGGCATTTAAAATTAGTTTAATATGTTTCAACCCTATATCCACTGGGGTTAAAATAAAATGCTTGTTTGCTTAAGAACATTTTGAATTTTAAATAATTTGAATTTTAATCAAAAACTTGTGACTCGGCCACTTATGTCTATGTCATATTGAAGTAACACCACAGATGTAATTATAACACCACAGACCTTATAATGCAAGTTACTAAAGGCTCTGTGTTACCAGAAAATACATTAACACCACATACAAATCAGCCTAAATCTAGACTTTTCTAAAATGGAGGCTGCCATCATGATGATTTCAAGATCAGGGGACATTTTGGAAATATCAACAAGTATGTATTTATAATTTTTTTTATTAAAATATGCCAGATCTGCAAGTTATCAACACAACACCACATACACTAATGACGACACATGAAATTGTCAGATTTAGCTAACTTTAAAATGTATAAAAAAAGAATGTACTCCCCATGCACCCTCAGATCAACCAGCACCTGCAGTGACCGTTACACACAGGAAGTAGTCCAAATAGAATTCTCCCTTTTCTTAAAGGGGTGACATCCATTGTTATCCATATATTTTTTTTTAAACAATTTAATATTATACATGTTAAATACAATATATATTCACTATATAACCACTTTATTTGTGTTCAAATCTTTCATTCTTTCTTGTTGGTTGCTTAAAGGAAAAAAATCGGTATCGGAATCGGCCACAAAAAATCATGATCGGTGCATCACTAATTTATTCATTTATAATGTTGTGTTTTAATATACATGCTGCTAACTTGGAAATTTCAAGATATGCGAGCAAAAAATGCTCCTGACATTTCGGCAATATGACACGAGCAAGAGTGCTGTTTTTGTTTCGTTTCTGTGTTCGAATCCAAATCTGCGTTGTCTTGGGCGAATCACTGATTCACTAAACCATTCATAAAAACAGTCATTTGATTCGCTTCTGAAGGATTCAGCCGTTTTGAAAGAATCGTTTGAATGACTCAGTGATTCAATAACAACTTCTGCCACCCGCTGGCCGTTTTAAGTTTCCCATCTAAAAGTAGGCATATTACATTATTTTCCAACATATTTCTATATTCAGAATTTAGTATTTAAAACATTAATCTCATAACTTTATTTATGCAATTATAAATACAGTCTAAATGTATAAATGCCACATCTAAATGTCACATCATGCAGCTTCTGTGCAGTGCTAAGATTTGTTTAGATCATTTCATGGATAACAATAGCCAGTCATTCATTCACTTTAATTAAGTATTCAGAGAAAAATATTGTCTGTTTTCATTTACATCTATTTATTTATGAAATTGATTAATTTTGTAGAATTGAATTTTAAATTAACACAATACTGCATGGTATCATGATACTACTTGGTATCGTGATACTTCAGCTGGTATAGTATCGTAAGACATTTTTATGGTATCGTGACAACCCTAATGTGAACAGGCCCATTGTACCATGGAATCTCTCACATCAAAAGAACTTGATAAGGACCACCTTTTTGCTAATCCCTGTAAAAGACACAGGAAGAGAGAGATTTATAGCGCCACCTCCTTGCGCCGTTCTAATAACTGACCTTTGCTCCCAGAGCCATTTGGAAACAGAACTTCAATGATTGTTCCTGACTGGCTTACCATAAATGACAATCTAAAGAACAAACAACGACTTCTCTGGAGAAAGTCAAGAAACAGATGGCTCACGACACCCTCTTACGCATAAACTACTAATCTGGTAAACACAAAAGATTGACTTATAGCTGTGTCCAGCTAAGAAATCACCAGATCTACGTTACTGACTTCCTGACCCCTGGAAAGCCCTTTCTCCTCTGAAAAGCCACAGGAACCGTTTTGTTATTTCCCTGGAGCAGAACCAAACCTACATAGAGGATTTCTAAAAGACTACTTGTGTTTTTTTCTATTAAAGCAATATACTCAAGAGACAATATATATTAAGGTTGTATTTTATGTCTTGTATAAGCTTGCTGTGTAATGGAACCGATGGTATTTTCTTAATCTGTGTAGTAGATACAATCAGTAGATGTACTTTGTGTGTCAAATGCAATGTTTAGTCTCTAAAAGAAGCTGTCGTCGTCAGTAATAAGTGGTGTGGATGACAGTTAAACTTTAGCATCATAATGTATGATTACAGCACGTATAGAGGTCTGTAAGTATATCTTTCATGTGATCAATTAAATATCAGATGACGTGGGTGCGGCAAAAGAAGCCGTGCGGGGCGGGGCTCCGCCCCACAAGAACAATCTGATTGGGACAGCCGCCGTGGGCGGATCCAAACCAGAGCCGCTTAAAATGAACAACAAAAGCTTTTAATTCAGTCTGCTTTTACTTGCTCGCTCGCTGACGAACCGGAAGCTTCGGCTTCATCTTCACTGGTCGCGCTGGATCACCGCCTTACCATCAGGCTGAAGCTGACCATCTAAAAGAATTCGAAACTTCATCAAAGCTGTAAAACTTAAAAGGCAAGCAGCTCAACTGGGTCTTCCATCTCACAAAGAAACCAAGACCGCCAATCGCAAGAGGGCTTCCCCAGTGACGTCACGCAACGGCGACGTAAGCCAGCGGAGATTTCCAGGAAACACGTGGAACGGAAAAAGATCTTCGGCCAGCTCAATGTAAAGCAAGTAGATCAAACTAAATCTCTATTCTTACTGAACTGATGAATTGATCCGTATGCAAAAGACAGCAAAGTCTCTGCTGTGGTCTTCCTCTCGTAAAGTTACAAGATAGAAAAGAGTGCTAGCTTAAACTTTCTTCTAACCTCAAAACTCCTGGTATGTGTGTGCGTATGTTTATGTTTTATTAAGTTAGTCCATGTATTGTAGAATAACCGTTAGCAAATAAACCTTGTTTCATTGATAAAGAATTATGTCTTGGGATGTATGATTTTCTAGTTCAAACTATTTGCCAAGATCACGTTACCTAGCTCAAATCGGATAACACCCTTTATTTTGTCTTATCGTTGGCCACGAAGCAAAATAAACTAAATTGTTAAAGATATACTGATGTTAACGGTCGCTGGACGAGTCATTAATAAAGTATAAATCATAAGTTAAAGATTAATATCACTTAAATCAAAGCAATATTGAATCTTTAATAAATGATTCCCCAAAGCTGAAATAATAGCTTCATGGTTTCATTACATTACTCAAACCTGTCACTGATCCTGTTCTCCCTCCTTCCACAGAATCAGAAGTACCTCCTCCCCGAGGTCGACGCCGACGACACCATCTACCAGTTCCGGGAAATCATAAATTCTCTGCATCGAGGCGGCCGTCTACAATATCTCGTCGACTGGGAGGGGTACGGTCCCGAAGAAAGATCTTGGGTGGACCGAGACAACATCCTCGATCCTTCTTTATGTGATATATACCACCAGCTCCACCTGGACCGTCCCGCTCCCAGAGGCCGGCCTCGTCGTTGAATCTGGACGTCTGGAGACGCCGTGGAGAACGGGGTCCTGTCACAGAACCACCAACCACAATCACAGAATCAGCCACTCAATCACCGGAGTATTGAGCACCTGCCCTCAATTACCAGTGCACTATAAGAGCACACTCACCCCTCCAGATCATCGGCTGGTATTAAGGTCACTTACCCTGTGTTCTCTCCTTCAGCCCTTAGGATCATAGACTCGTTCCTGTGCTGCTTCGACATCGTATATCCTCTGAGGATTATTGGACTGTGGACTGGGATTATTAACTGAACTGAGCTGAACAATGACATCACTGAATTCAATAATGAAAAAAACTCAAACATTTTCCTGTTTTGATATTGTGCAGTTGCTTTGACACAATTTGTATTGTTAAAAGTGCTATATAAATAAAGGTGACTTGACTGGGACCTGGAACTAGGGCTGTGACGGTATTGGATTTTTTCTTACCGTGGTGAAGCAGCAACAAATATCGCAGTTTGGCGGTTAATCGCACAACACCCCCCCCCCCCCCCCCTCGTAAAAAATTTGACGTGGTCACACTTGTGCAAGTGCATGGTCTGCTGCTACAAAGCGTCTGCTTCTGCGCGCTGCAGAGCCACAGCACATTGTAGCAGGAGTCAGATTTCACTGATCACGAGAAGAGAGGCAATTTCAGCAGGATCGCTTCATGGGTAGAGCCTACACTCACTGCATAAGCACGAGTGCGAAGGTGCACGCAGCGGACTAAGTGCACCGGAGGATTTGGTTTTCAAACTTAAGTAAAAGACCACTTCTTAAACCAGAGAAGGTGACAAATAATGCTGATGAAAAAGAACGGGTTGAATGTTGAACACTTCCGTTACCATATAGCTATAAACTATGATAAAAGTTAATCAGCATGCATTGATTAATCTAATGTTGTATCAAAAAGGAGGAAAGTTAGTCTAATAGTGCGATCAGTGGGAAGAATGAGTAGAGCCCTGAATGACTTGATCAAGAACGCATGCAGCTTGTAAGTTTGTAAATGAACATGGAAATTAATAATAATAAAGTTGTCTTATTTATTCTTAAAACAGCAAATTAAATGAACAAATAAAATATATTATATATAAAATAACAAATAAAAAAAATATAATCATAATCTTTGTCAAAAACACTATTATAAACTATACATAAACTATATATTAGTTTGTTAAAAAAACAAAAACAAAGCAAGTTTATTTCACAAAATATTAGTTAAGACTGTTAATGGGTGGTGACTGTGATGGGACAACGGATTGTGTTTACCGACACTGGTTTCTAGTATTCCTGGGCCCATTTAGTAATGTCAATGACCGAATCCTGCCGATGAGTGATGCAGTGTCGTCTGAGGGCCCGAAGGCCAAGGGCATCCAATAAAGTTCTTCGCCCTTGTCCCTTACGCACAGAGATTTTTTACACACTCTTTCACAGATTGGAGAGCCTCTGCCAAACTTTACTGCTGAGAGACTCTGCCTCTCTAAGACATCCATTTTATAGCTAACCATGTTACAGACCTGATGTCAATTAACTTAATTAGTTGCTAGATGTTCTCCCAGCTGAATCTTTTCAAAATGTATTGCTTTGTCAGCCCTTTCAGCCCAACTTTTTTTTAAACGTTTAGCAGGTATCAAATTCGATATGAGTTCATTTAGTGGATAAAAGTAAAAAAATTCTCTGTTTAAACATTTATGTTCTCTATGTTCTGTTGTGAATAAATATGGGCTCAAGTCTTCAATAACAGACAAATACATCCTTTCTTCTTATCCTTGTGTAGATGTTATGCAAAAGTTGTCAGGTTGTAATGAACAGCATGCCACAGACTCTCTCCATAAAGCTCAAGCTGTATTTATCCCAGAATATTCCTTTAAAGAAAACACATGTCGTTACAAGTATGTGCATATATGCTTTAAATGTCTAAAGTGTCATTGAGGTAGCTGGACCTATTAGTTTTATTTGTGTTTTTTTCTTCCTCATATTATTTTATTTAACATAATTGTTTCATTAACTTGGTTATGTACTTATCCATTTTGTTGCAAAAGAGAGTCCACCCACACACAGTTTTAAATTGCTGTGGTTTGTTGCATTTTGTAGCTGTGTCACTTCTTAAGTGGACAGACAAACTGCTTGTCGCTGATATTATCGAATCGTGTCAGGTTAGCTTTCCAGTTTAATAGCTTCTAGGAAAAATTCCAAATAATATTCTGACGAACTGTTTTCGGAAGTTGCTGTAGCATGTTACAAAACACCCTTGGTGATTGTGCCTGAGTCATTATTGCAAATAATCTACTTGTTCTTGAGTCATTAGGAGGTAAACAGATGTTAAAAATATCACAGTTAGGCAAAACATGCAAAGCCAAATTAAAGCCGACAATTGTGCCATTTACTGGCACCGATAAAAACAGGCACTGTTCAGAAACATTCTCTTGATGCCACACACTGTGGTTCCCACATGGACTAGCTGCCCTGTTTCATCATTCAGACTAGGGTAAACATCCTTTAATTCTAGGAAACGTCCCAAAATAATTATACAGAGAGCATGAACAAGAGGCAAGCTTGCATGCTGAACCCTCTACCAAGAGAATGATACATGCCATTGCAACAAAGTTCCTAGTTATTCCCTCAGAATTCACCTGAGACATAGCATTCATGGAATTAGAATCTCTTCCATTACAAACTTATTTTAATGACCAAAAACTTAATATTTAGCTGTTCCCCATTACAAAAAAATGTACATGACATATAACATCATAATTGGGATTCTTTCCTCAGCATGACAATATTTCAAATTGAACGTTTAATTCCATTTTCTTAATATTTAAATAAATGTAATGTTGACAGCATTTATCAATATTAACTATTTAGTCATGTTACCAGAATTTTTTTTATCAAACATTTTTTTTCTCTAATTTAAAATAAACATTACCAAATGCAAAGCATTTAAATTTTGAGAAATAAACTGTCCTGTCTACTTCAAAGACAGTCAAACTCTCAACAACAACCCACATTCACAACTGCAGAAATAAATTAGTTGCAGCACTTTGCTTAACTAAAATGGATCAAAAGAAAGACAAATAAATCATCTTGCCCTCTCAAAACCAAAGATGTCATCAAAATTGCTCTCAAATCATTGCAATCCCTTAACAAACAATACTTACGAGGACATCTGCAAATAAACAAGTGGAGAGGAGGAAAGTACACAGCTAAATATTTATTTATTATGATGTGTTGCATCAAAAAACATGCAGGTTTAACAGACGTGCCACACATCAACAAAAGGAAATGAGAATGAGGGCCAGGGAGAAATCTGATTAAATTAATCTCTTATGAAAGATCTGATAATTTCTTCAAGATTTTGTGGGAAAGTAAGGAAAGTATTCAAAACCACAAGTAAAGTACACAACGACCCTTGCAAAAAGTACTGTGTCTTTATCTGATGGCAATACCACGCTGACTACCACATTCATATACAGTACCATGGTTTGGGTGAGTCTTACATAAACTGTCAAGCAATGTTATATTTCAGCCTGCAATGAACTGAAAGAAAAATTACATTTTGGACAATAAATTAAATATGTTTCCTCAGTCGGGCCCCCAAAAATACATGGCTGTGGGCCCCTCAGGGCCCTATGCACTCTGTCCCCCTTTCCCCCCCCCCTGGTTGTGACGCCCCTGGCTATTGCCCGCCGGACATGAAACAAGACAAAACAGTAGTTAAATATATTTACAAAGTTAGCTTTCCAAATTCAAATAAAAACACATGTGACTCTAAAAGTAAATGTGGTTGACTGTGGTTTATAATGGAGTGGTATAATGAACTTCCTGATGCATTTTGTTTGTTTTACTTTCTGAATTTTCCCCCAAAAATGTACATGCTAAATCAATTCATTCCAGCCTTTTTCACCTTTAACTACAACATTTTGTTTTTCCAGAAGGAGCATGAACACTTTAAGAAATGCCGATTCGCAGCATGTGGTGCTACACAGAGAAAAGAGAGCAATTTGGCCTGTCTCGAGCAATCTTCTGAGATTTACCATCCAACAATAGTCTGACCTATTCTCCACGGTGGTTGAGAATGTGTGTGTGCACATGAATTTGTGCATGTGTTTGTTTTTGTGTGAAATGTTCTGTGGCTCACGTTTCAGGGACGCCTTTCAAAAACCATGTTTACACTTCTTTTTGGTCTTTTTCTTCTGCTGTCTCCTTTAATTGCCCCTCCGCAAATATGAAAGGAAGAAACAACTTTTTCAGCATTCAGCAATTTGGCACATACACATGTGACTGTTTAACAAGCCAACACTGTCTCACAAAGCTTTGTGAACGCAGGGAAGGCGGCCTGTTTAGTAAAAAATTGGCCATTTCCTCAACAGACCTAACCAAAAATCTTATATATACATTTATCAAGTCTACATACTCATCACAATATCTATAAAACAGTTTTCACTAGATTTGTGATTGGTTTTTGAAGATTATTTCATTCTTTCAGAGCTATATCATGGTTGTACAGAAGTAAAAACTAAAGATGGTGCCATATTTCCTTGATTATTTTGCTGCTAGGCCATATGGGAGCTCTAAGTAGGTCCACTCAGAAAGTAACTGGATTTAATCCTCCTTCAGCTCATGCCATTTTATCTCCACATGGCCCTGATCGCAACTGGTCAGACCGTGGTTCATCTCCAAAGCAAACATATTAGGTAACTTCCAGACTACTTAATTAACATAAAAAGGATGACACAAAAAAAGTGAGGAGAGCCATTAGTGACTACATTTCCGCTAACAAATACTGAAATAGCTGAGAGTGGAACAAAAGCATAATTTAGTTGGGGGAGCTAAAGAAAATGAACAAGATTTTACAGTGCCTGAGGAAAATGTGAGTGGTGTTTGCTTGTGCAATAGTCACCTACATAATACCAGGATTTTGAAGGTGGTTGCTAAAACGTGTTGTGAAATTAGACATGATATAGGAACCTAAGATTGTACATCTATATACCTAATAGCTTTGTTTTCATTTACTAATATATATATAAATATATAAATATTAGTGCTGTCAATAGATAAAAAAAGATAATGTTAATCACATTTATGGACTGTGATTAATCATGATTAATCACAAATTTTAAATACTAGGATGTACCTGTAAATGTGTTGAAATAAAGAAATGCATGACAAACTAGTTTAAGGAAACTCAACCTTTCACACCTCCGCCAGATATGAGACATAATTATAAGACACCTAATTATTCTTTTACAATTATTATTTTGTTTTTATTCAGCCATTATCAGTCTTTTTACTGACAATAAAACGTTTAATAAGCCACATTGCTTCAATCTCAATATACATTTACCCAAATATTATCAAAAGTATTTCTAAATAAATTAGTGCTATCAAAGTTAACGCGTTGACGCAAATTCATTTTAACGGCACTAATTTTATTAACGCGCGATTAACGCAGCGCATATTTTCTGCCTGACCCGTGGCCCAACCTGTAGTTGGAGAAATGGAAATCCACAGTGTTGCCAACTTAGCAACAGTGCAGACCCCTTTCAGCATCTGTTTTCCCTTCAAAAAAGTGCCCAAACCCTAGTCTCTGAGAATCGCCGGTACTGCCGCGTGAGGTCTTGCTGTCCACTCCCAGCATGCGCACACACACACATCTCTCTCTCTCTCTGTGCGTCAGCTCGGTGCAGCGCGCGGCTGCATCAAAATACAGTATGTGGGCACAGAGAGGGAAACAAATGCAATAATAAATAATATAGGCAATGTACATTTAGCATGTTGAGAAGAAGAGCTGACCTGTCCTGCAAAAATGTAAACAGGTTTGCGTCAGTAAATTGCTCAGTGCCAAGAAAGAGAAGTAATGGGAACCTGGTGTTTCTTTTTTCATGTGTCTAATAGACATGAACAAGTTATTTGAAAAACATCTATGATCTTTGAAACATGTCTAGTCTTCATGCTCTATGTTGACTATGGTTTCAATAATAATAAACATACATTTGCATAAAGCATCCACATTTGTCCATGTCCATGTTGATTAGAGTATTAAAAACTTGAAAAAGTATTAATTTAAGGTACATTTAGAACAAATAAAAATGTGCAATTAATTGTGATTAATCACAAGTTAACTCATGACAATCAAGCGTATAATCACAATTCAATATTTTAATCGATTGACAGCCCTAAAAAAAAATTACATTTACGCATTTAGCAGACGCTTTTATCCAAAGCGACTTACAGTGCATTCAAGCTATACATTTTTCATCAGTATGTACAGTATAAAAACAACAAAACATTTTCTTGCGACCTTACGCTAAGTATTATGACAAAATGCATTATGAAGAAGAATTGGACCTGTTCTGCAGCTGCATTAGAGCTAACATTAGCATCATGCTTCACAAGACAATTTATGAGATTAATAGTACACTTTTACTCAGAACTCACTTCAAACCACCAACGAGTGTTTGTAATAACTTCCTTTTGCGATCACATGTGGAATTTGGTCGTTCCCTTCGTCTTCACAAGCGCTCTGTGTGAAACTGTCCTTGTCTTATTTGGTGTTGTCTGTCAGTATTTAATTACTCAGAAATGGCGAGCAAGCAACAACAAGCTTTTAGAATGTGCGTTCATCCCTGCCTGCGTTATTTAACGGGTGGGGATACACACGTTCTTTGTGTTGCCTGTTTGTGAGAGGAGCATGCACGGTCAGTGCTCGAGAGCCCTGGCTGTGAGCACTGTGATGTGCTTCCCTTGCGGACACTCCGATCCCGCCTGGCGTTCTTTTACAATGAGGGCGCTCAGGCTGCAGTCCTGGGGTTCGCAAATGGATCTGTCAGCGGAGTTAGAGATGGGCACAGCCTTATCTCTGCCTTCACCTGACAGGTTCAATGCCTCGTCTCAGGGTTGGGAAGCAAGCGCTGCGGTTTCTTCCGCCCCGATCGAGGCACAGACACTTCAACTACCTGATTCTGAGAAATTAGATGTTGTTAGTGTCAATGCAAGAGACACTGAGGATTCACCACCTCAGTCTCGTGCTTATGAGGAGCTTGTTGAGGTTGTAACAAGAGCGGTCGATTGGCCAGCAGAGGGAGGACGTTCGTTCTAAAAAAATAAATAAAATGGACGAACGCTTCTTGCCTTCTCGTGCACAACCTCAATGCCGGGGACAGCCGTCTTTTCCTGATCTCCACTGGTTCCCTATAGAGTTTATAGTACACAAACATCTCACTATTCCTCTATAATAAATAAATAAAATCCCCGGTATTACCCATTAAGCCCCCTGACCCTCATCAAGAACCCCAACCACCCGTCTCACAGACTGCTCTCTCTGCTACCCTCAGTAAGACGTCTCCGCAGCATCCAATCCCGCACTAGCCGACTGAGGGATAGCTTTTTCCCTCAGGCTATCAGGTTAATGAACAATCAGAAATAATACACCCTACAGCACACCCCCACTTTACGGTATGCCATGCACTGCACTTTAACTTTAACACAGTTCAACTGGACTAGACGCACGCACACACTGCACTTTAACTTTTACACAGTTCAACTGGACTACACGTACACACTGCACAAATACAAAAAATATGGTGGTTCGAATGCACATTCATGACACATAGCTTATGTATAATCTGTTGCACCTTCGCATATTACTGTGTGTATATATGTGTACATAATGTAGAATGTGTACATAGGGTGTATAATGTGTATTGATAACTGTAAGTATGTCTAATAGTACACTGTGTGTACTGAGTATATGTATGTGTATTATGCACATTGTCTTCTGTATAAGTCTGTAACTGTCTATATGTAAATTGTCTCTGCACTGTCTGGAACACGCTCTCAAGAATTTCACTCAAAAAGGCACATGTGCTGTGGTGATGTGACAATAACATTTATTTTATTTAGATTTTATTTAAGCCAGTGTAGCTGGTACCTCTAGTAGAATTTTGACAGCCTGGAAACTTCAGCCAAATATATCTCGTTGGGTCCTGCAGACTATAGAACAAACTACAGTTTGGGTCTCGCCCGCCTAGGTTTATGGGGGTGTTTTCCACCGAAGTTGCCCCCCAGCAGGTTCTGGTAATGGAACAAGAAGTGAAAGCTCTGTTAGAAAAAGGGGCCATAGAATATGTACCTCACTCCAACAGGGAAACCGGGTTTTACAGCCGGTATTCCATAGTTCCAAAGAAGGATGTGGGGTTGCGTCCCATTTTAGATCTTTGAGTTCTGAACGACTTTGTCATGCAGCTCAAGTTCAAGATGTTACTTTGAGACAAATCGTGCCACAGATCAGATCCGAGGACTGGTTTGTCACGATATATCTCAAGGACGCATACTTCCACATATCCATCCTTCCGTATCACAGGAAGTATCTGAGGTTCGCTTTTGGGGGCAGAGCATACCAATATCTGGTTCTTCTGTTCAGCATAGCATTATCCCCCCGCACTTTCACGAAATGCGTATATGCAGCTCTGGTGCCTCTGCGTCTTCAGAGTATTCACATAATGAACTACATCGACAATTGGTTGATTCTAGCTCAGTCGCATCAGTTGGCAGTTCGGCATCGAGATGTCGTTCTGGCCCACATGAAAGAGTTGGGGTTATGGCTAAACGCCAAAAAGAGTGTGCCTTCTCCACTACAGAGGACCACTTTTCTAGGTGTGGCATGGGACTCAACGTCGATGCAGGCACGCATGTCACCTGCACGTATAGAGTCCATCCTGTCGGCTGTGAAAAGAATAAAGCTAGGCCAGTCACTCACTGTCAAACAGCTTCAGAGACTGTTAGGTCTATGGCAGCAGCATCCAACGTGATACCATATGGAATGTTGTACATGAGACCCCTGCAGTGGTGGCTCAGGACTAAAGGGTTTTCCCCGAGGGGCAACCCCTTTCGCATGATCAAGATCACGCGGTGATGCTTACGTACCTTGGTAATGTGGAAGAAACCTTGGTTCCTGTCCCAAGGTCCCGTGTTGGGAGCTTCATGTCGTCGCAAGATGCTAAAGACAGATGCCTCTCTCACAGGCTGGGGGGCGATCTTAGAGGGACGCTCAAGTCAGGGTCTGTGGAAGGACCATCATCTCTAATTGCACATCAACCGTCTGGAGATTGTATTTCTTGCTCTATAGAATTTCCAAGCAGATCTCAGGGGCCACCATGTCTGCTAAGACAATACATCGGTGGTCTCCTACATAAATCACTAGGGGGTTTGCGGTCACGTCTACTTTGCAAACTGGCGTGACAAATCGTCCTGTGGTCCCAAGGGAAGTTGTTGTCTCTTTGAGCAGCTTACATCCCGGGGGTCCACAATATAGGAGCAGACATCCTGTCGAGACAGGGGCTGAGGCCCGGGGAATGGAGGCTCCACCCTGAGGTGGTGGAGCTGATTTGGAGGGAGTTCGGCCAGGCACAAGTGGATCTGTTTGCGTCTCGAGAGACGTCTCACTGTCCACTCTGGTTCTCCCTCACGCATTCCAGCTCCTCCCGGACTGGACGCGATGGTGCAGACGTGGACGAGGCTTCCTCTGTATGCATTTCCCTCAATCGCTCTGCTTCTGGGAGTCCTGGAGAGAGTTCGCCAGGACCGGGTTCTACTGCTTCTCATTACCCGCGGTGGCCGGGCAGAGTGTGGTTCCCAGATATAATATCCCTTCTCGACGGGCCTCCCCTGGGACCTTCTGTCCCAAGCAGGGGGCTCGATATTTCACCCCCAACCAGAACTGTGGGCTTGGCCTCTGAGGGGGCCCAGCTCATAGACTCAGGTCTCTCAACCGAGGTTGTTGAGACAATTCTACACTCCAGAGTCCATTCCTCCTCCATTTCAGAATGCAGACCAGGAAAGGCTAAATTTGCTTTGCCCCGTGCGGGCATTAGATGCTTATGTCCACAGAGCTGCCATGTGGCGAAAAATTAACAGTTGTTCGTATGTTTTGGACCTCCTAACAAGGGGTCCGAACCGGATGCACTTATGGAAGTATTTAAGGATACAAATCTAGAGTTGCTTTTAAAATATTATTTTCGTTCTTTTCCTCGAGTCGAGTAAAGTCTGGAGTCATTTCAGGTCAGGTCAAGTCTGATGGCTATAAAAATGTGACTCGTCCGAGTCACTAACTCGAGTGCCCATCTCTGCCTTGTGGGTTGCATCAGACACATTTTGTTTGCATTTATTTTTGTCTTATAAGTATCCTGATATGCATAATGTTATGCATAAACACCATTTTAAAGGAATATTAAAATGTTCACTGTATGAGGAATCATTTTTGTGATTATTTATATAACATTATTACAGGGCTCGCAAAATGTCAAAATCCTTGGTAGCCCTTCGGGCAGGTACTCTTTGAATTTTGGTAGCCCGAAAATTATTTTAACTAGCCCAAATAAAATAAAGACCATAAATGTCAATCAAAAACATTTTCAATACACAAACATTAACGAATGTCAAGGAAAGAGTTTTATTTTACTATTTACAGGGTATCTGCAAATAAAAAAAAATTAAGGCAATTTGAAAAATTATAATTAAGACTTTTCTTATACCATTTAACATATTTAAAACTTTTTAAGGCCTTAAAAACTCTATTTAAAGACTCGTGGGAGCAATGTTTCCTGTAATTTTTTGTCTTTCTTGCTGAGCAAAATTTTTTTCTAGTGGGTGGACATTTCGGGCACCTGAGCAAATACATTCTTTATACCAGACCTGTACAGCGCACACACAAAAAGTGCGTAACGTTTAATTAAATGTGCTATTTATATTTATTTATATTTGTACATTTTATTTGAAAATATATTTATATTATATAATACCCAAAATTTTGGGATTGTTTTTTTAAATAAGTGTCTTATGCTCATCAAGGCTGTAGCCTATCTATTTGATAAAAAAAATACTGAATATAATTTCACAAAATAATATTGTGAAATACTATTGCAATTTAAAATAAATATTTTCTATTTTAATATACTTTAAAATATAATTTATTTCTGTGATCAAAGCTCAGTGTTTCCCCTACCATTTTTGGTTAGGGGGGGGCCTTGAAGGTCAAGTTAATTTAATTTTATCTATAACGCCAGATCACAAAATAAGTAATTTAATGTTACCTTTCCTATGGAACAGGTCTGTACCTTGTTCTTTTATTAAACAAACTATCTTATTTACACGACAGCAAGTCATTTTTGTCTCTACTTTACATGGTCACACTCGCTGTATTGCGCACGTGGAGTTCCACCCCGGTTTGCGAGCGCACGCACCGCAAGCACGCACGCACGCACGCATCGCACGCACGCACGCAGCCCCATGCAACGCACGCACGCACGCACGCAACGCACGCACCACCGCACGCACGCACGCACGCACGCACGCGAGCGCGCGCACCACGCACGCACCACAACACACACACACACACACCACACACACACACACACACACACACACCACACACGCACGCACACACACACACACACACACACACACACACACACACACACACACACACACACACACACACACACACACACACACACACACACACACACACACACACACACACACACACACACACACACACACACACACACACACACACACACACACACACACACACACACACACACACACACACACACACACACACACACACGTGAGCACACTCCTACTAGTATTTGTAAATATTAAGCCGCAAAACGACTATTTAATATGACTTCTGCCTGTCTCTGTTAATGTATGGTGCAGACGCATGGATTTGTTTACTACTCATACCGAAAAGTCTGCCGTCTCACTAATGAGGACATAAATACAGGAACAACATCTCCAGAACTGCTCTGAGAGTCACTTCATCAGCATTTGACCGTTTAATTTGAGTAAAATCTATCCTCATATCATATACACACAGAAATGTAAAGGTATTCATGGCAACCTGTCAAATAAAAGTTCGGTTTCACTTGAAGACATTTGGCAGAAATATATTACTATAGTTCAGTAGAACGTACGTAATAGGCTACTACTACTAAAACTATTAAAACCTTATTTTTAAGGAATAATCACACAATAGGTCTTCAATATTTTAATTGTAATATCAAATACCCTTTATTTTCCAAAAAATAAGATTAATTTAATTTACATTCATTAAAATATAAAATAAATTAATGTTTTTATGCTGGGAAAAAACAGTTTGGGGTCAGAATTTTTTTTCTTTCTTTTTTAAAGATACTTTAAAAAAGTTTTAAAGAAAGTTCAATACATTTTATTCAGCAAGAATGTGTTAAATGGATAAAATTGATAGTAAAGACTTATATTCTTAGAAAATATTACTATTTTAAATAAATGGCATTCTTTTTTAACTTTTTATTAATCAAATAAAAAAGTATCACAGGTTGTAAAACAGCATATTAGATCAGCAACACTATAACATAAATTATTATAGATAATAAATTAGCATACTAGAATGTTTTCTGAAGGATCATGTGACACTGAACTGGAGTAACGATGCAGAAAATTCAGCGCTGCATCACAGAAATAAATTATATTTTAAAGTATAGGAATTAAAATAGCAAACCAATATTAGAAATTGCAATAATATTTCTAAATATCACAGTTTTTTATGTATTTTTTTAAATAAATACAGCCTTGAAGAGCAAGAGACTCAATTATTCAAGTTTTTGTAGGATTGAGTCAATTATTTATTAAGTTTATAATATAGGCCTAACATAATATAATAAAATATCTAAACCAACTATTTAAACTGATAGAATAGAAAACAAACTGAAGCAAAACTTAAGCTGAGATATGTAAGTTAAATATATATATATATAAAAACGTGAACATATGAACTCTTCTAAAGCTGTCTAAACATAATGAAGTAGTTTGCACAATACACCTGTGACTGTAGCTAAATGTCTCAGAGTTTTGAGAATGAGCTTTATTGGCCAGGTATGTACCACGGTATGTTGTTACCGTTCTGTGCCCATCCTCCGCTATTTCCAGCACTTCATCAAGTCACTCTTCTTTAATACATGAGGACGTTTATTTCACATGTCATTGCGTTTGGGTTGGTTCTCATTTTGAGTGCACCGCAACCACTGAAGTATTCGGTTTCTACAGCGACTCGTTTGGCGCACATCGTTCTCTCTCTATGAAACCTGTAAGCCGCATTCACCGGTTCTAACTCTATAGCGACATCAACTCTATAGAGGTTTGCCCGAGCATTGCGATTATTTCGCTTTTACTGGCGGCATTCAATCAAATGGCTTCCCAACTAATTTTTGGTGTGCGCGAAGCACATTATTTCTGCGCATGCGCAGCTTAGAGGGACATTGCGTGGGAGCCCTGTATTTTAAAGTAGCCCGTCGGGGCAGGTGTACATTTTGGTAGCCCGACTGGAAAACACAATAGCCCCAGGACGTCGGGCAAGTGATTTTGCGAGCCCTGCATTACATATGTTATATAAAGCTTGAAGCATCAGAATCGGCATCAGTATCGGCTGATCACCAGGACAAGAAATCGGTACTCAGTATCGGCTGCAAAAATCCTGATCGGAGCATCCCTAGTCAAAATTATTTAGTTTTAAAACAATTAATCTTGGGACATACAGAATGACCAAGTGCATTAAGTGTCAACTAGCTGGATTTGAAGCATAAAACAAGTATGATGTAAGCATAAAACACGTGTGATGTAAATGCCCACCTCACTATTCAGACCCACTGCCCCATGGATCTTAGCGATGTGTCCCAGCAACCAAGGGTTCTTCTGACCCACTTTTCTTAGCGTGGACAGGAAGGGAATGATAGAGGCGGGGCTTGCCTGAGCGACGTTCACCAACACACCCAAAGCAGTGTCACTGAGATCACTGTCACTGACATAACCAATCAATGATGGCACCAAAGATGACAATACCTGAGGAGACAAAAAGATAAGGCCAAACTTAGCCCTCATAATGCATTCACAATCTGTTTGGACCCAAATAATTGTTTATTCATAAAACAGTTATAACAGCAAATAGCAAATACAGCAATACAATGTTTTACTGCATTTACCCCTTTTTTATTTTGCAATCTAAAATTTTCACAAACCACACAAAAAACTATGATATGATGTACATAACTATATAAATAACTAATCTAAGTAAATAAACCTACGAACATTACTGGAATTAACCCCATTGGACTGAATGGAATTGAATTAAATTCCTTTGACTTTAAAACTCATGTTTTATGAAACCTACATATAAAAACAACATAAATATCAAACAAAATAAATTTATTTTACAGGGTTCCCACTCTTTCGTGAACACCAGATTCAAGGACTTTTTAAAGCACCATTTATTTTATATCAAGCACATCATCAAATTCACACGCCAGCATATGTAGTGTCATGAAAGACCTTATAGTAGTTAACCTTCCACTTCCACTTAACATTTACATTAAAACTTTCAGAGTAATAATGTTTTGAATGTGTAGGTTTCATAAATTTAGACCGTTTTAAGCAGTGTTCAAATTTTATTTAAAAGGAATTTAATTAAATCCATTTAAGTCAATACTGGTAACATTCAAATTCAATTTCTAAAATATGCATCAAACTGTTTGTTGCTGTAGTTTTTGTACACGATTTAAAGTTGAAAGAATTTAGAAATTTTTGAATTAATAAAAAAGTGGTTAAATGTTGTAATAACATGGTAAAACCTGTTAACATTAAACATCTGCACATTCTCTCAATAGAGACGTTACCAATTAATAAATAAAGTCAAGTCAAAATTATTTTGTAAATCACTTATTATTGTAAATCCCATTATTTCATCTTTGACCTAGAGGAATGCAGGTGCTCAAACATGCAGCTGCTCAAAACTTCAATATTTTTTTAAAATGTCATGAACATTTTAAACATTGTACATGTGCAAATCTGCAAACAATATAAAGAAAAAAAAATAGGACATTCTATTTGCTTTTTAACTGTAAATGCTTTTCACTAAGCTGTTTTTCTTATTTTTCAAGTTCTACATTTTCTCCTTAGCTCCAAGTCGCAGTAAGTTTTGGGAGTTCATTTTTAGTCCATCTCCTATCCTGAAAAGTCTGTCTTGCAGAGATTGAATAAAAATGAGCTCCTAAAACTCACTGCTAGATTCTGGAAGACAGATTCTTCAAACAGTGGTACAAGAGTATGTGGTGCTGGTCCTTCATGAGTCGCTCTAAACTTATTTGTCTATAAAGCCTATAAAACAAATTGTCTTCATGTATTTCACAAGCGTGTTGTTCTTATTGAGTGAGGATTTTTTTGGATTGTTTACCCAAGCAAAGTATCTGAGAACCTGACCCCTTGTACTTTTGGAGACTCCAGGAAGGTTGCCATTCTGGAAAATTGTGGCGCTGGAGGCTAAATGGTTCCCGACGGTATTAAACCTAATTCTTCACATTATTATTTTTTTTATTTTACAGTTAACGCGCGCCTTTTCTTCTCCACCTGTTTTTGTCTAACCCTGCTGACTCAATGAGCATTCTGCTGACCAATGGTCATGCCTTAACTTTGCAATATCTGTATTGCATTAGTTTTGAATATTTCTCATGGGGTTGTAATAATTTTTGACTTTTCAGTTAAATCTCTTTTTTGGCTCATTTCATCTATAAAAGAAAACCTGCCTAATAATTCTGCACACCTGAGTTTTTCACTTCCAGCCATTCATGGACAATTATACATCACTTATAAATGATTAAATACTAAATTGTTAGTAGTTATTAAGACATAAAAAATATAATCAGAATATCAACGTACCTAATAATTATTCACGCACTGTAAAGATGTGCACACTTTACACAGAGTGAGCGTGATCGCGAAATCAAAAGTGAACTGCAAGCGCTCATTCAAATGTGATTTCAATACCCCACATATTAATAGCGCAAAAATTATATACAATATTATAATGTTTGCGGGACACGCGTTGCGGGAGTGGGTGGTAATGGTCAGAAACTCAGCGGTAGTGGGCATAAGAAATCTGTCCCGTCTAGGGCTCTATGCTGAGCATCAACACACACGCTACATTTTTTCACGCTACCTCATCTCCACCCCAATCATTAGCGCGGATTCGTTGTCTTTGACAGCACATATAAGGCCATTTTTGAAATAGCACCATAAACACTAAATTGATTTCAAATTTAATTCAAACACTTTCAAGGACCTATGTTTGTTTTCAAGTACTTTCCAGGCCTTGAATCCATATGTCTGAAATTCAAGTACTTTCAAGAAGCATGGAAACCCTGGTTTTACTTGCATAAACTTTCACTTTCAGATGAAAAAAGTGATAATTTTTTAATGCTGCAATGGTTTGTACATATTTATGTTTACCAACAAAATTCAGTCCCAAAAGTGTGAGATATGGGGAAAAGTCTAAATATATTTTACAAATGTTTCTAACACATTTTTTTTATTTTTGACACCAAATGTTAAGAAAATAAACTTCTCTTAAACAAATTAGTAAAAAAAAATTGGAATGAATGAAAGAAGTAATAAATAAATAAATGTTTTGAGGGTATAAAGCACTTCTACAGTTCTCTGTGAAGGCACATAAGGATGTGTTATCTGGCCTCTTGACAGTGAGGATGCAATACAAATAGTAAAAGCACCACAAACACACTCATTTGGTCCTGAACGTTTCTTTCATCAGAGGTCCCTTATGGTTGTAATCGTGCTCTGTAAAGAACCACAGCACTCTGGTTGGTTGATTTCAGTGCCGCCCGCTCATTAACCAGAGCCCCTGGTTCTTATATGAGTTTGCAGAGAAAAACTAGTGAAGATAGTAACAGGAGAAAAAAATGTGGAGCAGAAGGAAACTCGCAATCATCCTCCCAGTATGGACAGTTTATCTAGATGTATCTGTCTGTTATAGCAAAGCAGTGTGACCTTCAAAAAGAACAGTGACTCACAGAAGAAATACAGATCATCAGTGAAATCTTGTGTTGGTTGACATTCATGTCTGACAAACTGCAGTGACGACTAGAGGCAGATGAGCCACATGGGTTACATGAGCATGAAATGACTCCAACTACACCCTTTTAGCAAGGATTTGCTTAATCCTCTCATTTCTCCTTGTAAACACTTCACCTTTGAACTGGCAGTGGTTGAGAGGACAAAGAGAGGATCTGGTGGAGCTGGGAGGGCAGCAGACAGGACGTCCTGTGAGAAGCAGGATTCCCAGTCTCTGTCAGGATGTGAAAACCACTGACTAATCTTAATTAATCCTGTTTGCTTCCAAATCGCTGCATAAACTAGAGCACTGGGACAGAGAGAGTCTGGAGTCTCTCCACTCCCACATGATTTCTGATTTACTGTAAAAGAAAGTTATGGATGTGCCTGTCTATTTGTTTAACTATCGGTCCATCCATTTACAAAGAAACCCTATTATGAATTTCTATGCTATTCTAAGCTGGCAGGTTCTGGTTCAGTGTTGTTCAAGTTGGCAGACTGGTACAGTCACACCGCTCATCAACGTATCCTAGCTGGTGAAGCTGAAATATGACCAATGACAGTATTGTTGGTTATGCCAGATAAAATACCAAAATAAATATTTTGAGTTCATTTCACTCAAATAATAATGAAAGTTCATTGGATTTAAATGAAATAAGTTCTGTAAACTCCAAATATCGTTTTAGTAAGGTTAACTTAAAATTATTGTGTTTTCTAGTTCCCAGCATGCTTTGCATCAGACAATAGGGGAAAATAAATGTAGGAATTAAGTGTTATTTTTTGTGAGTTGTTGCACAAGATTAACATACAGAGACATAAGTTAGTATTTAAATGTTGTGTTATGTTAGGATTTACATAGTTTTCTGTTATGTTGGTTTTGTAGTGTTATCGTTGTGGCGAAGAGTAGAGCCTGTGGTTAGGTTGAGGTTGCAGGCATGTGATCAGCTAGAGACAAAAAATATGGAAAATCTGACCACGCCCCCAAGGCACGCCCACAAGCCACGCCCCCAGCACTTATTAAATATATATATATATATATATATTAGCACATTAAAAATATATATCTTATACTGTAAGAATACATACTAGTGTCCTGTAAAAAACTTTAAAGCAGCACTTAATCATGATAATAATATAATATATTATAATAAAATACTATAATATATTATAGTAAAGTATATAGTATATAGAATTGTTATTATTAAAGTACCTGCCAAAAGTTTGGAAACATAATTAATGATTCTGAAATAAATATCTTCTGCTCATCAAGGTTGAATTTATTTGATTAAGCTAAAAAAGAAAGGTTTAAAATTTTAATATATTATTAAATGTAATGTTATTCCTGTACTGCAAAGCAGAATTTTCTTCATCATTACTCCAGTTTTCAGTGTCACGTGATAGAAATCATTACAATTTATTTGACTCTCAAGAAACATTTCTGGGCCGGGTTTCCCGATAACGATTGATCTTAGCGCTTAAGAGCGTTTCAGGGGTTAAAGCAAAAAAAAACATATTGACAGAAAATGTTTCCTCGGCCAAACCCATTCTACAGCCATACCTGTCACACACCCAGTTTAAGAGCTGTCCTCCTAATTTAAACAATTTAAGAGCACCTTCTGATCAATAATCAAAAATTCTGATAAAAAATTAGCCTTCCTAATACGAGGTGACATTTGACTCCTTAAAGTGACTTACAGGGGTATTTTCTTTTTACATTTGCAATGGCATCATTTTCATCTATGTCAAATTCAAAAAAATATGTTTAAAAGCTTTTAAAATGTTATATATAAAACAATATAATAAGAAGTACAATAAGACAAATAAGTTACCAATCATATAAAATTAGTATTAATAAAAATGTATTTGTACTACAGAGGTGGCACAGAAGAACACAAAAGTGGCTTGTAGGTACATTTTCAGACGTTTAATGAGGCTCAGAGGTTGGCATGAGTGCAATTAAATTCATAGATTCATGTGGACATTAATGTTTTAAATATAAATTGCTTTTAGAGATGCACAGCGGCTTCAGCTGTTACTTTATTTGGAACAATTTTTGTTGATGATATAGAGCAAAATC
This sequence comes from Ptychobarbus kaznakovi, assembly GCA_027422405.1. Taxonomy (NCBI): domain Eukaryota; kingdom Metazoa; phylum Chordata; class Actinopteri; order Cypriniformes; family Cyprinidae; genus Ptychobarbus; species Ptychobarbus kaznakovi. Next base: position 22,645,363 of record CM049809.1, read on the forward strand.
ATGCAGTACTTGTTTATTGATCGGTTGTATTAAATCAATATATCATATTTGCAAACTCCCCTTATAATTATTAAAAGCTGTTACTCGGAAAATGAGAGCGCATGTGTGAGTTCTCAAGACTCAAAAGCACGTGCAAATGTGATATATTCTGTCGGAACCTGCGGGAATGATTATAATTATTATTAATAGCCGCAATCCCACGCCGAAATTCAAGTTCTGCTCGAAGGATATGATTTTCTAGCCAAAAGTTCTCTGCTAAAGTAAAAACAGGTAAAAAATATTGCCGACTGTTAATGATGCGAGCGGCGTTATTATTATTATTAATGATGCTTGCTTTCTCAAATATTGCGGTTAAGAGTTTCATGTAAATCAGCGCAGGCTTAAGCGTCATCATTGGTCCACTAGTTCTTGATTGACAGCTCCTCCTCTAGCCAATCAGGCGAAGAGGGGTGGTGACGTCACTCCAAAGCACCTCATTATTCAAGTACATGCACATAGATTCTAAAATGAATGTTAAAATAAAGAGGTTGAAATTCAATTTTAGTAAAAAAAAAAATAAATTATACTCTGTGAGGCTATAACCATATTTCAGAATAGTAATGAAATGAAATAATCAGCCATTAAAAAGCCCACTTTTTAAAGCACTAAGCTGAATATTGTGATGATATATTCCTCTATGATATTCCCTAAGTGTCTGAGATGGATTTGACTTTGGACTTAGGAAAGACAATATTAATCCTTGAAAATAGTAAAAATTTTTTCACTGAATTTTCATTTCCTATTTCGGTAAATATAAATCAAAGAAAATTACAACAGATAGGCTACATTATTGTAAAATAATGCCTTATAATCCTTCATAATCTTACTACTATCCAGTGTAGCATCCATTGTGTTCACTGATGAGCTGAGTGATAAGCATGTGCTTATTACCCCATGCAAAATTAACTCCTCGTGACTAATGCATTCTTCTGACTCCACACACACATCAAAATGTAAAAAAACAGATGACTGGTTCTGTTTCTGCCAAAAGTGTGGTTTCCCCTTTTCTTTTCCTGTAAATTTGTCTTCACTCAGAACCAGGGGGGCAAGCAGCTTAGGATGTGTTTTCTGAAATTTCCCATCCGTTTGGCGGATGCTCGACTATGGTATCGCTAGAGGTGTCAATCATCAAACTGTTTTACAGTTTAATAAATGTTAAATCACTCAATTCATACTCATTATGCATCCACCCTTCCACACCCTTGATGACCTTCAAATTATTTTTCTGTTGCCCAGAATAACTCACCTTGACAGCCTTCATCCTCAAACGTGACCACGTTCATTCTTTGGCTCACTCATTTGTCTCTTTCACTCACCAGGGGGTGAAGGTCAGAGATCATCTGCAGTAGTCTGAGCAGGTGCTGTCTGCCGGCCTGGTCCAACTGGGACATCATGGCCGCTAGCTCACGGATGTGTTGATGGATGGGCTCTGATTGTCGTGGATACACAGATGGCAGTACTCTCAACAGCATGGCATTGCCTATCAAAACCAATAATTAATCAATACAGCACATTCTGTTATGGAAAAATGACCATTGTAGCCAAAACGTATGCATAAACACCATAATTACTAACTATTGTTAGTAAAGTACACACACACACACACACACACACACACACACACACACACACACACACACACACACACACACACACACACACACACACACACACACACACACACACACACACACACACACACACACACACACACACACACACACACACACACACACACACACACACACACACACACACACACACACACACACACACACACACACACACACACACACACACACACACACAAAACACAAAAACATGCTAATAAAAAAACACTATTTTATTAATAAAGTAAAACAAAAATAAAATGTACAAAAATCAATGCCATTCTTTATACTTATTTAAAATTGTGTTTCAAGTTTTTCCGCAAGTAATAAAGTATTACAGTAAACAAGTTTTATCCCAATTTAATTAGTCTTTTAATTAATGAAATTTAAACACATTTAATTTTTGGGGAAAAATAAAGGGGATTTACTATTCAAATTAAAATATGGAAGAAATATTGTGTGATTATTTCTTGAAAAATAAAGATTTATAAATTTTTTCAACAGCAGTTATAGTATCACATACATTCTAATAAATAATTATAGGCTAATATATGTGACCCTCTCTGTGAAAACCCAGCTAATGTCATTTTTATTTTATTTACTATTTTCTGCATAAAATCATCCTACATATTGCAAAGAGCATTCTGTGAAAATATATTCTTGGTATCTTTAATATTGACGGAGTAAGGCCAAATCAAAGATTGAAATCATAGTGAAATTAATGCTTGTAATCAAACTTGGATACTCGTTATCTCAGAATTAGATTTTTAGACTTTAGCATGGTTTTTACAGAAAGGGTCACATATTTCTGGCACAATTTCATTAAGATAAACTTTTATTTAGACGGATTGCCGTGAATACCTTTAAATGTATGTGTGTATATGATTTAATGCTGGTTTTACTCAAATGAAACAGTAAAATGCGCGCGAAGTGACTCAGAACAGTTCTGGAGATGTCGTTCATGTATTTATGTCCTCATTGAGACGGCAGATCATGAAATCACTGCAAGCGTCAGGCGCGCTTCAGTGTATGTAGTAAAAAAAAATGTGCGTCTCTGCAATTCATTCATTCACACAGAGACTAGCAAAACATGCAGGATTCATATTTAAATTGACTTTTGCGGAGTAATATTTACAGATATTAGTCCATGTCACGATTTGATATAAATGTAATGACCTACTTTTGATTAATTCATCCAAACCTTGACAAATTCCGTGACATTCTGTGCTAAATAAATTCCGTTTTAATAACTGGATTCCAAGATTCTGTCCGTGTATTCTGCATAAGAACCGGGTTGACCCGACCGTGTACTCGCTCGGTACACCTGGAATAAAAAAAAAACGGTACTGTGACGTTTCAATTTTTTAGTACCGACTTGGTACCGAAGTACCGGCTCTTTTGACAACGCTACTATGAAATGTGACATTTATGACAACAAAAAATCCATTTGAAAAATAAATCAGATTTGCATACTGTGGAAAACAATCATAATTTGCAATAGCTATTTCAAGCAAAGACTGTGTAGCAAAACTCCAAAATGTCTCTTAGATGTTATGTAATGGACCATTGAAAAGTTTACTGAAAGTTATGGTGAACAGACTTTGATGAATTAGTCAACCAATTTCCATAACCGAGCTCTTACTAACACTCTGATTTAGTATCATGAAATATTTGTATTGATCATTCACTTAATAGCTAAAAAAGTGCCACTTCATCATAAACAAAATATGGTAGGAAACTCCCACCCAACATTGACAACAAACCTAATCTCTGCTCTGGCAAGCCATCTAAGTCAGGGCGGTCGGATAGCGGACATAATTCTGAAAATAAGATGTTTCGTCTGGCTCAAGGGGGACATTTAGGATTGCAGAAGACCTGCCCACCTGTTTCTACACAGCGGGTGATAGTAATGAAAGATTAGTATTATACATACCATTCATAATGAGACAGCAGGGGAAACGTTACTGACCCTAGACAGTTCATAGGAAATATCGACATTCACTTTCAAAGACCACATGAGATAAGTAATTTAATCTTTGCCAGGTGTATTGGATCTTTATATAAATGTTGACCACTAACGGGTATAACTAAAAGCAAGTAACCAAAAGTCATAACCGTTTCCCTAGATTTTTTCTACATCCATATGTATGTGATATTTATTTTTCCAGCCATATGAGCAGAGGTTGTGCCAAAAAACACAGGATATCTGACTATATGTTAATATTATCGTCTGATGTACAGTAGATGTAGATTACTACATTTTTTTTAAAGGGGACCTATTATGCAAAAATCACTTTTATAAGGTGTTTGAACACAGTTGTGTGGCATCAGTGTGTGAAAACAACCAGCCTATAATGGTAAAAATCCAGCCACTCATTTTTTATAATCTAAAAAAATCATAAACAGTTTCTCAGAATGAGCTGTTTCAGATTCTCCCTCTGTTCACGTCACCGAGGGAAAAAGTCCCGCCCATTTGTGACGCTGACCTGTAAGCATAGACACAGCCCTGAGTGAGAAGCTGTGGTCCGCCTCCACCATTACTGATTACTTGCTGTAGCTGCTGTAGATGTACAATGTCAGCTCCAAAGAGGCTTTTCAAGTGTAGTATTTTGGGATGCACTAACGAACATAGGAGTTTCCACAGACTCCCTCCATCTGAGCCGCTGAGGACACTGTGGTTAAGTTTTTAATGTGGTAGTTAAAAGTTGCATATGAAAGCAACGTGAATCGATCGCTTGAGTTTGTTGAGCTCATAATCACGAGTGGGACATAATCACGAGACCAGCTATGTTGTTATTTTTATCCCGCTGTACTCCTTGTTTGTGTAATTCATAAACGTGAATGTATTATGCACAATATAATCAGATGACTGACTTTGAAACAGAGTATGTTTTCTGTAAAGATAACCAGCTATTACTAATCGTGGAATGTTTATTTGCAAAGGCTAGTGCTACTGCTAATGCCGGAGCTTGAGCTCTTGGAACTCTGTCCTCTTCTCCGGGAGCAATAGCACATTTGCATTTAAGCAACATACTAAAATTCAGAGTGTTTTAGCTTATACCCTAAAAGTGGCAATTTCAACAAGCGATAAAAAACTATCTGTCAGGTATTTTGAGCTAAAACTTCACATACACTCTGGGGACATCAGAGACGTATTTTACATCTTGTAAAAAGGAGCAATGTAGGTCCCCTTTAAATAGTTTATATAGATAGAGAGAGAGAGAGAGAGAGAGAGAGAGAGAGAGAGAGAGAGAGAGAGAGAGAGATCAATATGGGTTTTTCGCTGGCCGATGCCGATATTTATAAATCAGGGCAGCCGATGGTCGATATATGATGCCGATTTTTTTTGCCTGATTTGTTTGGCGATTTTCCTTCATCTCATAAAATCTAATTTAAGTAATAAGAAGTAAAGTGATACATAAAATTGCTTAACCCTCTAAGCGCCAAAGTTGAAAAATTGCGACAAGACTGCATACTTCATGAAATAGACTATTTCCTAATATGGTGTAATATCGCATTTGTATTTCCTACCACTAGATGGCAGACATTTAGTACTTCGATTCTAGACCAAAAAAGGTCTAGGATATAGCAGAGCAAGTGAGCAATTGTATCATTGATGCGGGAGCAGTTCAGTTCATAGCGTGTGAGTAAATTGTGAGAAAAAAATCGCCAAAAAAAGTTGTACTGGGAGGATTTGTTGCAAATGTTATTCGCCAATTCTGACTCTGAAGGGGAATATTTGCCTTTTGGAAATGACGATCGGCCGTCTAATGATCGCGCTTCTCCCGGTACATCTCTGCTGCGCAATGGTGCCGCCAGGCATGGCGAGAGTATTCACAAAGCACAAACAAGTGATAATTTTGGCCCTTTGCCTAACGGGGATGAGGGTGGCAGGGGTGGACGTGGTCTTAGTGTCCATATGAGAGGCTCTGCGTTGCTGATGATCGCACGAGATTGCACCTTTCTTTCTGATCGCGCGTGCTCAAAGTGCCGCCGGCAGACAGTACAGGTGCAGTCAGTGTGGGTAGGTCTGTGCACTGTGCCATGTAATAAGATGTACCATACTCTTAAGAACTATAAACGGTCACCTAGATACCTGATTGGGCAAATAACTGGTCAAATGATCAAAAAATAGGCACATGTATTTTACTCCTGTTTTATTGTTGGTTTCCTCTTTTCTGATCATTTGTAATGAGGATAAAAAGACAACAAAAAAACATGCAAATAAGTTCAAACATCAATTCAATATCTACTATTTCCTGAATATTATGAAATTCAAGAGGGCTGCCATAATATGATGACGTCATAATATGCTAATTAGATGAGTATATTTACACTCAACACAAACTTTCGGTCATGCCCAACATTTGTATAATTTACAGTAGATCTCTATATTTAACCCCTGTCAAGCCACAAGCTTTTGAAATCTTAATGTCAAAATCCAGCATTTTTCCCCCCAAAAAACTGGCACCTAAAGGGTTAAATTAAACATTTATTAATTTAATTTATCTTTAAATTATTGAAAATTAAACTTTTTTGGCAAACAAAGGGAATTTACTATTAAAATTAGAAATGTTGTGTGATCATTCCTTAAAAAAAATTAGTTTTCATCATTTTAGTAGTGTTATGTACATTCTACTGAACAAATATTTTTAGTCTTCAAAAACCCGGACTTTTATTTTGACGGGTTGCTGTGAATACCTTTACATTTCTGTATGTATATGATATGAAGATAGTTTTACTCAAATTAAATGGTGAAACGCTCATGAAGTGACTCTCAGAGCAGTTCTGGAGATGTTGTTCGTGTGTTTATGTCCTAATTGAGATGTCACGTGCGCTTCAGTGTGTGTGTGTGTGTGTGGTAAAGGAAAACGCGCATCTCTGTCATCCATTCATACATAAATATGATGGCGCACTATGAGTTAATGCTCATCAGATCGCGTAAATCAGTGGGAAATAAATAGAAATGATGATTTGGTGAAAGGAAACATTAAATGAACATGTATAAAAATATAAAAACCCTGGCAAAGCTGTATTATCAGAAAATGTGAGCAGAGCATAGTGGGGAGCAGATCAGTGAAGGGGATTTTACCAGCGTTGCCCAGATCAGCTGTACTGCATGTCACAGCACAGCAGCGCTACTGCAAACAGGAACAAGTATACTAACGTTACATAGACATTTCTTGTCGGCGGTGCGGTGTGGCGCGGCATATATTTTCGGCGGCCGAAAATTCAGTGCATCCCTAGTAAATGGACAAAACGATTCTTCGAGTCACATAATTTGCCTCAATGATTTTTTGTATTCCAGTTACTCAAGGAATTGTTTCAGCCCTAAAAAAGTTACTCACATTCTTTTTCCAAATGTTATTCTCATTCTCTCTCCAAAAGTAGCGTCATATTTAACTAATGAAATACAAGGCTAGATTAAGAACGAAGGATAAGAACTTAAGTCTTACCGTTTTCTTGGGGAGTTACCAGGTAGTTCTCTTTTCAAAAAGTTAGCAGGCAGAGGGGGTTATCACAGGGTTATCCGTTGTACCAGTAGAATGGCAATCTGCTTGCCGCACGAGGCAGAGTCACATGTTGCTTGCAGATGCGTCTGTATATTAATCGGCCTAATTTGCAGCACAATCGGCCGATGCAGATTCATTAAAGAATGCCAAAAATCGGCCAATCATTCGGCCGGTCGATAAATCGGTCGACCTCTATATATATATATATATATATATGGAGACATTACAGTACATTATTGTGGCAGAAAAGTAAGTAATTTAACATATATATATAAATTTTTTTAGAAAGTCAAAAAAACAAGTTCTTTTTTTTATTCCATATCATTAAATAAGATCCATTTTTATTACAGACTAAAGCTTAACCAAATAACCAAAAATCCGGATCCTTCTTGAAAAGCAATCATTTCTAAAAAGGACAATTAAGACCACTTCACAGCTGTTTTTAACTCTCGTCTGCACAGCATCTACTGTAAATGTGTCATTGCATTTAGCCTGAAATATTCCTTTAAATCAGCAGTAACACATTTTGTTCAGTACAACAAATAACAATGTGCACTCTGTGTACAATAAATTGCAAAAATTGATTTCAAGGGAATGATAAACACACAGGTGTTAATTTTAATATTTCCTTCCTGCTCAGCCAACTTTTTGGGTTGTAGTTGTGGGGTTGTCGTGGATTATACTGTGCATTTTAAAACTAGATTAGAGGACTTCATTGTCTGAGCTTTGCCGTCAATTATGGTGTAGGTTCTGTTGGAATTTCATGATCAGCACTTTTTATTCCAAGGTGGGAGTTTGACGGCATTAGCCAAAGCTGACCTTCCACTGTGTTCCCTTCAGACAACGAGACAAGTCATTCACATTTGTATTGTCCAGTAACCCTGGCCTGAATTCACATTCAGATATGCCTCCATACTTTTTGCACCAGAAGTAGACGTTCTCAGTAGGGAACAACATTAATGTGGAAAATGAAACACCGTGGGGTATAATCTTCATTAGAGAAAACCATGCAGAACAGAAAATGTGTTGATAAGTAAACTTCTGTTAATGGACTGATGACTAATGTAAAGTTCACATTCTGGAAAGATTTGTTGGCATGCTGAAAACGTTGTCGCAAGCCTGGCTGCGTAAGCAGAAAAATCCATCAGTTGCAGTTAAAAGGCATTTTGTGTTGCAGACATATTAATGTAGACCTTACAAAGGGTACATGTCCATGGGACCTTTTTGTTTCCATAAAACTCCACTTATGCCTGCACATGAAATGCGTATATCAGCCATGCATCAGTCCAAAAAGTTTAGAAAGCACCAAATAATTTGCAGTTGGGTATGGAGTATTTGTTACTGAGTAAATGTGCATGACTGTGAAAGTGGAGCCTGTGATTTGCACCAAAATGACACAACATTTCTATGACCAAAACCCCAGCACCATTTCTGACAAGCTTTATGATTTCTTTATGATTTATCATCCGTAATATTCAGGATTAATTATTTTAAAACACATCATTCAATAATAAGATGAAATAAGAGACCATGAGAATGAACAAGAGGTTTTCTGTGATTTAAAAAAGTCAGGATAAGTCAGGATTTTAGAGTTAGGTTTTTGAACAGTGGTCCTAATCGAGAACCAGAAGCATGTCTGGTTTTCCAAGAGTAGGATATGGACTGGAGAAAAGGAGTTGGAACTAGGAAAAGGAGGGGAGGTTAAGGCTTGGATTAATGCCTGTTCTCATTTACAACAATTGTAATCAATGGTGGTAACAAGATCACTGTACTTACAGTAGTTGCTAGTAAGCCATATGCTGGTTAGTTATGTTTTGAAGCATAGCAGCTGATTTTAGTTGGTTTAAACTGGTCCTTAGCTGGTCATAAGCTAGTTTAAACTGGGCATGTGCTGGTCCTAAACCGGGGTGCATCTCTCAAAAGCAACTATGGTCACAAATTCCATTGTTACCAATAGAACTCAATGGAATCTCCTGCTCAGGACCAGCTCATAACCAGCTTATAACCAGTTTAAACCAGCTCATGACCAACTAAGGGCCAGTTTAAACCAGCTTAAACCATACCTAACTAGCATATGCAGTTTTTTTAACAGGGCTGACATCATTGGTATAAGCTTAACTTGCCCTAGCTTTCAAACATCTGATTGCCAATGAGATGCACTGCAGGTAAAGACAAGAGATTCTGTCTCACAAGAGCTAGATCCTATGATCAACCGTCTACACTTGTGGTACAGTAGTTGCAACATTAGATCTTTGTTAACATTTTTCAAATGCATCAGAAGTATGACTACGAAATTAAGGGCTGAGGGTAGGAACAGGGGTCAGCCTGAGGATTAAGATACAAGTTAGATGAAGGAAGAGGGGTCACAGGCAACATTTCTAACAGACATTAAGTGTCAAGGTTAAAACTAGGAGTTGGATTTCGGATTTTGGATAGAGACTTCAGCTTAGATTTTTGTTCTTCAATAATATTTATCCATTCATCTATTTTAGGGGTAAGTTACAGTAAGGAATTAGGTATTACAAAAATTCCTATGACTTTTCCAAGCCACTATTTCAAAATTCACTGGTACTTTCCCTTTCAGGTTTTCAACTTGTACCTCTTTCCCAACATCCTCCCCAAATCGCTCTCTCTCTCTTTTGCAGCAGTACAACAATTTGCCTACCCATACCTCCAACGAAGAATTTCTCACTGGAGCTAACTCTCTCTCCCCCACTTCTTTCTGAGCGCAATGTTTATATAGACCACAGAGCTCCTCTATCAGGCTCAGTTCCCTTTCAGCTGCAGTTCACCAAACAAGCAGGAGTCCAGCCAACCGATTGCTCAGCATCTAATACGGAAGACCGCCAGAGAAAAAAGAGACAGTTCAACGAAAAACAGGGAGCCTTGTTCATACTCACACATGGCCATCATGTCCAAGTGGACATTCCTCCAGGCCATGTGTCTGGTGGTTTCATTGTCCACGGCAGTACCTGAAAATTATGAGGATGAAATCAATGTGAACTATGGACACAATTATTTGAACGAGATAACTGAGGAGGACCAGATGGAAGGTGAGTAACTGGCAAAAATAAATAAATATTCCATTGTGATCAGTACTGTTAGCTGTGAGTTACGGAGACATGCATGTGGCGACAGGACAAATAAACTATCAGCGTGTGTGTGGAAATGTCTTTCAGAGAGATGTTACATTAGCAAGGAAAAAGTCAAAGAAATACAAACAATGTAACTCACTGGTATGATGTTTTTAAACATTTGTGATTTGTTGCAGTATTTCCTGAAGGTAACAGAATGCATGTGTTGTGTTGTGCCATGACATAAATTAATGTTTTGTTTGTTGAAGAGGTTACACTATAATTGTGTGTTGTCTTTGGAGTATATTGTATGTCTATGACAACAGGAAAAAAATCAAGGGAAAAAAGAAAAATAGAATGAAGCAGATTTTATTAACCAGATTGATCCAAGATGAAAAATAACCTACTAAACAAACGTTTTAGTTTTAAACATTTTAGGTTCAATTTAAATCAAGATCATAGATTATCATTATTTTTAAATTGAGTATTCTACCTTATAAGTGAACATGTCCTTATTAACAACCCTATGTCAGGGTGTTCAAAATATTTTTTAATCATGTGAAGAAATAGATTTTGCATTTCTGTTTGCTAGGATAATCCCATTGTTGCAGAAAACTGAAAAGTTATTCTTTGGTTGAGTTTAATCAAACTTTTTTTCTGAATTCTATAAGAGTTTTCCAGATCTAAGCATTTATTCAACTATGAATTGACTTAGTTGCAGTATTTCATTATTATAGTTCACAGAGTTCCATAGGACCATGACGCACTCTCCGCTGCTAACACTTCAAGCTCAATGGTGTCACCTTAAGTACATATACAAATCATGTCATCTAAACTCATGTTCTCCTTCTCTTTCTGCATTCCTCTTCTTTCCTTTCCCTTGATTTCTCTCTCAGGGGAGACCCCCACACCTTCCCCTGAACCCTGCAAAGGTCCAGTCTTCACCAAGTGGGATAAGCTCTTCACAATGCTGGAAAATTCCCAAATGAAAGAGAACATGCTCCTGCAATATACCGATGATATCATCAAGGTGGAGCTGCAGAGTCTGAGAGAAGAGATGTTACAGTTTGTGGCACAGTACGGCGCCTCTTGCGCATCTGCGGTTGAGAGCTCGGTTCGACGGGCTGATATTCAAACAGAGACGCGTCTGCTGAATGCTCTTGACCGTGTGCGAGAGGTCTCAGCTGATCAGTCCATGCAGCATGATGCAGCCCTGCAGCAGCTACTGGCTGCTAGCGTAAACCAGGCTGCACGGCTGGAGCGACTGGAGAACGGCTGCTTGAAATGGGGTGGGGGAGGTCTGGCCTCCCAAGCCAAGAGCTTCCAGGCCCGACATCTCATGCAAGAAGTGACAGAGACAGAGAATGGAGGTAGGCTGGAGAAGACTCTGGCAACCATCTCCAGTGAGCTGCAAACCATCCGGGAACAGCTGACCCTTTACACCAAATCAGTATTTGCTAACAGCCTTCCTTCAGGTGAGACATCTAAGTTATAGAAAGCAAAAGTAATCAATATTTTACCTCTATATTGAGAGGAGCGTAGAGCAAAAAATTAGGCAAAATGGGTATACTGGAATTCAAACTTTTGTTAATGATGCCTCACAGTGTTTAACTATTTGCAATAAATGGCACAGATAACAGACCACAATGTGTATGGAAAGGGTAAAACGCACATGCCGATTTATGCCATAGACCTAAACAAAACATCATGCACCAATTTCTACACCCTTTGCAAGTATATTACTTTATATGAGTTAATCTTCTGAGGTCAATTCGGATAGGACAAAAACAGACCACCAAAGTGACGATTCTGGTTTGGTGCTGTAAATTTTGAGCTGTAAATCTGCAATTTATGCAAACCACATGGTACGATCAAACCACTAGCCAACTTAGCTGACTAACACAAACAAAAAGCATGTCAACTCATACGACCTCTGAGCAGACCATCATCACCCCAAGGTAGGAGGTTGATACCCCCAAAATCTGATAAAAGTTTAACCCACAAAAACATTCCCCAAGCTTCTACTGAGTTGGGAAACAAACTTTGATCGCATCAACAGAGCTTTCACCTTGTCAGTAAGCCAGATACAGTTTCTAGTCAGCTTAAGCTAAAAATGATTTAATCTGCGAATGCCCATGCCTTCTGCATTAAACAGCTTTGTAGAGGAAGAGTCAATGAAAGACAGAGGGAGGTATAATTATGAACAGCGATGCAGGGCGGCCACACCAAAGCATCCAGGGGGGAAACAGAACCAGATGAGACTGTTTAGAGAATGACTTAGCCTTCCTCCATTCTCCCAAAGCAGGAAACCCAAGACAAATGTAGTGAAAATATTGAAAGCTACGGTATGAAAGGAGAGCCATGGCCTGTCATAGCAAAGCAATCACCCATAGGAGAGAGACTGTACCAATCCCATTAACCAAGCCCCATTCAATCCCTTTCCGTTTTACAAGCCTTCCGCTGTAATTGAGTTTCTTCTGGTTGAAGGTCCTCTCAATGGTTATGCCAGCACACAAAACTGGCCATCCGTATAAAACATGCTCATGCAAGCAGAAACTTACAAAAGACAACTGCACAGGGACAATCATAATTGGGTTATACCTGATGATTTCTCCTTATATTTAGCAGTGAATATATACTAAAAGCACAAGAAAAATAAGTCTCTTGATCTTTGTTGCTCTTTGGGAGGCTCAGCAGAAACAAATCCAGGACAGGATTCACAATGGCTAAATGTTTACAATGTAACTCATTACTTGGAGAACCTCCATTAAAATATAAAGGATGCGCTGAAGATTACATCACAAAACATTTGTATTATTTACACTTTGCGATGAACCCTCCTTGACAGATTTGTGTGAAGGTTAGATAGGTTAGACAGATAAAATCATAAGCCTTCAGTGATGCAATCCTATGTACCTATTGATGGGTGGAGTGGTGGAGTTAAAATAAAATAAATAGGGAAAGAGACATCATAACAGATCAATTATGTTCCTTCTAACAGCGGATAATCAATGTTTTTTAACATTCTCCCTTTCTCTCTGTCAATTCTTCTTCTTTTCCAGGCTGTGACACTGGGCTGCTCTTCCCCACACTTTCATCTACAGCTCATGTTGAAGTCTCACCCAAGACACCCTTTCAGACCAATGCCGTCACCATTTGCCTGTGGGTGAAACCAACTCAGGTGCTCAACAAGACCATCCTCTTCTCGTACAGTACAACTGGCAATGCCTACGAACTCCAGCTGGTGTTGAATGGACAGAGTGTCTTCTTTACCGTCGATGGTGAAACCCATTTGGTGCAAGCTTCAGGGGCAGCTCAAGAGGGTCAGTGGGTGCACATTTGTGCAGTCTGGAGTTCACAGCAGGGCTTGGCTTCACTGTGGGTGAATGGTCAAATAGCTGCAAGCTCTCCTGGAGTGGCTGAAGGTCATGAGTTACGCAGCAAAGGAAGCATACTATTGGGGCAAGAGTATGGACGTTTCTTCAGGCATCTTAGTATCCCAGACACATTTGATGCGGAGCTGGCCTTCACAGGGAAGATGACTGGAGTGAACATGTGGGACCGCGTTTTGAATTCAAAAGAGATTTCTCAGCAAGCACGGCTCGATGGGAGTGGTTGTGGTATCCGTGGTAATGTTGTGGCATGGGGCGTTTCTGACATTGAGCCAAAAGGGGGTGTCAAGTTAATATACTAAATTTCTCTACTGTCTTAACTACCTGAGCCTTGTGTACAAATCAGCTGAGCTCCTACAATCACATATTAAGAACCTGCTTTGCTACACCTGCACAAAACAATAATTTGTATCTTCTTAAGTGTGCAAAAAAGGCTCTCTCATAGGGAAAATTTGATTTAGCAAGTTACAATAGTTAAACTGCTGCCATTGGAGGGACATTATATCATATATATTTTTTATTATTACAAACTGTTCTGTTTTCAAGAATGTTTCATACAAAATGGAGGGATTTAAAAATATATATTATGTATCGTCAAAACTATTTATCTCGATTGGTAATGTTTACATTCAAATTTGACTTAATTATTAATCTATTTGTAATGTAATACTTCTGTCCATTATTTTTAAGCTTTTTTCACACAGTAGGCTCTGTCACATATCTTGTGATGGCCGTTTTAAAATATTTTGTTATGAGTTCTGATAATGAATAACTTTTTTGTCTTTGGTTTGTATTTTTACCACAAGATGGATGCTATGTTTTGATGACGGAACTGTGGAACATGTTTACAAATTGTGACTTTATTTTTATGTTTCCGCTGATGTGATTACATTTATTATAATGTTTTTTGTTAAGTGGCTAAAATGAATGTATAATGTACATAGATATTTTTCTGAGGGTTGGGGAAAAACAAACCATAATAAAAATGTAAAACTGAAAATAACAAAAATATTGTCATTCTGGATCTATTTAAAGAAAAAAGATCAAGAGGTGAGTGTTTTAGTTAATAGCACATAACAGTTAATTGTGATATATACGTAATTTAGTGATTCAATCAATGATCTATAATAGAGAACTTGGATTGCTCTTGACATCATGAACGTGAAGTCGCCGTGCCGCCATATTGGTATACCCCACTATTCCCATACATTCCATTGAATTAATAGGAAGTCATACGAATTTAATGAGCAAACATCCCCTAACAAGTCAGCATTTTTAAATCTTAAGTATCCCTGTACATTCTTACAATGCAAACACCGATGGCATGTAAATGGTTATTTGTTTAATGTCGGGAATTTCCCTATCTTATTAAAAAGTTATGTTCATATAAATTACAGTAGCGAACATCAGATGAACATGATAAACATCAGATGGATGAGATCCTCAGCATATATATATAACAAATGACAAAGCGCTCATTCTGAAATCTGAATATGCTTTGTATACACATATACCTTCATTGGCCTTATTCTCGAGTATCAGTTTTAATATATCTTGATTTGCCTCTCGCTATCGCTCTCCTTTAATAGAAAATACTTTCAGAGTCATATAAATTGACCTTTTAGTCAATGTAAACATTAAACAACATTCAAACCCCTCTTTACTTCCACCTTGTGATATATTTGAATAAAATATGAAATAAAATAAAAAACTACACTAACAAAAGGTAAGTTGCTTTCGTGGCACAACAAGTGAATACATTTTGATAAAAGATTATGAGGACAAACTTTTTTTTTCTTCTTTGGACTATTATGCTCAATGATAATGATCAGACTTGTACAATAAGATTGTGTATTTAAAAAATTTAACGAAAATCAGTTCATCGAAAACAAGACAAAACAGCTCTGACTACATTAAACGTCTGGTATTTTACATGTGTAACATGCAACATAACCAAGGATCTGGATGAGAATGGTCACGGGTCAGCATAAAAGAGGAACAAATCATTGGCTTAGCAAAAACACTCAGGCCTCAGACTGATTAGTGGATCCAGATGGTGGAGGGAGACTACATTCTTGAAGGGATATTACTAATAATGAGCATTGCTGGAGGGAGTTTGGGAGCCATTCAAAAGCTTTAATGTTTCAAAGATGCTCTTTTCCACCTCTACCTTCCCTGCTCCTGTAGTGAGTGTACACACCAGGGGAGCTGTGTCTCTAACACACTCCAGACCACTACAAACACTCATCGTACCTCCGACATGACTCAAACATGAGACCCCTGTGTCTACATACCAAGGAAACATGAGAGCTCATGGTGAAACACCTACGTAGCACAGCAAAACATTTTAAAGAGACTAAGTGATTGTTTAAGTTGTTGACTGTCCTGCTGAAAAGAGCAGCATACACTATATTTTGTTATGGTGGTGGTGTCCCAACTAGTCTTCTACACTAATCAAAATGTTTTGTTTTTTTAGTAGGGTTACTTACCACCAGTAGACAGCTGGTCATGGTCTTCTTTTTCTTTACTTACCATGGTAAATGTTTTATTTTCAAAAAGCCATTTGTCAGAATGAGCCTGGCCTGAGCATTAAATAGACCATGAAAATTGTAATATAATTGTCATATCAATGAAGTAATTGTTTCTATGAATCACTGCTCTACCCTTTCCTTTGCATTGTTCAGCGTTTAAGCCCTTGATGGTACCCCACAAAACCTAACCTGAACCCCATTACCTCACCGCACTTCTTGCTTCATGGTTGCACATTATTGGTTTCCTGTGAACCCATAGGAAGTAGGACAAGGGTGGCGATAATGAGAGAAGGGGAAAGGAGACTGATTAAGAGGACAGACCCCAGAAGAAAGCCTTGAGGAAGGACAAGTTTGAGCTAAGTTCTAAAAATACCGTTAACTGGTTCAGTGTAGTTGCTCTGCTATAAAGCATATGCAGAAACCACAAAACTTGATATGCTTATACTGGAAATAAAGACTATTGCTGTAAGTTAAACCAAGTATTGCAAAATCACTGAGTCATGCTGAATTTCGGTAAGGAAATGTAGACCTCTAATTCCTCGAGAGCTCAAGATCCTGGAGTTGTTTTTGTGTCCTGTGCTGTCTTATGTAGATTTTGAGAAAGAGTGAGTTGGGTAAGTGCTCTGTTTTCTATCTCTAGTAAAGGCTGGATTCATTCCAGAGGTTCTGCTAACTCGCGTATCGGCTTTCTTCTCCCACTCAGCCCTCTGGAGTGCTGTGATGGTACAAGATGTAATAAAAGGAGGCCTGAGAGCACATATACATAATGCATAGGGCATATGGAAATAAAAACATTTCAATGCAACCTGCATAACTGTAATGGTCAGTCAATTGTTGACTGTAACTCGGGCTCCAAAAACCTGGGCAACTGTTGAGTGGAAGTTGTCATGACAGCTTCAAAACTGAGAGTTACGTAACCAGTTCTTGGATGAACATGATGGTCAAGCAGCAAGCCCAGTTTTTAGACAATACACTTCATTTAGATCTCAAACCCCCATGAACAGCTGAATAATACATATTAAAACCCAAGAGGGACCTTCTTCATCTGAGGAAATGTTTTTTGTGTTGGCAAGAAGCAGAATGTTGAATAAATAGATAGAAATAGAATGAAGAAAGTAGAACGAGGAACCTCTCTGTACACCGCTGTGGCTTGATTGGATGGATATCTGCTTGTAAGATATTTGGTTAATTTGCTGAACAAATAAAATATCTTAAATTATATCTCAAGTCTGTGGTGACTCTTTTCATAATGTGGGGTAAAGAGATTGAACCAGGAAGCCAAAATAAAAGGGCTAATGGGGTTGCTCTATTTGGATTTTGCAGGGCCATGCTCACAACAAATAAAAAATTATATATCAAAGGACACCAGTGTTTGTAAGGTTCAATATTCAGATGCCAGATGTAGATCACACAGTCTCCTCCCTCAAATGGGTGCTTTTTGGCCAGAATCAGAACAAGCATACCAAACTTAATGCATATAGTCAAAAGATTATCTATCAATTTTCCCTGAGGAATGAAAATGCCAGGTGGTCAAATAGAACAATTACAAACATTTTCCAGGTGATCTCTTTGGGTGCTTTCATACCTGCCTCATTTAGTTCGGTTGAATCGCACTAGAGTTCGTTTTCCCTCTTGGTGCGGTTTGTTTGGGCAGGTGAGAATGCAGCAATCGCACTCGGGTGCGCACCAAAAGCAGACCAAACAAGCGTACCGAGACCTCCTTGAAGAGGTGGTCTCGGTACGCTTTCAAACGAACCCTGGAGCCCTCGAACCTTCGTTTGTGGTGAGAACGCGATCCGACCGCAAACAGACCCAACTGCAAAAAGAACTGCGCATTTTTGGACTAAACCAGCTGCCGTAGTCAGCTGTGCTGTGCATTATGGGATGATGAAGTGTTTGTTGACAGTTTGCATTTTAGCATGGCAGGTTGCGGACAAACTTGGGGTTGTGAGGAGATGCGGAGCCTCATAGAAATTTGGTGATTCGCTATGCGCCTTCGCCGTTTGCAGTGCATTAATACATTATTTTCCAGCCGCATCTGCGCTTCATTCTCAAAAGTTATATATTGCCTGAAGTGGTATATATAAACTATGTAGTAAGAGATGACCAGGGATAAAATCAACCCGCGCAGTTATAGCAGTGTGCTGTCTGCTGCATTTTACTCCTATCTTTGTTAACTTCCGGAAGCGCCGTTGGAATTTTCCCGCACGCTCTTTCTGACCAATCGAAAAGCAGTTTAGGGAATGCGTTCAAAGACACATATAGCCAACAAGTGAAGCGGATGTTGTCACGTGCTGCATTTTGGTTCGTTTCAGCTGGTTCGGACCAGAGCAAACAGTGTGGTGTGAAAAGGAACCAAAACAGCTAAAAATAGCTACAATTAGGGGTGTGCGATATGACGATTTTTGACCGTGGACGATAAAAATGTTTCCACGATCTGCTTTTGAAGAAATATCGTAGTATCGTGCTACAGCGAACATTCTTTCAGTTGCAGTTCTGGCGCCTCCGCCTCAATATACAATGCCACATACATTCACATCAGTGTTAACACAGCGGTAGAGTTACTCTCGCAGGACACTGCACTTATGCGCAATCACAAAAGTACATAATTTGCGTGTGTTTTAAAGCCTTGCCAGTTAAGCTTTTCATTCGCGCACTAGTCGGACATGCGCTATTTTTGAGCCCGCACACCTGAAGCGCATGCACTAAAAAGCCTGTCAAACAGCGCCTGATTTCTCAACTAAGTTATCTTTTGAGCTAATACTGTCAAAACACACAAGGTTTACATATAGACTCAGTTGGTTATATCTAAAATTAAAGTAAACAGCCGAGACAAATGGATGCGTGCCTGGATATTAGATGCATGCAGCTCTTAAAAGGACAGAACTAAACATGCAGCCGATTGTCATTAAAGTGATAGTTCACCCTAAAATGTAATTTCTGTCATTATATTTGCTCACTCACCTTGCTTCAAACCTGTATTAATTAAAAATAATAATAATAGTATGCAAGTCACTGTGGACCAGCAACTTTTTGGTTTCCCACCTTCTTCAAAATAGCATTTATGTTCAGCAGAAGAAAGAAATTCATTCAAGTTTAAAACTAACTTTGAGTAAATGATGGTATATATAAAACACTATGACAGAATCGACAGCCAGATGACAGAATTATTATTCTTAATGTTAAAACAACAAAACACAAAGAGAGAAAAAAAGAACTCCCTACTCTTGACTAAGAAAAAAAATACAGATGCTTTAATAGGAATCAATCTATATAGTGTTTTATTTTTATATTTGTTCATTCAATTTCTTGAATGCTCTGCTAAATATGCCTATTGTACTTGAAAATAAAGCACTGTTTGTTTTATGTGTATTTGTAATGTGTATCTTTGTTCTTATTTTTTAATAACAAATATAAAATAATGAAAAAGATTTTTATCTTCGCCCACTTTGGCCTAAATATCCACCTCAGATTATTAATTTTATTATTCTTTCCATATTTGGATCAACATAGGCTACATTTGTGAACGCACACTTTCTGCAATGTCGCTTGTCAAGTAACATTTCCGTGCGTGTCTTACAGACTGCAACTTACAATCTCAACTTTATTGTGCTGTTACTCATTTCGAGCAGAATTTAACAAAATTGGTTCCCGGCAGCATCAGGTGTTTTATTGTTGGTGAGTAGAATTATTTATTTAAATAAATGTAATCGTTTAGATATCATAATATTTAGGCTATAAATAATATTATAAATCTGTTTGGTTTGTATTGATGACATAATATGTAAATGACATGTGTGCGGCCCGTGAGACATGCACTGGGACCATAGTGCGGCCCGGTGGAAAAAAGGTTGAGAACCACTGGAATTTAAGAGGGGATATCACTTGTAGCTGTCCGACAGTACAAATGTATTGATCCAACTATAAGAAATTATGAAACTGTTGCAGAATATGAAGATATCGGATTTATATCCTTATCTCTTACATAACCAATCTATATCAACATTTCAATGCTTCAGTATTTATTCTGTGGCTCAGTTAAAAGGCATTTACAATAGTGTTGTCCTTTGGCTGACCCAAAATATGATATATGACAATGAACTGAGGTCAGCGTAAACTTGACCACACTATTCCCTAATGAAGCCATGTTTGTTTTTCGCCTCTGATGACTCTGGTCAACAAACTCTCCAATCGAACCTTTCTTTATGACAGAGTTTTAACACAAGAAGTAGAACCACACCAATGAGATCTTTATCTCCGATGGGCAACAATTTGCGTGAGTGGAGTGTTTGAACAGCTGACATTATAGTGTATTTTGGCATTCCTTGTATGACTCGTAAAAAAATGCTAATCTTTCATCCAAAAGACACTCAATCACATGTACTTCAATCAATTTAGAAGAACAATGGATGTAATAAAGTTTGCTTCATAGTGGATGTCTCAAATGACCCATTTAACTGTGTGGTTTTGGGACCAGAAACCAGAACCACACACCGAGGGCCAGGAAGACCACATGTCATCTACACTACGCCAATGTTGTGGGTGGCACACTAGTGCTGTGGAAACTAAACAGTCACTGGTCTCTGTGAGTGGATATTCTTGTAAAGGCACAAAGGGACTGCTTCTCTAATTACCACAAAGGCAATGAGGTGCACAGTCTGGAAAGCACTGAATCATGGGGAATATGATTGTTTTTTACCTTCCATGACTCACCATTCTATTCTACTTCAATAACAGCATACATTGACGCTGACTTTGCCAAGTAGGACGTGTTCCTGGATCAACATCTGTCGTTGGTCCTGGAACAATATTCTTGTCAAGCAAACACTGCCATAAACCGAACAATTAACTACCCCAGCCCTAAACCCAATGCTTCACCTAACAATATTTCCTAACTAGGATCAATACAGCAAGTTTGTCTGTCTAGAATAAATGTGAAACTGGTGTAGTACCATGATACACAGCCAATTAGAAAATATTTCATATTTATTCAGGGCGTTCTTACTCCTAACTCATCACATATTGACACTTGGTTAGGATGTCTCGGCATCACTTTTTAACGCTCAGGGTAACACTTTAACGTCAGGTCATGATGCATGAGTAATAGTACAAGACACCATCCCCCAGCACTCTGGAGAATCAACAATTGACAGACGATTTGAAATTATTTTTACTGTAGGTTTGAAAAAACACACCCACACCCACCCTGAACACCTCTCCACACAACAATTAACACCTCCAGCAACCCCCCTCTCCCCCACACCTGCACTGAAAATAATGGCGCTTTTCCTCTGCATGGTACGGCACGGTTCGGCACGGCTCAGTTCGGGTCGGTTTGCGTTTCCACCGCAGTTTAGTACCGCTTTAGAGTGGGCGGGATTATTCACGTGTCGTTATAGTTGCACCGCCTCTACTGCGGTGACATCATCATAAACGCACCACAAACAAACACACAACAAAAGGAGCATATCGACGGAATTGTGTTTTTCATTCTCGGCATGTGGATGTTTTTAACAGCAATGGACAAGCCTATGAAAATGCTTGGGATTTACCCCCAGCAGCAGAGACTGTGGTGGCAGTGACACAGGCTGTAGAGGAGGAGGGCAGGGATGTTCGTGCAGGTGTGCTGCGGTACTTGAATAGTTAACTTGTAGCGTGTTCTGTAAAGTGAGTTATCAATAAACTTTTGAATAATATTTCAAAATGTTCAATGTATCCCTTGTTTTTTTTATTTATGTGTTGGTTTGTATCATCATGGCATTAATCATTTGTCTTTTTCAAGAAGTTCATTACGTGCTCATACAATAATACATATTTAATATAGTCTGGAGGTACACTTATTCGATCAGATTGTTTTTAATTGAAGCAAAACACAGATACAAAGGTAAAAATATAAACAGAAAACATACTCTAAAAATATACAAAGTGCAAAAAGTATATACATAAGACTTTTTAATTCCGCGTCGCCCCACCAAGCTCTCGCTGGATCCGCTCCTCGGTTATCAACGAGAGGAACGACTGTTGTTCCTTAACAGACAACGAAACAGCTATTTTTTGGTTGATACAAAAAGGTGCGTTTCTTCAAACAAAAGTTGCGTCCGCTCCTTCGCTGGCTGTGCTGATTTAAATCTAGCGGGTACATGTCGGGTCTCATGTCGCAAGTTCAGTGACGCAGTAATGACAATTTTCTCTGGCCAATCAGTGATCAGTAGAGTTTACACGTCAAGTTTTGGTAACGGTACGGATCGCTTGGAACCCCGGCCGAGGTGGTACTAAAAAAGTACCAGGTACCAGGTGCTGTACCCAGTGGAAAACCCCCCAAAAGTGAACTGTACTGAACCGTACCGTGCCGTGCCGTACCATGCAGTGAAAAAGCGCCAAAAGTGAAGATGACATGCGCCAGGTCTTCAGAGAGAACAAAAGAAGGAAAGCACCAGGACCAGATGGTGTGACACCAGTCTGTCTTAAATCCTGTGCTGACCACCTGTCCCCCATCTTCACACAGATCTTCAACAGATCACTGGAGCTGTGCGAAGTCCCCTCATGCTTCAAATGCTCCACCATCATCCCCGTCTCAAAGAAACCCAAAATTACTGGACTTAATGACTACAGACCTGCGGCTCTAACGTCTGTGGTCATGAAATCATTTGAAAGACTGGTTTTGGCTTATCTGAAGGCCTCCACTCGACCCTTACTGGACCCTCTGCAGTTTGCCAACAGAGCTAACAGGTCTGTGGATGATTCAGTCAACATGGGACTGCACTTTATCCAGCTGCATCTGGACAGACCAGGGACGTATGTGAGGATCCTGTTTGTTGACTTTAGCTCCGCCTTTAACACCATCATCCCGGTACACCCTTCAGAATAAACTGTCACAGCTCTCCGTCCCCACTTCTGTCTGTCAGTGAATCAACAGCTTCCTGACAGACAGGCAGCAGCTAGTGAGGCTGGAAAAATTCTTATCCAGCACCCGCACCATCAGCACTAGAGCTCCTCAGGGCTGTGTTCTCTCCCCACTGCTCTTCTCCCTGTACACGAAAGACTGCATATCTAAAGACCCCTCCGTCAAGCTCATGAAGTTTGCAGACGACACCACTCTGATCGGCCTCATTCAGGATGGTGATGTTTACAGACAGGAGGTTAAGGAGCTGGCTGTCTGGTGCAGTCTTAACACGCTCAAAACCTTGGAGATGATCATGGACTTCAGGAGAAACCCCCCTGCTCTCCCCCCACTCACCATCATGAACAGCTCTGTGACTGCAGTGGAGTCATTCAGATTCCTGGGCACCACAATTTCTCTGACCTGAAGTGGGACAATCACATTGAGTCCATTGTGAAAAAGGCCCAGCAGAGGCTGTACTTCCTTCGCCAGCTGAGGAAGTTCAACCTGCCACAGGAGCTGCTGATACAGTTCAACTCTGCCATCATTGAATCCATCCTCTGCACATCAATACATTTCTGGTTCAGCTCAGCTACCAAATTTGACCTCGGAAGACTACGGAGGGTAGTCCGGACTGCTAAACTAATCATTGGTACAACCCTCCCCACTCTCCAGGAACTGTACTTATACTGTACTTATCTGGTCGACGCTACAGAGCTCTGAGCACCAGAACGACCAGAAACAGAAACAGTTTATTTCCTCCAGCAATCCATCTCATGAACACTTGACATTAAACATGGAACACACAACACTATTATACAATTAATTATTCACACACATACTTTTTTGTTTCTTTTCAAATTTGCACATGTCAGACCTGTACACTAGGGCTGCAACAACTAATCGATAAAATCGATTATTATCGATTATGAAAATCATCGACAACTATTCTCATTGTCGATTAGTCGGGTCTGCCCACAGTGCACGTCCAGCTTCAGCCGGTTACTCAAATTACAGCACTGAATAACGCATTTCTATGGACAAATTGCATCTAAAAATAGTGGAGGAAACAGAATGAGATGCCGCGGGAGAAGTACGTGATCCAAGCTGCCCAAAACATGATTAATTCTTTATTTTGAACTTTAAGTTAATGCATTAGTGTAATGGCTTGCCCTGTCAGGCGCTGTGACACGTGCGTGTGCGTCCTCAGCCCAAAAACCGTTCACTTTATGGTTATATCCTTATCTATAAATGCCACAGATTCACACAAGCATTTCCATTTTCCGTCCTGACAGCCTGTGTTAAGTTTAAAATACCGTATGAGCGCGGCGGGCGCGTGCACGCGCGTCAGATAGACGGAACACAGAGTGTGGGGTTAAATTGGTTTTGTTTTCGATATTCGTGACACATTCAGTGATAAACGGCAATAACTCCAAATCGACTTGCCTCAAAAAAATCTAAACAGTGTGACCGCCAAAAGGGCAAAGCTGACCATGTTTCACAGCCTTCTTTTTCATAGTCTCATCAAGTGCATCAAGCGGTGTTCTGTCGATTTGTCCTACCCTGTCAGTGTTTCACATCGCCTTCTTCAGACCAACCCCCCCCCATATTCTCATCAAGTAAGCGAGGTAGGAAAATCATGTCAGGACACCGGAAGAGCTCGCTCTCTGCGGAGCTTTCAGTAAGGGACCGTGGGGAAAGTGCACGTTTTCTTCGTTTTCTGCAGAGCTTTCAGTAAGGGACCGAGGGGAAAGTGCACGTTTTCTTCGTTTTCTGCGGAGCTTTCAGTAAGGGACCGAGGGGAAAATGCACGTTTTCTTCGTTTTTTGCTATAGCTCACTGGGCGGTTTTTGTAATAGCTTTTTAGTTAAAGGGCCTATGGACATGAGACCAGTGTCAATCAAGAGAGGGGGACAGTGGACATTTTTCACAACCTTCCATTTTAGACCTACTGATAGAAAAGGGAATTGCATGTCAAAAATTTACTTTCTTTTTGGGATAACAGCATGTAATGTCTGCATATAAATATGAGACGCTCCATAACCGCCTTTTACAGGATAAAGAAATGACAGTAAGACATGACTGTGATCAAAGTGAACGTGTTCCTGCAGAACATTCCTCACCTGTTGGTTAACACTGAGTCTTTTTTATCTTTATTATTATTTACATTTTTAAAAGTGATTTAAACTATATTCACTATATACAATGCTTAACAAATGTATTAAAACAAATTTATGTAATGTTTGTGCTCTAAACTAACAGCGTTGGTGATTACCAAAATCATATTTTAGCTTTCTGTATTAGTTAGTCCTCTGAAATGCGTAAGCTCTTTAGTAACAATAGTAGGCTATTTCTAATGCTATAATATAATTATTGCTGTTATCTATGAAAGAAAGGCAGAACACTTTATAGTGTTTATTTCAGATACGCAATTACAGTCAAAAAGTACATAAACAATGCAAGCAAGAATGCAAGCTGTTATGAGGCCATTTTTGTTATTATAAATACTAATTAGTTGTTTCTGTTTGTAATTTGCACAATAAATGAAAATAACATTTTTAGATTATTTTTTTTTGACAGATTCCTAAAATATTTGTTTTCTCTTTATGACAGGTGGTCTAATAAATTAAGCACTGTATGTTTTCATAGCATTCAGTTTGTTTGAAGGACATTGAGCAGAATATGGAATAGTGTGTTTTTTGTCAATAAAATAAAATAATTTTATTTCATCCACTTAATCAAAATAATAATCGGCCAACTAACCAATTATCAAAATAATCGTTAGTTGCAGCCCTACTGTACACACATAATTGTCTGTATTGTATATTGTGTTTTTGCTATTTTGTACATTGCCTATTCGTATATTGTTCTTTTGTTGTCTGTGTCCTGTTGCTGTCATTCTGTTGCACTGTGGAGCTTCTGTCACTATAACAAATTCCTCGTATGTGTAAACATACCTGGCCAATAAACCTCATTCTGATTCTGATACATTTTATTAAAAAAATTATGTAAAGTGTATAAATATTCATACTTTCATAGGTATTGGAGCATCTAATCCCACTCCTACCCTAAACCAATCCATTTATTAACATAAACACTTTAACAGACAAAATCACAGGTATGTGTTGTCTAAATATTTATTTACAGGTATTTATTAATACTTCAATATGTAATTTCATCATGGCGAGATTCCCATTCTCAGCATGTCTGTGTATGATACCAAAGGTTTCTCATTGAAAGCAATGGAGCACACTGCACGTCAAAAAACGACCCAAGTGATGCAGAGGGATCCTGACCAAGTGTCAAAATGTGACAAATTGGGAGTATAAAATTATGAAGAGGGACCAATGAGATTTCAAGATGGGAAGAGTTACCCAAGTTAACTTTCTTCTGTGGAATACATTTTTTGTGTGCATTCAACATCGATGAAAAGTCACAAAAACTGATTACCAACATTCTGCAAAATGTGTTCTTTTGGAACAACATGAGGGTAAATGATGACATAATTTAAGCATCCCTTTCAGCTATCGTTAAATGTTCCTTTCGCTTACAATTGTGGCTGTGGCTTACAAAAGACCTTCGATTTAAATTAAAGATAAAGAAAAAAATAAGAAGATAAAGATCTTTAATTACTTGCCACTTTAACACACCGTGACAGAATCTGACTGTTACATCCCTGTGTTGATCCAGGAACATGTGGCACTTGGTGAAATCACCATATCCCAGAAGATTTTGTGTGTGTCTATGGCATGTCAGTGATCTACCGTGACCTCTCCCGCCCCCTGGACCCCATGTTGCACCCCTACCTCCCAAGACGCTGCAAGTGATGGCCTCTGTGTGTTGCGCCAGGAGTTCAGCTTTAGCAATGGCAGCCAGTGACAAGTAGCTGGACATGTTTCTGCTCAGCTCCTGGTTCCCCTGCTGCAAGAACCGCACTGCCACAGGGACCGCTAATGCCATCACCGGAGGCCTGTTGTAATTCTGGAAAAAACAAATAAACCGAACTTTAGACCTGCATCTCAGGTCACAGATTCTTTCAATTAACCGTAAACTGTTTACTAGTTACGACCAATACAAACTTTGAAGCCTGAATTGAGACGCTAAATTAGAAGCTGGCTGCTTAGTTAATTGAATAAAAATAACAAGAGATACTATGTAAGGCATAGAAGGCAGCAGTAAACATTTCAAACGTTTAAAATGAACTGAACACAGAAAGTATGTGAAAAGTTCTGCTGCCCCCTAGTGTAGAAGATGTGAACATGTCAGATCGAAACAGGTGGAAAATCAGATGATATTGAAAGAAATGGAAAGTTATTTGATCTTTTCACTACTACATAGCAATTACATATATGTGGTCAAAATAAAATAATTCAAATTTATGTTTAAATCTTAACAGTTTGAGTGACATAATTAGTGAATTCATTAAAAATATTCATGAATCTAATTACTGAACATAATAGACATGTTATGAGTATGAATTTAATTTCTTCTGTAGCAAATTAAAATATTTTCCTTTACTGTAAAAAGAATGGCCAATTACATTCTTGCCTGAAGGGATAGGGTCCTTGAATATCGGAACTAAAACTTTAAAAGGCATGACGTAGGGCAAATAACTTCCAAAGAACCCAAGCTAATTATAAAATACCCACTTGAATATGTGACTGCTGCTCAGATCAAAGAGCCCTTCCACAAATAGTTATTTAGAACTCAGGCATAATACTGTTCAAAGCTGCAGTTCTCTAATGAATACTGATCTCCACCACTACCCAGAATGCATCACTCTAGCTCAGCCTCTCTCTAAGCCCTGCTCTAAGATTCATATGCGGCTTATTATGTAAGTGAAGTGTGTGTGAGTGAGTGAGAGTGAGTGAGTGAGTGTGAGAGAGAGAGAGAGAGAGAGAGAGAGAGAGAGAGAGAGAGAGAGAGAGAGAGAGAGAGAGAGAGAGAGAGACGAGAAGAGTCATTGAGTGGAAGAATGTGGGAAATCCACTGGAAGGAGAGTGAAGCAAATATCCAAAAAAGCAAGAGAAACTGTGTCATGCCAGTGAAAAATATTTTTGAAACCGAAATAATTAAAAAGAGATTATGGCTAATTGCTGTTGTCACGCGTGTCAGTTCCATTTTGAGACATGCCACTTGACTCCCTGAGAATGAGTATAATTATAGCTTCAGAACTGACAAATATGGACCCTTTTCCCATATCTGGGGCTCTCAGTAGCGAAAGTCATCAATTATTGTAGTCTCAGCCTCAGACGTCAGAATGACTGATGCATAAGACACAAAATGAGAAACACTTCAGGAGTTTTGAAGTCATCATCTGATTGGTTGATTTTTACAGGATTTTCTGGGAGAAGTGAATGCCAGTGAGCCTGTTTAGTGAAGTACAGATGTGTTAATTAGTAAATTAACCTCCCTATCAATGATTTGTTAGTAAATCTAAAGAAATGATCTCACATTTTCCTTTTTATGTTTGGGTTACATGAACACTTTTTGAACCAGCTGTACCCTGACTAATACTGTAATGAATCTGCTGTTGTATATAAATGTAGGATAATCATTCAGGGTCATATGTGTGCTCTGGACCTTAAGTGTTGCTCTTACCTGCAAGATGCAGCTGGTGATGTCAGAGGCGATCTTGGCATGGGGTGTGTCTTCATCTTTGCCCTGCGGCTGGAGGTTATGCTCGAGACACGACTCCCATAATGACACAAGAGCTGCTCCGTGCCTCTCGATCGAACCTGTTTCCCTAATGGCTGTAGTGATGCGTGTGATGCAGATCTCCACCACCGCTTGGTCATTGTCATTGGTCAAGTAGTCCTGCAGCCAATCACAAATCACATAACTGAATTAAAGAGACGTGCATTTTCTGCTCTCTTACATGTTGCAAATTTACATGTTGCCATATATTGTGTGGCAGCAGAAATCAAACACAATCAAATGGTAGAAATTGTGTTTTGCTATTTATACTGAGGTATATCCAAGACTTCATTTAAAAAAAATCTGACACCTAAAACAAAACTACAGTCTATTCTGCAAACTGCTTTGATTATAATGGGAGCAATTTAGTTTGACCACACCGTGTGTCAAGCTGATGTGCAGTCACAGCTTCACAGATGTTCATATACTGATTATTATTTTGAGATACATTTCATTTGTATTACTGTTTTAAATCTTTTTTTTTACCTCTTTATTATACAACATGAAGTTGTTTTGCACTGATGCCAGATTTATGATTAATTTACTATAAATCTTATGTTTTGGTTTGCATCTATCCTGTTTAAATAAAAAAAAAAAAGTAATAATATAAAGTTTATTTCATTTCTGGAGTATTTATTTCAAAATCTAGTGAATAGGTCTTCTTACATGGTTATGTAATATATAAAACATATATGGACTTACATCCATCCATTGACTATTAAGCTACAGAGTATTTACATGCAAACAGCTTTATTTAGATTTCTGAAAGCATGAAGTATCTTTAAACTAGAAAGTTTGGTAGCAAATATTTTCATCTTTGTGGTGTGACATGTTCGGAATGATAATGTTATGCAAGTGACTGTGGAAAGGAGGACACTGTAGGCCCTGGAGAGAGAAATACAAGAGAAGAGAGAATGAGACGAAGAGAGAATGAGAGAAGGCTACCCCTGAGACGCTGGATGAGCCCAAATCTGTTTACAAAAGCCAGCCAGAACAAAGAAGCCCGACGAGGCAAGAGGAACTGGCTTCATCACGCTCAGTGACACCAATATTCCTTTCTAACTTCTCTCATTTAAATTGAAAATATGCTAAGTGTGGAAATGAGGGGTCACCTTATTCAAATGATTCAGATATGCAGTGCTGACAGGGTCAGTGATCAGCCAGAACAAGCCATATGCTCTCTAACTTCACTTTAATAGAATAACATCAACTAGGCATGTGATCAGCTAAGGAGAAAAAGAAAGGAAAACCCATTCAATATGACTATATAATAATAACCATTTAGTAGTATTATTATATCATTTAAAAATAAGATAAATATATTATTGTTGCAACCACTGGGAACACGCATGTTATTGTTTTTTATTTGCAAATTTTTAAATGCAAAATTTATTGCTGGGCAATAAACAATATCATATCAAGATTGCAATAACATTTGATAGCTCTTGGCTTTTTAACTCGATGTGGATTAATCTAACAGACTGTCATACAACAGAAATAATTGCAACTACAGCCAGTCAGTGCATGTCCATTATAAGACTGCGGGTCTCTCTGTGAATGAGTGGCAAGGTTTCGTTTATTACACAAACTCAAACACATGTAATGGTTCCATCTTAATATATGAGGACAGTCCATATAAAATTGCTCTGAGCTGCTCTGAGATTCACTTCACAATCCTTTCACCATTTCATTTGAGAAAAACAAAATAAATTCTGACAGAAATATGTTACTATTGTATATTAAATGTTTTGTTTAGTTTTATCACACATTACTGTTTTGTTGTATTAAAGGGGTCATCGGATGCTAAATTTACTTTTACATGTTGTTTGAACATAATTGTGTGTTGGAAGTGTTTGTTCACATCCACCCTATAATAATACAAATCCAAAATAATAAATATCCACTCAGTTTTTTTTATACCTATAAATAGAATCCTCTTTCTCAAATCAAGCCGTTCTCAGTAGGGCTGTCAAATTGGCTGCAAAAATAAATTAAAATTTTTACTAAAATATTATCACAATTCGAATTATGTTCGAATTTAAAAGGCATAAATTCAGTTTGGGGAAAAAAAGCTTTTGGCTTCTCCCCTGAGACCACAAGAGAGCGCATCGAGCTAAATATTTCCAAATGCACATTTCTTCAAAGTAGGGCTGGGCAATATGAGCAAAAATTCATATCTCTGTATTTTTTGGCTGATTTGCAGAATACGGTACATATCTCGGTATTTTGTATTTAGATTAAACAAATAAATAAAGTGAATGCAACCATGTAGGCATATATAATGTGCAAAAAGGGTTAAAATCACATTACATTCTAACATTGTTACATTGCAATCTAAAAACTAAAATAATGCTTTTAAAGCAAAGTTAAATTTACTAAACTAAAAAATGAAAAAAATAAAAAGCACAGACTAGGCTAATTGAGTAAAAAGGCTATTTTGATTACCCCATTACAGTCACTTTACAGTTAGTGCTATCATCCAAATACACTTACTTGTAGGTTTAAAATGTCCAACTACAAACATTTCAGCAAAATGTATATTTTAGTCCGAGTTATTGCGTTCTGTGTTTAGCGTGCATGCGCACGGCGGCGCGCGTTCAGAACCAAGTCTGTGAAGTTTAGCGGAGAATCGCAAAGCAGAAGCTTGTGCATGTCTGCAGCAAAATGGAAATATTTCCATGGCTTTGGGCTGAGACGTCTGCAACATGATACAGATGTCCCTCTGAAAATGCAATAAATATGCGTTCTGTTTGAACGGCTTGGTTTCAGTTTTGAGGTAAACAACATCTTCTCCACATTGATGTTCTCTTTTTCTGAAATATTGTGAATGTACAGCACTGCATCGAGTGGGTTCAACTGGACAGGCAAAAAAAAAGCATTAAAATGCAACGACACCTCGTCATCGCATTTTGTGTGCCAAGCTGCCTGACGGACACCTAAATTCGAATGCAGCGTTTTTCATTTGAATGTGGATTTTTATTTTAAATTCGACTAATAATCGAAATACAATTTTTTGACAGTCCTAGTTCTCAGCTTCTTGGCTGTGTGACGTCACACAGACTAGGCCCCTCCCACGATTGTTGACTGACACTAGTGTTTTACCTTACACCCGCCCTGAGTGAGCTGTCATAAGCCTGCCATTGTTTCGACACCGGAGCAGGAGCAGACAAGAATGTCTCCTAAATGATTGAGGTGTTCTGTTGTTGGATGTAATGACGGAGCCGATCCTCCCTATACACAGAATATGGAAGCAGCGTAGGGCCCCCAAAACGCAAATGGCCCCCTTGCCCCCAAAGATACTTTAATTTTAGTTTCGTTTTGGAGTTTGGCCAGAGGTTATGAAAACATGAATGAACATTTAATTTAATGCGGTGTGCTGTCACCCTCTCTACGTTCACCCTCTCTACGTAAAAATCTGTCAAATCGTGTAACGTGAATATCATACAGTCTCTTGAAAAAACGAGTTGAAAGCGTACGGAGCCGCGGAAGAAATGAGCGCTTTCCGCGAGCGCGATTTGAGACTGAGTGAAACACAGACAAGTGCGCTCCATCCATACTTTCATCTCAACCACACACGACAGCCCCCCACCCCCCCTTCTGCGTAGGGGCCCCAGAAGTCTAGGATCGGATTCGGCACTGTATAATGATGAACAGCAGTCGTCATTATTCTTGAAATCTGAGCAGCTGAAGACACAGTGGATTACGTTTGTTTTTGAAGGGAATGCACCCTAATCTACTTAAATGTGTTTATGTTCACGCAAATCATTCGTGATCCAGTTTCACCTGCAGAAGATGTGAGTATAAGGTTCTTTTATGAATCTTTGCAAATCACCTTTCCTAATGACGTGCTAGTCAGCAAGTTCCGCAGCTAAATGCGGCTAAAGTCAACCGTCTCAAAAGAACAGCCCATCACGCCACGGAAGAGAGGGGTAGGGTGAGAAGAGCCCATTAGTATTTAAAGAAACATGCACTAAAACGTGCTGCTGTGTTCAGAGCTGTTTTTGGCAAGGTAAAAAGAGTGTTGTTTTACACTACCATAAAAAACTATTAACCAAAATGATGTTATAGACTTCTCATTAAGACCCTAAAGAATCATATCAACTTGTGGAAAATGGATATCTGATGACCCCTTTAATATAATTCATTAAAAAAATTACCAGCCAACCATTTCATATACTCACAAGTGCTGATTTTTAGTCACTTAGCAAATGTTTGTTTTGTAGTAGGCTACTTAAATTAACTGTAATCTAATTGTACAATATTACTTAAATTAACTGTAATGTACAATAAAGCTCATTCTCTCATATGCTGATAAGCACAAGTGTCCTGACTTCTGACTAGGGTTGGGTATCGTTTGGGGTTTTTTCGATACATCGATACCGGTAAAAAACCGAACATACCAGTTAATAATTGGATTGGCCATTAGCACTAAGCACATGGGCCCGGTTTCACAGACACACAGACAGGGCTTAGATTAACCCTAGACTACACCTCTCTTTATCAAAAATTTGATTATTCACTTTTTCTAAATCTTCATCTTTCTCTCCTTCCCTCACTAGCTTGTACTTATTGAACAATGACTGAGACTTGGTGTTCCAGCAGCCTCTTCAAGATTAATCGCTTTATGTATTCCCCAATTGTAAGTCGCTTTAAAAGCATCTGCAAAATGACTAAATGTAGATGTAAACAGGATTAGATCATAGTTCAATTATGATATTTAAGTAATTTTTATAAACACGCTCAGTTACTGGGGTGCATCTTGAGACAAAACAAATGCACTGATATATTTCAGGATCAGTCAGGGCAAGTTTATTTCAGTTAAAACAGCTCTTACATTTTAGTCTAGCACTAGGTTCAAGCTATGTCTGTGAAACCGGGGGGTGATGTGTTTTTAATTCATTCTGGACACTAGAAGGTGCCCTCGCACAGAAAACCCACAGATCCAGTCACAGAAGTAGCGAACTCTTTTTCCACCGTGATATGGATAAGTCCGTTTTGAATGATAAAATAAATACAATAAACACTCGACTACGACAATGCATAGTTTGTCTGTGTTATTCAAGCCATCTCTGGTATTGTCATAATAATTAAGTATATTTATAATCTATTGCTAATCGATGTATTAGTAGCCTATGGAGTAGTAGTAGCTTAGCTACTCTCGGGTCGTCAAGAAAGTGTAATTAACTTACTGCATTCACGCGCTCCTCGGATGCTCTCATTTCCAGAGTTGTGCTTTTAAGTCTGAATGTGAAAACCGCACACTCGGGTTACTATAAAGATTTGTTGGACTTGTATTATTAGACCTTTCCGAATTGAGTTCATGTGCATTTTCTCAGTTGGGAAATTATTTTGCACGTGTGGTGGCGGTGATGATGCTTCTTACGTCCGTTTCGGAGAAACAAAGGACAAATATTTCAACCGATCGCTCAGGCATGCACCGAAATCTGTGTTCTGATACCGGTGCCATGTTGGTACCGGGTTTCGGTACCCAACCCTACTTCTGACTGAATCATGGTTGACTTTTGAGTTGAACGCTGTGCTTTAATTTTCACAATACCACAATACAAACCCAAATTCATTCATTTTAGTTTAACTTTAGATTTACTTTAGTTTCTTGAATTCACTTTTTCCAGTTATTTCATGTAAAGCTGCATAATTCTGGATACATTTAGAATGATATTAAAAACAACAACAAAAATAATAATAATAAATAGAGATCACGATTCCTCAGTTCCAGTGTGATCATGCTTGTCAAATTGACAGTCAAATCACTGTCATATAGGAATAATATTGGTATTATTTGAAGTGGGTATTTGAATCGAGATTGCAATTATTTAATGATTAATCATGCAACTCTACCACGTTACCAAACATGGTTTCCTGTAAAAGTGATATCTGGACCATAATACCCAGAGGAATCGCATGACGAATCAGACAGAGGGTCTGATCTACTCCTTTTGCTTTGGGTGTTTGGGCAGTCAGAGCTCTTCTTTTTTCTTACTCCTCTGAATCTTGACACATCCTGACTGCTGTGGCCAGCAGGTGCACTGGATGCTCTAGCTCTGGCCTCTTGATGAGAAGGTCCAGGCTGGTCATCATGACTGGATGTCTCTTCAAGTAATGCCGGGAATAAAACTCAGAGGTGAAGGAGTGACTTGAAGAATCTGAATCCGACTGGTGGTCTGATCTCCTCTGTTTCCCGTCTCTGCCAGAAGTTTTACTTTTCCGTTTACCACCTTGACTCAATTCATCCTGGCTGCTCTGGTCAGTAACTGCTCTTGATCCTCTAGCTCTGGCCTCTAGGTTGTCTCTGTGAGAAAATCCAGGCTGGTCATCATCTGTGGATGTCTCTCCAAGTGATTCCCCAGAGATGAGCGATTCAAATGAAGAGTCAGACTGATGGTCTGATCTATTATTTTTCCATTCTCTGCTTTCTGACCTGCCAGAAGTCTTCCTTTTTCTCTTACCGCCCTGTTTACTCTTAAGCTGGCTGTCTGAGCTTTGGTCGGCAGGTGCTCTAGATCCTCCAGGACTGGCCTCACGGTTGACCTGGTGAGAAGGTCCAGGCTGTTCGTCATCCATAGGAATCTCCTCATGTGCTGCTGGTGGGTTATAAGCATACAAAGGATAAAACCCAAGGGTTGAGGATTCACCCGCAGCATGCACAGTGACGCCCCAGAGATCTGTTTGCCAGGTCAGCATGGAGACCAAAGGACTATATGCAGTGTCAGGTGTCCATTGATACAATAGGAGTTCCCTGAGAGCTCTTCGAGTACGCATCAAACCTATACTTGGGTTAAACGCAGTCATGTAAAGGGGTAAGCGTACTTCCACATGCATTAGCAGGCCAAACTCGTTTTCAAACTCTACTATAAGCACAATTCCTGGAAAATCATCTCTATTAATATCATTTTCCTCATTGTGACCGACAGGAGGTTCAAACAATAGGATGTGTAGATGGAAGATGTCAATGTCACCTTGATCCATGACACACTAAACAGTTACTGTGAAATGTGAACTAATATTTTAACTGCAGGTGTCTGAATATAATATCCGATCTTAGTCGATGCTGTTATGAGCCTCTGAGGTATATCTGCTCAATTAATCGCTTGTACTTGGAATTCATGCTATTGTGATGACATTGCTCAGATTCCAAGAATTCTACAATCTCTGTTTAAAAAACAATACAATCTGTACAGTTGTAATATATTCTCCCACAATTCTGAATAGACAAACCAAATAACATGAAATTTAGAGAGTCTCAAAAAAAGTTTTTTTTAGCAAATCTCTTAAATTAAAAATCACTTGTACCATAGTTTAACAGTTAAAATTTGTTTGCATTTTTGTGATAATTAAAACATTTTTTTAATGCAAAAATAACCATACTAAGTGGGTTAGAAGATTTTATGAAGATGCTTTCATACCTCTACATTTCGGGGAGGGGGATAAAAATCATCACATGATTTATAATTAAAATACTAACTATACAAAAATAAACATTGAAAACATGAAAAAAACAACACCATTATAGTAAAATTCTAGGTGGACTTTGGGTATTTTTTTTATTTGTATTCACCCCTTTAAATTTATTTTAAAATGTTTTGTCGTGAATTTACTATTTTGGGATCAGAGTACTCACTGGTGAACAGGATATGACTTTGATTTCCTCCAGGGCTTGGGACAGACAGTCTTTAATCTCGCTGTCATCCAGAGAGAAGAGGTCTCCTGCCCGGGACAGGTCTCGCTGTCCCAGCACTAGACGGAACAGCTGGTGCATTCTGGGACAGGCTCAAACTTGAGCTGGCTGCCCTTGCCCTGTGTTACCACGATGACTTGACATGCTCCAGAAATGCGCCCAGTATACATGCATCAGACTAACACCTACAATCTGAGACAGAGAATGGAAAAAGAGAGAGAGAGGAAAAGTGATCAAAGTAGTGAAGACAACTATGGGGAAGATGAATTAAGCGGGAAAAGGAGAGAAAGGAAAAGAGGGAGTGAGAGACAACACAAGAAAAATACATCATTGCATTTAAACCTTCTTTGTAAGTTTTTATTGATCTTTGTAAATTTTTATTAAGGGCAGTAGGGGACTGTGAGTGATATGATGCTTGAGTGTGTTTCCTCCCTACCAGAGGCAACAACTGAATACTGCTCTCTTTCGAACACTTCTCTCTTTTTAAAGGCCACATTTCTCCTTTTCTTTTCCACACAAAAATACAGCATAACACTTTGGAATGAGGTAAATGAATAAACAAGTTGAATTGTCATGTTCACTAGTCCTTTCAAATATTCAGAATGCATAAAAAATGGCTTATGCCTCTAAAGTGAACCTGGATGGCATTCCAGGCTGTCAAGTTTCCGGTTAGTACAATTTTCTCGGAAAACAATTCTGCCTGTGTTTTCCTCAGAGTGAAGCTAAGCTCTGTTAATCTGTAATGTGTTAAACCCATACCTGCCAGATTCCATCATTCATTAAATAGTGTAAAATGTCACACTTTCAGTCACAAACTCTGCGAACATGGATCACTACGAGAACGGATGTGTTCTGCTATTTCTCAGAAAGGGCTAGGGAATGCATTTTACTCAGCTTGTATCATGCAGATTGACTGTCATTAGTTTATCTTTGTTATATCGCAAGGTTATAAGTTACGAAATCATGCAGCTTTCCCTAATGCAATCTCCTGTATGAAACAGCAGGATTCAGAATATTCTGTCAATCTGGCAATAATAAATCAAACTTTACGAAGAAAGATCCCTGTCGTGGGCCTCTTGTTTGTTCTATCATCAGTCAGTGATCCAAACGGATCATAGGTCCTGCCAATCAGAAGACATTATGAGGCAGGCAGCCAATGGCATGTCAGAGTTGCTAAGGAGGCGACTGCACAGCTGCACTTCACACCCCGTCCTCGCATTCCAGAGCATCGCTAGGATACCACAACAAGAGCGCTCACGGACCGTTCGGAGGTTTGACCAAACCACTAATACTTAAATACAATCCCAGTGACTTTATCTGGGCAAGCACAACAGGTTCCTAGTCTGTCGGCTGGTTTAATGCTGAGACAATACATTGTCCAGCAGCTTATGCAGCAATTACACTTGTCTCGCTCCACAAAAATACCACCCATCCTTAAAAAGCTTGTGCATTTAAAGCAGCAGACGATAAAACTACAGCATGTTTAGAATAAACTTAATCTTATTGTCTGTTGGCGTAGATGCTGATATAGTTATTATTAGTATTGTTCTCGGTGTGAATGGGTCTTTAATCTTTGATTTGGTTACATAGCTGTAATGAATGGTCAAATTTCTGTAAGAGGAAAATTATTTTTAAAAAGCTATAATAAAACTAGCATAAATGCACAACCACATTATGACCCCCTAATTTGTAACCAGATAGCTCTGTATGTGTTGGACAGAAAGCAGGTCACTGGGTCTGGTCTCTTAAACAATCACCCAGTCACAATTCAGTTACAATTAATCTTCAGGATATGGCTCAGCAATCTCAGGAATGCAGTCTTTAAAAACATGCTGGCATACACACGCTTCAGTGCACACTTGCATCCACTATGATACAATGCCAACACATGCAAAGTACTAGAAGGAAAAGCAAAGCACCTCCACAAACTAGCTAGTTTGTACATTGTTTGTGCACTGAAGTTGTGTTAAAATTATGTGAATTTATGCTGTGAGATTATCCTGCTTGCCTCATGTAGTACGTTCCCACTAAAACACAGTACTTAATCATTAAATGTTATTAAAAGTATTTTCATATGTAAATAACATTCAGAATCTGTATTTGAAATTAATTGCAAGCCGTAAATACAGGTACATCTAAAAAAAAATTATTCAAATATGTGAAACTTTCAAAGATTCATTTTCTTGTAACTTAGTAAAAGTGAAACTTTCATATCAAAATTTTATTCATTACATGTAAAGTAAAACACTTCAAAAGTTTTGACCATCCATATAGTAAATTCTGGGCATCTCTTGTTCTTTGAAACCATAATAATGAGGAACACTGCTGACTTGGCGATGATCCAGAAGACGATCATTTGACACCCTCCACAAAGAGGGTAAAGTCACAGAGGGTCATTACTGAAAGGGGTGGCTGTTCAAAGAGTGCCGTATCAACGCATATTAAATGCGAAGTTGACTGTAAGGAAAAAATTAAATAGGAAAAGGTGCACAAGCAACAGGTATGACCGCAAGCTTGAGAATACTGTCAAGCAAAGCCGATTCAAACACTTGGGAGAGCTTCACAAGGAGTGAACTGAAGCTGGAGTCAGTGCATCAAGAGTCACCACGCTCAGACATCTTCAGGAAAAGGGCTACCAAGCCACTTCTGAAACAGAAACATCGTCAGAAGCATCTTACCTGGGCTAAGGAGAAAAAGAACTGGACTGTTGCCCAGTGGTCCAAAGTCTTATTTTCAGATAAAAGTAAATGTTGCATTTCATTTGGAAATCAAGGTCCCAGAATCTTGAGGAAGAGTGGAGACTCTTGCTCGTGTGCACAGAATCGCAGCATGTTGCTTGAAGTCCAGTGTGAAGTTTCCACAGTCAGTGATGATTTGGAATGTCATCGTTGCCACTGTTTTTCTGAAGTCCACAGTCAATGCAGCTACCAGGAAATGTTAGGGCACTTAATCTGTTTTTCCTTCTGCTGACAAGCTTTATGGAGATGCTGATTCCAGCAGGACTTGGCACCTGCCCACACAGCCAAAGTTACCAAACGCTGGTTCAATGACCATGGTGTTACTGTGCTTGATTGGCCAGCAAACTCGCCTGACCTGAACCCCATAGAGAATCTATGGGGTATTGTCCAGAGGAAGATGAGAGACACCAGACCCAACAATGCAGATGACCTGAAGGCCGCTATCAAAGCAACCTGGGCTTCATTACACCTGAGCAGTGCCACAGACTGATTGCCTCCATGCCACGCCGCATTGATGCAGTAATTCATGCAAAAGGAGGCCCAACCAAGTATTGAGTGCATAGAAATGAACATACTTTTCAGAAGCCTGACATTTCTGTTTAAAATATCCTTTTTTTTATTGATCTTATGTCATATTCTAATTTTTTGAGACACTGAATTTTGAGTTTTCATTGTCTGTAAGCTATAATCATCAAAATTTCAAGAAATAAAGGCTTGAAATATTTCACTCTGAGTAATGAATCTATATATTATATGGGTTTCACTTTCTGAAATGAGTGACAAAAAATATTGACCTTTTTCATGATATTCTATTTTTTGAGATGTACCTGTACTGCTAAAAGAAAAATAAACACAATCAATTATATTTAGTTATGAAGATTTTCAGCTAAGTTTAATGGAGCAACAGAAAAATATTTAGTAGTGCAAAAGTCATAACTTTGTGTCCATTTATATCGCAACTAACTTTCACACAGCTGATGCATCCAGCACCAAGAAACGATGCAGAACACCCTACCACCTAGCAAGTTAACAACCACTCAGCATAGTGCAGAGCAAAATCACCTATAACTTGGGAAAATGTAGAAAGGCAGAGCATGTCATTTTAATGACCATTGATTGCCTGAAAGTTTGACCTATCTAAAGATCCCTAACTAACCGTAATCTTTTCTTAAAGGAAAGAGAGACTGGCTAACATTGAGTCTTTTGTATTCTTGCCCCCTCCTCTACTGCAATAATGTGCACCTGTTGATCACAGCCCCCTTATGGAGACACTCAGGCTGCCGAGAGCAGATAGAAGAACAACCTTATAATCATCCCATTATACCTGTTCACCCGCCCCTCTACACAGCCACACACACCACAGAGTCTGATCACAACACACGGTTAGTGTATGCCGTCCCAGACGGGGTGGGAGTGGGTTTCCTTCCAGGCTCCCGGTCAAAGAGAGGCTTTGTGTGGCAGGGCTGAGGGCGGGAGCAAAGTGCCCATTCATACATTCCTTCACCATCACAATCAAAACAATGCAGCCCGCCCGACCTTGAAATTATACCCCTCAAGGTCAGATATTTGGAGCAGAACTGTAACCGAGGCCATCCAAACTGCTTATGTTGTTTTTGTCCATTTATATTTGTTTGAAAAAAAAAAGATTAAAGTAAAGTGTAAGCTATAATGTAAGATACAACGAATAACTAAACAACTTTTTTTAATAGAATTCCATTTTATTTTTACCCATGTTTGGTGTTTTACATGTGTTTTTCACATTTGAATGGTTTAATTACTTATTATTTTTACAACCAAAAAGGGTGTCTAATCAGTTGAATTTGGAAAACTTTAACAATTTACTACAATCTTAACACTAATTAATGTGTTTGATGAAATGTGTTTGATTTGACACATTCTCCGTTGTTTGTGTTCATTTTTCTGGATTCTGTGATTTATGATTTGATAGAAATTCTTTATAAAAAATGGTGAAAAAATTGCCAAAGTTGTACATTATTTAAATCAAAATATCGCTGTTAATACCTTTTGAGCAGGCAAAGTTGTATCAAACTGCATGTCTTAATTATAATGTATTACATATCTCGATACGGCTGTTCGCTGTCATTGAATAAATTGCGTGTTTCAAGTTCCTTTGTTTTTGAAAATCTGCGACTGTGTTTCTGTTGTTGGCATTTTACATTTGAATAATGATGTTTAGTGTTCTCAAACGCTGTACTGATAATATATACAATGTGCAAGTATTTGGATATAATCTGAACGGTAAGTCATGTCATTATAGACATTGTCCAACCCCGCTCATGCTGACAAGCTATTAAAATGGGTCATAAATTGATTCTGCAGACACCTTGTAAATACTGAAATAAAATTCCTTCCTTCATATTTGTTGATATTTGTGTATTGAAAATATTTTTGATTGACAATTAGACTCCTATCTTATATATATATATAAAATGTATTTTCGGGCTACCAAAATCTGAAGAGTACCTGTCCGAAGGGCTACCAGGGATTTTGACATTTTGCGAGCACTGCACTGATTAGGTTAATAACTGCATTACTGTTATTTTTATTATTGCTTTGAGATGTACATTCGACTCTATAATAGCAATAGATTTTTTCATAATTTTTTCAAGCTAAACCAAACATTTACTTTGACGAGTTGTTGTGAAGACCTTTTGAGTTTGTGTGTATATGATATGACAAACATGTTTATCAAATGAAATGGTGCGATGCTGCTGAAGTGAAATCTCAGAGCAGCTCTGGAGATTAATTTGATATGTTCATGTCCTCATATAGTGAGATGGCAGATGCTGAAAACATCAAGAATGCCACACGTGCTTAACAAAACCACGCCATTTCTTCAGAGACACACAAAACATAGAGATCTTACAGTCTTTTTATGTGTTTTTGTTTTAGTCTTTTTACTTTAAGTGTTCAGCACTACTTTCAAATTATTTATTCAATATTTTCCAAAATCCATTTTTATGCCTGTACTCTGCGCTTTCATCCACGTTTTACACGTCACAGAAATAATAGGGCCGTCTCCTGAAATGTAAACATCCTTGAGAAGCATGGGATTAAATGGCCATAAAATGTAATGGGCAAATTTTATGTGCATGTCCAGATCACTTTTCACTCAGAAATAAGAAATTGTATGAAAATAGGGATGCACCGAATGTTCGGCAAACAAAATTGTTCTGCCGAAAATAGCAAAAAACAGCTCTTTCGGTAAAAAGACTGACTAAATTGTACCGAACAATGACGTGACGTGATCAAATATATTAATAATTACAACAGCTCTATTAATAAAAAATTAATAACATTCACAGTGTTCAAATTGGGATCTGTAATATTTTCTAATGTTTTAAAGAAGTCTTTTCTGCTCAGCAATGCTGCATTTATTTGTACAGTAAGAAAATACATGCCTTATTGAAGAAGGGGCTCTCAAAAATGGCTTATTAATTTTAAGTTAAAATCTGCTTGTTTGGTATAATGTCTGAAATGTTGAAAAATAGCAAGACAAAACACTAAAAAGCACATTTTGGCTATTTAATTTATGCAATGGGGAAAAATTGGCAAAATACATGGGAATAAAACCACAAAAAACCATTCACGTGTAATAAATTAACAGAGTTAAGAATGAAAATACATGTGTAAAGGTAAATTGGATCAGTGTGGCTCTTAAAGTGACCGCGCACAATATTCCTGCTGCGACTGTGGGCTTAATATTAATCAAACAAAAGACAAATAAAAAAAAATCACACACTGCTCTTGAGTGTGGCTTTAATAAGAAACAAAGAAAGTTTAATTCCTACATTTTAACTGGGGGAACGGCTATATTCCGGGCGAAAAGCATAGACAAGAAATATTTTTAATAATAGTTTATATTGTCTATGGTTAAAAGCGACCACCTGCTGGCAGATAATTAATTTGCATTTTTCAATAAGCCCTTATGCAGTTGACACACTTGTATACATATGGTTGTAAATGTGAACCGGTGGATCTACAAGATAATGAATTATAAAACTCTAAAGATAAAGCCTACAATAAGATATATTTATATGTTACTAAATTAATATAATTTTTTGATAATTGTTTGAATTAATAATATAATTAATTGATCATTTTTACCCCCCATCACTCATATAAAGTTTTGGTCATATGTCCCCTCATAATCGTGTTAAATAATCGTGATTGCAATATTGGCCAAAATAATCGTGATTATGATTTCTGCCATAATCGAACAGCCCTACTACACTGTAATGTAATGTAAAAACACATTATAATAACTGGTTATAATTGGATCACAGTTAAGTAATGTGTTGAATTATGATAATAGGCTTCATATAATTTTTCTTCAAAATATAATTAGCCTACTTATTTCTGTGCAAAACGAACAGGCACATGATGATTTCTTACCCTTTCACACATTTCTGCAGCAAAGTGGGTCACACACATGCTGGCAT
This sequence comes from Ptychobarbus kaznakovi, assembly GCA_027422405.1. NCBI lineage: Eukaryota > Metazoa > Chordata > Actinopteri > Cypriniformes > Cyprinidae > Ptychobarbus > Ptychobarbus kaznakovi. The sequence continues at coordinate 22,688,996 of CM049809.1, forward strand.
GCGAGCGATGTTTGCATTTACATTATCTCATTATACAGATGCTGCAGAAAAGTGTCAGGAAGACATGTGCTGAAATACACAGGAACTACACAAAAAAAGAGAGTATTATAATTTGCTAAATATGCTCATGAAGGAATTAGCATGAACAGCTAGTGGAAATGTTGCATTATTTATGGCCTGCAGTACTGCAGCTGCTGTGCAGGAATGGATGACAGGAATAATGCAGGAATCTGTCAGCAACTCATACACTGCACATGAAGTACAGATACTCACACATTCCTTGCAATGGCCTTTCTCTCATTCCTGCGCACGCATCCACACAACACTACCATGGCTCAACAGACAAGTTCCAGCTTTGGTATGGGAACAGAATAGATACGGGAAAATATTGCATTTCAAACATGTACAATGCTACATGTACATCTCAAGATTCCCGATGGCTACATGACCAATGCAGGTGATGCCACCTCTGGCCTGAGTGATTCCTCTCATTCTGCAGAGTTTGGTGAATTGTAGAGAACTGAAGTGAACGAATGTATCAGTCCAGAGAGAGAGCACTGCAAAGGCACAAATATAATTTAAGCGATATTAAAGATCGACATAACTTTGTACAAAATCTGACCGAAACAAAGTTCGTTTGGAGTTCATTTTGGTACTTTGAAACACCTTGCAAAGTTAACTTTCTGGAAAAGTTTGCTCCAGCTGGTTAAAACCTTTGAACTACCATTAGTCTGTAGTAATTATGTGATGGTCAGTGTGCTCTTTAGCTCCACCGTCTTTGACAAGGAAATCTTCAGTTCATTTCTTATGTTCAGTGTTCAGTCCCTCAGGGTTAAACGCAAGAAAAAGCATAAACACACTGGAGTGCTGCATTATAGTAGATATTGAGAGTTGAAACTCTAATTGAAAGCAACAATGACACTTTTCTTCATGTGTAATACTATAAATCTGCTAGCTTTAAAGCTAACTAACGTTACTATATGTATGAAGTGATAGTGTTGAATTGCATTGCTGATGCACACATATCCATGTCAATATAATCAGATGCTTTCTTAACTGCTGTTTTCTCACCGCTGTCATCTTTGCTGAGTGTTTGTTATTAAAGTAAAAAGAGCAGTTTGGCATCGGGATGTTCGCTAACAGTATACTACTGTATTAAATGACTAAATGTAAATGTATCCCGCATCACAGTGAACTTCATCTCTCGTTTGATACATGTGATTATTTTTCCTGAACCAGTTAAGCGCAAACCCACAAAAATGTCTCCATCTTATGTGAAAATAACCTCAGTAATATTGTTCAACTAATATATTGGCTTTACTTTGTTTATTTTATTTTTTTGCACTTTGCAGTGGATTAATTATTAAGAATAGGTACATTTGTAAAATAATTCAATTCTATTTCTATTACAAAGTTATATTTCATAAGCAGATATTTCAGGAGTAGCTAAGTTATGTAACGTTAACTAGCTTATTTATGGTTCTGTGTGAACAAACATTGTTAGCTAGCGATGTGAAATGCTGATAGCCATGGAAACATTTTATGCTGAAACATGAACAGCCAAGCGACAGCTACTTTCGACCAATTATTAGAAATGTTTTAATACACCTCTGTCATTAAAAAAAAATCGTGTTATTTTTTACACATTATATTAAACAATGTAATATAGAGGTAATATATCAGGCTTGAGGGAGTAACTGCAGTGGAGAGAGATACATACCTCTGTCTGTGTGAAGAGACCAGCTCTGAATTAAGTTTTTTAATTAGCCAACTAGTTGTTTAGTGCGATGTTAGGACATTATAAAGGAATACAAAATCCTCCTTCACCTGCGCGCTTTTTCTATGAACCTGAACGGCCTCCTCCCAGACTGAATGATCGTTGAAATGCCCGCGAAAACTAGTGCGACCCATTTGTGTGTTTTGAACAGTTCGATTCAATGACTCGGTTCATTAAACCGATACAGATTCATCACGCGGTCTCTAGCATTCAAGAGTCGCTATTTTACACATTTATTGCTAAACAAAGCAGTGTGTCGTCGTTTTAGTATGTTGATAAAACCGCTCTAGTGATAAACTTTATTTTAAAAAAGTATTTGCTTTATTCCAGTTCGTTTTATTTGTAAAAATTTGTTTTATCTTGTTATTAAAGTCATTTACTTTTTCTTAATGACAACGGTTCAAGAATTAGGTTACAGCAAAAATAGTAATAGAAAAAGGGCTATAAGGTGATTGACTCGGGAATCGCTGGATTTGTAAACAGACTGGCCAGTCAGTTTTGTAAACCGGTTCAATCGAGTCATTGAAAAAGCCAGACGATTCGTTCACGAACGGTTGCCAAGGTGACGATCTGTGGAATGCGCGCGGAAGGAAACCTTGCAACATCATTGTAACTCAAGATCACCGTGTGCTTTATTCATCCTTCAAGACTGACGTTACGAAGCAGCACAGCCGCAAGACATCAACAATGTGCAACGTGTGGCGTTACAATACGAACAATATATGTCTGACAAAACAACTTTATTTAGGCTATTATTAATATTGTATTGTGATTGTTTATTCAGTTACTGTGACCACAACTTAGTCCATCTTTGAACACATAGATAACGTTACATGAATCCATCACAGAATCGTATTGCACGCAGATGGATGTTGTTTCTCGCACCCCTCAAATCAACTTTAGCTGGAACAAGCTGCTATCAAAACACATTCCCTCAAGCATCATATGAACACATACAGGCTCTCACAATACTCGAGGTCACTCACCCTTTTCTGTTGAGCGGTCCGTGTCCTCGCAGCTGATGCGAACACAAGAAAGCGAACGGACGGTGTTCTGAACAGTCCGAGACGAGATGCTTCTCCCGCAGGACGCGGTTTAGTCCGGTCGGTAACCGGAGAGCCGTAGCAGCCGATCCGCCGCCGTGTGGCCAGAGCCGGGGTGACATTCAGCAACAGGTGCATTTCCCCTGAATATCCTCCATTTCCATCACATATCAAAACATACACTGCGTGGTGGAAATTATGGATTTAATTATGGTTGTAAGGCTAGTTTCATAGCTAGTAGATAATTCTCTGTATCCTAAACACACACGAACTAAACCTTTTTGTACAATTTCACAAAACTAAACAGCACTGCTTACAAGACATGTATCTTGTTTTCTCTGGTCCACACATCGTATTTCATATGCTCTCAGTCTGGTTGAGTTCAGTACTCTTGAATGTTGAGGAACATATTGACTTGGTTTTATTTATTTATCTTTGATCCGATCATTTTAAGACATGCAATAATTAATTTGAGGGGAAAACACGATAAAGGCATAAAAAATGTTTTAGAAATTCAGTTTAATGCTACATTTATATATGAATTTTCTTTTTAAACCAAGCACTGGTTTTAAAATCCATGTATAAATATTTATTTCTTTACCATATAAATGAGATTGATTTATATGAGCAATATTAAACTGTCTCACGGTTCACATAAACATGAGAAAACACATTTTGACTCACCGTTATAAAACTATGAATGTCAAAGTATTAAATGAAAGGATAAAAGTTATTCTTGGTTTGTCATTTCCCTAAACTAAAACACTCACATCGAGTTTACACATCTATAGTTTAAAATATGTATAATTAAATCTATAATGAACTTACTATTAAACTCTATAAACTTAGAGAAAGTTGGATAAAAATAAGATGAAAATGTTTGCAAGTTGGTGTATGTATTGACTGAGTTTAATACATTAAAATGATTTGTGAATCAATCTTATGTGTTGAAAAACTTTTACCAGATAAGTTTTACACAGGACTGGAACAGATCAACAATAAAAACAGATGAAAAATGTATTTTGATTTCGTTGATCATACAATATGCATAGCTCAAACGCTGTGGTTACAGGTCTGCTGTATTCATGTCTAGCGGAAATGTAATTTTATTGCAGATATGCACATTTTATTATTTCAAATAAAATGCAACGCAAGCTGCGCACATGTATGCATGATATAATCTCCTATAGAAGTGCAGTAAATCATTGTCAGAAACAGACAATCACAGAGGCTGGATCCGTGATTCATTCATTATGTGTGTTCCCCGTGAAACCTTTGCCTGGATGAGAACACACACACACACACACACAGATTCAGAAACCAAAAGATGTCTGGCGCTCTCATCTGTCCGTGAAAAGAAAACGCTACCATTTCCCACAAGTACCTTTAGATGACGGCTTGAAATTAAATCATTACTTTTAATAAAATTGAACAAACATGCTATTTAACACAAGTGACCCTGACTGTCATGTGAATTAAATGTCATTATTGTAATTTGTGAGTGACTTTAAATAAATTCAGGTGCACCAGTTAGATGTTTTGTGATAGTCCTTACACCTGCTAGAACATTAAATTAGATGCAGTGTGAAGATTGCTTGTATTTAGTCCAAAATATCTTGGTCATGTGTTTCAACGTTTACGAAACTTAAAATGCACAAAAAGGGCCTTCATTTGGACACATTAAGACAGATTAAAGTACTGTTTGGCAGCAATAGAGTACTTTGAAATAACGATGACAATACTATAAATTAAATATTATTCCTGACGGTACAAGACACAAGCGATGACCCGGGGAGAGCTTGAAAGACACTTGGGACAGTAGTCAGAATTTCACAAATGTCACGAGTTTATCATCTGCATATGTTCCAAAAATAGTTCACTTAAAATTAATAAAATTGCTGAAAATTATCCAATATATAAATCAGTTTGTTTCTTCACAGATTTGGGGAAATGTAGCATTCCTTACTTCACTTGCTCAGTAATGGGCCTCTGCAGTGAATGGGTGCCGTCAGAATGAGAGCGCAAACAACTGCTAAAAATGCCACAATAATAATACACGGCATCCAATCAATGAATGTCTTGTGAAATAAGAATCTGTGTTTGTAAGAAACAAATTCATCATTAAGGTGATTTAACTTTAAACCGTTGCTTTCTAGCAAAATGCCAGTCCATTATAATACTTCATGCCCGTTGTCTTCTCACATCACAACACACAGACATTTGTTTAGAAGCATTTAGATGGTTTCTTGATCTGTGCTTATTTATCTCCAGATTCAGAAAAGATGACTGGAGATTGCAATATTATAAATAAAGGAATCAGCGCAAGTTAAACTGCCTAAATGATGGATTTATTACAAACATGCAGCTTGTGCTGTTTTGATCAGCTGTTTGGACTCATTCTGACGGCACCCATTCACTGCAGAGGATCCATTAGTGAGCAAGTGATAGAATGCTACAGTACATTAACTCCTTTGCAGCTTGGATGGCCTGAGGGTTAGTACATTTTCAGAAAATAATTATTCCTTTAAGTCGTGCCAATTTAATCATTAAAGAGATTTTTCCAAGTAGGTACAAGCGGAAATGGAAAAATCAGGTAATTGAAATACACTAATCAAATGTAAAATAATGCATAGTCACTGTATAAATGAAATATAAATGAATCCATGTTAAGGTTATTAGCTGATTTAGTTGTATGTGAAAACATTACACGAGGCAACATTCCTCCCAAATTTGCAATGCTTCTTTCCCGCCAGAATAAAAGCTTTATGGTTTAACGTTTCAAAGCAAAACAATTAAGATAGAAATATTTGCACTGTAATTTTAATGTTGTTGTTAATACTACGTATACCGTACACTAACATCAATACTAAATTGTATTATACTGTACTGCAAAAAGAGTAATTAGTTACTGCATGATTGTCCTTTTTTAGGCATTTCAAAAGCACACCCTCCCCAATTAAGCACACAAACCAATATTCATCGCTCAAATACTACAAATGAATTGCATTTCTCTAACTAGATAAATTATTTCATCAAGGTACTTTAACTCATATAGTGCTAAATCAGAAGAAATTTTGTATCTTCACGTATCTTACACTTCACTGACTAAAGGCAACTACTCATTTGCGCTTGACCCTTGACAAACCAACACTTGAAACTGGAGCTCGGTCAGTAACAGCACAGACTGAGTCAAACAATTACTTTATTTATGTTCAGGTAAAAACATGAACCTGATGCAGTAAATTATTGCAGATCTTAGAAACCAGCACATGAACAATGAGGACAGGAGAGCGCACAGCAGCACCTCCTCCTGGCCACAGACTGCAGTGCACACCACGGTTTGTTCCAAGCCAGCAGTGCAAAAATAAACTACAGCAAGAGGGAAAAAACAAAGAAACAATAGAAAAAAAACAGACAATCCCACCTCAAACCGGGTGTGAAAACTGCATATAAACTTTATTTTATTTAATGAACTTTTTTTTTTTTTACTGAAATGCTATCTGGCCATGAAACCATAAAATAAGATCAGCCAACTCTTTTAAATGAATTTCTTGTGCTCAGCTACATTATGGGATTAAACAACTTCAGCAGGCCCATCGTTAAGACCTCAAGTCCCCAGAAGTCCAGCAGAGGCACACTACTACAACCATATAGGAGTCTATTCATCCAACACAATGGATACATCTTTTCAACATGGAGCTGACACTTTATGAAATGTCGGCCAGAAAACAATTTCAACTTGGGTTAAAAAACAAAACAAAATAATAATAATAATATAATAAAGATACTACACTTCCAACACTACCCGCATTCAACCAACTGGAACTCGATTACATGTTCAAATTTCTCTTCAAATAAAAGGGGGGAAAAAGTGACACAAGAGGAGAGAGAGAAATTAAAGTGGAACCAAAATGTAAGATGACGTTCGAGGGTATAATACAGAACAGAGGGGAAACTGGGCAGGAGAGCACACCGCTATTCTATCAAATGTGTCAAATAAGCAAAATCTGCAAATGTTTGTCTGTACAAATGATCTTTGGAGCTATAGGAACCCTCGCCGGCTTGATGATGCCCCCTCCCCAACAGGTACACAGTGAAGATGTCATTCACCAGGAGAAAAAAACATCCCTTTTTGTCTCGATACATCAGACAGCAACGCAAGTTAAAATGTCACCCAGGTTTTCTCCTTGAACATCTCTCAACTATTGATATATTTTATAATCTGCTCTGAAGTTTCTTTTTTTAAACATTTCTTTTAAAAAATGTTTTTATTTTTTTTATCTGATGAGTCGCACAATACGCTTTCCTCCTGGTCGGGAGTCAAAAGGAAGTCTCTTATGTTTTATCGTTTAGTTTCTGCAAGCTGCTTTTCTTTAAACAAGTAGGCTGTACATATTTTGCCTCAATGTGGGTGTTTGTTTAAAAAAACAAAAAGGAAAGAAAAGGGGCAGGAAAAAATGAAAGAGGAAGAGGACCTCTAAAGGAAGAAGTCACGATTTGTGTGGTTCTGCAGTGAGTTGATTGAAGGCCATTTTGAGTGAGAGGGTGCAGGAGGTGAGATCAAGACAGATGGAAAGACTGCTGGCCCTCGCGCGCAGCAATCAACAGTTTTTCACGCATGATCTCGATGCTGGAGTAATCCGGCAGCTTCAGGTAGTTCACACACGTCATCACCGACGGAAGGAAGTCGTCCTGGTTCTCCGTCGACTCGAACGTCTTCCGAACGATGGTGAGCGGAGGGTTTAAACTCCGGAATCCTGAGAAGAAAAAATATGGAGGCCACGTTATCTGAGAACATCTCCCTGACGGCTGATACTCTGTGCACTGAAATGGTTCCTCACCTCCGACAGGAAGTCTGGGGCTGCCGGTGACAAACTGCAGGAAAAGTCTCTGCTGCTCTGCATCAAAACTGCTCAGCACCTCAAACAGGAACCGCACTGCACGGCTACAGACACACACAACAAAATCTGTCATTTATACAGACTGGGAAGTTACTCAATGTATTTGTGACTATAATGCACACTGTGATTACACAGAAAGAGCTTTATTAAGGCTGGAATACACCACACAACCTGAAAATCTGTTCACGTTTTAAAACACAAGGCATCAAACACTTGCCAACTTAGTTACAGAGAAAACCGGTAATCATACACTACCAGACATCAAGTCATTAAAAAAGCAAACTAGCACAAAAACAATGTTAGGAGACAAATTAAAATGTGTTGTACAATCAGCTTAAAATATGAAACATGTTTGATACCCTCTGACTGGATAGAACCAATGGCTTTGACTATGGTCAACTATCATCAACTATCTAAAGTCTCAGTGTATTCAGGCCTATGCAGGCGTGACTATGTACCTGTCATGTGTGTAGCCGTGGTCCGGTCTGCAGCACTCCATTAGTGTCTTCACATCCCAGGACTCGGACTTACTGCCACATAACAACTGATCCAGCTGTACAGGGAGAGCACATGCAAAGAAAGATTAAACTAGACATCAATTTCATTGTAAAACCACCAGTTAAAAAGGTCATGAATGGCATAAAAAAAATTTTCATGAGGTGATCTTACAGTGTTAGAAAGTACAGCGCTACATTAAAAAGTAGTCATAATTTAGAAATGTCAAATTTCCACTCTAAATTTAGTTTAAGCAATTTATGTGCTTTTTGAATATTTCTATTTAGCTTTAAAAGCAGGTATGAAATTCACAAAAAAGGCAGATTGCTTCATGGCAACAAAAAATGCAATTGTACGGCTATTCAGCTCACATTGCTTAAAAAAAAAAGACCGCTCCAGCGATTGTAAGGTAAGAGCATTCTTTGATTGCTTTCTGTATATAATTAAATCAGATTTTGAATAATTGCACATTTTATTGATACTAAGAAGTTGACAGTTTAGTCCAGGGGTCATCAAACTCGGTCCTGGAGGGCCGGTGTCCTGCAGAGTTTAGCTCCAACCCTAATCAAACACACCTGAAGCATAATCAAGGTGTACTAGTATACTAGTAACACCTTAGCTGCAGGTGTGTTTGATTAGGGTTAGAGCTAAACTCTGCAGGACACCGGCCCTCCAAATCTGAACTTGGTGACCCCTGGCCTGGTTTAGAGTCACAGGCTTGAGTTACTGATGCATAAAGGGCAATTCATTATTTTGTAAAAAGCGTCTAATTGTACACAGTTCTTGCATATCAAAACAATTTCTACTTGTGTGTAAAAAGAAGAGGTAAAGTTTGATTTCTCCATTCATGACACCTTTGGCACACCATTTAAAACTTGTCCTACAACTAACCTTCAGTGCTTGGTCTTTAAAACTGAATGACTAAACTGTTGAAAGCGCTCACCTCTTCAGGATAGAAGTACTGCAGGTGTTGCAGAGGGAAGACAGACTCAAATCCTTCCCTAAATGACTCAAACTGCCGAGAGACGCCCTCATTGAGTGTCCAGTAGACCACCAACTACAGACAGACGGAACAAGAGGTGGTGAAGCTAGAGCGGTTTATTCAGGCTACATTAATGACGAGTGTCAGGTTATTCAGTCCCCTACTCTGAGGTATTCCTCCAGGTTGTGAATGGTGACGGGCACGTCTTTGCCCCCTTTCTTTAACTCGATGTTTGGGAATCCAGGCAGAGTGAAGTCCAGGCTCAGATCTTCCACCGAGCAGCCGTTCATGTTGAGACTCTCCAAGGCCTGCTGTAGGGTCTCCCGTGTCTGACAAATACAGACATTTACAATACAATACAAACACAGTCCAGATGTTGGTTGGTTTGAGTGTTTCATGTCTCTATGTGTTATGTAGTTAGAGGCCAGTGCTCACATGTGATCGGTCCAGCTCTATTCTCTTCTTCTGGCGGATGATGTCCTCCAGGTGCTGGATGGATTTGGCGACGCTAGGATCAATGTTGACCAGGTCATGAGAGCTGACGGAGGACTCGTGCCTCAGCATCCACTTATAGAATGGCAAACCTAGAGGCAAGTCCAACTAGAGACAAAAAAAAAACAGATTCAATGACATGATATTCTCTTGTTGTGTCTGGAGGTATTAAATGATTGGGAAAAACAAACAAACTGCGCTTTATTCCAGAAAACTACCTGACAGTGTTCTGTGCAAACAAAAACCAGAGCTAATGCCGTGTGTGTGTGTGTGTGTGTGTGTGTGTGTGTTGCAGTGATGATATTAGTTATGCATGACTATTTTACCAGCAGAAGAGGAAGTTGTCATGGTGTCATATTTTCACCACATGATTACCATGGGCAAGACACTACAACATAATATTATTATTGCTTTATCTATAGAAGTTTGGAAAAACAATGTCACTCAAACTCATCTTTAAGTTTGATCTCACTTTAAATAGGAGTGTAGGAAGAAAGAGAGTGAGTATGTAACCATAACCGCACAAAAGCATTCAAAAATATGTTTTTTCCTGTTTTAAGATGAATGGCAACCAGCATTAAGGTGCAATACTGCCACCTACTACGTTGGCGTGTCAAGCAAAAAGTTACTAGAACTGAACTATTTGTGAATAAATGTGGTTTTAACATCAATATTTCATGTTTTTAATACCACTACGGTCTTTGATTCCAGTATATTGCACACATAAATGTAAAAACATTTCTGAGATTGTAATGAACAACTTTAAAAGGCTGAAACTCTTGAAAGAAAAAATAGAAGGGCATTAAACGAATGAAAACTTTTTACTGTTATACAGTTTCTGAAGTAGTGAATTAGGTTTTTTTTTTTTTTTTTTAAGTATTGTCCTTCAAGTCATGAGTAATCGTACCAATCTGAAGTCCATGATCGCTTTAGCCATCAGTTTTCCAAGAAAGCGGAACTTCATTTTGATCTTGGCAATGTGAGCTGGTTTGGTAGTTCGTCCAAACGGTACAGCAAACAACCCTCTGGAACTGAACATATACTTGGTACCCTCCTGACTCCCTGCTTGGAGACAGACATAATGTGTGTGAGGGGGAGAGAGAGAGAGAGAGAGAGACAGAGAGAGAGAGAGAGAGAGAGAGAGAGACAGAGAGAGAGAGAGAGAGAAAGAGAGAGACAAAGAGAGAGAGACAAAGAGAGAGACAAAGAGAAGAGAGAGAGACAGAGAGAGAGACAGAGAGAGAGAGAGAGAGAGAGAGAGAGAGAGACAGAGACAAAGAGAAAGAGAGAGAAAGAAAGAGACAGAGAAACAAGCTTAGTGAAAAGCAGTAGCATGCTATTTGCATTACACTGGAAACAGTGCTAAAAACTGACAAATATATGACAGTTACCTTTAGGGTTGGAGAGAGTGACTTCATCTCCTCTCCAAAGACTCAAATCGGCCCTCTGCAACTCCTGAGACACTAGAGCATAGAACTCTTGCGTAGGTCCGAGGCCTGTTCCCACCTGAGACACAGAGAGAAGTCAGACATAAATAAAACTGACATAAAAGTGGACTGAGCAGAAACAGATAGACTTGTTCAAAATTCCACTGGCTGAAATACACAGACTCCATGGGCTAGTGAAATAACAGTGGTGGTAAACAGTGAGTACGCTTATAGCGAGCTACCAAAACACTACCACATCCGCAGGGCCTCCTGTTTGTTACTGTAACACAGTAACGCAAAACAAACGACACGGTTGAAATGTACTGGCCAAGAATTTGTGCAGATTATGTTTCTGGCCTAATCGCCAGTCATGCATACCTCGTTCTCGTATTGAATTTCCAGCATGGCTCTGGAACTCCCGAGGTCTTGCATTACTGACTCTGCTTGCTTCAGGAGCTCATCACGGTTTATCGTTCTCTATACATACAAAATAAGAGAATGTTACACAGTCTGTGAAAACATACAGCCGTTATGGCATATATGAAGCAATGACTGCATGCAAATGCTTAAACAGGAATTTTCAGTAAACCTTCTTCCTGTCAAGGCGTGGAGCGACACGGCTGTCTTGTGAGTCAGACTGGTTAATCTCTGGGTTTGTGTCGAGCAGGCGCTGCATGGCGCGATCGCGGTCAAACGCCGTCACGTAGAAGAGCATCTGCCGCGTGTCAAACGGGAAGAAGAATGGACTAGAAGAGAGAAAATTAGAAGTATAAAAAGTACAGAACAGATAGACTCTGGAGAAGTTCAAGACCACATGAGTGAAAAGAGGATAATGAAACATTTGCAGTACCAGGTCTTGCCGAGCTCAGTGAGCCAGGTGGGGATGTTCCCGGTCATGATCACCAGCGGATCCTGCAACTGTCTGTTGGCCTTTGCTGTCAGTTTACTGTTAATAAACTCACCAGTGGGAATGATCTCTTTACATGCAGCATTCTGGGGAAAAGAGACAGATGAAAATAGAAGAATATAACATCTACTGTTTGATGGTTTTATTTTTGGTGAATCTCGCTGAAACATGTCCAGGTCAAATTTCACACAAAAAGGGGAAACAAAATAATTTGCATAAAGAAAATGAAGCCAATTTTAGAACCATCCTCTTTTTTGCTCATTATACCTGTGTTTTTGTATGAATGGAGGTATTCTTGAACATGGTACTCACATCGTACAGGTAGAACCAGTATCTACTGATGGAGTGCAGGACCCTCAGCAGCAGAATCACCTCCATCGAAGGATCATCAAAAGTGATGCCCTCTGGAGGATCACTAATGAGGTATGGCTCTAATGGGTTTGTCACACTGGGACACACACCCTCTGAAAACACAAAACAAAAAAACAGTCTGAATAAAGATGATTCCAAGGCAGTACCTTATTAAATTCATATGCAGCTTTTATAGGTTATCAGTACAAAATGCACATGATTTCCATACCATGCCACAGCTCGTCCTGTTTCTTGGCATTTCGAGGGGAGGTTTTAGTGGGAGCTGTCTGTGCGCGACCCCTCTTCCCTCCGACAGCGTCTTTACAGCCCTCTTCATCCTCTTTGACTGGCTTATACCTGAGACACAGACAAACATATATTAACACGCACCATGAATACCAAATAATTAAAATAATAGGGTTGCAGACTTGTATTACATTCACGGAAAAGGCTGAACATTAGTGATTGTGTGGTTTCTGAAAGAGTGAGAAAATGGCGTGCAAGTTGTATACCATATAGTGTGTGTTTTGGTCCAGATGCCAGCCCGTCCCAGAGGATTTGCTTCATCATCTGTGCTCTCTCGCTCCTCCTCGGCCTGTAAGCTGAACTGCCTGACGGCCTGATAAACAGTCATGTTGTACGGCAGCAGGTGCTCTCCTATGTAGAACTGCAGCCTGTGACGTACACTCCCAGAATTCAAGAACTGGGCAGCCTTTGGGAAACAGTTAAGAGTTCACAGTATTAAAAAGATTGCATACTACACACGGTATGCCATTTTGATCACAGATTCGAATTAAATATTATCATGAAAATAAACATCCGTACCAAAGATTCATCAATCTCATCATCAGAGCCATCATCATCACTGTCTTCATCCTCCTCCCTGATCCTTCCATACCCTGTGGAGACCGCAAAAGTCAAGCATCTCATCTGAGAACTCAGAAACCAGAGAACATCAAGTTCAGATTCTTCTGTGCTTACCTCGAACCACAAGGTATCTCTCAATAGCCTGTACCAGGGCCAAGGGGTCAATTTTGACTGGCCCGCCCTTCCACTGCTTTACATTGGTGCAGTCTGGGTGTCTTTGCAGCTGGCATTTTAGCTGATGTGTGTTGAAGAACTTAAGCGCTTGTGAACCCCTGCAAACAAAATAATAACAATCAGCATGAGATAAAAATATATAAAACATGTAGATTTTTAGCATATTAAATCTTTAGTTTTTAACGCTGGTGAAAAATCACAATCTTTTTGTTTGCATCCAATAAAAATACACCAAGTTTGTATTACAATTTTAAACTTATGTTTTAAATTGCTTTAAAGCAGAAATTTCTCCATCAAAGACAGACTCATTAATTTGTTATATGTGACTCTGGGCCACAAGACCAGCATAAGAAGCACGGGTGTTTTTGTAGCAATAGCTACAACGCATTGTACGAGTCAAAAATCTTTGGGATATTAAGATTTTTTTGTAAATTTCCTACCTTAAATATCAAAACTTAATTTTTGATGAGTAATATACATTGCTAAGAACTTTAAAGGCAATTTTCTCAATATATATATATTTTTTGCACCCTCAGATTCCAGATGTTCAAATACACAAGTCAACATTTTAAGTGATTCAAAACCTTTCATCATCAAAGTTGTCCTAAAACCTAAAAGCATTCTTGTCTTAGGACAACTTGGACTAACTTTTTTGATCCACTTCAAGAAGTTGAAAACTAATATTGTCCTATCATAAACCATGCATCAATGGAAAGCTTATTTATTCAGATTTCGATAAAAATCTGGGATTTTTTTCTTAGGCCACATCAGCAAAGCCCTAATCTTAATTTTAAAAAAACTGATCCTTATGACTGCTTTTGTGGTCCAGGGTCACATAATCGTAGCTTTTGGTTTGCATTAATAGAAAAAATAAAACAATAAAAAAGTAGAATATGAAAGCCAAAGATAAATGGATGCATTTACAATAAGAACATTAAAGAAGAGAGTACGAAGGGAATTACCTGCTTCCGTTGCCGTTCCCACTGGGAAAATCATGAACTTTAACAGGAAACTGTTCCATCTGACTAAGGCAGTTGTTCATCTTGTGCACCAATGACAGTAGTGGGCCATTCTCTGTTGGGTCCAAACGTCCCAGAGGTTCCTGCCCTGGTATCTGAATCACATACAACACGCAATGAGTCACACTGATCACACCAGTAACTACTACAAACAAACTGCTCAATTAACATGTCAAATACATTCAGCGCCAAGGGAAAAGTGTAACACTGTTACAAAACATAGCGAGTTGCCTTGCTGTCTCTCTCTCTATTATATATATATATATATATATATCATACATACATATTCCTATACATTTATTTTAAGTGTCAGATACGCTTTGGGGTAGGCTGTGCCAATAGCTCAGCTAATAGTAATTATTGATAGTATTTGGAGAAAAAGCCGGAAAACCAGCATTGGGAGAGACAGGAAGCTGGATATGTTTTTTCAAGTGTGACTAACCGGGCAGCCGAAGAACACGTGCAGGAACCTCTTGATTCTCTCATCTCTACTGACAGTGACCCGTTCGCTGTTTGATGTCAGATACAACAACAGCTGCTTCACAAGCCCACTGTGCTGGATCTCAAAGGAGGACACGTCTGATTCAGATACAATAATGCTTATCTCCTCTAGAGACTCTACGCCACTGTCAACCTGAAACGTGCATAAAAACAAACTCAAATATGGTTCTCTCTAAACTCTAGTGTTTCATAACATGTTTATTGCTTCTGTTTCATAACATGCTTATTGCTCCTAAAACATTTAAATTAGGCAGCATGAAAGATTCAGCATAATAACTGCTTTATAATGGCTACTAATGATAAGTGTGTGTCTGGGATTACCTGCAAGTTCAGCTGTTCTGTGGCAGTACAGAGTCTTTGCAGGACGTTCAGTGCAGGGTTGTTTCCATCCACGCACTCAGAACTAAAGTAACGCTTCACAAACTTACTGGCTTGTTCTTTTATCCAAGTCTTTATCTTATCCCTGAAACACCAAAAAAATGAACTATGGATATCAAAAGAACTTGTATTTCACAACCTCAAAAATGTAACCAAGAGCCCGAAGAATGACAGTGACAACCTAATTACATGATCTCATTTATTTAGTAAATACTTGCCGTTTTCTATACGTTTTGTAAAGAAATTCAATGTGATTACAAAATTGTACATGAATTACATTAAATTGTAATCACATTGAAATTCTTTACAAAATTGTACATGAATTACATTAAATTGTAAAGAAATTTCATGTAAAAAATATATTACATTAAAAAAAAATTGTAAAAAAAAAAAAAAAAGCCTTGGTGAACATGAGACATGAAAGATTCCAAACTTTTAAACTGTATTTTATGTTAACATGTTATTTCCTCCCTACTCCATTCGCTTGGAAGAAGGTTCTTCTGGGTTAAAAGTGAGGTTAGCGCATGCGTTTGTTCAAAGGTGAGCTGTGTGAGGGGAGGAGAAGGTGTGGAGTTGATGTGACGGACGATGCAATAAAGTGTGCTAACTGAATAAACATCGTGTTTTATTCGATTTAACAGTTTATATATTGGTGTATCACCAATATTGACCAGTATCACCAGTATTCCCAGGGAACACACATACTGACAATACAAATGTATAGCCTGAATGCAATGTAAGTCGCTTTGGATAAAAGCATCTGCTAAATGCATAAATGTAAATGTATCACAACAATGATGTCCGTTATCTACTAATTCACATTCAAAAACAATTTTTAAAATGTATATAATCAGAACACAATTAAACATGTAGCTTTACCTGTTGTTTGAAACCGAGTCCTTGGGTGGCACTCGTGCCAGACCGCTGACCCCTGCCGTGCGCGAGGGCTCGGAGTTTGAACTGTTTGTCTGAGTCCCCAGCTTACCCCAGGTCTTGGGATTCAAACTGGCCAGGAAAGAGGACTTGGGGGACTGTGTGGTTGTAGGACTCTTAGCTGTGGAGGAGACACGCTTAGCTGTAGCGCAGGGAGTAATGGTGTGAAATGAAAAGGCAGTGGAGCTGGGTATCACCACGACGAGACTTAATACCACGGAGTGAACAAATTAAATGAAGGAGTGAGTGTAGCACTTCATAAAGACTTCTTTCACTATTGGAATCTAAATGAATGATTAAATGACAAATACTTTTTAAACGGGTTGTCGTTTACAATACAAATGTTAAGATACTTTAGTTTTGATCGGTACTGCAGACAATAAGTGTTTATACCCAAACTATAAACTGTTATCCCAGTACATCTTAGGAATGCACCGAAATTAAATTTCTTGGCCGAAACTGAAGCCGAACAAAATGAAACTCTGGGCCGAAGAGTTTCGCATTTGTTCCCCCATGTAGGTCTAGTTTGCCATTTTTTTTCACCATTGCATAAATTAGATAGCCAAAAGGTGCTTTTTACTGTTAAATATTTTTTTTTTTACAAAACAACAATTTAAAAATATTTACTGAACACTTAACATTTTTTTAACATTCTATACCAACAAAGCACATTTTTGAGACCCCTTTTGAATCAGGCATGTATTTTATTCTGTACAAATAAATGCAGCCTTGCTGAGAAGAGACTTCTTTTAAAACATTAGAATATATTACAGATCCCAATTTGTACACTGTGTGAATGTTATAATAAATGTATTAATACAGCTGTTGTAGGGTAACTATTATTATCATTATTATTGTCTTTGTTTAATTTTACAGAACATTACAATACTAACATTTATGAATGTTGATGGAGCTTTTATTTTGGCAGAAACCCGCAGGAAGACCTCAGTGCTTCTTTTTGTTGACCGCAGATTTATAAATGATTCTGACGAGTTTGGGGAGATGTTTGTCGCACGTTTCGCATTGGCACATGCCTTTAAAAAAACTAATAAAAATGTTACTGAGCAGCTGATGAGTAACAGTGTTTTTGCACAGATTTTTCTCGTGCTTTGGACTTTGAACCCTGGCGCCGCGAGCTCGTGCAGTGCTTTTTGAATAGCATTACATGCAATCCGTGCGTGTATTAGAAAACATAACATTCTGCAGTTTATTTACTAATCGTTTGAGGCCATTACGCAATTTCATTCATCATACATTAACCAGCATCAACCATTCTTCCTCTTCTCATCAGAGACATGAGATGTTTCATGCTTGTAATGAGTTTTGTACAGTTCTTTCTCGTAGTTTTAAATACTTTCATGCTGCAGATGTGTTACTGCATTAGTGCAGGCCGCTATTTGATCGTGTAACGTCATTGTTCAGTACAATTTATTCGGTCTTCTCGCTTATTCAGCCGAACACCGAAAGAGCTTTTTTTTTTGCTATCTTCGATTGGCGAACATTCGGTGCATCCCTTTTCCCTAGTACTTCTGTTATTTAAATGCAGTGTTGGGGGTAACGCATTACAAGTAACGCGAGTTACGTAATAATATTACTTTTTTCAAGTAACTAGTAAAGTAACGCATTACTTTTTAATTTACTAGAAAATATCTGAGTTACTTTTTCACTTTTTCCATTTATTGACTGACAGTGCGCCGTGTGAACATGATCTTACTGTAGCTCTAGACTAAATGTGAATGTGCATTAATCCATCCCACTCGCAAAAAACAGATTCAGTATTCATCAAAATTAATTAAAACAGTGAAGTGCAAACTCAGAATATGACGCAAGCCTGTAATAATTAAATATGTTAAACAACACAAATATATCTAATCTCATTTTATTAACCAATGTGTTTGCTGCTGACCTTTGATGATCTAGTTCAAATTTTCATACTAATAAGCAAAAATTACTTTAGATAAACTAACAATTGTGCTTCGTTTTTTTTTTTATTGCTGAAGAGTGTTGAACCTTCTTTTTCTGTGTTCTACTGTACAGATGTGATTTACTCTTCCTTCAGCCTGAGGTTTATTCATTACACTTTTGGTGTGAAAGGCTTTTACATTTGCTATAAATAGAACTTCTTGTATTAAAAACAAACAATCAAGCCCTGCTCATATTTAAAAAGTAGCGCGAAAGTAACGCAAAAGTAACGCAACTCATTACTTTCCATAAAAAGTAACTCAGTAACGTAATTAGTTACTTTTTAGGGAGTAACGCAATATTGTAATGCATTACTTTTAAAAGTAACTTTCCCCAACACTGTTTAAATGTCTGTAACACAGAAATAATGATATGTGGTTGAAAAGACTGTGTTGCTCTTTCTGGACCAGCAGCAGCATGAATGCAGATTTGAATGTCTTTAACACACGTTTCAAAACGTCAGCATCAGTGTAGCTTGAGCAGCGCATGTTTTGTTGCCGCCCATATCAGTGAATGACAGCGTTCACACATGGGCAGCTACAAAACGTGCTTCTCACGCTCCACTGACACTCACCATGTGAAACAGTCGCAATAGATATAGCTGAATCGTTGTCATTCAGGAAAAAAAATCACGTGGGTGTTTGCAATTTTTTAAGATCACGCAATTTTATTACGATTAATGGTGCAGCTCTAATGTAAACACTGCAAAATGTCTTGGGAGGATATAGTCACGTTCTCGCGAGACCAGTCGGATCTCACAAGACTAATCGGATCTCGCGAGATCTCGTCCCACAAGATCTCATCCCATCCCTAGGCATTCACAATGGTCAAACAAAAGATGACACAAAAAGAGGCAGCTGAACCCACAAATCAACAAAAACTGTATGAATGTTTCCGCATAAAACAAGACATCAAGCGTCCAGGTACTTTTGGATCCACTGTAATTCTCAACACAAGGTGTGCTACATACCCTGATTATCCACTTTGTCATCGTCTCTGGGTGGAGAGTACTTGGGACGCCTTGGTCCTCTTTTAGGAAGGCGCTTTCTTTTCAGAACATCACTCAACCTACTAGAGAACAAAGGGTTCCATTTTAAAACTTTTAATGGCAAGACATTAGTTACCAAGCCAGCAAGCTCTAGATCAGTAATGCTGCATGTGAGAGTGGCTCTATACCCCTGCGGACTGAGGTCCAGAGAGTCGTCCATGCTGTGCTGGAAACTGGGGGAGCCTAAGTCAGGTGTGACGTTAGAAGCAGCTGTAGTGGTTGCTGTGGTGATGGTGGTGGTGCAAAGACTAGTGGTGCCGCTGGTGCATGCTTTCGGAGGGCTGGTGAGGAACACCTCGGATTCAGCGAGGTTCTTTACCTGGTGCATAACACCTAAACAGAACAAGAGCAATAAAACTAGTGTTGGGTGCAATGCATTACTGTAATCAAATATATGTTTGTGCAGGAATGTTTGAAACAACTTTTTTCAGTAATCTTGCCTCAGCTAGTGAGATTTGATTCTTTCAAGTAACTTATGCAGAGGTTTGGTGTGAAGCTTATATAAAAACCAAATCCAGTACCTTCCCGTCTGAAATAAACACTGAACACATCTGGAAGCTTCTGCATGAGGATCTCAGCCATCTGCAGAGATCCCACTACAATCTTCAGGTCCTGACTGGACAGCATGGAAGCTATGTGGCTACAGTCAAAATTCAGACATTAGCACACATTAGTTCAGGATTAGTCAAACCAAACATCACTCTTACAAGCTTTGCATAAGCCATGTATAACTGAAATGGAAGACAATTATATTGTGGAATGGAAATAGGTGCATAAAACGGACACCAGGACAGTGGTGTGGCGATAATTATAATTTTCCTACTTTGAAATCTTTATTGATTTTTATAAAGTTAAAAGTTTTGTCCAACCTCTCACACAGAGCTCTGCATGCACAGACTGACCTAGAAACAGCATGGTTGCGCAGAACGTCTTTAAGCAGCTCTGCATCTGCGAAGTAGATAATCCGGAGGATGGCTCTAAGGCACTTGTGTCTGACGGCAGGCCCAGCTGAGGAGCTGTACACCTCATACAGAACCCCAAACAGAGTCTTTATGAAGCACTTTGCCAGCTCAGGGTCCTCTTTCATCAGCTGAGCACGTGCGTCCTCTCGCCGCACCTCCAAGTGCCCTCCTGTGAAGACGGACACAGTTTCACTCCATTTATTGTTTTGAAACATTTTATTCTTGCTAAATAATAATAATTTGGTAATGTGCCCCATTTATGGAAGTAAAATTTGATTCCCTGTTTATTGATTCCATTGTAAGTGTGTTTGTTTCCCACTGGTCATAATTATTGCTGACCAATATATCGTATTTGCTGATTAAATGGGGCACATAGTTGTTTTGTGGACTTTTTTTCCCTCCATTATGTCAGAATTATTTGATTACGATGAATGGTTTTACTTATCTACACTTTCAAGTCTTTCACAAACTTTAGCATTGAAGTACTGCATGTTCGCCGACAATTTGAGAGGATAACAGCAGTTTCAATGTTAAGATTTAAAAGTTACATAGTCAAGGATAGGTACATAATGTTTGCCTTTGCCATTTTGTATAAAAAAAGAGATGACTTTTGAATTGTGCAGATCATATTCAGAGTTGATGGCGATCCAATTTGCTATAAACAAACATGCGCTCCAAAGACGACATGAAGTGAAGTAGATCTTGCTAATCAATTTCATAATGTTAATGTCCACCAAGTCTTATCTTGCTTCTGATCATCCAATCTCTTGCTTCAAAAGACAATTTCTTATATTTCTGCATTTCTCGTAGATTACATTTCATATTAGAAAAATAATAATGTAGCATCAGTGTCAGTAATGCCATGTGTTTTTTATGCATTTTAATTTATCTTAATTACAAGTGCTGAAATAATAAAGTTCTGCACTATTTTATATTTTTCATTCATACTGAGTTTTAAAACTATTGTCGATTACTTTTTTCTGCCATATTTTCCAATTTTAGTTGTTGATATCTGAAAAAAAAAAAAACTATCTGATAGTTTACAACAGAATTGTGGCAAGGTAACATTACATAGAATTTTTTCAAGGAATATTTAATATAGTGTAAGTGTGGCATGTGCACCTGTGTTGGGGTTGGCCAGAGGGTTGGGTTTTCTCTGAATGGCACGGGCAGTGCCAGTGTCTTCATTTATCTGCTGCATAGAGTTGAAGTCAATGGTGTAGACACGGCCGAGTGTCGACAAACTTATCTCATCTTCTCCGTTCTGGTGTGCGGTCTAAGAAAAAGTGAGCAATTAAGATCCAATGGTGATTCTGAATCATTAACTGGTCTTCTGAATGCCATGCTAACTACATCTGCACTGCGCTGAACATACTTCAATGATGCGGCTGTCAATGCGGTTGTATGGGTGCCACAGGCCTCTATCATCCCTCCACTGCCAGATGGCGCCCTCTGTGGTCTGAGCACTGCCTTTCTTTAGCATGGTGTCAACCGCAAAGATGCCCTCTCTGGGCAGACATGGCATCAGCTCACTACAGCAGAGATATAAAACACAGTGATCAAACACACTCATTACAGAAAAGATGAAAATTTTCATTTTTGAGAGAACTAATCCATTAAGCTTCATAATTTCTCCATTTACTCTGAGCATGTTAATCAGATGTCACTGACAGAACCACACAGATCGAGGAGAGGTTTCATATACCAGATGAGTGAGGTGAGTTCATAAAGCTCCTGGGGGCTTCTGGGAACGAGGTCAATCTGCTCTTGACAGCTCCCATTAGATGCACCACATAGCAGGAAACGCAGGGTCTCTGCTATATCTACAAACACACTCAATATGCATTTACTTCAAGTTCATAAAGCAGGCCACATAAATCAACCTTGATCTTGAATATGTGCAAAACAAACTGCTCTTAAGAACCACATTCAGTGTTGGTGTTCCTAATAGAAACAGGACTCCTTATTCATACATGTGGCTTACTCTGTTTCATGAGCTGCACGGCCAGGCATGGGCAGTTGGAGCACATGAGAGAGAACATGCGCACTACCATGATGAACATGCCGGAGCTGAGCACGGGTGGAGTGAGCACCAGCAGCTGCTGGATATTGGTCAGCAGGTCCCGCGACGCCACCTGCTGTAACAGGTTCTGAGACACAGTGACACAGGGCAGCGGTTAATGAGGTCAAAGTAAATGCACAAAAATGTTTTGCATACCAGAGTAGTGACGGCCAATGCACAGACAAGTTGTTTTGACTGATTAGTTGTAAGTGATTCACAAGACATTTGCCATTTTTAATGAAATAGTTTGTTGAATCAATTTAATACATTTTTCTAGTGCTTGTGTCCTATTCTCACCAAATTTAAAACACAACTTAATCTAAAAATCATAAATCTGAGATACATATTTTGTAGTGTTCAACTCCGGAATTCTGAAATATTATTTGAGGAAATACGTATTTATAATTACATAAAGAAAAAACCCACATGCTGACCATTTGTATGAAATATTCACATTTAATCAGTTGAACTTGCACATTAAATTATGGAGGCTACCTAATAAATCATTTAGAGATGTAAGAACACACAGTATCTACTAATATGCACTTTAAATGACTGGCCAGAAATGAGAAAAGCAGAAAAATGGCTAATTCACAGCAGGCAAGATGACTAAACACGACTAAAAAAAGCAGAGAAAAAAAACCTGATGTTAACTTTTGCCAAAATGTCAACACCCACCATTCATTTTTGGAAAATAAAAAAATTGGATGTTCAAAATCTGTAGTTTTAACGAAAGCCCTGGAGCTGTTCAGTGTCCACCAGATGATGCAAAACAATGCATTTTGCTGACAAACAAAAGCAGGTATCTGTGTACAGGTATTTAATACATAATAGATTTAATACATATATGACCGAAAGTGTAACAATACAAAGCTGCTGTAATATACACAAAAAAAAACTACAATTCAGCAAACTTATCCATTAAAATTGGTTAAGCACTCCTGAAACATTAGGCGATAACTCGCTAAATTATGTATGTACTTATTTTACCCTTGAAATGAACCATTTAAACAAACACATTTTCTTAAATTGATCAGACAGGTTTAAGCTTAACAAGATTTGCCGTGTTTGTGTGTGCAAGCAATCGTTTCTCACCTCCTCATGCTGAAAGTTGTCCACCAGCCTGGCAAAACAGAGACAAGTGCTTTCCACAGATTTTTTATCCTGTAAAACAAAATTCATAATAAAAATGCTGATACATCTGAGGTAGACGGTGTTGATTTTATGGTTTAAAGCCGAAGTCCGGCATCTGAAAGTCAAACAGGTGTGATTCACACCAGTAACACTATGGCAAACATATCGCTTACGGCCTTGTGGGGTGTTTATGTTTGCGTTACATATCCAGACATGACAGCCGTGCATCTGCTCTTGTAAATGTGAATGAGATGTCTGCTGTGTTTCAGCTCATCACCTGGTGTGTGAGTCTCTGAGTGAGCAGGGGCAGAGAATCGGCGACAAAGTGAAACTCGTCTGGTGTGATGCTCTGGCAGCAGTTAGCAGCGATGGCTAATGCGTTCCTCTGAGCATTGATGCTGAAGAACTCCAAGTACAGCAAAGAGTCAGCCAGACCTCCCTATAGACATTAAAAAAACAGCAGTGTTAGTGGAAAGACGTTTTCTGTAATAAAATAAAATGGGGCAATAGAACAGATTCCACATTCAATTAATAATCTTTTTTTGTGATTATTAAATTGAGTTTGACTGGTGTCTTATCATATTGGTTGATCTAGTATTTAAGTAACACGACACTCAGAAAGCATCAGTACTCACAGCCTGTAAGATGGCTTTGCTGTGCCTCCGTGACAACATTTCCAGGGCGGTCAAAGCTTGCTCTGCCACATCGATAAACTGTATTACCTGAAGCTGTGCACACAAGGGAAACTTGGATTTGAGACAACATACACAAAGACACCTCTTCTAAACATAACCTTTTTCATGGCTGGCAAACTTCCTCATATATGAAACATCAGACTCCCATCAAGATGGCAGACACTGAATATGTGAATGTAAGTGGTTATCCGTGACTGTGGTTGTGATGTAGTAACTAGTTTTGGACGATAACTTGTTTTTGCAACTTATTTGGTAAAAGTGAGCAGGGCAAAATTTGATGTCTATATTTATACCATTATTTCAAAAGAAAAACCTGCTTTCCTTGATATAGCACCTTTAATTCAGGCCCTTTCTCTCGGAACATGCAACACAACTCCTTGTTCAGGCTCTTGTTCTGTCCAGACTTGACTATTGCAATGCTCTCTTGGCAGGTCTTCCAGCCAGTTCCATCAAACCTCTACAATTAATCCAAAACGCTGCTGCAAGATTAATCTTTAATGAGCCGAAAAGAACGCACGCCACACCTCTGTTCATCAATTTGCACTGGCTACCAATAGCTGCTCGCATTAAATTCAAGGCATTAATGTTTGCCTACAGAACCACCTCTGGCTCTGCACCCCTTTACCTAAATTCATTACTTCAGACTTATGTGCCCTCTAGAAGCTTGCATTCTGCAAGTGAACGACGCATTACTGTACCATCCCAAAGAGGCACAAAATCACTTTCACAGACTTTTTCATTAACTGTTCCCATCTGGTGGAATGACCTGCCTAACTCAATCCGAGCAGCTGAATCCTTACCCATCTTCAAGAAACGGCTAAAAACACATCTCTTCCATCTTTATTTGACCCTCTAACTCTAGCACTCTCTATTCTAAATTTATTTTATCTAATCTGTCTTTTTTTTTAAAAAAAAAAACAAACATTTGACCCTCTATCAATTGCATATTTATTCTCTAACTGCTAGCTTTTCTTGTAAAACTAACACTAAGTTTAATGTTTCTATATTTTACATACTAGTTTAAAAAAAAAAAAAATCTTTCCTACGTGTACTGCGTTAGGCAAACCAGGACTTGTAATGGCACTTGCATGTTGTTGCTCTTTTGTTGGTTTTGATTGCTTCTATAATGTCCTCATTTGTAAGTCGCTTTGGATAAAAGCGTCTGCTAAATGACTAAATAAATAAATAATTATGCCATCCATATAATTGGTAGCCAGGTTTCAAAGGAATGGTGAGGTGCAATTTACCTTTTCCAGGAAGACCGGGATGGCATCTACCACCACAGCCGAGGAGCGTGGCAGAGCCTCCATCATGTAGGTGAGGGCGCGAGATGCATGATTCATCTGAGGAAAGGATGCATGAGGTGAACCGTTATTACATTATTCTCTAATATTAAGTGTCAAAATTGAATGACTGAATAGATGGTTGAAATCATTGCCAGGCGATAGATTCATTGCACTTGGCCTTGATCGGCTCGCACAATGTTCTGACTCTGCAGACACATGCACCCACTCACAGAAGTTAATAATACTCACAATATCAAAATTATGCTCCATCTGTAATAGTGCGATCTGCAAAAAGACGACAAGAAGAGAGTAGGATGTGAGGGTAAGAAGAGAATGGCATGAGAGGATGCTTGACTCAACACAGAAAGAGCGTTGTTTATCTCTTGGATTATGAATTTTAAAAAGAACAACACAGGGTATCAATATTTAGTTTTACATTTAAGGGTTTAAGCTTTAAGACCTGCACAAATTAAATGAACAGCATTTGGGTAGGGTAGGGCACTGTCTACTGTAACACCCTAAAGAGTAAAATAAAATTAAAAAGCTAGCGTTTTAAACAACTTTACAGCTCAAATAAAACAAGTTTTCACCAAACCTTTAATACAATTATCTATAATCTCTCTATAATCAATAATCTCACATTTAAGCCTTTAAACCTTTTTTCCCAAAGGGATGAGTCAATTGTAAATTATTATATTCATATTCATTTTAAATATATAATTAACAACACGGTGTACATTTTCACAAACAAAAAGGGCAGACGGCTGAATGAAAATGCTACTGTGGCACTTCTAACCCCTGTACACAATGCAAAGCCAAGAATTAGCAGGTATGATATAAACACCATAAGCTAAACTGATATAATTCTTCAAAAGCAGATCATAAGTGATAGTTTTGCATAAATGCAGTGTTCGTTGATTGCAAACTGCTCTGAAAACGGCAAGCCAATAGAAAGCACAACAGCATAGCCTGTTTAACTTTTTATGGCCTTAAATTTCAATAAACAAAAAGTACCCTACGGGTAATTTCTGGCATTATAATTATTATTTTGTGGATCATTTGAATATTTTTTTTTCCTTACGTCTAATAGGGCAGTTCTTGGCCAGAATTAACTATGTAAACCAGACGAGGTCCAGAAGAATTTCCTTATGCATGGAGAGTACTCACCAGGGCAGGTACGACGCTCTTGACAGGGAATCCTCCCAGCGTCTCCTCGTTACCCATCACTAGCAGCTGGCACATCTCTATAGCAGCCTGGAGCTGCTGGGATTCGTCTCCTGTAGCCTGAAGCCCCTGCAGCAGCTGTTGTGCCTTTGAGCCTACAAGTGCAGAGACACAGAAGACGGACATGTTAAGCAGAGAAAATACTTAATCATCCCAGTAAAATGACAAACATAAGTCCAGGTCACTCACTAGCTCCACTCCCGATGGTCCTATGAAACAGCTGAGACATACGGGGCCCAAATGGGCCAAACAGGTGAGGAGGAAGGCCCCTGGCCTCCAGTAGAGCTGTAGAGAGAAAAAAACTAATGAAACAAAACCTTACACACAACTTTTCAGTTTAATTTTCATTCACTCTGATGTCAATGCGAAAAAATTATGTATTTTGACAATAATTCCACAAAAAAAAATTTAAACCTTTACAGTGCACTAATAGTATTTTATTTAAAAAGTAAATAAATAACTAAAATTACTGTCAAATATGTTGAGAATTGACCCATTCGAGCAGAAGTGAGCTAAATCTGAACAATGAACGAACACTGATAAACTCGAGCCCTTTTCTAGTGGCACCCAAACATATCCTATGCACAAACGTAAGTGATTAAAGATACTAAATTTCTTTTAACAACAAAAGTTAAATATAAAATGTTTGAATATTCAATTAAATACTCCCTTCATCTAAAACACTTTATCTACTAAAATTAGATACCATTTGAATCAAAGTAACGTTGGCTAAAATGAATTGACATTGACTAAACTGAAAGAATATTTTCATCAAAAGAAAAAAAAAAAAAACAATATCACTGAAGATACAATTATATTACAGGGGTTAAAGCAAAAAAATATAAAAATCCTGAGACTGAACTTTTTTTTTTCCAGGGGCGGGGGTCCTTTCTTTAACATTTGAAAGGATACTATGGGTATCTAGACTAACTTTTTGCACTGATGCGCCTTTCTTAGATGCACCCCAAATTTTCATAAAAGCAATATTGACTAGTAAACAATTAACTAACAATCTGGTCAACAAAGTTCTTTAACTGAACGTGTTGCTCCTCTCAGACGCTCACTGAACAGAGCAGATGCAGAGAAAGAGCTGCGTGCGTGCTGATCTTGTGCCGTTGCGGCAGTACCAACGATCACAGAGACTCGCTAAAGTTGGTCCAAGAAGTCTCTAGATTTGTCACTAGTCGCTTTTTTGGAAAAAAAAGTCGCTGGGGGGTCTGAAAAGTTGCTAAATCTAGCGTCAAAGTTGCTAAGTTGGCAACACTGCGCGCATCTCTATTACTCACCTCTCTCTCTGTCTGAAGGCAGCAGCACACGCATTTTCAATCGTACACACACACGTACAGGAATATCTGGACCACGGCCAATCAGACGGGGGGTCCGCCCTTCACTATCTCTGATTGGTTTAAACCACAATATGGGCCTAATGTGTGTCTGTTGTTGAACCAGGGAGACAGAGTGGTGGAGACTTTTTTTTTTCCTCGAACGGCTGGTCTGACCTCAGATAGAGGTGCGACCTCAGATTTTTTTAGTCGCACCATTGAGAAATTAGGTCGCACTCTAGAGCCCTGCTATGGCAAAGTTATTGATTCCCTTATTCAAACTGATTTGTTTTCATGAGTATATGGTTGACCTGAATGAAAAGCTATATCATACACTTGGAAAATTATGAGCTATATCCCTGCTTTTCAATACACTTAGCTCATGAGATGAGACAAAATACAGATACTTGTTTCACTAGAACGAGACAATATTTTAATACTTGTGTTTGCACACAAGCCGCGGTTGTGTGACCTTGTCTCCCTCTCACACACGAGCACACACACACGACGCTGCAGCTGTGACTCTCTCCCTCACACACACACGTGCGCGCACACACATGACGCGCAAAACTCTGCATTTGAACAGTCAATAGCAAATGCTTAAACTAACAACAAAACAGTTGATGATTCAGAAGTGCCAGATTGTCATAGCAAAGTCAAAGAATTACCTCCTCTCCTAGGTTCACGAAACCGTCATCCATAAAAGCGTTGTGATAACATCTGGGTTGTGCTGTTCTGTTGTAAGTAATCTTAATGATTCCTGACTGTATCTACTTTATAATGCGTACCGAACCGAAAGCCTCGTACCGATTGGTTCAATACTAAGCGTATCGTTACACCCCTACTATTTATATATAAACTAATGAGGCAATTATAATTGGCTCAAATAAAATATCAAAACCAAGTAATTACATGGTTTTATTGAACACTGATAAATACATAATTTAATATGCCTATACATATTTTTTTATTACAATTTTTTTTTTTAAATGTAGGATTCTTTTCCGCACCCAAACGTTGTACGCCAGAGAACTTTAAGCCCTGATATCTTTACAAATACCTAAAAACTAAATAAATGAAATAACAGGTAGAGCACACATACCTTGCAGTCTTCCCATTTCAGAGTCATCTGATTCACTCTCTCCAGAGGTGGTCATGCCAACAGCTCCAGCCACTGAGCTAGACGCTTCACAGCAGAAAGAGAACATGAGCAAAGGAGGCCACAACATACAGTAACACAATGACAGTATCTTAATGTCGTCAAGAAATGTTTTATTAACTTATACGGTCATAGTATCAGATACAACGGATAGCAAAATATCATTACACGGCTGCTCTTTTACCTGACGCCCCTTGTGGTGTCTCCTCTGTACGCGCGGCCGATGAATTGGCCCCATCCTGGTTGTTGTCGGAGTCGGCCATTTTGTCCTGTCGGCGAGATTCGGCTGCTCCGCGCTTGCCCAGGCCTGAGCCTCGCCGACTAGAACGAAAAGAACACACACTACACTAAAATGATGCCAAACTATCAAAATAAACTATTTACTTTAATAAAATGTCCATAGCCAAACATCACAGTATCAACCCAACTTTAATTAGAGACTGCATTTAAAGCAGAAGACGATAACTGTAGCACACACTGATAAGAAACAGAACGTTATAATCAGTGCGGACGCCAATATTATTAACATTTATCATTCTTGGTGTGAATGGGGCGTTGTTAGGAATGGGGTGTTGTTAGTAATGACGCAGTCATTTTATACAAAGACTACTTACACATTGCAATGTTTTATAAAATAAAGCAGCAATAACTGAATAACTTATTGATGTAATGAGGTGATATGTGTGGAGTTTACGTTTTTCACAATGGCTTTAAATGGCACATAGCCAATTATAAATCAAGGTTTCCAAGCATTCAGAAAAAAGTTATGCTAGATACTCCAAAACATTGCATCCGATTTCTTATGAGGATGAATTGGAAGTTCCAGTAAAGTAACTAATCGAACAAAATAATTCCACGTGACCAATTTGAACTCATTGCCAAATTTGTGTAGGGAAATATTTCACCCTGAGGTGCCAGGATTTTGTCTGTGAATTAACTGAACAACAGTAAATGCGACTGCAACAAATACATGAGCAAGACTAGCATGGATTGCATCCCTAATGGATAACAATACATCTCTACTAAACACTTAGTAGACAAAAACTCCATAAGTGTTGAGAAAAATCTAAAGGTTTATAAAGTGCATGCCACTGTAAAGACATTTTCATCCACATATATGTAATATGCCTCTTACCCTGACTACAGCCTACTGAAATGAAAAGGTATGTCTACTGGGGCTGTCGCAATAAACGCAATATCGCACTTAACAAGCCTTAACAGACAGCGAACGAGAGAGATTGACTGATCTTGTGCGATTACCTGCGTCAGTCCTTCAGACTCATGTATATTTGTGAAAAAAGGTCGTCATGTCCAAGGAAAGCTAAATCGGTCTTCTCATCGATGCATTGCTAGTTAGCTGTGCTTTTAAAAAATTGGTGCTCAAAGTTAAAATGATTTCAACAACGCATTTCATTACATCTTTCTTTGAATGAATCAGTGTTTTTGAACGTGTAGTTGAATGAAAGGTTTAAAGACTAACTCAAAGACAGTCTCTTACCGCCACCTTGTAGCAAAACAATGAAATTGCACTGACTGACAGCCCGTCTAGAACACGCAGGTGAAATATCAACAGAAAAAGTATTGTCAGTCAGATTCGAGGATCAGAACTAACTGTAATATATACAATTAACAAAATTATAAATGCAACAATTCCCCCCCCCATTTTTAATGAGCTGAACTCAAAGATCTAAGACTTTTTCTATGTACACAAAAGGCCTATTTCTCTCAAATATTGTTCACAAATCTGTCTAAATCTGTTAGTGAGCACTAGTGATGATACTCAGCTCTATATTTCTTCACGGCCCGGTGAAACACACCAAATTGAGAAACTTATGGAATGCATAGTTGATATAAAAAACTGGATGACGAATAATTTCTTACTACTACATTCTGAAAAAAAACAGAGGAGTTCATTATCGGACCTAAAAACCACACAATAACCTAGAACACTGTCTAACACTTGATGGCTGCTCTGTAAATTCTTCATCATCAGTCAGGAACCTCGGTGTGCTATTTGATAGCAATCTCTCCTTTGACAGCAACGTTTATAGCATTTGTAAAACTGCATTTTTTCATCTTTAAAATTTATCTAAACTGAGACCTATGCTCTCAATGTCAAATGCAGAAATGTTAATTCATGCGTTTATGACCTCAAGGTTAGATTATTGTAATGCTTTATTGGGTGGTTGTTCTGCACGCTTAATAAACAAACTACAGATGGTCCAAAATGCAGCAGCTAGAGTTCTTACTAGAACCAGGAAGTATGAGCACATTAGCCCGGTTCTGTCAACACTACACTGGCTCCCTACTAAACATCGTATAGATTTTAAAATCTTGTTAATTACTTATAAAGCCCTGAATGGTTTAGCTCCTCAGTACTTGAGCGAGCTCTTATCGCATTATAGTCCTTCACGTCCGCTACGATCTCAAAACTCTGGCCATTTGATAATACCTAGAATATCAAAATCAACTGCGGGCAGGCAGATCCTTTTTCTATTTAGCGCCCAAACTCTGGAACAATCTACCTAACACTGTTCGGGAGGCAGACACACTCTGTCAGTTTAAATCTAGATTAAAGACCCATCTCTTTAACCTGGCGTACACTTAACTCACTAATATACTTCTAATATTCAAATCCGTTAAAGGAATTTTAGGCTGCATTAATTAGGTCAACCGGAACCAGGAGCACTTCCCATAAAACACGATGTACTTGTTACATCGTAAGAAGATTGACATCTACGCTAATATTAGTCTTTTTCCGAGGTCACCGTAGCCACCCGAACCGGTCCTTATCCAGCCCAGATGATCACTGCAGTTTATCTATGGGGTTCCGGTCAGGCGAGTTTGCTGGCCAATCAAGCACAGTAACACCATGGTCATTGAACCAGCTTTTGGTATCTTTGGCAGTGTGGGCAGGTGCCAAGTCCTGCTGGAAAATTTCCTGGTAGATGGCTGCCTTGACTGGACTTCAGAAAACACAGTGGACCAACACCAGCAGAGGACATGGCAGCCCAAATCATCACTGACTGTGGAAACTTCACACTGGACTTCAAGCAACATGGATTCTGTGCCTCTCCACTCTTCCTCCAGACTCTGGGACCTTGGTTTCCAAATGAAATGCAAAATTTGCTTTCATCTGAAAAGAGGACTTTGGACCACTGAGCAACAGCCCAGTTCTTTTTCTCCTTAGCCCAGGTAAAATGATTCTGACGATGTTTCTGTTTCAGAAGTGGCTTGGTAGCCCTTTTCCTGAAGATGTCTGGGCGTGGTGACTAGAGGTCGACCGATATATCGGCCGGCCGATATATCGTGGTATAAGTGGTATTGAGCCATCCCTAGTAATTACTACATTTTCATGCCAATCCATGTTAAAATTTACAGCAAACAATACGCTGTTACTTTAATAGACATCGTCTATCGGCCAAACCCTAGTTGTGTTCATAAACGGCTGTTGAGATAGTATTCCCCAGTGAAACTAATAGAGGCTTGGACCCAGAAAACAGCAAGCGGGTTGCCTTTCAAAGCATACTTCATTTGACAGCATGTGTAAAATCAGGGGCTCAATAAATGCACACTAGAAAGACTCATACTTTTCCAGTATGTGCAATTTTTCTCCAAAGGAAATGAGGAATAAAAATGCCATGCACACAGCCAGTAGGGCACATACATGTATTGTTTAGCTTGTGCGTGTTCTAGATCAGTATGCTGCTCTGGGCTTTGAAGAGTGGTTCAGTACCTGGTGCTGGCGCAAGAGCCCGTGGTCTTCTGACGTGTGCTCCTCCGACAACTGGGGAGCTCTGCTGGGGGAGACTCGCTACGCTTCTTAGTGGACTTCCTCAAACCTAAGAGAAACATACGGCATTAAACTCAGAATAATCAGAACGCAAGGAAAAGAGTGAGACAGTTAAAGGATAGCAATAATAATTTAGAAGCCAGTCTCTGAGAGAGATCACAGGAGAACAGCGTGCTTTAATCAATCACACAGAGAACAGTATGCTATATTGACACATCAGAAACAACTAGGGCTGGGTAAAAAAAAAAAAAAAATCTCGATTTTAATCGATTCTCATTTTTACGGAACAATATTGTTTCTTAAATCCCAAGAATCGATTATTCTAGCCCGTTTCAGTTAATGGACAGAACATTAAAGGGCACCTACCATCCAATAAATCACAATAAGCATATTGCTTATTAATACGTTTACTAGGGGTGTAACGGTTCACAAAATTCACGGTTAGGTTCGATACGCCACAGTGGTGTCACGGTTCGGTACGTTTTCGATACGGGGGGCGGGGCGATTGTTACGTCCCAATGTTGGATATATTTCTGTTTTAAACCATGAAAGCGAGCCAATGGATATCACAAGCACATGTTTGCACCAGGGTTTGCACACATGCAAACTAAACGCAAGATTTATGCTGGTGAACATCTTAATCAGTCATTTCACTACAAGCAGAAAGTGAAAGTAAAAACGGAATGGAGTAATGACGGAGCTTTTGCCATCTGACGCCATTTATTCTCTCAGAGAATAAACAAAGTAAACAAAGAAACAAAGAACCAAAAACAATCAAGTAAATTTAATCATTGATTAGTTTAACAACTTAAATTCATCATTACTAATTCATAACAATTCATAAATTCTGGTTTGACTTTTCTGGATTCTGTATTTGCATGATATAATACAAATATACTATCAAAAATGGTGGTAATGAAATTAATGCATAAAGCTTTAACAATGTAATTAATGTCTTAAAATGTAATCAAATGAAAATAACTTATACTTTTATGCTTTCGTAAAGGGCTGCACAACAGAGATTTACTAAATAAAAATGAGGGGGAAATTATATTCCTTAAATGTTTTTATAAATTATATTATTATTTTAGAAGTAGGCTACATAGTACAATCGTAATTACTGTCAATTTCTTGGAGTTAAAAAGCAGACTTTTATTTTGACGGGTAGTAGTGAACTGAGGAGGGCAGTAATACGCATTTGAAGCGTCTAAGCTGCCGCAAATCACACAAGGAGGAGAAGACGGGTATGTAGTGAAGAGCTTTCAGTGTCAGTGTATTTTGACAATGGCTTTCTCAAATAAAATGATGAAAGGATTATTAACTGTTCTCTCAGTGTCAGTGAGGCTCTCAATGTTTGTCCTCCGATAGCGAGACAGCAGGCATGCGCATACTTGAGTATGTAGTACATCACTCACAGAGAGAAACGCAAAACAAACTGATTATATTTTTATATAGCAGTGTTTTTTTGCTTTAATAAATCACAGACACTAGACCATGTAGTGATTTGACAGCTCTGTTTTTGATTTATTCATCAATCCATCAAACCGTGCGTTTTATGTGACATCTGCATTGTAAATTCATTGTCATGACTGGATTCTGGGATTCACTCTGCATCACGGACATCATAAGGCTTTATCCTTAAGTTATAAATGGGACATAACTGTATATGCACAGAGGGATGGTGTTCTGAAATATAGGTAAACATGTTTGATGTGTTTCCTCTGTTTGCAGCCGCTGTGTGACCACAGTTTTTGCGAACTGTGTCTATCCTCGTGGACAAATAAGCATTCGTCTTTTCTATGTTCAAAGTAACGTTATTCCCATACTGCCAATTTTGATTTATATTTGGACGTGGGATAGAGATTAGATAAAGCGGCCTCTGTCTCTGATGTTGTCTCCGCTGCACGTGTGGTGGAGCAAGAGAACAGTTAAGTGGAAAGTTGTTGCCTAGGCGCAGGTGAGATTCTGCATCTTTTATTTTCACCAAATACCGTAGATAAGCAAATGCACACGGTATGATAATCGTACGTGTTTATATCGTGATATATCATCATAACGGTATATCGTTACAACCCTTTGACTAATACAAATATATGGTAACAATTGTGACATTAAACATCAGAGCTAGATAATAAAATAATATGTGAACTGGACTGGAATGTCTAGGATTCATATAAAC
Source organism: Ptychobarbus kaznakovi (assembly GCA_027422405.1). Classification (NCBI taxonomy): domain Eukaryota; kingdom Metazoa; phylum Chordata; class Actinopteri; order Cypriniformes; family Cyprinidae; genus Ptychobarbus; species Ptychobarbus kaznakovi. The sequence goes on from CM049809.1 coordinate 22,724,069, forward strand.
AATGTTCTGATTCTGAAATCAGACTGTAGTCATTTGGTTTAAAATTAATGCATGTAAACGTACCTAATGAGGAAAAAAAACACTGGCTATGACACATCTTGTGCAAATAAAATTTAAGAGCTGATTTTTAGATGTAAAGCCATTTTAATTTGGGTCTGTTCCTCACACAAACCTATTGTATTCATCCAGACCTGAACTGGTATCACAATATATCGGATGCACAGATAGGATTTTTATTTTGGCCGATATGACACCGTTTTAACAAACTATTGGCCGATTTCAATGCCGATATTGGTCAGTTTCATAAAGCAGGGCTTAAAAACTAAACAAATGATTGGTTCACTCTAAGTAGATTTGGTATTTGAATGTTTCTAATCCTGCGTTCCTCTGTATTAGGCTATTCCCGTTCCAAAACCAGTTTGAGTAGAAAAAATTGTTTAATAACATTATTTTTCAGAAATATTTACATTAAAAAATTACAGAATTCAGAATTGGCTCTAGGGATGTAACCGGATCAGAATGAGAATGAGCTTTATTGACCAGGTATGTTTACACATACGAGGAATTTGTTATAGTGACAGAAGCTCCACAGAGCAACACATTCTGTATTCACAGCAACAGGACACAGACAACAAAAGAACAATATACAAATGGCAATGTTTGAAATAGCAGAATCACAATATACAATAACTTTCCAGCATAAAGCACAGTTTTAAATAACAGTCTCACGTGCGCACAGCAGCAGAGTTGTTTCGTTTTGAGTGAAAACGGAGGGAAAGCTGGGAGGTTTTAGCCTGCACCAGGACGCCAGCGCACTGAACGCTCCATTTGCACGTATCATTGTTTACAAATAGATTAAATGAAACGGGACAAAATTAATCTTGACAAACTATATATCATTCTGAAGGTCTAAGCCTCAAGCATCGACGATAGATCGCCGTTTTTCGATGGGAAGCTTATAAGGAATGTATTTGCTAAATTTGTGTAAGCATGACAAATCAAACCATCCATAATAAAAAAGCAATACATACCAGCTTTGTGTAATATTGAGTCACAAACGCATCCACTGCAGTAAATCCCGAATTTTTCCTCAAACGTGGGGGGGCTATATATAGTCTCAGGAAAATATGAATGAACTAATTATATGAATGTACCTCTGAAGGTTCTGACTGTCTTCAGAAACGATTCGATGGCATTTTGTTTTCATCTTCGCTCCATGTAATACCTAAAGGAAGTTTTCTTAAATCGCAATACTGCTTTGTCCACAGAGTTCACGGGAAACAGCTGTAATTCAGCTTCTCCATATAAAGTGCCACCTAGTGTCAGAGAGTGGATTTACAGAGACTCATATTCCTGTGTGCGGTTTCTGTCTGGCCAAAAACAGACTGAATTTGCATGCCCTGCTGTTTATTTTGACCAGTTGAGGAAAAACAAGCGTATGTGGATTCCACACATTTAAACAATTCAGATAAGTTATCTAGAATTATTTATGGAGCAGATAAAATACATAATAATTTATTAATCACTTATCATTTCGACGTAACCCTTTTCTTTATTTAAAGGCTGAAATGTGAGGTTTACCTTTTCATGAATCTTTTTAAAAGCTTTATTTGAACATTTACATTAGATATTTGAACATGCTATTAAACTGTTGTCAGTCAAGTTGTCATTTAAAATTTGAACATCATTGGTAATGTTCAACAGCTAAAGTTATTAAGTTATAACAGCTATTTAAACATAACTGACCAAATGAGCCCCAGCTGTTATAAAATACACAAATCTCTTGAATTGGTGTATTGAGATGTACTATAAAAAATTCAAATGTTGCTTTGCTACCATAAACAACCCAGAGTTACACCAGACACGAGCAGTACAGTACACCAAAACTAAATTACTTACTACACTTCAAGCGACCCATCTGATATACAGTATATTGTCACAGTACCCAGCCCTACTGAACATAGAAAGAAATAGAAGGGGAAAATGAAAGAACCTTTAAAAAGACCTCTGACAGCGCTTTCTCTGTAAAGCCAGATGAATCACACATGCCTTCAACAGCTCCTGTCTGGTGGTCAAACCCTAACACTGAGGGTCTATTCTGGGCAATGCACTGCCCCCTGGCAGAATGCCCTCGCTTGACTCTTCATATCAGAGATCATCCTTCTATAACCAACCCATCCTGACCTATGTCTACGCAGGATGACCTCTCGTACTCCTGATAAACACCTCCAACAAGCCATCACAGAACACTTTACAGCAACCCTTATTAGAAAAATATGGATTAAAACATCCAAACATGACTGCCGATATGATCCTAAACATCCAACCAGCAGCACTCATAAGCCTAAAGTTCCATGCCAGCATTCTGACCCACCTGTGGGCATTATGATACTCCAAAAGCTCTGCTAGGATAATCTGCACAGCAAAGTAACTACACCAAGGAGCCCTTCCTACCTCAGCATACATCCAGCCGCGACTATGTCCATTCAATACTGTAAGGCAGCAGAGGGCTGGTATTTTTAGACCAGTACACTGGCAATGAACTGGACTGAAACCTGAGCCAGCTCCTCCTGCCATGACCAGTCAAAACCCCATCCGCTATTACTAAAGCTAGAAACGATCACTATCACAACGATCATGCCTTTGCTAAAGACACCAATTTGTGGAGGCAGGGCTACTCAAGGTATTAGCCCTCAGGTCAAGGATCAGCTGAAATGATTACACAGCAAGAATATCTGCAATTTAGATGCCTGAGATGTTCAACTTCATGAAACCTTTCAAGAGTGCTCCCAAGTAGTTTTTTACCCCAAAATCAAAAGGAAAAATGTATACATATTTATGTTAGTAATATACATGGTTTGTAAAGAATGTATACATGTGCAGCATTTTTTGCGCATTTTACACGGTTCCCACTAAAGTAACAGCCTTCAACAATCTGAAAAGCTGGGTTCATTTATAAATAATTTCTCTGTCGTTCCGTTTGATTTTGGGCTGAAATTAGGGGTGTGCATGAATAGTCGAACATTCGAATATTCGGTCTGTAATTATTATTCGAACAATAAAAACACTATTCGAATTTTACTAAGTGTTAATTTGCTGGGCGTAAATGCAGGGAATCCATGATAAATCCTAAGCAGTTATAACTAAATGCACTGGGTGGCGCTGTGGAGCGTGTTAACAGGTTGATAGTATTTGATCTCAGATAGTGAAATAATCTTCAGACATATAGAAAGTTTCCTCGAGGAAGAGTGGTTTAACACAAAGCGCTAAGAAACTGTTAGCACACATTATCTTTGTCGACACGTTCTTATTGTCAGAATAATTTTCTTATTGTTACCAGACTGAGGAAAAAACTTTCACCCGAGCATGTGGATATTGTTTCTCTCAGAATTAATACGTGAAGCAATTTAAACAATATAGGCTGACTCGAGTATATGTAGTCTACATTTTGTACTGTAATTGGCACAGTCTGCTTGATTTTTCCGTTTGCTCTGCTTGATCTTGAAAGCTTTTTTTAATGTATTTTTTGTTGTTGTTTACACGTTTTCAACCAAAATAAAACCTTGCAATATAACAACGTTGTTGTAGAACATTGAGTAACGGCTAATCATAAGCTCGTTCAGAAATCGTGACAAAAACGTGGTAATTAAAAATAACATATTTCACATTAAACCTAATTTAAATAAACTAATATAAATTTTTTATGAGCCTGAATATTCGAATGAATTTTTGGAAAATGTCCATCCCTAGCGGAAATATGACCCAGATTGAGAAAAGAATAAGATGAGTACATAATAGGGTTGTGACAGCGGGTACATGTGACAACACCGGTAATAATGGTATTAACCATGGGGGGGGGGGTAGATTTCCTTCCATTTTAAATAGCTTAAACGCACCGTGCGCATTATGCTTTCAAATTAGCTGCAATCTGGCGTCAACTGCTTGAATTCAATTCAAACAATAAAATACAACATAGAACTATTATTAACAAAACTAATAAAAATACACCATGCTATATGCCTGATATAAAACAACAGATAACTTACACAAAGTTTAGGTATACAAAACTGAAGATCAGTAAACCCTGAGGAATAGGCATGGGACGATAACCGGTTTCAAGGCATACCGCGGTTTGGAAAATTCACGGTTTCAAAACCACAAAAATTATTCGTTATACAGTTTCTGCGGTATGCACAGTTTTTGTACGTGTCAAAGACAAATAAACTGTGTAATAAACGGCCCCTCCTCCTGATGGTGTGAGGCTGTGAGCAGTCAGTGAGAGTCACCTGTGTGTACGATTGCCGAAGGAGATGAATCCCTGGAAATGTTTCCCTCGTCGAAAAAGACGAAGTCTGCCTTATGGAAATTTTTCCGGTAATGTAGACTAATCATGTTCCGTAAACACAACGACGTTCCGTACAGATGATGTTTTAGCGCCGATCGCTATATAAATACTTCCAGGTTGTACAAATTATTTGTGCCATCTTTTCTCCCTCCTTCACCCCTGATCAAGACAGAGACTCACCCACCCGCCGTTTATTTCAGTGTTTAAATAAATACTATCCACTTTTTAAGTGGTGACCCAAGAAGCGCAGTTTCCGGATCCAAGCCTCAACTCGCTTCACTTGGGAATACTCAGCAGCAGTTTATGAGCACTGTTTATTCATATTAAACATTTAAGCTAAACGTTTTCAAACTTGCGGTGTACACTACGGTCTCCATGCTCACAGATTATTGCCGAGCTGCAGGATTAGGCTCACTTAAGTGACTGCACTTCATTTAATTAAATTAAGAATTCAATTATTAATTTTAATTATTTGGCTTGACATGTTTACGGTTCCAAAATGTTCTATATGCGTTTCTTAAAAATAAAAGAATTGGGTTCTTTTATACCCAGACATTTAAATAACATATTTTAGACCTGTAATGGCTATAATGTGGTATTTTTATGAGGTTACCATACCGTGAGAATCTCATAACGGCCCATGCCTATTGAGGAACCAAATGAATAAGAAACGTACATGTATTAGCAAAATGAATAAGAAAGCTTGGAGACACTGCATACTAGATGTAAAAAAAAAAAAAAAAAAACAGTTTAAATTAATAATAAAAAAAATTCTGCAAATACTGTGGAACCAAATAAATAAGACAATGTTTAAAAAAAAAACATTCCAATATCACCTTAGATAAATGGCAGAAGACAACAGTAGGGCTGCACGATATATCGTTTCAGCATCGATTTGGCGATGTGCGCATCCGCAATAGTCGCAGGATCTGCCATGTTTAATATACTGATCATTATTATTTATACTGACCGTTTCCTTTGCTCGTACACAGACACCGTGTCTACACTGGACGCGACAGGTAGGGTTTTTTTTCACATCGCAACATAACAGAAAACAAAATAATCCCAATGTGAGTTTTCCAATATTGTGCAGCCCTAGACAACAGACTTTCAAAATCCAAAATATTTTTAAAACAGGAGCTTTTGCATGTCGTTTTGAAACTCTTCTACCAGCAATAAGTATCTGTCTCACCTCACTCTCCTCACGCTAAACGAAAACTGGTCTGATGCGACTGTTGCTCAGCACCCTGCATTGAGCAGCTGCGTTCAATTTTAATTGTAGTGTCTGTTCTCTAACTGAAATAAAGGATATTTATTACTATTAAAAAAACAATTAAAATGACGGTGGGAGCAAGTGATGTAACAAGCAACCCTAGTGCATAAGAATCATACTTCATATAAAAAAAATTAAACAAGTACACTTTGTAAATGTGTTTGAGTTAGAGAATGACTGCCTTGACTGATATTTCAGTTAATAGAAAGTGTGCTTGCTGGCGAGTTTCATTTTTATCATCCGATATTTGTCTCCTGTGATTGGCTGATCTAAACTCAGGACTCATCTTTTATTAGCTGCAGCACTTAGGAAATCACACACTGTGCAATGCTACTCTAATGACTAAAGGGATTAATATTTCGCAATTTCATCAAACATGCTGTAATTCAAATGAATTTGTCGGTTTGTTCTAAAAACATTAATAGCATAAACAAACACTAATAAAAATGAATAGCCGTATTCTGATTTTTACTTAGAATGCATGCATGTTTATATAAAGACACATTTAACCATGTTTATAGTTTAGGCTACATGTCTTCATGATGATGACTCTTAATTGTTAGAAAAAAACACCAACATCGAAAACAAATCAGATACTAAAAAAACCTCACTTGAGCAGTTTTGGAACTTGTAATTACAAGTTACATGTAATAGATATACTGCTGTGTGAGACACGGGTCATTTACAGCTAAAACAAGACTTGAGCTTAAATAGTAGGGTTTCATGGCCTCTAAAAAAATTTAATATTGTTGATCAACATTGGCTGATCTTATTGTTAACAGAAAAATTGGTGATCACATCTGCCACTAATTTCCTGATTGGTGCACCACTATTTGTAAGGTTTGCATATCCCAGAGTGAGATAAGGATTTCTCTGTGCATAGATAAACAACATGAATGATCTCGTAGTGTGAGCGCTTAACAGGATCAAATGCAGTATAAGCGGCATAATGTGTAATATCCTCCATATGTTCTGGGTTGAATCAATTTCTTACAAATCGCAAAGACGACCCAGAGAGATCAGTTGCGTCACAGAAAGCTTGCATGTCAGTTGCATCACTGGTGGCACATTCCTGAAAACTGAAGTCCACTTCTAGCACCCTTGCAGCTGGTGTTCTACATGTGCACTGGGGCTGTCAAAAAAAATTTGAATTTCGAATATTCGTTGAATTTAAAATAAAAATCCACATTCGAATGCAAAACGCTGCATGTCCGTCAGGCAGCTTGGCACACAAAATGCAAATGACGAGGTGTCGTTGCATTCTAAAGCTTTTTTTTTAGCCTGCACCGTCACAATATTGCGGAAAAAGAGAACATCAATGTGGAGATGTTTACCTCAAAACTGAAACCAAGCCGTTCACACAGAATGCATATTTATTGCATTTTCTAGAGGGACATCTATCATCGCTGCACTAGCGAGAACACAAGAGAGCCCAAAGCAATGTAAAATTAATGCAAGTTCAACTTAAAAAAACATGTAATTACTAGATTAAAAAATTAGTTTGCTAGCGAATGTGCATATTAACAGCGTAAACATGAACCGTATGATCATATAATTAAATGTTAATAAATTACGTGCATCAGCAATGATGAATCTTTTAGTTTAAAGCTGCTCTGACAGAAAGGCTGCGTGTGCCGCTGACAGAGACGTGCTGTTTGAGATATGTGCTCTTTTCCTAAATGCATTACTTACATTTCACAGGCATATTCTCCATCTGTAAATGTTAGAAAACCATGGAAATATTTCCATTTTGTTGTCAGAAGTGCACAAGCTTCTGCTTTGCGATGCTCCGCTAAATTCACAGACTTGGTTCTGAACGCGCGCCGCCGTGCGCATGCACGCTAAACACAGAACGCAATAACTCGGACTAAAATATACATTTTGTTGAAATGTTTGTAGTTGGACATTTTAAACCTACAAGTAAGTGTATTTGTATGATAGCACTAACTGTAAAGTGACTGTAATGGAGTAATCAAATAGCCTTAGTTTTGCGCATTCACGTGAGAGTAAGGGCTGTCCCAATTCTCATTTTGACCGAGGGGTAGGGCTAAGGGGAAGGGGTAGATAGCCCTTAAAACCAAGAATTTTCGCGAGCTTACTTGAAACCAAGGGGTACCCAGAACACACTGCGGCCAGATCATAGAGTATTTTCGGCTTAAATAATTGATTTAAAATTACGACAGTCTTGTTTTGTGCTATACACAGTCCTGTAACTTACATATATATTTGCAACAATGCTCTTAATTGAAACGTTTTTAAAAATCGCTATTTTTCCACGCTAACGTTACATTGCTGATTTGCACAACAGTCCCGAGTTTCTCTGAATAGAGAAAACATCACTTAAACCCACGCAATCGACATACACACACTTTTAGACAGAGTTTTACGATCAACACTTGTCGCCTCTGGTGACGTAGCAGCACGCTAGCGACGATGTATGATGACGTAACAGTAACCAAGTGGCGTCTCATTTCATAGGGGTATGTTTTCACCCCTAGCGCTTAACACTCAGTTTCGAGGGACAAGGGCTAGGGGTAAGACAGAGAAACGGGATTCACCCTTAGCCCTCGTGGCCCCAGGAGAGAAGCCAAAGGTTTTTTTTCCCCAAACTGAATATATGCCTTTTAAATTAGAATATAATTTGCATTTTGATAATATTTTAGAATAAAATTTGAACTTAGTTTTTCAGCCAATTTAACGGCCCTAATGTGCACTGTTGAAACTGAAGCCTGGATGTAGAATAGTTGAAGTGTTTGCACACAGTGACATCCAATCTAACCAAAAGAGCCCAGCACAAATATTACCAATACACAAACGCTCAACATCAAAAGTACCACTGGTGCGGAGTAAATACCGAAGTTTTAAACATGCAACAAAACAAGTTATAATCAAGTACGGTGTCAATTTGTTACTTGCTGATAGGCAGTTGCTTTCAAATGCTCCTGTGTATATTAGTTTGCACGTTCTGTGAAGAGCATCAAGGTTCTATTTACAACACGCTTATAATGTTGAGCATTGTAGACAATCACATGATGCGATACTCTCACAAGCAGTTCTAATGGTGTGTGCACCAAAATCGAAGCGAATATTCACATTGCCTTAGTGCCCTAGATTACTCACAGTGTTTGTTGTGTCACTTGGGCAAAAACATTGCGTAATTCTCTCCTCAATTTTAGGATACATCCGGACGCCTCAAACCGGATGTATAAATAATCACTTCACTGAAAGGCTTGTGTATATCATGCTTCAAATCACCACTGTGTCCAATTCGCATCGCCCGGCGCAAATTAAAAATGTTATAATTTGGGAGGAGTAAAATTTGCATATGTGGTTTCAACATCCAGATGCATTTACACTTGTCCAGTTTCATCTGGAATCAGACCACCTCCTGAAGTGGTTTGAGCGATCGGATTCATATCCGTCTCTTATGCGTTTCGGAGAGCATTTACACCTGGTCTTTTCAGGATCGGATAGCTTTCCGATCAGAAAAAACGCATTAAGTGACCAGGTGTAAATAGCCCCATATTATTCAAATGTATCACTTATTATCATTTATACGTTTTTTTTCCTATGTTAATTTTTTTTTACTTCGTATAGACAGACTACTGACATTTTGGTATCGTGACAACACTAGTCTCGATAAGATGCCCTACACCAGGGTTCCTCAAATCTTTCCCTGGAGGGCCAATCTGCTGCAGAGTTTAGCTCCAACCCTGATCAAACTCACCTACCTGTGATTTTGTAATGATCTTGAAGACTCTGTTTAGCATGCGGGAGTGGGCCAGATTTGAGGATGGCTGCCCTACACCAACCTTCAGATGTTTAGTCTCCTATTTTGTCTAACTTGGGAATCCCATACAATGAATTCGAGCTTGTTAACTTGTTTTGAATTTGGAACATTGTGTTAAAAATACAGAAGCAGTTTGAGCACTCACTTGCTAGTTTGGCCTGCAGTCCGGAGGGCCCAGGCTTGGAGGAGGTCTCAGCCTTAGCTGATCCCGGCAGGGACAGTTTGGGCTTTGGCAGGTTGACTTTGGAGTTGAAGCGGGATGTCCAGTCAAACTTGGAGGAGCCAGCAGTCTTGCTCTGCTCTTTATCCCGGCTGCTCCTTCGGGGAGAAGGGGAGGACGCAGAGCGTGACCGTCTCGCTTTGTTCTGGTCCTTGCCTTGTTTTAGCCGGGCACCCTGGGGGGCACAGCTGTTGGCGCCTGTGGCGGCCGAGGAGGAAGAGGAAGAGGAGGATGAGGAAGAGGCAGAGGAAGAGGAGGAGTCCGTCACGGTGCTACACCCAGCTTTGGCTGAGGCGGCCGATTTGGACGCCAGCTTGGTGGGTTTGGCTGCCCGGCTGGCCTCGCTGCGAGGTGGCAGGGGGCCTGCCGCACTGCTCGAGCTGGGGAGGGAGGAAGAAGAGGACGACAACGAAGAGGCGTCTGCCTTCTTGCGCTTTTGAGAAGGGGTGGTTGAGGCCCCACTGGGGCCAGGGTAGGACGTGCTCTTTTTGCTCAGGGCTCTGGTGGGAGCCGGCTCGCCTGCTAACCGTCTCTTTTTGGACTTGGTGCTGACAGACGCCGAAGTCTTCCTTGGCTCTGTAACTTCAGGTGAGGCTGTGGGGGCCGATGGCCCACTGGATGAACTCTCCAAAAGGTGGCTGGGCACTGCTTTGGGCCGTTTGGCCTGGCTGGGCAAAAAGGTGCTGTTCGGCTCTGAAGCTGAGCTGCGTTTGAGAGCACGGGTGCTGCTGCCCTCCCGTCTCCCCTGCTGGCCAGAAGTCCTCGCTGCTTCCAACTCTGGATCTGGAATAGAGTGTGAACCCACGGATAGGGAGATGTTGTTCCTATCAAAACAAACAGAAAGGGTAAAGACTTGAGTACCCAAGACAGAGCAGTCATCACATAGTGAACTTGCATCACAAAAGACCCACACGCAGTACAGGAGGAAAAAGAGATACCTTCGAGAGGCGTGGCCACGGGCGGAGCCTACGGCAGAGCTGGGCGGGGCTTTGGAAGCCTTAGAATAAGATCTTCTATTTTGAGGTGGGGAATTTGCTTTTTGGTTTACTTGCTCTGGCTGCAACCTGGAGAGGTTGGGAATTAAATAGCAGAGAGCAGTGTGGGATGGGCTGTAAATGAGGAACACCTCAAATTCAATTTCATGAGCCAATTTTCCTACAGTCTTACAGCACGTCCTACACACCCTTCAACCCAACGGCAAAGACAAACTACAATCATTACGACTTTCTATCTAGACATTTCTCACAAGTTGAGAGCATCACCCTGAGTTGGGCAGCTAAACTATTAGGCATTTGACTGTTGTTGGAGGACATAAAGTACTTGTTTGAAAGAGAAGAGATAAAAGTAAATTATATATTATTCAAGTTGAGAGTTTGCAGTGTGAATCGAATGTGACTAGAGAGACAGACTGGGCTCCCTAAAATAACCCACAAATATTTCTACTGTTGATATCCCATAACAAGTCTGCATCCTGAACAGCTTATTCTTATTAGATAGTTATGTCTTGAGATCACAAGTTATCCAATTACACTGACTTTCAATAGTTTGGGGTCAGTAGTTTTTTTTTTTTTAAAGAATGTAATACTTTAAAGGTGGGGTATGTATTTTTTCCAAAACGCTTTAGAAAACTGAGTCGGGCCCAGTACCAAAACAAACTTGGGTCCAATCAGCAGTAAGGGGCATGTCTACTCAGGATCCGGTCTCCGGGGGAGAAAGAGTGCTCAGTGCACATGACGGACATTAGCCGAGCGACGACTGAAAGATAAAAAGATGGAGGATAAAAAACAAAAGAGGAAATCGTCTGTGGAACAAAAGATGGCTTACACAGTGTCTGCAACACTGCTTAAGTCTGTCTACACTGGACGCGACAAAGCGACCATTGAAAATCATTTGACATTTGTCAAAACGTCATAAATAGAACATGGCAGCAGTTTACTGTCGGGATTTGTCGTGTCCCATTCAGTGTAGACAGCATCACTGATTATAATGAGTTCTATAGTATTTCGTCGCACCGCTTGCATCCGGTGTGGATACGGTGTTATGACAAGGCAAGAAGTAGGACCCATGTAAATATAGGATCAGCTTTCCAGCGCTGGAGAGAACTCAAGGAGCGGGAAGGCCTGCGATCGGATGCCGAGGTTGCTTTGTTTCTTCTCGATAGGTGAGTAACATTGGTTTTGCTTTGTTTCACAGAACTAATCATTGTGTACGTATGTGTGGGGTGGAGCTATCAAAATGGGGCGAGACCCTTTTGGAGTAGGGCGAGGTTGATTTGGTGATTTCAAATATCAACATTGGCTACCAGAAAATCACTTACCCCACCTTTAATAAAACAAGGACATATTAAATCGATCAAAAGTGGCAGTATTTATAATGTAATTATAATTATAAGAATCCCGTAACAAAATATATCAAGATTTCCAAAAAACATTTATATTAAGCAGCACAACTTTTGTCAACATTATTGATAAAGGTTTCGTTAATCAAAACCGTTAAGGAACCATTACAAATGCACTTAGTAATGTTTTGTTTATGTCACAGTGGTCAACATGGCTGTCGCCTTGAATTGATAAAGGAAACTAGCAAATTTAAAAATAATTCAGTCAGATATTATTAATGCAGAGAGTAAAAGTATCCAATAAAAGAGCCTTACTGAGATTAGAAAGTGGTACTGGAAAGGTCATGTGACCGGCTCATTGTAACTGTTGCACAAATAGAATTCTGCAGGTTCAACTGCTCTAGATGCAGATGGGAAGATAAATGTACACATACAGACCTAAACCACGGACGTATTCTGCACTTTGGTTCAAAGTTTGGCAATTGCGTACTCACCTTCCTGCAAGTGTGTGGTCTATTGGCTGGGCCGCGGCTGTGTTCCTCTGTGAACGGCGCAGTGACCCCCCTGGATTGGAATTAGGCCGGTTGGACATTGGCACCTCTCTCCTGAAGGGACATACCCTTTCTAGACACTACCATTCACTGGTAACAAAGTATAAAGAGAGAAAAAAGGAAGGTTAGTTGAGATATGTTGTGTGAATGAATGTTCTCAATATTCTTGCGAACAAATTTTGGACAAAAGCCATTCTGTACTTGCATCCATCAGTCAGATGCATCCTATACAGACTTTATCCACTGAACAAACTTATCTTAGTCTCACTGTATAACCACACAACCAAATGATCAATTAATCTCCATTCTGTCTGGTCCAAACAACCATGACCAAATGCACCTCCCGTTCCATTTATGCAAAGCCAATAGGAGCTCAATATCATCTTTCGAATCACAGACATGCACATCCATGGCTCCACCACTCGTAACAGATCAATAACCTTACTCAAATCTCATATTAACATACGCCACAGCACAAATGATCCATAAAGACACCAAGAACATGACGAAGGAGTGAGAGAGAGACAATCAATAGGACAAATGCTTTCTGAAGAGACACTGAAGGAGAAAATGACTGCTGAGGAAAACCAAACATTAATATGAATTACTTCAACACTGACCAATCAAATGTTTAGTTTGATGCCCATTTCCTTAGTAATGCTGGCATCAAGTTTGAGGCGATTTTGAAGACGACAGCATGATGGGCCTGCATCACAACACGCAGTGAGAGAAGACACATCCTAAACATAGACAGAGAATAGCTGGAGGGGGCCTTTGTGTCCTCCTCAGTTCAGTGGTAATGAACAGCAGCACCAACCATAAATCACTACGACGCCGCAGAGGCACACAATTCCACCACACCTTTATCCTGCGAGTATGTGAGATGGTGTCCTAAGGCACCATTATTTAAGTGGGGGTACATGATTATGAGAGATAATCTAAATGAAAGACTATGACAAACGCCGTAAGTGAACTCTAATGGGGATAAAGAATCAAGGCTTGATCTGCTCATGAAGTTGCACTTGACATCCAAGACAGTAACGACAGATATAAATTCATCCATGAAGATTTTTTGGAAACAATTGGAGATGTGTGTTGAAAGAACTTGTGTGACTAGACAGTATGTGATGTATTCCAATCAAAACTATGCATTTGAACTGATAATTATCAATGATTTTTGTCCAACTTAACCCATTTAATCCCACCGGTCACAATAGTGACCGTAAAAAAGTTTTTCATTTGTAAAGCTCTAAAAACGTTACTGACTGATGTTTTAGAGCACTTCCTGCAAATAAGGAAAAAATAAAGGGTCTCAGTGAAATATGTGCAGTTTCTAGGGGTGCTCATTCATATATAAATCTAGAAGTAGCCTAAATGCAAATGTAAAAAGCATTGAATAGTGTTTTTTATATTTATTGCTTTTAAACACGTCTATAAAAATGATATTACTGTAAAAGAAAAAAGAGTCACAATGAAAAAGCATTTTCAGTAACAATATTTGGATTTGAAACCAAAATAATGGATAAATGTGTTTGTGGTAAACAGATGGATCAGTAGTGGACTCCTGTGTGAAATCAGGCTTGTGCTATGTGTAAGCTTTTCTGAAACAATTGCACAATTGTAAAGACAAAAATTCACTGGATGATAGGGCTGTGCAATTAATAGAACTTCAGTTTCGATTTCAGCCTTCAACGATTATGAAAATACAGTAATCGAGATAAAACGATTATTGCGCCAAATTCCACCCCCTTTCCAGTGGTGCTATTTTGTTCCTCCATAAAAGGCCAATTTCATGTGCAAATCAGCAAATCATGTAATGAGACTTTAGTCAAATGAGCCATGCTTGATTTATTTAAGTTGATTGCATGTATTTTTGTTTTTAAAAGCATGACAAAGGGCTGTGCGATATGATGATATATATCGGATGGACAAAAAAGATTCTCAAATAGTCCAGAATCGTGCAGCTCTAGTTTACATGTTGTTTATTGGCCTACTGCATATAATTCATTAGAAAATAAGTTTAATATCATAAAGTATAAGTTGATTTCAAAATGCACCTACATTTTTTGCATTTTTCAGTTGAAGTAAAAGGCTATTTTTCCCCTTTATATTTCATCATTGAGGATTTAAAAAAAAAAAGTCTAAAAATCTCATCTCGTCTTGTTCTCATGAACCCAGTCTCGTTTCGTCTCGTGGGATAAGTGTCTCGTCACACCCCTACTATATAGATTGATTCCTATTAAAGTAACTATAATTTTTTTTTCAGTCAAGAGTAGAGAGTAATTTCAAATTCTGTCATCTGTCGATTCTCTCAGTGTTTTATTTTTATTCAATAATTTACTCTCAAAGTTAGTTTTAAACCTGAATGAGTTTCTTCTGCTGAACATAAACGCTATTTTGAAGGTGGAAAACCAAACAGTGGCAGGTCCTCAGTGACTTCCATAGTATTTTTTTTTCCCCTTCAATCAAAGTCAATGTGGACCAGAAACTGTTTGGTTACCCACATTCTTCAAAATACCATCTTTTGTGTTCAATACAAGAAAGAAATGAATACAGGTTTGGGACAACATGTGAGTGAGTAAATAATGACAGAAATTACATTTTAGGGTGAACTATCCCTTTAATGACAATCGGCTGCATGTTTAGTACTGTCCCTTTAGCCTGCACGCATCTAATATCCAGGCACGCATCCTGTGTCTCGGCTGTTAACTTTCATTTTAGACATAACCAACTGAGTCTATATGTAAACCTTGTGTGTTTTGACAGTATTAGCTCAAAAGATAACTTAGTTGAGTAATCAGGCGCTGTTAGACAGGCTTTTTAGCGCGCACGCTTCGAGTGTACGGGCTGAGTTAACACTGATGTGAATGTATGTGGCGCTGTACAGTACATACAGATGGCGGCGCCAGAACTGCAGCTGATAAAATGCACGATACTTTTTCAAAAGTAGATCGTGGAGACATTTTTATCGTCCACGATCAAAAATCGTCATATCGCACACCCCTAGTTCAGACACTCAGCTTTAGGACTGAAACTAACGATTATTTTGATAATCGATTAGTTGGTCGATTATTCTTTCGATTAATCGGATTAAATACAATTATTTTATTTTATTGACAAAAAACACTATTCCACATTCTGCTCAATGTTCTTCAAACAAACTGAATGTTATGAAAACATACAGTGCTTAATTTATTAAACCACCTGTCATAAAGAGAAAACAAATATTTTAGGAATCGGTCAAAAAAAAAATATTCAATCTAAAAATGTTATTGTCATTTATTGGGCAAATTACAAACAGAACCAACTAATTAGTATTTATAATAACAAAATATAACAGCTTCATAACAGCTTGCATTCTTGCTTGCATTGTTTATGTACTTTTGACTGTAATTGGGTATCTGAAAAAAACACCATAAAGTGCTCTGCCTTTCTTTCATAGATAACAGCAATAATTATATTATAGCATTAGAAATAGCCTACTACTGTTACTAAAGAGCTTATGCATTTTGGAGGACTAACCAATACACAAAGCTAAAACATGATTTTGGTAATCACCAGTGCTGTTAGTTGGTAAAGTAAATGTAGTAAAACTACATCAAAATGCATGTTTTGGCTGATATCCTTGTAAACACTAGGTTAAGAAAAGCATATGTCTTAATGTAAACAGTGGAGAAAAAAGGCATGCGTTTCAGTATATTAAATCTGTGCTTTCATTCTTAAAGTGAAAAAACTAATAATAAATCTAATGCTGTCAAATAAAAATAGTGCTCACTGCTCCTGACTAAATAACCTTTGTAACATCAAAAAGTATTAATTTACAGGCTATTTAATGTATACAGTGAAGACTATGCAGTTATTTTACATTTGATTATTACATAATAATATTGTACACTGTAGCGTACCTGAAAATGTATTTTAAACTGAGATGAAAAACCTGAAAAGCACTGTTTATTGAACTTGTGTCTTTCTTCTATTGTATTTATTTTCTGCTATTGCTTGTAATTCGGTTATCTGTAGAAAAGATGTTTAGCACTGAGCCCACAGCAGCATTTTTAGATTTATGTTGAAGTTATATATTTTTGGTTGCATTTGTGAGTTAATAAAAATGTAGATGGTTATTTAAAATAGGTATATAATATCGATATATCGATCGATATACTCCTGTATCGAATCGTAGAATTTTTTGAGGTATCGGCAAATATCGTATCGCTGGGTATGAGAATCGATACCGAATCGTGACAAACCATCCGATTTACACCCCTAATTGTTTATGTAGCGCGTCAATTCCGCATGTTATGAAAGACCCGCGGACACGAAAACAACCCGCGGCAAACTGCGGACTTGGCAACATAGCAGCGTGCCAACATGATTCTTCCTCAGAAGACTGCTTAGATGTGTTTGACTTGAAGCAGCACTGCTAGACCGATCGCTGTGTGTCAAAGTACCGCGAGAGCTATAAGAGAGCGGACGTCTCCTAATGCTTTCTCTCGCCGTACTTGGATGTCATACGATCGTCATACATTACTCTTAAAAATGTAAATAATAATAAAGATAATAAAGACTGTGTGAGAAGAATGTTCTGCAGGAACACACGTTCACTTTGATCACAGTCATGTCTTACTGTCATTTCATTATCCTGTAAAAGGCGGTTATGGAGCATCTCATATTTATATTCAGACAATTACATGTTGTTATTCCCTTTAAAAGTTCCTACTCATAAAATATTCACACTGCATGTTGACTTTTAAACCTTAAATTAACTTTCAACAACAGATATTTCAGCACAATGGATATGTTTGCAGACGCAATGGACGGATATGTTTTGAGGACGCACACGCATGTGTCACAGCGCCTGACAGGGCAAGCCTTTACACGAATGTATTAACTTAAAGCTCAAAATAAAGAATTCTCATGTTTTGGGCAGCTTGGATCACATGCTTCTCCCGCGGCATCTCATTCTGTTTCCTCCACTATTTTTAGATGCATTTTGTCCATAGAAATGCGTTATTCAGTGCTTTAATTTGAGCAACCGGCTGAAGTTGGATGTGCACTGTGGGCAGACCCGACTAATCGATAATGAGAATCGTTGTAGATGATTTTCATAATCGATAATAATCGATTAATTGTTGCAGCCCTGCTCAGCTTAAAGGGATAGTTCCCCCAAAAATGGAAATTCTGTCATCATATACTCGCACTCAAGTAGTTCAAACCCTGCATGAATTTCTTTGTTCTGCCGAATACAAAGGAAAATATTTTGAAAAAAGCTTGTAACCAGGCTGTTTTAGGGCACCTTCGACTTCCATAGTAGGAAAATAAAATACTATGCATGTCAATGGTGCCCCAGAACTGCTCTGTTTCCCACATTCTTCAGAATATCTTCCTTTGTGTTAAGCAGAACAAAGACATTCATACAGGTTTGGAACTACTTGAGGGTGAGTAAATGACAGAATTTTCACTTTTGGGTGAACTCTTTAACTTTCCCAAGAACCAAACTGTTATTACACAATCACGTTAAAGAACAGAACAGCCCACAGGTTAAAAAAAATCATGTAACGATCACTAACAAAAACTAATTGTAACACCCAGTTCACAGGATTCACGATTCTTTTTTGGCTTCCTGTACCATTTTATAAATCTATCTGCTTGATTTTCAATTGTGTTTTATCTAATGTTAGTTCCATAATTAAAACAGTCTGGATAGGCTACTGTTATTCAAATACACAACATTAATCTAAATATTCAGTCATCTTAAATATGCCTGTTCCTACAATTTTGCATGCTTGGCACTACCACCGACTTCATGCTGGGAGGAGAAACAAATGGCTTTAATTACTTTACCCCGTCATAACTGACACAGGATCAGCTCCACAGCCCAAATCAAATCATAAAGAACTAAAACTGACTCTGGGGCCTGCTGAGAGACAGAATAAAAAAGCAAGGGCAATCCTGTAATACAGGAGAAACTGTTCTGTCATTCAAGAGTCGAAAATGAATAAATAATGTGACTCTTCAAAAAGACTTTTTCTATTTATCCATCAGGAATTGATTGGATCATGAAAATTGGTCTCTATGACAGGTGATTGGATTAGAGGGTTTGAAAAAAATAAGAGTAAAAAAGGATCTCAATTTCAGAGGTGCAGCATGTAATCACATTCTGATGAAAGATTTTTAAAAGAAAGTCTTTAGAATAATCTGTTTCCTTACACTAAATCAGGAAATGTATTAAGGAAATAGAGCCAATTTTGATTTTATGTCGACTTCACTAGAAACTCCTCCTTTGCCAATTATCAAAAATACTGCAATTGATTTAAAAAGGTGATTGTGTTGCTATTTAAGTCAGCTGGGAGACCATTAATCACTCAGGTAGAACTACCACTTCATCTTCACACTGAACTCCTTAAGTTTTTCCACATACACCAAATCTAAGTGCTAGACTCCTAAAACACTAAAAACACAGAATCTGAATAATGTGAAAAACAGCTTCACCTGCTCAAGTCATATATTCTGGATGTCAAGAATCTTAACTGCCAAACCAAGATTGTCAATTTCCTGTTTAACCCCCATCTCCACCACACCTGTCCCTCACTGGACCCATCTTGTCAGCGTGAAGGCAATGGGCAAGCACTACGCAAACTTACCAGCCGTGTGCAAATGCCCCAACCAGCAGCCTAGGGTGACAAGAGGGACAATAATGGGGGAAGGAAGGAGGGGGGAAAGGGTGAAAAAAATATGATTTGAGTCAAATGTTTTATTCCATTAAATGATGACAACGTAAAATCCGAAATGAATTAAAATTACAACTGCAGACTAAGCTGGCAGCCATTTTGTTCAGTAAATGTCAAAATTTGATGCCATATGTTGTTCACTGACAATATGCATGACATTTTACAAAGACAAAGAACTAATTTTAAACGAAAAGATAATTAGAAATACTGAATAGACTCCGTTACGCTATATAACCTCTAAATGACTTTAAAGATTATAAAAAGAGTCTCAAACCACATTCAGCCACACTGACAAGGATGGGACACATTTTAATCGAATACATTTAGCTTATTTAATGCATAACTAATTTTGCCTCCTTACCTTACTTTTATTGTAATGCATTATGAGTTATTTTAAATCCCACAGATTAAGTATTCTGCCTTTCTATTACTTACGAGAAGATAAGAGCTTATTTGTGTCTGTTTTCATTCGAGACTACGACAATGCCTTTATAAAGCGAGTATTTAATATCCATATCACTAGGCCCAGAGTTTTACGAGTGAACACATACAATACATACACATACAGACGAACTGAACGACCAAAACGCGACAGCGACGCATACAAATAATGTCTAGGTCGTCAGCTCGCGAGGTGTAGAAAGAGAGCCGTTAACAAACAAAATTTAGTTTAAACGTGAGTATATGAGGAATATTTGTGTTTAAACGAGACGACAGGCCTTCCTCCTCACAACGACACCGCCATTAAACGCCACTTCAGCCAGCTCAACAACAGCCAAGACATTCAAACTACTAGACGTCAAATATACGATTCAAAACAACCATGTATAGAACTGAACAAGAAACGCGTTCATTTCGAGCATAACGTCAAACAATCGACGAACTGCCCCAAACATGTCAAAAATACCCCGTGCACACTTCTACTTCCCTGAATAGAGGGTGAACTGATATCGTTGAATTCCTTCAAATGACTGTAAAATCAAAACAACCCCATCAGTAGATGCGATCAGGCGCAGTTTTGTACTGGTGTGTGTCTTTGGACTGTTGAGATGAAAATACGACATGTTTATGAAGGCCGTTCTCAGAAAAGGCCTGAGTCGATCCTTTTGTTTATTTTGCCCAGTCCAAGAAACAAACTCGTATCAGCCAAAACCAATTACTGCCCGTACACGACCAAACCACACGAAAAGCCTCCTCACAAAAACATGTACGCGTTTAGTTCGTTACAAATAAACAAAATACAGCAAGTTAAGTTGATTTTCGCACTCCGCGGCCTTACACACCGGTCTCGCGTTTTGTGGCCCTGTATAGTCGATTTGCTAATTCAAATAACCTGTGGCCGTTTTATAAAAACGCATACACATTCAAAAATACGTTGCCACGGCTGCTGCAAAGCACTACAGAAAACAACACACGATGGAGAGTAAAGAAAAGTGAAGTCACTGAGTCAAAGTGATAATCATGGTCAGCTAATGCTAGCCATGCTAAGTTAAATAAAACACAAACACCTCACTGTATCAAGTTACTCCTAATTAACAACACTTCTAAGACTGACAGACAGCCTGGCATTAGTTTCAAGTGCTGAATAAGAGAAATCGTACAGTTTTGTTTAAAGCTGTCTCTGGTGATAACGCTGTTAGCACGGCTAGCCGATGCTAATCTGCTGAAGGGACGAAGCGTGACAAGCGATTATCAACAAATAACCGGTCTTAATTACAACCGCAAAGACAAAACACAGTATAACGTGAACAAGCATTACAATAGTACTAAAATGAGAAAGATTGTACCGTTGTTGTCAGAATTTGGCCTACATATGGTAAAGCTAAAGAGCAAAGCCGGTCTCCTGTCGACGTGTATGCGGGCAAGATCAGGTCAAAGTGACTGAAGACGTAAACAAACCAGCAGCACCAGCAAACTAACGTTACGCTAATCAACATTTCACCTGGATAGCACAGGAAAATCATCACTTGTGACGAATGCAATCTTCCTCCGTTTCGTGACATTACCTATACATAAAGAAGGTGAAATAAACAGAAACGTGAATTCAGTTGTCGTTACCTTCTAGTTTGTGGGCCGTTGTATTATTATTAATAACTTAAAAAATATATAAAATGGCCCATCCCTTAAAAAGCTAACAAAAACAACAGAAACCAGTCGTCATATAGGTTGTACTAGTCAGACGCTGATCTCTCAGTCTCGTGGTATAATGTCCTGTATAACGTTATATATATATTTTTTACAAAGGAGATGTAAACGAGTCTCAATTCCCTCTCGATACCTCGCAAACGTTATTAAAAGGATTCGAGTGGTTTGTTGTATCTAGAATTACATTAATGCCAAAAAGTGTCCTCCTTAAATATATAAAACTAAAAAAACAAACAAGGGAAACGGGCTCGAGGGATGACAACTGGGAACCATTTTTTCTTTCGTCTGGCTTTTCGCACTCATATTACACGGCTGCTGATTCACACGAAGGGCTGCGATGCGCATATGATGTAAGACGATTCCCGGACATTGAAGTTAAATATATATGTGTATATTTCGGTGTTGTTGTAATTACCTATTTGTTCCAGTGTTGTAGTAGCTGTTAGACACAGTGCAGCAGCAGCAGCTTTACCTTCATCAGCTGAGCGACCTGCGAACTGCCGCATCGCCTCCGCTCCCACAAGTGCTCCGTGCTTCCGCCATGCACTACTTCCCGCACGAAAGAACAATGATTTACGACAACAACCGGTGCGGTAAAGCCGTTCTAACCACCGTGCCGACGATAATAACGCCCATTGAAGTTACTGCGAACGGGTCGTTTCATCATTAACCCCGCGCTTTATGATTTTATCAGTAGTGCATCAGCTACGTTCGTCAGGATTTCACAATATCAATCCGCCAGGTCGTGACCCCCCCACTACCACCATCTTAAAATAAAACGTTCACCCTGACATAATTTGAAGAATTATTATTTTAGACTATTTATCGTATGTTTTGAACAAAACAGATGTGAATAATCGTGCATAAAATCGATTTGCGTAGGAAAATAAATCCTTTTGGCGTGTTTGTTGTCATGGTAACCACTTAGCGTCAAAATATGGCGTTTTTGCTGAGTGAAATACTGTTTGAAACCGCTGGACAAGGTCCACCTCCCTCTAAAGACTTCTACCAGTTTGTTATCACACAAAAGGAGGTATTTAGAAGTACATTAAATGATGATTCATCTGGAATTACTATAAGGGACAAATATTTACCTGCATTGCAAAAAAAAAGAAAACAATTGTCTCTCGTATCTGATCAGCAAAACGGATTGTGGTTAAATATATTGTCATCAGTTATAATAGCATAACAAAAATACCTTTGTTTATACGTTTTATTTTCTTACAGCTGGATTTTTTTGTTAGTCATATTAGGCATAATGTTTCCTAACCCTGAACTGCCAACAGGTTATATGGAGGTGGTGGAAGATTTCAGTTCGGTCTGAATTCAGAGGAGCACCACCTGGAGAAACAAAACAGTTCCACCACGACTTTTTGAATGATGCAAGGCTGCAGGGTAAAGATCCAGCTTTCGTTATTCTTCAGCTAAATTATGTAGTTGTAACTGTGAATGTCATCATGGTATATTTGTGAATGTCATTCATGATTTTAGAGCAGCTAGCTGCAGTGTTTGGCACCAGGATTCTGGACTACACTTTGGCTCTGTGTCGAGGGCATGTTGACTACCTGGAGCGTTTACCCGACAAGCTGCTCCTTAAAATCCTTTCCTACGTATCCTTACAGGACATTGGCCACCTCAGCCAAATCTCAAGCAGGTTTAGCAAGGTTAGACAAATACCCCCGTCCCTTTCTCCTCTGCTTTTGGAGCAAAATTAAGATTAAACCGATCATATCTATGTAACTGATGCTTTAAGAACATTGCAAGAATGTAGTGATTTACTAGTAGGGGTCACTGCAAAGGAATGCATCACCACTGATCATAAACTAACCTTTAACCTTTGTCATGCATTGTTTGTGCTACATAAATTATAGAGTATGATATTTGTATTCATTTGTTAATGTGCATGTGTGTCCAGCTGTGTAACTCGGAGGAGATCTGGAGGCAGGCTGTGATGGGTCATTGTGATATGATAACTGAAGACATGGAGATGCTGGCGAAAGTCATGGGATGGAAGAACATCTTCTTTAAGTTTTACTATAACAAAGAACATGACAGCACGGCCTTTCCTGCAGAGGAAGAAGACAAAGCCAATACTGAATCTCCATGAGCTATTAAAACAACTCTCAGTCAGTCAAAAAAGACAACCATATAATCTTAAAGTGTTCATTGGTCTAATTATGTCTTTTCATGCTTGCAAGTATTGATAAAAGAACAAGTTTTTGAAAAATTCTAATTCAGACCAGTTTTGCTGTGCTATGATCCCCCCCCCCCAAAAAAAGTATTAAATATTCAGATGTTCATTTGATATTTTTAATGTCTGTAATCCATAATTATTCATGTAATTCATAAGTAGTATGTATATTCACTATTTCACTGCTCTGTTTTGTCGCACTCTAATCACACGTGGTAACTGTTTGGCTCTTTTCATTAGCTGCAATGTAGAAAGTGACAAGCAGATGGCGCAAGTTAATAAAGTGAGAGAATGTGCAAAACCAATGAAACGAGCTTTTACTCTAGAGATGGTTAATTAAAGTGCACAGTAGCCTAAACATTAAATAACTCCGTAAGATAAGCCTTCATTTTTAAGTGTAAGTGATTTTGAAATGAGAAGTTATAATTTTTTAGATGATCTACTTAAGGAAAAATGCCATACATAAACATACAAGAGGACAAAGGAAGTCAATTTCTGTATAGACACACATTGATAAATAAAAAAATTAAATAATCTATTGTCACTCTATAAGGGATAAGCTGTCACAATCTGGTGTTTAATGACATTGACTTGAGAAGAATTTTACTAGGTAAAAAGGAAGTTCAAATCAAATTCAAATCATGTGAATGTGACTTTTGTCACATCACATTGTGCTGTACATGTGCCTTGGTGAGTGAAATTCTTGAGAGCGTGCTCCAGACAGTGCAGAAACAATTTACATATAGACAGTACATACTTACAGACTTATACAGAAGACAATGTGCAGAATACACATACATATACTCCGTACACACAGTGTACTAATACATTTACATTTATGCATTTAGCAGACGCTTTTATGCAAAGCGACATACAGTGCATTCAGGTTATACATGTATTGCCAGTATGTTTGTAAGTATTAGACATACTTACAGTTATCAATACACGTTATGCACCGTATGTACACATATATACACGCATTATGCAAAGGTGCAGCAGATTTTACATAGGCCGGATACGCAATGTCATGGATGTGCGTTGCATGGTATCCAGTGATAGCAGATAGATTGTTGTGTTAGTGCAGTGTGTGCGTGTAGTCCAGTTGAACTGTGTGCAGTGCATGGCATACTGTAAAGTGGGAGTGTGCTGTAGGGTTTATAGTTTTTGCTGTTCATTAGCCTGATAGCCTGAGGGAAAAAGCTATCCTTCAGTCGGCTAGTGCGGGATCGGATGCTGCGGAGACGTCTTCCTGAGGGCAGCAGAGAGCAGTCTTTGGGACGGGTGGCTGGAGTCCTTGATGATCCTCCTGGCTTTCCTTATACACCGCCTGGTGTAGATGTCCTGGAGGGAAGCTCACCTCCAACAATGTGGCGGGCAGTTCGCACGACCCTTTGCAGAGCTTTACGGTTGCCAGCAGTGCTGTTTCCAAACCAAGCGGTGATGCAGCCGGTCAGGATGCTCTCCACAGTGCAGGTGTAGAAGGATCTGAGGATTCTGGGGCTCGTTCCAAACTTCCTCAGCCGTCTCAGAAAGAAGAGGCGCTGATGTGCCTTCTTCAGCACTGCATCTGTGTGAGCAGACCATGTGAGATCCTCGGTGATGTAAAAGGGATGTCTTAGAGAGGCAGAGTCTCTCCAATCTGTGAAAAAGGCCGTAAAAATATTGTGGAATACTTTAAAAACAACGTTTTTCAATGTCAAATTGCAAAGGATTTGCAAATCTCATCATCTACAGTGCATAACATCATCAAAACATTCAGAGAAACTGGAAAAATCGCTGTGCGCAAGGGACAAGGCCGAATACTTTTGTTGGATATCCGTGGTCTTCGGGCCCTCAGACGACACTGCATCACTCATTGGCATGATTCTGTCATTGACATTACTAAATGGGCCCAGGAATACTTCCAGAAACCACTGTCGGTAAACACAATCCGCCGTCCCATCTGCAGATGCCAACTAAAGCTCTATCATGCAAAAAGGAAGCCATATGTGAATATGGTTCAGAAGCGCTGTCGTGTTCTGTGGGCCAAGGCTCATTTCAAATGGACGGTTTCAAAGTAGAAAAGTATTCTATGGTCAAACGAGTCCAAATTTGACTTTTTTGTTGGAAATCACGGACGCCGTGTCCTCCGGGCTAAACAGGAGGGAGACCTTCCTGCGTGTCATCAGCGTTTAGTTCAAAAGCCAGCATCTCTGATGGTATGGGGTGCATAAGTGCATACGGTATGGGCAGCTTGCATGCTTTGAAAGGCACTATGAATGCTAAAAAATATATAAAGTAGGGCCGCACGATATTTTCCATCACCTGCTTTCAGATGGAGCGGCATTTAATACACAGAGCCGTAGTTCACTGACAAGCTACACAATTCGCACTCATAATCGCAGAGGAATCGCATTCGATTTTGAACGTGATATTGCGTAGCTTGTCAGCGATCTATGGCTCTGTGTATTAAATGCCGCTCCATTTGAAAGCATGTGATGGAGATTTACTGATAATCACAGAACCGTCTTTACTGACAAGTTGCGCATGAGTCATGACTATCGCATGCAATATATCGTGCAGCCCTAATATAAAAGGTTTTAGAGCAACATATGCTCCCCTCCAAACGACATCTATTTAAGGGAAGGCCTTGTGTATTTCAGCAGGACAATGCAAAACCACATACTGCAGCTATTACAACAGCATGGCTTTGTAGCAGAAGAGTATGGGTGCTGAATTGGCCTGCTTGCCCTCTTTCACCTAAAGAGAACATTTGGTGCATCATTAAACGAAAAATGCGTCAAAGACAACCATGAACTCTTCAGCAGCTGGAAATCTATATTAGGCAAGAATGGGACCAAATTCCAACATCAAAACGCCAGAAACTCTTAACCTCGATGCCCAGACGTCTTCAAACTGTTTTGAAAAGAAGAGGAGATGCTACACCATGATAAACATGCCCCTGTCCCAACTATTTTGAGACCTGTAGAGCAGGCATCAAATAAGAAATTAGCTCATTCTGTGAATAAAGTTGTCCAATTTCTCAGTTTAAACATTTGTTATGCCATCTATATTGTATTGTGAATAAACTTTTGGCTCATGTGATTTGAAATAATTTTTGTTTTCATTTTGTTAAAATTTAAAAAAGCGTCTCAACATTTCTGGAATTCGGCTTGTAGTAATAACAATATTACTGATTATTAGAGGGCAGCCTGATATTGTCAGGAGAGATGAGGTCGAGGACTCAAATGCAGAGGTTTTCAGGTTTTAATATAATAAAATGAAACAAATGAACAACAAAAACCACCCCGAAGGGGAAAAACAAGCAGGCAGGCAGAAGACTGGAGCACAGTCAAACATTTAACTCACATGAGACACACGAAAGACAACGGATCAGCACAGGACTGCAGACACAAGGAGACTATATAGGGAGACAAACGAGGGTAACGATGGAGACACAGCTGGAGCCACTGAAACAATGATTAAGTAACAAGATGGGAGGGGACAGACAATCGACATGGGAGCACATGGCACCAAACAAACAACAAGCCATGTGCTCAACACACAGAGACATCTGGTGGCCAGCCTGGGCACACCAGCAGGACCGTGACATAACCCCCCCTTTAAGGAGCGGATCCCAGACGCTCCACACACACTAAACAGAAAAATGTCTAGGAGGGAGGTGGGCCAGGCCCGTGGAGTGGAAGAGGGCCTGGAGCAATGGGCACACAGGGGTGCCAGGGTGGGGCTGGCCCTGGAGCGGGCTCTGTGGGTTCCCAGACCGGAGCGGGGTCCAGGACCGGAGTGGACTGCATGGGCTCCCAGACCGGAGCGGGCTCTGGAGCGGACTGCGTGGGCTCCCGGAACGGAGCGGGCTCTGGAGCGGACTGCATTGGCTCCCGGAACGGAGCGGGCTCTGGAGCGGACTGCGTGGGCTCCCGGAACGGAGCGAACTGCGTGGGCTCCCGGAATGGAGCGGACTGCGTGGGCTCCCGGAACGGAGCGGGCTCTGTCGGCTCACGGGGCGGAGCGGGCTCTGGAGCGGAGCGGAGCGGGCTCTGGAGCGGAGCGGAGCGGGCTCGGCTCTGGAAGCGGACTCTGTCGGCTCACGGGGCAGAGCGGGCTCTGGAGCGGACTGCGTGGGCTCCTGGAGCGGACCGGATCGGAGCGGGCTCTGGAGCGGACTCCGTGGGCTCTCGGATCGGAGCGGGCTCTGGAGCGGACTCCGTGGGCTCACGGGGCGGAGCGGGCTCTGGAGCGGACTGCGTGGGCTCCCGGAACGGAGCGGACTGCGTGGGCTCCCGGAGCGGAGCAGGCTCTGGAGCGGACTCCGTGGGCTCCCGGAACGGAGTGGGGTCCTGGACTGGAGCGGACTCCGTGGGCTCCTGGATCGGATCTGGAGCGGAATGCGTGGGCTGGAGCGGAATGCGTGGGCTCCCGGACCGGAGCGGAATGCGTGGGCTCCCGGATCGGAGCGGACTCCGTGGGCTCCCGGATCGGAGCGGACTCCGTGGGCTCCCGGATCGGAGCGGGCTCTGGAGCGGACTCCGTGGGCTCTCGGATCGGAGCGGAATGCGTGGGCTCCCGGATCGGAGCGGAATGCGTGGGCTCCCGGACCGGAGCGGAATGCGTGGGCTCCCGGACCGGAGCGGAATGCGTGGGCTCCCGGACCGGAGCGGAATGCGTGGGCTCCGGAGCGGAATGCGTGGGCTCCCGGACCGGAGCGGAATGCGTGGGCTCCCGGACCGGAGCGGAATGCGTGGGCTCCCGGACCGGAGCGGAATGCGTGGGCTCCCGGACCGGAGCGGACTCCGTGGGCTCCCGGATCGGAGCGGGCTCTGGAGCGGACTCCTTGGGCTCCCGGATCGGAGCGGGCTCTGGAGCGGACTCCGTGGGCTCTCGGATCGGAGCGGGCTCTGGAGCGGAATACGTGGGCTCCCGGATCGGAGCGGGCTCTGGAGCAGACTCCGTGGGCTCCCGGATCGGAGCGGGCTCTGGAGCGGAGCGGGCTCTCTCCACCATGGCCTCCAGGACCACCGGGCTGGGTTTCGTTGGAGAAAAGTCGGCTGCCCGTACCGACCTCATGGGTGAATCCTCCAACTTACGCACCAGCCTCGGCATCCCGGGGTGCGCTGCAGCTTTGACGGCCGCCATTAGGGGCACTGCAGCTCCATCTGCCGCCACTGGAGGAGCTGCAGCCTTGTCGCCCACCACCTGAGGCACACCAGCCACCTTAGCTGGGGAACGTGCCAAAGCCTCGACGAATTCCCCAAATGTGAGGTGGTCCAGCCCACTCATCCTCCACCAGCTGAGGGGCTCATCAAGGGCGCTGTTGAAAAGGTCCTTGAGGGCCTCATCATTGTAGCCTAGCCCCTCAGCTGCACCACTGAACTCCACGGCAAAACTCCTCAAGTCATTGTCCTGCTGACGGCAGGAGCACAGGGCCTTGTACTGGAGGATGCGTTGGTATAGGGGGCTGGAGATAGTGTCGGGTGGTGGGCGACCCAAACCCCTCCTCTGCTGAGTCCTCATCTTGGCTGATCCGTTCTGTCAGGAGAGATGAGGTCGAGGACTCAAATGCAGAGGTTTTCAGGTTTTAATATAATAAAATGAAACAAATGAACAACAAAAACCACCCCGAAGGGGAAAAACAAGCAGGCAGGCAGGCAGGCAGAAGACTGGAGCACAGTCAAACATTTAACTCACATGAGACACACGAAAGACAACGGATCAGCACAGGACTGCAGACACAAGGAGACTATATAGGGAGACAAACGAGGGTAATGATGGAGACACAGCTGGAGCCACTGAAACAATGATTAAGTAACAAGATGGGAGGGGACAGACAATCGACATGGGAGCACATGGCACCAAACAAACAACAAGCCATGTGCTCAACACACAGAGACATCTGGTGGCCAGCCTGGGCACACCAGCAGGACCGTGACAGATATTAGTCAGCTATAAAACTGAAACATTTATAACACGTCCAGACTTGCCAGTTGCCTTTTCAGGTAAAACCTCCATTTCACAGTCATCTCTTGTATGAATGTTAGTTCAGAGTGTTTTTGTTTTGTTTGTTTTTAAACCAGAATTTACATCACAAATATATATGATATAAGGATTTTATTATTAATGTCATAATTCACAACCATTATTCTAATCGAAGGCTATTTGGCTAAAACTAGTGTTTGAAACCATCACACAAATTACTACTCATGAAAACACTAATTTGTTAACTATAGCGTTCTGACTCAAAACTAATTATTGAACCAGCCTTTGTTAAAAGTAACAAATTAGTACATGGCTATAGTTTTATTTATTTACTTTGTAATTAAGAAACACTCACACACAGACACACGTTTGTTTCTGTGAATTGGGGGGACTTTCCATAGACTATTACTTTTATACTGACCAAATGATATTTCCTATCCCCTAACCCTAAACCTACCCCTTACAGAAAACCTGTTTGCATTGTTACACTTTCAGATAAACATAATTTACTATTTAAAAAAAAAATCCCCTCGTGGGTACCAAAGGCTGTCAAAAATGTCAGGTTTTACTATACTTGTGGGGACATTTGGTCCACACAATGTAACATAAACAAGCGCACATACACACACACAGAGACTTGTTTAACAAACACTGGCCCTGTAATTAGGTTGTATTTTCATACTATATGGGGGGTACGTTGTCACAACAAATTTGAGAAGAATGGCCTGTTTTTCATACTACTGGATTTTTGACTCGGAGATATAGCCTGTGTGGCCAATAGTCCAAGTCTGCCCTACTAATAGCTGAATACGAAGTCAGACTTCTATAAACAACAGTGTTTAACAATATTCTTATGTCACAATTCGATACATGATACTGATTTCACAATACGATACTCTCACAATACCGTAAACACAGCCTATATAGGGTTAAATGGTAGGCTAATTAAAAAAAGTAAATACATGAATTAATAAATTTCCCCCAAAAATGTTAAATCACTTGAAAATAAATTAATTAATCAGAATAGAAATAATTACGATTTTGCATAGTTAATAATACCATGTTGGACACGTATGCTTGCCCTCTGTTCCTGACTACATTTTTTAAAAAGTCTTTAAATATTGTATTCAAGGATTTTATTTTAAATGAGCTTCGGGTTTTACCATAATTGATGCAGTCTTGGTCTTGATCATTATTTATATGTGAATAAAAACTTAAATGAATCAGTATTTAAATTGTCATGTTTTGTGTAAACTATACATATGCTACATATTGCAACATTTTCAAGACACAATGCATTATTACAGCCCTAATAAAGAACCCTCATGAGAGAAGATATACAAAAGAAACATGACAGGGAAGAAATGCACTTGTTCATTGACAACTGTAATGCAATTTATAATCTCCCCAAAAGAGTAAACATTGAGCCTTCCAGGTGCCATAAAATATTCAGGGCGGTCTGCTCAGATACACCAATCTCTTTCCAGCTCAACCAATAGCGAGAGTTTGGGGGCGTGGCTACTGTAGCAGGCTGAGCCAGAAGCTGTTTAGACGGTGTGTGGGAAGATGGCTGACCGTTACAAGGGATAAGAAATTTAGATTTGGTTACATACCAAAAATACACAGGGACAAATAACGAGATAAAACAAGGGTAAAACACTCGCGGTGCTTTTATAAGAATTTGATGAAATGTCTGGGTTGCAATGGAGATGCCAAACCTGTGGAGGTAAACTAAACGTATGTTTTTGTCGCAAGTTAGCATGTTACTGTCAAGTCGCAGATATAAACGTAAGATACTGAAATGAGAAGAGTAACTGTAGGGTGTGATGAGCGCAAGGATTTGTTTGAATATACTCTTCATTTTTGTAAATCCGCATTTGTGTTATTAACAGCAGGCACGTGCAGAAGGGGGTGCTTTGGGTGCTTGCCTTGAGCCCCTGCCCTTTTTCAAAATTATTCAAAAGTGACCCTCTCATACAAATAGCAATGATATTGTGGTCAATAAATCGAAATGCGCATGACAATGTTTACAAAACAGTAACTAATCGCTCAAAAGTCAGCAAATTAATTTGTACTTATACTACGGTGCCATTGAATGCTTGAATCTGATTGGCTGCCGAAATCTAAGGTATGCAATTGTTTTCATGGAAACGCACGGCGGACGTAGTTCCAGGCAGCTCTCGACCGCATTACAGTTCCATATCACTTCGCCAAATGATTTCAGTTATTTCAAAAGAGCTTATAACAGCAATACAACCAAAACCAACAAGACACTGGCCAAATACATAAATATAGTAAGCAATGGGATAAAAACGACAGATCATTTCCATGCTTTGCCACAAAATTAAGTTTTATTATGTACGTAAAGTAGGCTACATACTATTTTTCTCCCGCTCTCTCTCCCTTAGACACACAGTTTACACACACATTAAAACATACGCGCTAATGTTGTTAACGCTGCTCTGACGACTTTGTCAGTAAATAGTTTAGCAACTTAAAAGTACATGACATTTCTCACAAGCTAAGCGAGGTAACAGCGGCACTGTTCGTGAGGAAAATGAACTTAAAGTTCCATTAGGACGCTGCTGCCGAACACTGATGAGAGTCAGACTCAGAGAGGTACGTTAGGCTAATTCACGCACGCTAAATCTCTCTCTTTCTCTCCGTCTCTCTCTCTCTCTCTCTTATAACTTAGTTATTAACTGCATTTGTCTGTTATCAATGGCTCAAGCCTCCGTTACTAGGTTTAAAATTAACGTACGTTTTGGAATTAGTAATGTAGGCGATGGATGTGATGCGGAAGAAATAATCCTACTCACTATAGCGATTTAAGTACCAAAACCGGACGAATCCCTTCAAATGTATCATCTGATTGATGTGTTGAGGTGTGGCAACCGTAGTATAAGTGGAATATTGATTATATGATTATAACCAATCACACACGATTCTGTTGAGCTTAGGAATGCAGTGGCCAATCAGATGCGTTCAGATTAGTCATCACTGAATTTTGTTTAAACTGAAACTCGCAAATTCCCTCATTATAAGCAACAAAAGTGCATATGTACGTACGATAAAAGTACGTACATAGTAAAGTAAAGAGATTTGTACAGATTATAAGAGGAGTTATGAGTGGTTAAACACTAACTAGGCTCAATGCTCATTTATAATGCTGCCAAAATTCAATATATGGGGGCAGAAAATTTATATCATTTCATATAGTTCATATCACACAAAGAGTGAATTTTTTCCCAAAAATCACAAATGTGATATTGATTTTAGCCTATACAACAGTTCAATAAACAAGAGGTTAATATTAATAGACCTACTTTTTAGACAGCATATTTACTATTTTTGCTCTCTTTCGCCAACAAAAATGGATCCAAACACAGCCACAGCACCTACTGGCAGTTTTAATTTCACATTTAAAGTACTTTTTTATTTTATAGTTTCAAATATCAGTATTCAACGTTTTAGGATTAAAATATCAAAACATTATTTATGCATTTGTAACTGCAAGTTAAATGCATTCATGTCCTGCATTAAACAGTGTGTAAATAAATACATCTAAATCCCTCTTCAGATGCAGCTTCTGTGTTGCAAATATACATTTAGTTGATCATGATTTTATTTGTTTGGTAACAGCCCCAAACGTCTTGTTATTCTAATTGACTTTATTGATTAAATAGAAGAATTTGACTGACCACACAGGATATGAAGAATAGGCGATCAGAAACTTTAGGAGTCAGCTGTCCACGGCAGTCCTGCAGCACGACACCACTCAGCAAAAGATTGTCTGATTATTGTTATCGATAAAATCCAAGAAAATATAGAGATATCATATTTGGTCTATATCGCACACCCCTAGGCTAGATATCGAATTCTATTTTGCTTAGTGATTGTTTGGTACACATAATTCATTGATCATCATAAAATAAGCTTTTATCTTAGAATTAGGTTCTCTCAACGATAAAAAGAAAACAATCTGAATCATATCTATATATACAGTTTTTTTAAGAGGATGGGGTCTGGGAGGGGGGGTCTGGTTAGGGTTTTAAAAAAATTAAATAAACCAAGCAATATTTTAAATATCAATATTAAAAGCTAGTGTGTCAATTTAATAAAAATCCATATATTATTTAGAATATTACATAATTAATCAATGCCCGTTTGTCATGTATGATCTGGCACAAGTTCAAATTTCATTGGACATTAATGTGAAGTGGTCATTTTCCGTTCTTATTCATAAATCGGTTGAAAATGACATGGGACAGACGAGCTCATCTGTGGAGCGATCTGGATCTGCGCTTTGTCTCATTTTATAAATCAAATTACATCGCTGAGAAAATGGATGCTGGATGATTACAAAAGCACGGCACAAAACCGTGCAGCGGCAAAGGTTGCAATAACGGTAATCAATAGCCTATTCAATTCACTTAAGGCCTATAATTATCAATGATACACCGTTACTATTTGATGAAACTCTCATAGTTAATGAAGCCCAAGTGCCTACAGGCCTATTATGTGTAGTGTAGGCTGGCGAATATTATATTACCATTTTTGGTATATTTTTATTATATTACCAACTTTATTATAATACCATTTTTTATAATTATGCAGCATTATGTCTTATGCTCATCGAGCCTGCATTTATCTGATCATAAATACAGAAAAACGGTAATATTGTGAAATATTATTACAATTTAAAAGAATGTTTTTTCTATTTTAATATACTTTCAAATATAATTTATTTCTGCGATCAAAGCTGATTTATTATCAATGTTGGAAACAGTTGTGCTGCTTATTCTTTATTTATTTATTGGAACCTGTGATAGTAACTTTTGGGGGGTTCATTGATAAATACAAATTTAAAAAGAACAGCATTTATGCAAATTTTTTCTAACAATATCAATCTTTACAATAACTGTTTCTATCATTTTAACAAATAAAAACAAATTTCTGTAAAAAAAACTGACCTCAAGCTTTTGAACATTTGTATATTTGTTGCAAAAGTTATATTTTAAATAAATGCTGTTCTTTTTAAACTTGTATTGATCAAAGAATCCTGAAAAAAGTATCACAGCTTTCCAACACTGATAACAAATCAGCATTGCATTAAATGCATTTTAAAGTGTATTAAAATTTTGATCAATATATATTATATTTTATAAATAAAAATGTGTGTGTGTGTGTATATATATATATATATATATATAATTTTTTACATTGCCCCTATTTGACATTTGAGCCCCTGCCCCTGAGGAACTCTCAGCACGTCCCTGATTAGCAGCTACATTCAGTACTTCACCTTAGGAAAGAGGTACATTAGGGGTAATCTAGGTTACACATTTTAGGTAATGCATTCTGAACACTTCTTAGATTCGCTTTGAAATCAAACTTTTTTAAAGCTTAGCATTAAATGTACCATATTAATGGAATAAATAGAAAGAAATAATATTATATACATAAAATGCATTAAACGTTGCACCAGGGTTTCCCAAACTCAGCTTAATGTGAGAACTGCTGTGCGTTTGAGAGTTAAAAAAAAGCTTATAATTAATTAAATCATAACAATGTCAAAAAATCATCTAAACACTTGAAAAAAAGGTAATAACAAAAGTACACTTTTATTTGTTTACCTGTATATCAATGTCACCATTACACAACGTCAGATAATTGTAAAAAAAAAAAAAAAATGTGTTAAATTATTGAAATATTAACTTTCTTAGAGATATTTCTAATAAACATTTTATTTTGAGGGGTTTTGACTGACAAAAAAGTTTGGGAATCCCTGCATTATATAAACATGAAAACAACAATGACATTACATGTCCAAAGTATTCCAGGTTTGAAATATTTTTTCCAGACTTTCAGAATCAACAGTTATTGAATTTCACGGGATATGATGATGACATCATCACAGTAGGATTAAAAAAAAAAAATGAAATTTAGAGAGACAAAAGAATAACTGGGAGAATCGATAAATTATGAATAATTTACTGCCATTGTGTAAATAATGAAAGTAACTGTAATCTAATTATGAGCATTTTAAAATGTATTATACTCTAATTACAAGTACTTAATTTATGTAATCTGGTTACGTTATCCAGATTACATGAAATCAGTTACTACCCAGCAATGTCAATAATATTCATTCAGAAATCAGACACGGTTTACCTTCTAAATGTGTCTTATTGTGAATTTCCTCTCAATGCCAACTCATTTCTATATAGTAATAGTGATACTTGCCTTAGCAAACACCCACAACAGAATTCAATTATTCATCTGTGCTCATGACAGAATTATCTATAGAGTCCAGAGCTTGTAACCGTTTCTAAACCGTTTGAGAGGAAGCCCAGCTTTCCCTCTTTTTCTCTCCGTTGCTTCTCCCTCCCTTTTCCAACCCCTCCCTCCCATCTCTCTCTCGGTACAGCAACTCGATGACGCAGCAGCGACAGAGGCCTGTGGAACGATTGCTGGGCTGAGAGAATAACAGAGGCGCTGCTTTAGCCGGCCTTGACACTCAAACACACACACACACACACACACAACGGCACAAAGGAAGTACTACTGAGAAAGAGCAGCTGATCTGGCCCTGAAGGAGAAACTGTGCTGCAGAGCCTCTATCCTTCGCTGTCCTCTCAACCATGGCAGAACTAACTGATCCCACCCTGGGCCAGACTGTTTACATCTACAGCTGCTCAAATATGGAAGAGGAGGAGGAATAGATCAGGTATATATCAGCCCCGCTCACTCGAAATGCTTTTTCGCTTTCTTACTCACTCTACTAACACCCAGAGAGATTGTGAGCTGTTGTCCATTAATGCTGACTAAAAAGAAGAGCTAAAAGTGTTCCGCTGCGGGACTAGTGAGACGATCGAGTGGCCATGAGTGAAATGAGTGTGTGTGTGTTAGCTTGTTTTGAGTATATACTGTGGGAATCTATCCAGACGGACGTTCCAGGGACAGTCGTTTGAGTGCGTTTCTCTTGATTACGTTCCAATAAAGGCGGGCCTTACTGTAATAGTGACATAATGACATTGCAAACAGCAAAAACCTAAATGTTATCTGCACTATAATCTGGGTATGTATATGACTGTGCAACTTTTAAATGGTCACAAACATGACATTTTGTAAAATAGTCAAAAAATCATGCATACTACAAATTGCAGGATTGGATCACGTACTGAGTTCTTCTGCATGATGACCACCAGGGGGCACATCAATGTAGTTCCTCGCACAGACCAACATTTTATCGCACCAACAGGGACCAGGGGAAAGACGATCTCGGTTATGAGGAGCGGTATGAACAAACGTCAGGTTGGTAAAGGGATTTTAATCTTTCTGAGTTATTTAAAGAGCTTTAGTCACTTGATAGCAGGAAATGTAAAACTGCAGCCTGCCTTTATGTTTTTGCTCCAGGAAGACGACTATTATTGTGGTTATACGTATGTGATATTCATGTTTGATTATCATTTGTTTGTCTTTCGTGTATTCACATTTCAGCTGAATGGCTGACTGCTAGAATTTGGTTTCATGAGTGGCAATGTTTCCATCTCGAATTCATTACAAAACACAGTGGCCCACATATTGACCTAGGCCTCATCTTGACCGTCAGAGCTATTTATCATACTGTTGTTTTCTTTCACTTGTTTATGTTATACTTAAGGCCATGGAAGATTCATGCTTTGAGCTCATTTGTACCGTGGTTTACTGTAGGCCTCACTTTGACAGGCCTCTGATGTGTTAGCATCTTTGATGTTTTCAGGCCCACACCTATTATTGAGTGACAAAGAACAAAAGTACTTCAGCCATGCAGCACTTGTCCGCTAACGGTTCACTGCATACTTGATATGACTCAGTGATGACTGTGCTGTGGCTGGTATGGCGGAAGTCCTTACACCCCGAGGTTATTTAGAAGCACCATGTCGCACTGCAGAAAAATTCTCTGCAACCATTTTTTTCAGGGACAAATCACTAGCTACAACATAATAGTCTTTCCTTTTTACTAGGAGTTCATGCAATACTAGCAGGAAGTGCCCTAAACTGAAATAGAAATGTTATCTATAATCTACTCGACCTCTCGTGTAAATATTCTTAGAATATTCTAGTAAAAATGTGCTGTCCCTCCAGGGAAGAAATACTGCCAGCTTTGATAAAGAAAACACCATAACATCCTTTATTTTGTACGTTTATTTTAAATTACATTTATTAAAATACATAATACACATATACATTTTTTAAATGTATACACGTAATAATAAATCAGAACGCAAAAACAAATATCACAAAAATATAAATACTAAATATAGCAACAGCAGATTATATTGCTGTATTTATTATTATGTTATTAATAGTGAATAATATATAGCTTATTCATAAACTATGTAGAATTGGCTCAAATGCATTTTCTGTGGTGTTTTACCTGTATTTTTAATGATCTTGTGGTTTATAGTTAAAAGGATTTTCCGTAACCTTAAAGGGATAGTTCACCCAAAATGGAAAATTCTGTCATTAATTTACTCACCCTCATGTCGTTCCAAACCTGTAAGACCTTTGTTCATCTTAGGAACACAGATTACGCTTTCTGACCCTGCATAGACAGCAACTGAACTGACATGTTCATGGGTAAGAAAGGTAGTAAGGTCATTAGAATAGTCCACTGGACGTCAGGGGGTCAATCGTAATGCGGCGTGGTACTCTCGTGAACGCACGACAACTGACAAGGAAGAGGAGAAATTGTTGAATGAAGGTGTTATTTTTAGTTTTCTTTGCGCACAAAAAGTATTACATGAAATACAAGTAAGGGTTTTTATATTTCAGGGGTCCCACTCTGTTTGACCAATACATTTCCTTGAATTTTCCTTTGAAGTTTTTTATTTTTATTTAATAATACTTGCAGTTAGTATATTTATATAACTAGATAAAATAGATTACTATTTATATTTCTTGTATATATATATACACACATTTAAATATTTACTTGTACATACGTATCCAGTATAACAAAAAAGATCTTTGGAATGTGGCTTCATGGATGATTTGGCTTTTTATTCCTTCGAGAATCAGGAATTGTCCCATTGGAACCAGTTATTAGCATTTTCTGCCCAATTAGCTACACAGGTCATTACCATCGCTGCGATTTTAACACAGACAAAATTGTGCAAAATTGAGATTCTCGATAGATAAGCTGATTCATTTGCATGACTTGTCCAGGCCTGAAAATCACAAAATGACAGTTTTCCCGGTTTCTATCAATTGTGGGCACATTGCTTTATGAAATTTAAGACGTAACTGAGCAATTAATTCAAAAGATCAAATTATTTGATATTCCTAGATATGCTTAAGGAAACTGAGAGGTTGTGGGCCGGATAGTTCAGTGATCAATCTAGTCTTTGGTTCTTATTTCACCATCAGTGTTTCACTTATAAAACAACCTGGGAGCTGAACTCAGGCCAGAGCGCTAGTGAATGCAGCCTTTGTTACAGCAGCTTGTCTTCATGGCACCCAGGTAATCAGCACTCAGCCGTTTCCAGAAATAACCACTGCTATCTGGGCATTAGGTTCACATGCTGCACCGCGAGCTGAAGGAGGCGGCCTTCTGCAAGCTTTAAAGAGACACTTCACCGACTTTAAAAGCAGGCCTGGTACATCAGATCAAGAGCTTATTAGACGGAAAACTAAACAAATATAGTAATATAGTGAAATACACCCTTCTTATTGATGCTATCCCCTTTGTATTCTCATTTAAATTTGGAAATGGAGTTAAAAATTAAATAAACAAAACTCTTTCAAGTACGCAAATCAAGTAATTTTGTGACTCCGATCATGTGATTCTTCAATGCCAGAAGGTCACATTGTATTGCTTCCATTGAAGCACAAAAGGCTCACATCATCCTGGAGAACACGATCATCAGGTTTTGTTCAGCTCAAGTTACTCACACTTGTTATTCTGATAATATAATTTATTATACAGTAGTATGTATAATCTCCTGTGCCAGTCTTGGATGCCTAAGCTATAGCTGTGGGTGCAGCATCATGCAAAATAAATAGTTTTTAGTTACCGATGCCATTGTGGAAATGCCATATTAGCAGTCAGCCATGATTCGTTTATTATGCTAGTGAAAGTTTCCAATAATACAAGGGTTATTTGAGATGACGCAAATGTGGAAATGTTTTTTAGACTACTGATATGACTGCAGTCATCTCATATAAATCATATATTTTAGTACAATTGATGTTATGAGTAGGCCTAAAAACATTTTAGTGAGAAAAAATATTCATATTAGTACATTTATAAATATTAGTGTGATTAAAATATGCTAGAAAACAAGCTTTATAGAAAAAAAAAGAGTAAACGGTATTCACATGATTTATGTACAGTATTTATTTACAGTCTTCACCCTGAATAAAGACATACCTAGTTTGGGCCATGAAATATAATAACCCATGCAGATGGAATGTGAAGCAGCGCCTCTCTGTCCATTTTCTCCCGCTCCCTCCCACCCGTCTCCTCCCTCTCTCGTGCTCTCTGCAGAACAGCCGCATCCCTTTGCATCAATCAGCAGCCATGTTGAAATGAACCTACTGTCCTCCACCACCTTTCCACTTCCTCCTGATCTCTCGTTCTCCCTTCGATGCTCTTGCGCGCTCACTCTCCGTCAGTGTCTGTATCTCAGTTTAATGTCTTATCCTCTTAACCTTTAGCTGAAACCTCTTCCTAGTGGTCCGCCACGCTGTCTTCCCCAGGTCTCCATGTCCTTGTCTCAAATCAACCGTTTCTGCTTGCTCATGCACTCTCTCATCCTCTCTTTCTCCTCGGCTGCTCACCCTCCTTCTGTTTGATATCAGAAATGTGCGATGAAGAAGCAGACTGTGCAGTCTCTCTCTCTCTCTCTCTGTTCTTTCTCTCACACCCACCCGTCACTACAAAGATGCATGCATAAAGATGTCGTTGCAGTGGTAACGGTGCTGCTTAGACATACCAGTAAATGTGCATAAACACATACTGGACCAGAGAAAAGCATGTTTCATTAGGTGGGCGAGGGGCAGACGGAGAACCTGAGTATGTGTTGTGCGCCTGTGCATTTAAATTCATAAGCTTTTTTTGGAGGAGTGAGGGGGGCTCATCTGAAATAGCACCACCCGGACCACCATTATTTATTCTACGTGATGGAAAATGTCAAAAGCTGCCTTGTGCCAGGTGCCGTTTTTGTTTTGACACCAGTGGTTGCGTAGCTGCATCCACCTCGCATGGCATGCAAGCGCTTCTCCCGTGTTAGCACGCTGATCCGTTTACCCCACGCGATCTCGTTACGGCTACTCTTTTGCAGTGGTTAATGAAGTTGCAGTGCTTGCTAGCACGCCACATCTCTTTTCCGCTGCTAATAATGCACAGACAGCAGCAAAGCTGCCCTGCCCGACTATTTATAAACTGGGCGAAAAAACCCTGGTGGCCAGCTAGCGAGCGTACGGAAGGAACGAGACCTATAGCGAGGTGCAGTGGAGCAGACTGATGCCCCCTGCCACCTCTGGACTGGGCGTCTCACGCAGAGAGGGCACTGGGACTAGGGTGAACCAAAAAAGAGAGAGTGTGTGAGAGAGAGATAGAGAGAGAGAGCAAGCCGGATAGACTTATAGGAGAGACTACGATCGCAGCAGAGAGCAGTAAGTGATGAGTTGAATCAAAAAAAAAAATAGCTGTAACACTTTCGCCTGCAAACGAAATATCTCTTTCCAGCCATCAGTGCATCGCAGGAACAAGGAGCGATGTTTTCCGCTCTCCATCCACTGAAGCGATTTCTCTGATTAACTGAAATAAAGGTACGTTCAGCATGCTTTTCCCTCCAGTTTCAAACAGACACAGTCGAGCCCGTTTTTGCAGGGCAGCGCATCAAGACTCGTGTGGTTTTATCTGTAAAAATGAAAGCGAATGTTTCGTTCTTGGTCTGACTGGACATTTCATACTCGTAGGCAAATGTTTTGTACTTAATAGTTTGAGGGAAGGCAGGGGATTTTTGTTTTTCCGCCATTTCGCTCATCTGGTATGGTAAGTCATGTTGAGGGTGTGGCAGGTAGATAAAACCACAGACAAATGTCATTTTACGCCTATATAAAACGCCTTACGGCATTAAACGAAAGCTTCGACAACTGAAAATAACAAATAGCACATTTAAATTTCGTGTTTTTCTTTTTTCATGTAAAAGGGCCCTTCAACTTAAATTAGCATTGCCATCCAGCTCTGTGAGTCTATGGGATGTGATTTTGACTGTGTACTAGTCTACTAAACACACACACTTGCACACACACACACACCAATACAGATAACAGTGATCCCCAGCGATTGTCCTCAGCTTCTGCTAAATGCTACCAGGGCTTTCCAACATGGCACAATCTATAAGAACGGTCCGTGTTTCTCTGGACGGAAAACACAACTGCCTGCTCAGTCACCATTCATACAAATCCCAATAAGTGCTGCGCCACAGCATGTTGCCGTGGCAACGGAGGCCTGTCAGACAGGGAGCAGGCGGATGTTTTCCCAGCGATTAAGAGTGGTCTGCCTCTCCCGTTTAGCGCAATCATACACAAACAGTACAGATTAAAACAGATCTTCGGTAGCATCTTGCAAACAAATCTGGCACGCTGTTACATCCAGACTGTTTCAGCTGTTGTCTAATGCTCAGTAAAGGTACAGGCTGAACAATAATGCTGCGTCATGATGTTTTTGATCAGCAAAGGCAGATACATGTTTGATGTCTTCTTTGCGGTTTGGTAGTTTCCTTTCTCATTATGAGCTACATATAATGCATCAGGGCGACCACAGAACAGCTTGAGGAAATGTTCTTCAAAATGTGTTTATCTGTTCAGAAACTGAGCGCTGAGCAGACAAGGCTTTGCTTGTCAGTCGTTTAATATTGATAATTAATTATGTTCTCAGAATTTAGACTCTAAAATCTTTAATCGCAAGTCCGAACAAGATCTACCTCTACTGTCTAATAGAACATTACAGGCGGCCATTTTACTTTATAACAAGATGCTTTTTGTCGTGGTTTCAAAATGGCCGCTCTGTTGAAAGAAAACAACCTCTCAACAGAGACGTGCAACCTATACCTTATCGCCAGACTTGCATACATTACTGAAAAAACAAAACATCTGCAAATTGCAACTACTAAATACATATTTGAACATGGTCAATTTACAGCAAATCCTCCACAATAACAAAGTGTAACTTTCTACAAATGACTGATATATTCCCCTTGAACCATCCATGGGATTGA
The DNA here is from genome assembly GCA_027422405.1 of Ptychobarbus kaznakovi. Taxonomy (NCBI): domain Eukaryota; kingdom Metazoa; phylum Chordata; class Actinopteri; order Cypriniformes; family Cyprinidae; genus Ptychobarbus; species Ptychobarbus kaznakovi. Next base: position 22,766,897 of record CM049809.1, read on the forward strand.
TGCAAGGTTAAAGTGACCAACATCTGAGCATGCATCTAAAAAGCATTGTGCATATTTGGCAATTAAAAAGGTTGTTCGACACCAAATGTTTTTTATTTAATGAGCCACATAAGGGGCCCTGAAAATGCCTAAAAATGACATTGCAGTGACTCGTTTGAATAATAATGTGGATCATCACACAGAAAAGGGGGAATCGTACAGAAAAAGAGCAAGACAGAAGAGAAAGTAGTGCAAATGAGAGACAAAGGGAAAAACAATCAATACTAAAAACTGCATTCGCGTTGAGAATTTTGCTGCACGCCACGTAGTATTTGTTATATTTTGATGGTGCATTAGCCATGAGCGCTGCTGCATCTGACATATATCCACTTTGTAGCGGCAGGTCAGTCTTCCTCCTGGGGTGCACTAGAACTGGAAATAGATAGTGAGAAGCAGAAATGGGTCAGCTTGCTAAGATAGATATATAAAAGCTTTTGTGTTCCTGTACCGCCAGGAAGATGTAGAATCTGACCTTTGTTCATTTCCTCATTGTGCTATTATGTAGATTAGTCAGCTAAAGTCTCAAACAAGTGTCATGCACTTGGTCGCTGACAGAAGACAAATTTAAAAGGACAATAAAAAATTAACTCTGCATATGCTATACAAATACTGTCAATAAACGACAGTATCTGTTATTATTCTGTTTTGTGTCTTGTTTTTGCTTATCCTCTTGTCTCTGTCAAACGTTTCCCTCCCATGACCTAATTGTGTTCAGCTGTGCTCCTCCCTACTGGTCTTGCCTGCCTGTGTCCTGTTGTAAGATGCACCTAAGATCTTACTTCAGAGTTAGGACATCATATTGTCTTGTATTTAAGTATTCTGTTGTTAGAAATAAAATATAGATGCAGCCATAAATAAATAAATACAATAAAATAGTTGTTCCAGGTATGGTATTTTATATTTTTTATTTTGCATTGCATTTCAAAATTATACAGCTTTTTGTAGAAAACAAATGTATTACATATATGTATGAGTTATAATAAATAATTATAATTAATAATATATAATTATAATGATATACTATTATACTTCATCTTTTCCTGGCAGCCTGAATCCAGGAAATAACTTGAAATAATGATGATTTATAATTTGGGTGAGAAAATGAGTGGGCGTAATTTTTGAGTTGGAGTATCAGGAAGAGTAATTTGTTCAGGAACATACTGATGCTTGAAGGTGAAATAACCCTGAAAAGGAATCCCAGATAGCAACATTTCTGGAGGCCCAGATCAGGCCCACACCTGACACTGTTATCTGGCCCACATACCGTGGAATGATGGCACTTGTGCGGTCCGCTTCTGTTTGTCAAATTTAGGCCACAAGTAAGCCAAAGGAAGGCCCAATGTCAGCCACGAATAAACCAAATAAAGCAGAACTGGCCCAAATCTGGGCCACATTGATTTTAATTCTGGCCCAGATCCAACACCTTGCTCCGTCCCACATACTGTGAAGAATGATGGCAATTGGGCGGTCCGCTCCTATTTGCCAAATTTGGGCCACAAGTAAGCCAAAGGAAGGCCCAATGTCAGCCATAAATAAACCAAATAAAGCAGAACTGGCCCAAATCTGGGGCCCGTTGATTTTAATTCTGGCCCAGATCCAACACCTTGCTCCTGCGCACATACTGCGAAGAATGATGGCACTTGGGCGGTCCGCTCCTGTTTGCCCAATTTGGGCCACAAGTAAGCCAAAGGAAGGCCCAAATGTCAGCCATAAATAAACCAAATAAAGCAAAACTGGCACAAATCTGGGCCACATTGATTTTAATTCTGGAATTCATACCACGTGGAATAATGGTATTTGGTCAGTCAGGTCCTGTTTGTCAGATTTGGACCTCAAGTAAACCTTAGCATTGCTGCATGTAAGCCAACCAAATAAACCAAAACTGGCCCTAATGTGGGCCACAGTTGATTTTTATTCGAACCCTGTCTTCCCCACATTCCTCATGTGATCCACATACTGCATGGAATGGTGACATTTGGCAGTGGTCCACAGCAGTCCACTGCACAACCACATTTTAGCTAATAATGAGCCAAATAAACCATAAATATACATTATTTTGGCCACACTAAGCCTTATATGAGTTACGTATCAACAATACTCAACAAATTTTCAAGAGAAAATAAAAACAAATGTCCTCCCTAAATGTTCAAATAAGTTCTAGAAACGTGTCCTACTTGGTAAAAACATCCCGACCCAGGTTTTGTACAAGCAGCAATTTAAATGTCACAGATAAATATTCAAAGACACATTCCAATACTTTAAAATAAATCCTTCACAAGTTTAACCTAAATGCTTCTCACTCAGACTCAACCTACACAGTAATCCTGTAATAGTGATGTTAAGGTTTTTGAACGAATCGTTCTTTTGATCCGGTTCTTAGGAAGTAACCGGACGAGCCGGTTCACAAATCGAACTGAATCGAACTTTAGTTCTGGGTTGATGATGCAAGACGCACAGCCGAAGTAGCATGTCCAACTCAAAAAGAACCGAATGAGCTGGTTCAACCAACTGTTGAAGTTTGTCGAGGATTACCGAGGACTCAACAAGAACCGAATGAGCCGTGGCGAAGTTTGCCGAGGATTACCGAAGATTCTGATGAGTGAGTTGCTGACACTGCGCGTGTATCACCGCGTACTTGAACGAGCCTGATGCGCAAAGTTTCTTTGTAACAAATAAAACATAGGATACCGGAGATATGCATTATTGTTTTATTAAAAAGCTGAGTTTTTATTAAAACATGGAAAAACCTGAGTTTTAGTACGGTTTATTGTGCATGCAGCTCATATTTTAAGTGGTTTAACTTAAATGAATGAGTTTATCAGACTGGTTTATATTTCTTTATACTTAGGATATGTGCATCAGTGTCTGTAATGTGTGCTGTAGGTGTGAAACCTGTAGGAATCCTATCGTAGGCTAATCAATATTAGTCAGTCGTATATGCCATAAAGAATCCACGAATGAAACAGTGACCACAAACATTATTAACTTAAGTGAATGAAAGGCAATAATCAGCAATATGCGTTCACAAAAATTACTTTTTATTTGAATGTTTTAATATGCGTTGACAAATGACTTTATTCGAATGTTTTATTGATGCAACGTGGCACAGAGTTGTTAAAGAATAAATGCGTAGTGACATCATTGCTTGATAACGTCAGGAGCCGATGAATCTGCTTTTTGAACCGGTTCAATGAGCCGAACTGTCTGAAAAGAACCGGGTTCGCGGAAATGAATCGGCCTTTGCATCACTAGTCTGTAAGTGTCACGGCTACGCTGTTTTAAAGAGTGCATGACGAAGACAAAAGGTTATATATCATAAATCTTTAATCCAACAAGGGTAAATCCATCAAGTGTAAATCCAAACACAATGTAGCACAGCAACATTTAAGACATATAGATGTAAGACCAAACAAACCCAAAGTGAACACACAGGAACTGAAGTACTCAGACCAAACAAGGATAATTAACTAGACACACCTGAACAGAATAATACGATCAACAAAAGGGAAACAGTGCAAAATCGAAAATAAAGTCCAAATTAACAGAAACCTTGACAGTAAGAGCTATTGTTATAATGCACTTCTGTTTTTATGCTGAACAGTACACATTTAAAAAAAACACCATTAAAAGCATGTTTCAAAAAATACATTGCTGCCCAGACAACAACATAGTGTTGGCCCAGATCTGGCCTGTGTGAGATCCATGCCAACACTGGTCTGGGTGGGTATGTAGCCTTCCATTTCAATTAGTAAGTGTCAAGTGCAACATCCAAACCAGAAATGTCCCTCTTCTGTTCTATAATATGTGGGGCATATTTGCCATGTCAAATGTGGGACAAGTTAGGTTCACAACCACATTAGCCAGTGCTCACTGTGCCATATCTTTGCCAAAACTGGCCCAATTCCGTTTTAGGATAACTGAGCCACATTTGTGGCATCATATGCGGGCCACTTTAGACTCACAGCCACATTAGCCAGTGCTCACTGTGCCATATATTTGCCAAAACTGTCCCAAATATGTTTGAGGATAACTGGGCCACATTTGCGGCATCATATAAAGGCCACTTTAGGCTCACAGCCACATTAGCCAGTGCTCCCTGGGCCACATTTGCTGAAACATATGTGGACCACATTTGGTTTACATCCTGATTAGTCTTTGTCGATTGTGCCACATTTTTGCCAAAGGTGGACCACATTTGGTTGGCACTAATTGTACCATATTTACTATTTACCTCATGGGCCACTTTAGAGTCACATTTAGATTACACATTGCCGTGAACATCACATCTTTACCTACAGAGGCCCACATGTGATTTGATGCATTTAGGCCATTTTTGCTATTTTACATGTGGGCCACTTCAGGCTTACATCCATTTAGTATAGGCCATAAGAAGACCAGCAGTGTCGTATCATTGCCTTAAGTGGCCCACATCCGCATGCTATCTGGGATGGCATTATAAGCCTTTAAGCCGGTACACACCAAGCCGATGCCGACGAAATAGTGGCGATGAAAGCAGACTGCGGGGTTGGCTCACGTCGGCAGCGTCTGGGTCCATAGTTGCCCTGACACACCAAGCCGATGCTTGACACCCGACGGCCAAGTAGCATGTCCGTTCTGTGCTTTTCTCGTGCACTGGTTCGCCAGCTAAGCAGCCAATCAGAATGATCAGATGGCCCGACTGACCAATACCGATGAAAAAAAGCTGACGAGGACCAACTTAAGCCAACGGCGCGGAACACACTGAGAAAACTTACTAGGGCGACGAACCTAAACTGCCCAACGGCTGGCCGTCGGCTTGGTGTGTACCGGGCTTTATGATCTAGATTGCCAGGAAGCAAAAGTCTTCTCATTGCAGCAGTCATGGCCAAGTTAAGCCTAACGCAAACTTACTAGTTTGACTAATATATTGTGTTAATATATTATATTAATCTGGTCACATGGATAAGCACTCTATGAAGGTTAAGCAACCTCAGCATGAACTTTAATATTCATGAGTTAGACCAGGTCAACTTCACTCCTAGTGAAGCAAGAAAACCATATGTGCCATGCCATCATGTTTCCAAAGAAACATTGCTAACAGAAGCACAGCAGACTCACCAATGACAAACATGCTGAAGCTTGTCTAGTCAGGAACACATCAGCAAATACAGACGGTAAATGCATCATCTCTTGAATAGCTATTTTATGGTTGACTATTGAGCATTTCTGTTGCTCAAACAATTTAGCATGGTGCTAGTGGTTGGTGGTGACACCAAGGAAATGGGTTTCATTCCTAGGGACAGCATTAACTAATGAAATGTACACACTGAATCCAGTATTTGCCGCTTTGGATTAAAGAGTCCATCAAATGCATAAATATTAATCTAGACGCATACAAAAATAGCCTACATCAGTTTCATTTAGTGCCACTGGTTCCACCTGTTCCCTTGCCCTACTAGTGCTGGGTTACAGCCCATGTTGACCATTTGTATAATGCGGCCCTGGCATTAATTATGCCTTGATTTTGAGCAATATATTTTACTCAGTGGAAGTGCTATAGAGGACAGCACTTTCCCAGCCATGGATTCTTTCTCACTTCCTCTAGTAGACAATGGGGATCATAGTGTGTCTTTCAGCACATGCCTTCATGCGTAGAGCAATGATGAGCAACAAGTCATCATTCCAAACATAAGTCATTATTCAGTGAACCATGCTGCCCTAAAAATAAATCCCAAATGGAGATGAAAGAGCATAGGTCCTTGGCAAAAACTATTTGAGGCAATTTGCAGGTCCTAAGCAGTCTGCTAGTAGATCAGAATTGTTGCTTACGTTGTTTAAAACTCATCACCAATTGAGATCTTGCTATCGTCTTGGCATATTTATAGGATATTGATCAACCATCTTTTAGTGCGAGTTGAAGAAGATTTTAATATGCCTTAGAAACAGGATATAGAAGGGTGGGGAAGGTTTTGTAAAACAGGAAGTCTACTAGTTGCTACAAAATTGTCTGTCCAATTCTTGAGCTGTACCACTGTTCACAATTTTTAATTGTACTCAGCCATTTTACCCGACAGATCTGAATGAATTAATGTTCTGAAATATTACACTAGTCTCTGTGACTGCTTTGAGCTCATACAAAAAAAAAAAAAAAAAATAACGGCTTTCAGATTATTGTCATATTCTTTGATTAGTCAAAAATTATTCAATACACTTTCTGCCTGTCAATCCTTTATGTGTTTCTGTCTCTGATTACAATGGTCTTTATGATATAGTGGTTTATTTGCCGGGCAGGATTTTGAAAAGAGCTGGTCTGTCTAATGCAGTGACTGAGTCTGGTGGACATTCAAGGACTAACATACAGCATGTTTAAAAATTGATTTTGTGAGTCACTCCACAGGATTTAGTGATTAAAAAGTCGAAACTGTTTAGACACATGTTCATCCAATATAAATTCATGACTGGTTATTTCTGACAACATACCCCAGTCAGATGATACATACCTTATATTTTTATCCAAATACAATTTGGATAATAAACCATTTTTAATTTGTATTCTTTTTTGATGTATTTCTGTGTATCACATGATGGATTCAACTTTTCTAGTGCTGCCAGGTGAGCCATCTCTCACAGCCCAGGTGTTAGCTCCTTAAGCGGACAAAAGGAGCATTCTCAATGAGTCATCTTGTATGGAACATCTCACCCTTGCTCAGTCTAGATTCTCTTTGATGACTCTGCCAGGTCATACCAGGTATAGCAAAGGATGAAATTGGTTGATGACGGGGTTATCTGACTAATAAGTCTATTTTTAGCCTGTCAGAAAGAAAAAAGGGTATTTAAAATATTGGTGTAAAAAAACATTTTGTTTGAAGGACTGTATGTATGCATATTGTTGCTGTTCTTTAAGTGCTTTTCTTAGTTTTTTTGTGCAGTTGTTTCTTTGTGCATGTATCTATGTGTGCTTACCTTGTACAAAGTATGCTTCTGTAATCTTGAGAGCAAAAATAAAGAAACGAGCGGAAGCTCAGATCAAGGTAGTAAGATGAGGAGAAGACATGAGGGTAGTATGAGGACTGTCATGGCCGTATGCAAACAACCTCAGTAATCTCTCCAGGCTTCATCTTTATCTAATTTCCTTGCATCACAACAACATCAAATGTAAGATGAAATATGCATCTGTCTTTACACTATGTACCATAACTTACATGGTCATTATCAATATTTGTGTATAGCAATTGAATATATTACAGTTTGGTTGTTGATGTTATGAGCTAACCACATCTGCTAAACAATGTATGTTATACTGACTACACTGGCTTCATTTTATTACTGCTTCATAGACATGTGATGATGGTGAATCAAGCAGTTTAAGAGATGAGTCATGCTGCCATCTAGTGGTTTGATATGATTAGATTAGAGTCGTCTATTAATTAAACTTTTCTTTTCAATCTGTGGTTTAAAATATCTCCTTGCTATTCTACTGTATTTTTCTTAATAGTTAAATGTCATGTTGTGGTCAAATATGTATTTGTTTAACATGGTTCAATTATTTTTTCAAAAAACTATTTAACCTAATGTTGTTTCAAACCTTTATGCATTTCATGGTAACACTTTATTTTAAGGTGTCTTTGTTACACAGGTTACATGTATTTACTATTATAATAACAATTAATTATGGATAATTTCATGTAAAAAGTAACACCCTACAACAAACCCTAATCCTAAACCTAACCTTATAGTAAGTACATGTATAGTTAATTAATATTACTCAGTACTTAAAGGTATAATACACTATATACACTGTAACAATGACACCTTAAAATAAAGTGTAACCCATTTTGGGTTACAGAATTCTTCTGTGGAACACAGTGAAGTTTCTTCTTTTGTGCTCTGCAGAAGGAAAAATGTCATACAGGTTTAGAACAACACATCGTTAGGTTGGGCAAATTAATTTAGATTTTTTGGTGAACTATAAATTTAAAGGGTTACTCCACCCAAAAATGAAAATTTAGTCATTAATCACTTACCCCCATGTCGTTCCAAACCCATACAAGCTTTGTTCGTCTTCAGAATTTTTTTACGATATTTTGGATGAAAACCGGGAGGCTTGTGACTGTCCCATTGACTGCCAAGTAAATACCACTGTCAAGGGCCAGAAAAGTATGAAAGACATCGCCAAAATAGTCCATCTGCCATCAGTGGTTCAACCATAATGTTATGAAGCTACGAGAATACACTGTGTATGCAAAAAAAATAACGACTTTATTCATCAATTTGTTTCCTCCGCGTCAGCATAGCGTCATTTTGGAGAGTATCTGCTGGACGCAAACGGTGTACGCTGTTCTGTGTCAGCTGCGCCACACGGATACGTCTTCTACGTTTATTTAATTTTGATTTGGATGAAAATGGCGTATCTGTATGGCATGTGGTCATATTTTTCTGGGCCTTGACAGTGTTATTTACTCGGCAGTCAATGGGACAGTCATGCTCCCGGTTTTCATCCAAAATATATTAAATTGTGTTCCGAAGATGAACTAAGCTTTTACAGGTTTGGAACAACATGAGGGCAAGTAATTAATGACAAATTTTCATTTTGGGATGGAGTAACCCTTCATGTCATCATCATCCATGAACACAACATCTTGTTATTGAATGTTATTGACTTGTTATTGAACAGTGACTAAGTATACCGAATACCTCATTAAATTCCCAATAAAACTAATTATCGATGTTCAGAAACCGAGGTGTTATGCTATTATATCAAAGTATCTGTGCTTTTGTTTTACCCAGATTTAAAATATTTATATATATTTTTTACCTGTTTGTTTCTCCTCAGATGACGGTGGTCAACCCCAGCACTCTTGGTCTGGTGGACAGTTCCCACCCCCAATCTGTCCTCAGTCATCTTAGTGAACAACGTTCACAAGGCCTATTCTGTGACGTAATAATCGTCGTAGAGGATGTCAAATTCCGGGCTCACCGCAACATACTGGCTGCCACAAGTGGATATTTTCGTAATGCATTCAAAACGCCTGAGGTCTACACATCCAGCCAGGTGCTGGAGCTAACAGACCTGAAATCTGAGGTCTTTGCTAGCATCCTGAACTTCATCTACAATGCCAGAGTGGAGTCAAGTAGTACAGAGGACAGCAGGTCTTTGGTGGCAGCTGGAAAGCGTTTAGGAATTCCCTTTCTGGAGAAATTTCTAGACTCTGAAAGGCAGAGCTCTGGTCTCTTACAAGGCCAAGCCTCTGCAGGCTGTGGAAGATCAAACAGTCAGTCAAAGTTGGCAGACACTTGCACACTGAAAAAAGAAACCCTCAAGCCTGAGGAGTTAGATTGCTCTAAAGGCCCAAGGATCACCAATGCTTTCTCCATTACTGAGGTTGAAGCAGTAAGCATCCCATTTTCTACACTGGATCACCATAACAAAGTTACAGAGGGACTTGAGGAAGGGCATCTTCCTTCTAGCTCCCAATATACAAGCATATCACCCACAGAGAATGGGCCTGCCAATGCCCTAACTGAGCACTCATATGCAGTGAGCCAGGGGCAAGAATCTAAAGAGGTTAACCAGGAGAATGATAACAGAACCATCATATCTGTCGTGTCTCCAGTTAAGACTTTGGTTACCCAGAGACTTGGACCTATAAAGAAGCGTCGTATTCATGGTAACGGTATTCCGCCTCTCTCTAGTGAGCCAGTTGCAACTTTGCCCACTATTACAGGCACATCTGCAGTGGAAAAGGCTACTGTTGCACCATTATCTTCCTCCCAGTTGTCCTCAGATGCAGCACCAGAGTTACATTCCAGCCTCGACCTGTTGCCACCACTTGACATTATACCCTCTCAGGATGCAGAGCCACCCTGCCTCAGTCCTCAAAATACACCCAATGTCTCCCCCTTCAGCTGCCAGCAATGCCCTGAGACCTTTAGTGACTCAGCACTTCTCACCATTCATATGCAAATACACAAGAGATTTGTCAGCCATTTATTTTGCAAATACTGCCGTAAAAAATTCATGCATCTGAAAAGATTGCGCAACCATGAGCAGGTTTGTGTGAAATCTCTAAAAGGCCCATCTGAGTTAGAGACAAATAATAAAGATTCTTTGAGAGTCCCAGTCTCTAATGGTACATCTAATACAAATACCACACAACACTCTTTACCTCAACCAGATCTCCATATCCCTTTAAATTTAGAACCCACGTTGACTAGTCCACTTGAGATGTCTCAGGATCAAGTTAATGGGACCTTAAAAACAAATAGCACTTCAAGGACTTATAAATGTTCTGTATGCAAACGGGCTTATGTCACCATTTCTAGCCTAAAAAGACATGAGAATACACACTCATGGCATAGAGCCTATCCTTGCCACTACTGCAACAAAGTTTTTGCTCTTGCAGAATACCGCACCAAGCATGAGATCTGGCATACCGGGGATCGGCGGTACCAGTGCATATTCTGCTTGGAGACCTTCTTGACTTATTACATCCTCAAGAATCACCAGAGGACCTTTCATGGCATTGACCCACAGCTGGCTGTCAATAAAAAATCAGCAAATGGTGGATTCAAGAGTAGTGTCTACCCCATAAAGCTATACAGGCTTCTCCCAATGAAGTTTAAAAAGAAACATTACAAGTCATACAGTCAGACATACTCTGAAGGGATCGAGGGCAATGATGAGTCCTACAGTGCACCTCTGGGCAGCTGTTCCCCCAACACTCTTTTTGACAGCAGAGTACCGACAACTAATTCAGATGTTGTTAGTGGTCAGTCCTTATTTTCAATGCCAGTGACATTTATGGCCACTCCGAAAACGATGGCATCAGAAACACCTCGAATCAGCTTTGACAAACCATGTGACCAAAACTTAGGATTTCCTGTGCCATCTGAGACAGACCAACCCCTGAAACAGCTCTCTACTGATTTCAGGAAAAAGTCTGGATTTGATGGAAAAGGGTCACCGCTCTTCAGCTACAGATTTACAGATTCTTCAAAAGCAATACAGAAAAACACAGGGTCCTCTCGGATTACGCATGAAAATGACAGAGATTCTCCAACAGAGAAAAACACAGAAAACAGCACAGACATTCTTCCATTCCTCAACTTGCCACCCGTGTGCTCCTTCGAAGGGTTGAGCAAGCTGAGTGAACTGTCAGCAGCAGCACAAACCATTGAGGACATGGCTAATCAGCTGCTGCAAGCGAGACCTGAGAGCATAACAGCCAATCAACCACCTAATGGAAAGACAGAAACGTACATCGCTAAGCCTGCATGTCCAGGCCCATCAATTGACAACCAAGTCCTTCCCCTCTGCCAAATAACTGTGAAAATTGGCAATGAGGCAATTGTTCGACGGAAAATAAAAGGCTCAAAGCTATTTCCAAAGAAGAGGAAAAGGAAAAGCTGGAGACAAGAGGGCATAGGTCAAAGAAGCCCTGCAGAGGAGAGTATTGGAAGTCCAAGTTTGAGGGTAAGGGCAGGAGTCACAACCTCAGTTACAGAAAAAGACAAATATGATGACCCAAATGATCCTGAAACCGACAATCTATGGCGTCCCTATTACACATATAAACCTAAAAAGAAGGGTAAGAAACTAAAAGAAAAAAAAAACAGGATGAAACATCTGAGATGCTACACTAGGCCCTTGTCACCTGAAGCCAATGAAGACTTCAGAGAAACACCGTTCTGTCCAGATGAGAAGATCTCAGCAGACAAATATGGGGTCAGGAGGGAGCCAAGGCATAGCAGCCAAAAGGAAGCTTTCCCCTGCCACAGCTGTGAGAGCTCTTTCGCAAGCCAGACCTCCCTCAGCATGCACATCATCAGCTGCCATCAGACACACTGCAGAATATGTGGTAAACAATGTCCCCCTGAAGACACATCCAGCACAGCTGGAGACACTGGAGAGGATAGTGGTGACTTTATCTGCAAGAGCTGCACTGAGGATGGCTCCTGTTTCAGCTCAGATGTGACGTTCCCTAGCCTGAGCATGGAAAAGCGCTATAGATGTTCTTACTGCCCACAGCGATTCCTTTACCTTGCCACCAAGAAAAGTCATGAGAAAAAACATCTAGAAAAGTCAGGTAAAGGACACAATTGCAGGTATTGCTCAAAGGTATGTAAATCAGCAGTGCTGTTGAGTGTGCACGAGAGCAAGCACTTCAAGGCAGAAGATGGAGAAGATCCAAACATGACATGTAAAATAACCAGTTCACTTTCTACAAGTAAAGAGCGCAAAAGACAGATCAAACCCGAGCCTTGGGAAAGCATGTATACCAGCTCAGAGATCACGCCAAAGATAGGGGAACCTATGGACATAGAAACTGAGGGGAATTATCCTACAATCGACAGTGTCTTCAAGAAAACATCTTTGTCATTTCCTTATGAAGCAGATAGGTCTTTTAGTCCCCTTTCCCCAGAAATAAAGAGGAAGACGTCCAAGAAAAAAAGCATTTTGGAACACTCTAAAGGATTTGGATCTGAGGGGCACAGACAGGACTCTGTGATGTGGGGACAACAGGATTGACCTCCCAACACAGGTACAACCAAGTAAAGTGCTGACTCTGTCCAATCTGTCAGACAAGAATGCCTGTAACCAAAGGAACTTCCCAACAGCCTACAGTTGCTCAAGTCAGAACAGCAATTCTGAAAAGAGGAACCTTGTTTTCACACCCACGACAGGAAGGAAATGCATCTCCTGCTGATGTCACATAGAAAAATGACATACGTGACAGGGCAGGCCTTACAACTTTTGAAAAATGGAGAAAAAACACACATGAAAGTATGAGGGGGTTGGCGTAGTGACTTTGCATTCAAGAGGACTTGTGAGATGTAAATATAGAGTATTTTTGGTCGTTCACAAGAAATACTTTTGGTAGTTTTCCATGTTTTTCTATGAGAAAAGAAGTGGTTTTATTTTTATATGTTTTTATTTGTCTAAGTAAAGTGGATCTTCCCTATTCCATTGTTCGTTGTGTTGTACTCTATGCACCAAGTAAAGTGAACGACTAGCAGCACCTTACAGTAAAGATAACTGCGAGTGATTGTACTTGTATTGTAACATAACACCAATACTACCATTTCAATCTGTTTGTTGCACAAAAATGCATTAATAACTCTGCTGATTATACTGATAAATGCTAAAAATGATTTTCCAGAATATACCAAATGTTTTACCATTCATGTATAAAATACATAATTTTGTGAAATACTAACAAAATATCATGAAATAAAAAAATACCGAAATTAAAAATAACAAGTTATGTTATTAAGTATATCACATTTTTTGTTAAAATTGTTGTAATACAGTAAAATGTACTAATGTTAGCCACAGTTACAGACTTATTAAATGTGGACATGTTAAATTTAACACAAATAAAAACAAGGCTGCAAAAGATCGACGGGGCAGTCCATGCAATAGGATGTATTCACAGACTATTTAGAATGACACATTTACATATTACAAAAAGGTAATACATTTTTTTGCACAGTATGTCACAGTTGCCTTGTTTTTATTTGTGGCGCATTAAAAACTGCATCTACTATTGACTATGGTTTATTGCAATGTTAGCTGGGTTTTCTCAATATCAAATGCCAGTTTTCTACAATTGGAACACAAGTATATTTCATAACATTCAAATTTTTAAAATCCATAAATAATAAATACATGGAGAAACATGGAGAGGATGACTTAGAGAGAGAGAGCCAGAAAGAGAATGAGTGAAACAGAGCCCAGAGCTCCTCTTCCTCCTGAAATTGCAGACTTGTAAGAGGGAACTCTGTTTACTCATTCAGATTGTCTCTCTCACTATGTCTTTGGGCCTCTATGCTGACCCATCAGAGAAGCTCATTCCAGTTTCTCTGTCGGTCCTCCACACAATGGCGCATTCACAGTGAGCTGTCTGGGCCCACGTGACACCAGTGCCAGATGTTCTGAACTCTCCACCACCATCAGCTCCACACTCTGGAGATATGCTGGTAGCAGGGTTGTGCCCAAAACCGAAAGCCTATCAGTACAATGTCTGTGAAGGTTTTCATTCATTCCAGGACATCAGGGAATGTCTGGTACTTCATTCATCTGTACCCGAACTTTGTTTTACATTTTTCAAAAACTCCACCAGACAGCCTATCAGCTACTTATCTGTTTTACATGCCTAATCCATCTGAAAACATCTGCCAGTCTACTCAAATATTAGGCTAGTGAACATTCAAGTGGAGATTCTCATACAAAAACAATGTTACAAAGGAGTCATTTTATATTAAACACAATGCTGTGACATTTGAAGTCTACAAATTTGACAAGTTTACAAAAGCAAAGGTGCAACACTTCATACGTTTTCATTTTATTCCATAGTTTAAATATGATGCTGTAACAAATATGCGAATAAAGAAATTAACAGCTCTGTGCAGGTAATAAACAAGGGATAAGATTTCTGCTCAAGATTTTCGGAGCAAAAACAAAACTTAAGAGACATTGCAGAACAATCATCCACCGGACCAATCTTCAGAGACACTGATAGCATGGTCATGCTGGATGGGATAATAAATCAGAACAACATAAAATTTGTAATTTGATTAATACCAATGAAATGGATGGTTTTCACATTTCCGGTTTGGAATGTGGAATCCTCATTAGAGACCATAGCAAAATTATGTTCCAATTTTCTTCATACATTTCTACAACTTTCCAAAATATAAAAACAAACAAACAGATAAGTTATGGCAGTCAGAGGAGAGGAGGATGTCAAATGTCCAGCAGTGTTGCAGTAGTGTTGACAATATTGTAATTTAATACTAGACTAACATGGCACAATATATTTGTTATACATGCACTTATTATTTTAATATTATTATTGCTATTAAATAATTAAAATTAAAAAGTTGATTTCGGATGTTAGGCTACTTGTTCTGGAATTACATTTTCTCTGTTTAAAAAAGGTAGCTATACAGTCTGATTATTGGCAATATAGGTTTTCAAGTTTTTTTTTTTATTCGTCACATACTCAATTATACAGAATATAATCAGTAGTGAAATGTAAGTAGTGTATATAGTGTATAAATGTATAGTGTATAATGTATATAGTATTAGAACATGATTATTATTATAACATTACACACTAATATTGTAGTACTGGCTCATAAAAGTTAAATAAATAAACAATGTTTTTTAAATATCTAACATCACACAGACCGTGGATGGTGCAACGTTTTACTATTAATGTGTTTTTTTCAGGAGATGGGCCTACTGCAGCACGGAATCTTAAAATGCCAAAGTTTAAATAATTGAAATACAAACCACAGGTTTGTACTAATTTCCAAACTATACACAAAGACGGTTTCAAAGCCTGGTGAGCGGTGTAACTTGACCAGACTAAAATGCTCTTTATGCAGTCAGCTCACTAGGTTTTAAAACACAAGTCACTGGGTTTCTTTCGAGGGGCCCTGTTCATCTGCTCTGTCGCTCGTCCTCCACTAGAGCTTCCGTTTGTTTTGACTTCATGATGCTGCCTGTGTGTGAGTTGATTCACACAAATCCCGGTCTGCCGTCGCGACCAATCGCGCTGAGCCGGTGACGCTTCGGAGGGCCGTCCGTCCGTCCGTGCGCCTGCATTCATAAACGGATGTGATAAGTGTTGAATGTACTGTACAGAGACGAAACTTGGACCATGGCGGAAGAAGACGACACGAAAATCCGGATTTTGCAGAGCCTCCGAGGAAAAATATGTAAGTGCGACACGCTGCTTAGATAGAGTTGGATGTGTGTGTGTGGAAGATTGTGTTTAGATGGCTTTGTGAGTGAAAGAAAAGGATCGGCAAGGGGGAAAGAGGGGCGCGGTAGGAGCAACACGCACACACACACACACACACACACACACTCAGCGCTAACGTTACTGGATGGGGCTGTGATAAACCTGCGCTGTTTGACACATTTTGCGAACAGTTTGAAAAATTAGTTCACTTAATTTAGGATATTTTACGTTTAAATCGTCTTTATATCATCATTGACAGATATAGCCCAGGCTTTTCCCCATTATCTGTGAGTTAGCAGTGGTGCTAACGTGCTCTATACCCTGGTTCCCCTCACAACCGTCGTATTTATTCACTTTTATGTTAGTAACGTTACAAGAGTGAAATATTGTTCTTTACCCGTTTGAACCAAACCCGTCTTCATGCCACTGGAGTTGGCGGATGGTTGATTCATTCTTACCCGGACTGAGGGTGTGAAATAGACGGTGGGTTCCTCGCCGAAATTGGACAAATTCTGAGCTGGACGGAAATTGTTGCATCGCTTTAAATAAACGACCGTTGCCACAGATAATTATCCCATTTATAATTTTCTTAAAAATATTTTTAAAAGCGTAATATATTGTTTTATATAAACTTCAACCTACTGACAAAAAAAAATGTAGAGCCTGAAATGGTAACGTTAAGTCGCTTTGGATAAAAGTGTCTGCTAAAATAAATTGATTAAAACGATTTATAAAATAACGCAATAGCTGTAACGTTGAAGTATAGATTTCAAATGACAAAGTGCGTAATTTAACGTAGATTAAAATCATATATATAACGGTTTGTATAACACTTTGGTCACTTGGTATTATAAACTGTCATTTAAAACATATTTTTATTTTATTTTTGTAAATGACAGAGAGCTTCTTAACTCTTTTTACCCTCTTTGCAGAACATCCCACATTAATTGTATTATGACTTACCGTTGTAGTAACTAGCCGAGTTAACTATGGTATAGTTTCTGGGAACTTTATATATTTACACTGTAAAAATCAAATATAGAGTTATTCCTACTCGATCTGACCCATATTGGGATTGATTTGTATAACCCAGTTTAGCCAGGTTGCTTTTAGAAATTATTGGAGTTTTTGCCTACTTTTACCATGGAATCACAACAAAGTACCATAGAACTACAATGAGCATTGGACATGATACCATGGTATTACCATATTATTTTTGGCATGCAAATTACGTTACATGTTATTCTTTAAAAGTATAATTTAAATTCCAATGTACATGTGTAACACGTTCTTCACATAACAACATTTGAATTACATTTTTATCTAAAGACAATTGCATGTTCTATGATATTACCATTGGATACAATTTGTATAAAATGGTACATTTGATACATGTCACATTTTTGTAAAAGATATGACATGACAGCTGATATTGACATTATCGGGACAAATGAAAGATCGCTGTGCGTCTGAAGTATTATTTTGACATGTCAGGTGTTTTGAATAGACTGAGCTGATTTAAATTTAAGCTCAATATATTTAGAGATATTTTCTTAACACTGTCAAAATGATTAGTGCTTATGATTTTACTATCATCGACCCCTCACCCACCAAAATACACAAAAACAACAAAAAAATTGAACTGAAACCTTCTGTGTTGCAAGTGAATTCGTGGTAAATCATTGCTTTCTGGAACGCTCACTGGAAGCCTCATAGACTCATGATATTACATAATTCATGTGAAGTGGAGTAGCTCCTCATTTTACGGGAGTATAGACAGAAAAAAATAATGTAATGAAAAAAATGTCCTGTGGTACAAGTACAAAATCTGTTGTAGTTTCAGCAAACCTAAAAATAAACAAGTTAAAAAAATCAGATCTCTTTGATACCTGAAAACATGTCATAAAATCTCTATCGAAATCTATCTCAGTATTAAGTCTTATGTACAGTCCTTTATGCCGATTTTTTACAACTGTGTGTGCATGCGTATGATTGTGTGAAAGTCATCGCTTTTATCTTTCCACCTGGATGAGGGTAGGCTTTTCTGATTACCTTTGCTACTGTACTAAAACAGCTGTCTGCTCTGGGGATGTGGGGCATTCAGAGACAGGGAGTTTTTTGGAAGTCAGTGTGAGTAATTGGGACTTTTAGGGCATTTGGATAACTTGAAAGTCCCAACCTCAGGTCAATTCCGATAACGTGTATAGTAAAGCGATAATACTAATAAACAAATATGAGTGAATAACTTGCTGTTATGTGAATTGTATGTAGTTTGGAGTGACGGTATATTTATAAAATCATACAATTTTGTTTCAAATGATCTGACAGAATTACACTCTCATAAAAAAAGGTACAAACGGGGTGGTCCCTACACTTTTGTACCTTTTAGGTACTGATATGTACACTTTAGTTACTAATATGTACATTTAAGTTCTCTTTCTTTAGGTACAAAGGTGTACCTTTTGAAAAGTTATCGCCCAAGTGACAGCTTATGTACTTTTATTTCTAAGAGTGTTGAATAATTAGTTATACTAACAGAATATAAAACAGCTATGTCATGTTTCGTGCATTAAAAAAAGTTACACATGCCTTCAGGAAGAACTGGGAAAGTCCTTAGGAAATTACAGAGTACTGTTAAATAATTCCTCTCTTCTTTGTAAATGCTTAGGGAAGAAACCAGGTACTGTTTACTTTTACAGTGTTTGACCTGACTTTCCTGTAATTGTAAGTTTTTTAGTAAAAAAAAAAAAAACTAAATTAAGGATAAATGTCTGGTTGTTAAAAATGCCTGAGAACTTCCTGAATATATATTTTTTAATTGCACTTAACTAAAGTCTTCAATCAAATCACTTCCTACTCAGTCCTTTGCGTGCCCTTGCCCAAACGATGAGGTTCAGGGCCAGGGCACTGTAAACAGAGACATGTCCCATGACATCAATCATGTGCTATCAAATCAAATTGTTCCTAAACTCTCAAAGGGGACAGCATGGCTGACGTGACACTGAACAATTGATCAGATGCTAAATGTTATAGTTGTGCAGTCAGTCTGTGGTTCTGTTTTAACACACGTCTAAATACATGGTGACGTTGGCTCTCGTTGTCAGCCATTTTTATGAAAGGATAAAGACATTCATTTGTTTACTAGTGTTTTGTAGTTTGTTGACAACAACTGTGTTGTCTAATAATGGCTACTGCCCATTGGTCTGTGAGGTGAATGAATACAGCTCAAAGGCTTTTTCATTGACAAAAGTTTTCACACCAAGGTTTCAGAATGACTGTTATGAGTAGGCCACTGTGTGCAGTGCGTCACACTGCAGTGATGTCTTTGTCCATGTAAGTGTCCTAATCGGGACGAATGTCAACACTATGCATAACCACAAATTGGGTTACAGCCTCGGCAAACACAATTAAACAATTCTGTGCATGCATCATTTATGATGTTATTGATTTAAGCAATAATATTCATCTGCTTAAGTCATTGAAATCCCTTAGCGTAAAAAAATCTGGTATTAATTCAGATTTGGGCCCACAATATGCCAGCAGGAACACAATTACTATTAGCATGCATATTACTAGCATACTAACTGTTTATTAGTACTTCTAAAGCATATTCAGCATATGCCATATGTCCATATTCTAACCCTACCCATACCTAAACATATCTACTACAACAACTACTTGCTATCAATGAAGCAGCAAATCAGGAGCTTATTGAGGGAAAACTCAATATGTGTTTCCTATTCTAAAGTGTCAACTTTTCTAATATACTAATGATAAATGTACCAAGACCAAATGGTACAGTTCAAAGTTTTGCAGAGAAATTATCATACAATGATTTAAATCGCTTCCCTGAAGCATTGATTTACAAAGTAAGGAAAAAGCTTAGAAAAAAAGCTGTTTTAAAAATTAGCTTGTGAATTGACAAGGTAATCATTCGGATTAGGGCTTGGCGATATGGGCAAAAAAATATCCTGATAAAATGTTTTAAATCAGTCAATATCGATAATTATCACAATACATTTTAAATCTTTGTTTCTTTCAAGTTTAAAGGCATATTTTGTCTCCTGAGTGAAAGTGTAGAGACCAGACCTTTAGTTGTGGGTTTAAACTAGTGATCGACCGATATTGATTTTTTTTATAACCGATACCAATACCGATTATTTGTACGTTTATGTACCCGATAACCGATATGCAGAACCGATATTTATTTACTGTTATAAAGTAAGTCCATTCTTCGCTTTGGTTTTTCCTCCTTTCAGTCATCTCAACAACAACAAAAACTGTTGAAAATTAACATTCTTTCATGTAAAATTTAATCTTCAAATTACAACAATAAAAACATTTTATTTATAAAAAGCATCATCAGCAACACTGATATTAACAATAAGCAAAAGAATGTCTAATGTTTTCAAATGGAGAAAATAAAGGACAGAAGTCACATCAACTTCATTTTAAACTACAGTTTTAGGTTCATAATCTGTTTAATAGACTAAAGAGTGAAGAATAATTCACTGGATAATATTCTCTGGAATATTGAAATAAGCTATAACAAACAAAACATGGGCAGTCGTGGCCTAATGGATAGAGCGTTGGACTTGGTTGTGGGTTCGAATCCCGGCTCTGGCAGGAGTTGTCCATGACTGAGGTGAGACCCTTGAGCAAGGCACTGAACCCCCAACTGCTCCCCGGGCGCCGCTGTGTCGGCTGCCCACTGCTCCAAGTGTGTGTGCACTTGGATTTGTTAAATGCAGAGAACACATTTCACTCCTCATTATACTCTGTATAATTGTGTATGTGACAAATAAAGCTCATCTGAGCGTAATTTGTACATCTTATTTTATTGCATTTCTTAACTGGCATGTTTTATCAGAATTATTAAAATGTTTTTGTCATTCTAAATTATGAAAACAGCTGACAGCGCAGTTTATATATTTACACAGAACTATACTCAAACTGCGATCGCTTGTGGAGATAATAAATAATTAATTTCGATAGAGATGTTTATGGGCAAAATAATGGTTCTATAGTAAATGTTAATATAGTTTAGCGTGTTTCAAACGAGTGAATCTTGTATAAAGTTAAATGCGGTGGCCGTGCTGGAGCTTCTCCTGAGTGAACAGTGTCCACTGCTCCAAGTGTGTGTGTGTGTGTGTGTGTGTGTGTGTGTGTGTGTGTCCACTGCTCCAAGTGTGTGTGCACTTGGATGGGTCAAATACAGAAAACACATTTCACTGCTAGTTATACTCTGTATAATTGTGTATGTGACAAAAAAATTAAATAATAATCTATTTATTTATTTTTTTAAACCGATTTCCAATTATGGTAAAATGCTAAAATATCTCTAGTTTAAACTACTCTTTATGGTCATAACATTACAAAAGCTTCATGTTTTGGATTTTATTTACACTTTTCCAGTCATTTCAAATAAATATTTTAAATGAAAAATGTATTTCTTCGTTTCTGAATGTTCTAATGAGTGATATTGTTTTCAAATCATGACACAGTTTGTGTTGCCTGACTGTATATTCTGCACAGTTTGCAGTGCAGGCTGAAATATTAATAATATTACATTTTTGTCTCTTAGAAATGCACATTTGACAGTAGCTTGAGTTGACGGTAGTAGCATGCAGATGCAAATGTATGTTCATTATCAAAATCAGTAACCATATGTAAAAATGGTAAGAACCTCATTTTTATATGGTGCAATTAAATATTCTGACTTGTAGAGTTTGATAGCACCTCAATACTATGGTAAAGGTATTTGTATGAAAAACAGTAGTCTAAATAGGCAACATTTAGTACAGGCCTAAATGCACAAACACTATAGCTTAATCACAAAAAAATAACTAATTATATTCCATTACTCCTTTAATACATTAAATATTACAATTCCCTAATTCTTTCGGATAGGTTATTTTTCTTTAGTATCAGCTTTGAAAGGGAATGTCATAACAATACAAATGCTAAGCATGTGAAAACCATTCAGAAGACCTTGTCAACATGCTAAAATTGCCTCAGAACACCACAAACATGCTAAAACGATACTGAACACCTTAGCAATATGTAAAAAATATCTCAAAATACCTTAGCATTGGTGATTTTTTTTTTTTTTGTGAGAGAAGTTGAGCCATGAATCTTTCCAATGGAAAGTGTAGTGTACTAATTGGTACCTCATAGACTAAAAGAGTCACTCTGATGTTATCTTTTTCTTTTCTCCTCTTTTTGCACACAAACGGCCACATTTACATGTGGTCACCAGCACCGGCTATCAGCAGGTGTGTGTGCACATATACAAGCAGCAGGAGGAAATGTTTGCGTGTTGTGATGTGTTGGAGAACTGTGAAGCATTCAGTAGTAATAACAGCCAACAAAGAGGAACTAAACTAAGGGCTGGCTCTATGTCTATGAGGACCATCTTACAACACACTCTTACGACTTTATAATGGCCACATTGTTCCGGTGTCAACCAATTCTGATGTCCTTATTAGAACACTTCAGTATTAGACAAACGTGATAGTCATTTATATTTAAACCACTATGCAACCGTTTGTTTTCCTGTAGTGGGTCAGTTTGGGCGTTTTGTGGGTTTTAGTTCATGTTTGTTAGTTTGGAGGTCATATAAATGCTTGCATAAGGCTAAAAGTTATCTTTCTCTAGAAAAAAATATATTTATGACTCATCATGCACTCATGGGCGTGTCTAAAATGTTGTCCAATGAAACCTACTAGCAATAGCATAGCATGCTAGAATAGCATACAGCAAATTTTGATTTTGTGAACTGTGATGTGAAATCTGTTGGTTATTTAAAAAAAGAAAACAAGCTCTTTGATATGTCTCGCCCAAAAGTCCTTTGTCAAGTGATTTCATTGGGCATTTAAAGGTAGCAAACAAGCTGAGGTTGGTGTTAGGGATGGGCGATATCTTATCGTTTGCGATATACCGGTAAAAATTCTCCCCACGATAAGAATTAGTCTTCCCGCGATAATAACGATAAAGTCTAGTTGTTTACATATTTCAGTGTGCGACAGTGCGGAGCGACATCGCGGAAGGCAGACGTGAAACTGATGAGTTTATCACTAAATGATGAGCTCGAGCTCCTTTTAAAATCTGTAACTGGTTTGGTTATAGCTGTACAGTGCACAAAAAAATCGGTCTGAATAAATGTAGTACAGTATGTGTGCGATACAGTTTTGCATATGTATGAGCCTGTTTACAAATCTGTTGTCCAACAAAGATATAATTTATTGACATGCTTTTCCTCCAAATTAACAATAACATAGTCGAGTGTTTGAAATACTTCATTTTGTGACCAGACGTGGTTTCATATTACAGAATGATAGTATTATATACAGTGATAAAGGCTATGTCGATTAGCATTGCATTATAAATATACTTTCCTTATAAAAATACCCAAGATTGAAGAACACATCCAAACTATATATTTTGTGCAATCGTATGTTTATTGTCTTCAAGTTTCATCAGTTAAAATGTCTCTTATCTTCGTTGTGCGTTTTATTCAGCGATAACTGGTTACCATCATGGAGCGTCTTCAGTAGTATTACTTCTGCTATGGATTTGTGAAATTTCTGCGCAAGGGCGCCCTCCGGCGTCCAGTATGAATTAAACAGTCATTGCATTACGTGTGTACTCAGTAATGCTCACAACACCCTATTTGGGGTAAAAACAGAAAAGATAATACTTTTCTCTAAAGAAACAGGATTCCCTGAATTATCGTCATTGATATCGTTATCGCAATAAATGCCAGAAATATCGTGATATATTTTTAAGCCCATATCGCCCATCCCTAGTTGGTGTTTAAAACTTGTGGCTCACACTCATTGACTCATAACCTTCTGACCGCTTACTTCATTCACTCTCAAACCTCATCCTTCGCTTGCGTCTTCATACTTCTTTCACAATAACTGTTTTGTTACAAATAGTTTTGAGCAACACATTAAAAAACTATCCATAAAATCCTACCAGTATGATTCTGAACATGTGGTAAATCTACAGTTTTTGTATGCAAACATGCATAAATAGACACTATACATTTATGCATATGTTTTATAGTTATTTTTTGAAACTTTATTTTATTCTGTGAGAACAAAAAGACCACAGAGTCACGTGACACACAAAATCAGTTTTGTGTCCATTGGAAATTGGTTGCTTGGCACAAAGATCAATTAGAATATCAGTCAGTGTATGAAAAAAATTGACCGCTGAATGTCACAATCCATCAGTCAGAAACAAGTTTTCAAGAGAGCTGTGCACAAACTGTATTTATTTCTGAGATGAAACCATGCTAATATGTATGGTTGAATAACACATACTGTTAAACAGATTATATATGCTATTAAACAGTAGGCTAGTAGCAAACACAGTGTAGCCTATATTAGTTCTAAAGTTAGCTTTTCTGCCTATTCATTCTTTTTCTGAGGAATTGCAGTTTTTTTTATTTTACAAGGACTTCGCTTAGTTAAATTATTATGAGCCTGGCTAAATTAGGGTCAAAGATGGGGTCCAAAACTAACCAACTCAGTGCTTCCCCTTCCACTCTGTCCGGAGGGTCTAAGTTAAGCTCTTCTAAAAGCAGTTATGGATGGCGTCACACGGTCTCTGGGGCTGCTTCCGAGCGATTCAGGGCAGGAGGGCTTAGCACAGAGCTCAAGAGTCGCTTTAGTTTTCACAGTCAGTGGGATTAGACATTAATAGTTCTTTAAAGAGCTGAAGCGGATTGACGCTCTCACCTCACACACCCTTAGCAGTGCATTGTGCTTACACAGCTAACACTAAACAGTTTCTGCTTTTCAAACAGTGATGTGATGTGACACTTTTCATGGGTGAAATTGATATGAGCTAAGTGTTGTGTAGGTCATATTGTGTCCTAAAAATATGAATGGTTGTTGATTTAAACTATTTCAGACAGTTGCCATCAGAGTAGTTCTGCATAAAATTAACCCTAATTGGGGATCAAGTTGCTCTTTCTCTTCTTTAGACAAAAAAGCAATCTGTAGATTTCCCCCTCTTTTTTCTGCAATGATTTTAGGGGTGATTTTGTAATTCTGATCAATTGAAATGCTGTACAATACAATTTTTTTTTTACAATACAGCAGAACGATAAAAAGAGACTTATATTTTTTGCTGAAAAAATATCAAGATTTGGCAAAATATTTCAAGCCTAAGAGTGTGTTGAATTTTAATGATGGAACTGGACAGTAAAGGATCAAATTATGTGGAAACGATCAGATATTTAATTATATAGCTGGTGTGATTTGAATCATATCTTTTCATCGGCCCAGATGATTTCACAGAAATGTATCCGGCATGCTTGCATTTTTTCACACAGTTTTCATGCATGTTTGTTTATGTCTATGAATGTGTCTAAGTATGAGTGCATGCATGTGTGTGTGTGTGTGTGTGTGTGTGTGTTTGCATGTAGGGAACTCCAGAGTTTTGTATCTGCATGTGTGTGAAGCCTTGTAGCTTGTTTGTTCAGGCCTCACAGTTGTGGTTTGTATTCACTTCCGTTGCTAAGCATACAGTGCTACACATGTTCGCTTCTCTTCATTACACCTGTGTGTATGTGTGTGAGAAGAGAGGGTTAACTGTAGGGCATTGGCTGCTATCATGGCTCCCTGCGGCAGTGTGCTCTTGGGAGTTTAGTTTCCTCTGAGTCTTTATCTGTGTCGACTGTGAACATCATTATGAGCTGCTCAGGGTTGCATGTGCTGTTGTTTTCTGAATGGTTCAGAGGAAGAGGTGTGTGTGCCGGAAACAGAGACTGTGTAATTGCTAAAGGTGTAAGTTGCAGACTTTGTGCATTCAGTCTCTGTTCCCTAATGAGAAATGAGAATATAAGCATCTTCTGTTGGGTGCATTTTATATGAGCATCAATGCATTACTTTTGCGGCTTAATATTTACAGATACTGGTCCATATCGCGATTTGATTTAAGTGTAATGAGTAATGACCTACTTTTGGTTAATTCATCCAAACATATCATATCATATACACACAGAAATGTAAATGTCAAAATAAAAGTTTGGCTTAGACATTGTGCCAGAAATGTATTATTAGGCTACTATTATTTAGTAGAATGTATTTGATACTACTACTACTGTTTAAAACAATTAATCAAACTTTATTTCATAATTAATAATCACACAATATTTCTTCCATGGTTTAATTTTAATAGTAAATCCCCTTTATTTAAAAAAGTGTTTAAAGTTCATTAATTAAAAGACAAATAAAATTTGGGTGAAACTTGTTTGGTGATTTCCATACTTGTATTACTTGTGGAAAAACTTGAAACGCAATTTTAAATAAGTATAAAGAATAGCATTGTTGTTTGTACATTTTATTTTTATTTGACTTTATTAATACAAATAGTGTGTTTTTAATTAGCATGGTTTTGTGTTTTGCTTTGGTACCGAAATTGGTATATTGTCAAAATCATTGTATAATCATGTTGTCTCAAACCTGTATTAATTTCTTTCTTGTGCTGAACACAAAATAAGGTATTTTGAAGAAGGTGGAAAACCAAACAGTTGCTGGTCCACATTGACTTTGATAGAAAG